>CAOKZL010001289.1:0-600000 GCA_948472985.1 Iguana delicatissima
AACCCTCCCCTCCAAACTGAAACACAGAAGTTCCAGTCAGTTAAGTTACAATGGAATATTTTAGGTTTTCCACTGAGTGCAACTGAGAAAGCAGATACCACAATAGTTTCAGAGAAGTGGAAATTATGCATCAAATACATACTCATTACAGGGTAAATTTCATGTTAATTAACATTTGTCTGTGCAGGCTTATATGGTGGCAAAGAAATACAAAAATATGGTATCATACAAAGTTAAAAGTCAGCTTACAGGCACCATCAACATGCCTAACTGCTACACTTCTGTTGAATTATTCATATTTGGGCCCACATGGATAATTTGTCTTAAAAAGAAGGAGAAGCAGAAGCAATCACACATGACTGTGTCTGTAAATTAAGTGAACCGGAGAGATACCAAATATGCTCAGACTAATGCTTCTGTGTTGCTCTGCCTGAAGTCAAAGACCTCTTCCACTGCTCCCAGCAACTGATATCCAGGGGCATAATAACTTTGAATCTACAGGCTCTAAATTCGACTATGGCTAACAGTCATTGATGTACCCACATAAAAAATATACATGATTTAATTTTGCATAAGTCAGCATTTATTTAATTTTTACAGTTTGGATTAATTAAGACTATGGTAATCAGGTTAACATAGGTGAGACAGGGAGCAGGAAGAAAAAAGACATCTGGTATAAGTAGAAAGTAGCAGTAAGAATATCCTGGAAAAGTTGTCCAAAGCACTCTTTGGTTTAAAGCCATTTCAGATTGTATGGCAAACATGAGAACTAAAAATATGTTACATTTCATGTTAATGAATATTTGTCTGTGTGAGCTTATATGGTGGCACAGAGGCTTACAGTCAACTTACAAACAGTCAACTTACACATTTTTCCAAACATTATCAACATGTCTATACTGTTGTATTTTTGTCTAGTGACCCCTCAACTTTCGCAAGGGTTCAAGGTACAGAATCTTCATGAAAGTAAAAAAAAAGTGAACAATTCCCCCCCATGCACCAACTGAATGTTCCTCCTCCCTTTCCCTTCTGGGGCTTGCTGTTTGTCTGAGTGGGTGTCCTTTTCTTCTCTGCACCCCAGCAAAACCCAAGTGAATGGGAGGGGCAGCTCCATGGGCAAAGGAGACATGTACACACCTCCCCCACTCCATTCTCCTGCCTGTTGGCCAGGCCCTCTGCCTTCTTTCTGCGCACCTGGGTCAAAAGCAAGCAAATGGAGGGGGGAGGACTTGCATGTGCACAAACCTTTCCTCCCATTTGCCTGCCTTTTGCCAGGGCACAGAGAAGGAAGCCAGCACACCTGGGCAAAAGGCCAGGGAATGGGAGGGTCCAAATGGGGGAGAGGCAAGCAGGCACCTTGTGAATGATAAAATTTGTGAAGGTCAAACCTGCAAATGTGGAGGGAGGACTGTAATTATTCATATTTGGGGCTACATGGTAAGGCCTGATGGCAAGTTTGGTGCTTGTGTACAATCTAAGCACATCAGTAATATTTTTCCACTACAAAGCACTGTGTAAACTACACTCAACTCAGCAGCACGCACAAGATTTCAACTACACAACTTTCCATTTATGGCAGGGCTTTCCAAATAGTGTGCCGTGACTGTCAGGAACTGAATTCACACACGCAAATAGTATAGTGCATAAACCCTATTTATTTGGAGTGCGATGCATCGTACAAGAATTCAGTGAGAGGACTAAAGTTCAAAAGCAAAAGCAAGTACATAAAACTCCCATACTTCCCCCTCCCTCATGCAAGAGACCTTGAAGCAGTGAGAACCTGGCAGGGCTTATCAGTGCATTCCTAGCTTTTGTTTATCTAACGGTCTCTGGTTCCTGGACTTTCATAGAATCATAGAAATGTAGAGTTGGAAGAGACCTCAAGGGCCATCCAGTCCAACCCTCTGCCATGCAGGAAAACCCTCAAAGCACTCCCGACAAGTGGCCATCCAGCCTCCACTTAAAAACCTCCAATGAAGGAGACTCCACCACACTCTGTGGCAGCACATTCCACTGCCGGACAGCCCTGACCGTCAGGAAATTCCTCCTGAGGTTCAGGCGGAATCTCCCCTCCTGCAGCTTGCATCCATTGCTCCTTGTCCTGGTCTCAAGAGCAGGAGAAAACAAGCCCACTCCCTCCTCGACATGACATCCCTTCAAATATTTAAACATGGCTATCATGTCCCCTCTCAACCTTCTCTTCTGCAGACTAAACATACCCAGCTCTCTAAGTCTGTCCTCATAGGGCATGGCTTCCAGGCCCCTCACCATTTTGGTTGCCCTCCTCTGGACCTGCTCCAGCTTATCCATATCCTTCTTGAATTGGGGTGCCCAGAACTGGACACAGTATTCAAGATGAGGTCTAACCAATGCAGAATAAAGTGGTACCAATACCTCCCTCGATCTAGACACCATACTCCTATTGATGCAACCAAGAATTGCGTTGGCCTTCTTGGCTGCCGCATCACACTGCTGACTCATGTTCAGCTTGTGGTCTATGAAGACTCCTAGATCCCTTTCACATGTTTCAAGCAAGCTGTTACCTTACATATCCCATTACTATAATATGGAGGGCATCCCGACAGTGACACGTTAGTGTGTTGCCTGAAGTGTGTACATGTGTCATCTACAATCTTGGAAATTTATGTTATTATATATAAATCATATATTTTTAAAAATACATTAAAGGTTTTCATGAGATATGCTGTGCCCCTATACATTTCATTATTACAATTTATGTATGTGCAATGGAGTTAGTTTACCCTCCAGTTTGCTAGTAAAACTGAATTACTGGTTGTGAAATGATGCATGTCTAAAAAGTGTGTCATCAACATGAAAAGTTTGGAAAGCTCTGCTTTATGGTAAGCAACTCTGAAGCTGATATGATATTTTTGTCACAATCAGAACAGAAGAAAAAAGGGTTCTAACATCATGTCTGTCCAGTAATCTGTTAAATTACTTGCTATCCAAATTATTTACTGTCCAGGAAGACTGGTCACAATAGGCACTGAAAAACATACTACAGTTACCTTGGTACATGCCCATGCAAAGTGTCTGTCCACTTAAAATTCTGAATATATCTCAGCTTGCTGTCCTGTGAAGAGTCATCCAGAGAAACTATAAAGCCTGATTGACAAACAGAGAGAGAGAGATAAATATATAAATGCTACTACATGGATACCTCTTCAAAAAGACAATTTTAATATGATTATGTTGATTTTCAACATTTATTCCTGTCTCTTTATTCAAATTACTCAGCCCTATATATACAGTGTATTTTTCTAACACCAGGAACAATACCATTACCTATTTTCACATGCTGTTTAAAATAATCATATCCTCCTTCTGCTCAAAAATAGTCTGAGATTTACCACACTGGGATGATCTAGGTTCAGTTTTATATTACATAGCTAAAGCAATCAAATTCTGTATTGGGAACTAAAAAACTGACATTCTGTTTCCTGTGCAAGGCAACAGAAAAAACACAGGCTAAGGCAACTATGAGTTCATTCTGGTGAACCCCAGAAAGGAAATAAATACATGCAGACTAGATGGGATATTTCAAAACATCTGTTTGGTTCCAAACGTATGATACAAAGTTCTCATGTCCATGCAAGTACTCCCAATTACTTCCACAGCATCTTGATTTAAAAGAGATCTCCTGACTTCCCCATTGTTCTTCCCCTCCCTATGCTGGATATGCAGGTCTGCCCTCATGTGCTTGTTGTGCATTCAGTCCACATGAATGCCCCTGATGTTTAGATACTTCTGTGATCCTTTTTAATTTAACAAATTAACAATAACTCAAAACAAGCATGCCAGCTGTAACAACTGCTTACCTTTCAGGAGTGAAAAATAAGAATCAGTTGCATTTTTCATCATATCTGGATTACAACTCAGATCTGTAAAAAGTTCCAGGAGTCGTATTCGAGAGGATCTTAGATCACTGTAGAAGAAAACACAAATAACACCAAAAAAACACAGTTCAGAAGCAAACTCTTTTGAGCTATTCATTCAACAGTATCATATCTATAAATATGACACATTGGAAAGTCCACATTTTTTTTAGAATCACTTACTTGCAAATTTTTGTTGCAGCTGTAGTAGTAGCTACCCCATAGTAACTGAATGTGACAGGAGCTGTAGCCTTTAAAGGATTTCGATGAAACCAGTGAGTCATTTTTCTTGAAAACTTTCTAAAGAATGAGAACTACAGCAAGCCTGAAACAGCAAATGGGAAGTTATATTACATTCATTCATATTACATTAATAGGAACCTCCTGTAAAAACAGTAAGTATCATATTCCTGAAAAATAATGTTTCACATTGCAAGGAAAAACACCAAGGCTACAATCATAAGTCCATGTACTAGGAAGTAACTCCAATACTACAACCCTGGAGACCAGA
Organism: Iguana delicatissima; assembly: GCA_948472985.1. Lineage (NCBI taxonomy): Eukaryota > Metazoa > Chordata > Lepidosauria > Squamata > Iguanidae > Iguana > Iguana delicatissima. The sequence continues at coordinate 4,408 of CAOKZL010001289.1, forward strand.
GTTTGATTTCCTGTTTGACCATCCAAACCCACTGGGTGATCTTGAGCGTGTTACACATGCTCAGCCCCAGAAAATCCTGTGATAGGTTCACCTTTGGTCACCATAAGTGAGAAACAAGTTGAAGACACACAACAACAACAACCCTATTAAATATCATGGCATGTAGTAAACACATATAGCATCGCACTGGGTGAGCTGTTACTGTATATCTATGATTAATATGTGATGTAGTGGCCATCATTCAAAAAGCTTGACTCTTTAACACATGAAAAATGCAGCAGAAATACAGACAGATAATGTAAGGACTTTTGTAAATGACATCTCAACTCCAGTTTTGATGAACTAGGTGATTACAATACTTGACTTGGAATGAAAACAATGACCTTAAGTTAATTTTTTCTAAAGGCTTTTCTAGAGGCATTAAGTGCATGGCACTTGTACATCCACATCAACGAGATTTGCTATTCAGAATTTCTCTCAATGGAACCATTATTATCTAGCCTTTTGTATCTGAGAGATCACTATTGTCCACAAGAGGATTTTGTTTTATTGTCTGAAATATTTGTCCAAACTAGTGAAACTGGATCATTCAGCACAAATAAACCCATATTTTTCTTTTAAGCTTACTCCTATGTTAACAGATTTGGTGAAGCGACGGCTAAGTGTTTTAAACTTCTGGCTCTTTCACAAGTTTCTGAGAAGGAAAATCTATGGCAGCTCCTTTATGGAACAGATCAACAATTCATTCAGCCAAATATTCCCTAGCAGAAAGCAGCTATAATATAAATACTGAGTTTTTCATGTGTTATTGTAACTGTCCTAATCAGAGCTATTACAATCACTTTAACAAAAATATCCATCTTTTGCAAAACTCTAATTAATAAGATACTTCTTACAATAGTTAACGCAAATAAACTGAATTCACAGAAAATAGATCTATAATTAGAAGCAGCTCATACTCTTCCCCAACGGATGCATATACCGATTTTTAAAAAGTTAATGAGCTTACATTTATTTTTTTGATATCAATGTATTGACAGATCCTGCGTATTTTATACAATACAAACACTGGGCTGGGAAACTATGATCCTCCCACGCATCATCCCTATCTGTGGGCTATGTTGTCTGGGATGAATGGGAGCTGAAATCCAACAATATCTGGGGGGGCACACCAGGCACTTATACAAATTTTAACCATCTAATTCTTCTTAGCAGGGGTCTTGAGAGCAAAACCTTCGTGCGGGCTTATTTTACAGATAATGACAATAACTGATTTTTTTTTCATTTCTAAAGGAAATAACCAAGAGTTGCAACTCTGAAAGTTATGTGAATACATAAGGGCAGCTGTATATGCACCCAGAAATATTTCTGAAATGTTTGTTGTAGCCACTCATGTGGTTTAATATCCAAATCATTTAGTTTGATCAGTTGAAAATCAACTTGTAAAAGACTTCAGTAATAGTGACCTATAAGAGCCGGTTTGAGGAGTTATTCTGAAGATGAACTGTATTAATAAAATGAGGATTACACACAAAAGGTGCTAGAATACATCCTAGACTACAATTCTATAAACCAATGACAGAAAACCATATATGCTGTTGTGTATGGGACTGTGGCTCTCTGCCATAGGGTTGTGAAACTATGTTTGTTGCAACAGCTTTCCAAAAGCAGATAACCTCCAGATGGTTGACTTCCAACTCCCATTACCCCCCACTAATGGCCACAACAATAGAAGTTGTAATTAAAAATATCTGGAGACCACCAGATTGTGGAAGGCCAAGTTAGGGTGTGGTAGGATAATTACAATTACTCTTTTGGCTTTAAAAAAAATTATGGGAGTCTCTGTAGTGTTAAGCACGTAACACTACTTTCTTCATTTTATGAAAAAAGAAAATGGAAAGGTTGCACAGCCTAATATCCTAAAGGCACCAGATTCTGTCTGATCTTGGAAGCTAGGCATAGCCAGCACTGGTTAGTGCTTGGATGGGAGACTGACAATGATTGCTAGGTACTGAAAGCTATATTTCAGAGGAAGGAACTGGCAAAACCATCTCTAAGCATTTCTTGCCTAAGAAACTATGAAATTCATTGAGTTGTCATAAGTTAACAGGTGACTTGAAGACACCCACACCCACACACACAAGGTGGCTCAGAATCACTATTAAATCTATTTTACAGTCAAACATTTCTATAGAACATGACATTTCTATCCTTCTAAATGCCACTATTTGGAACCCCTATGTTTGGACTTCAGAGTTCTCACATTCTCTCTTCATTAATCTTTTTCATTCTTGGAAGATAAGACTGTCATGACTTAAAGAAGAGATGGAGATTCTGTGGCCCTGCAAACGCTGTGTGACTGCAGCTCCCATCACTCAGCTAGCACAGCGAATGGTAAGAGATTATAGAAGTTGCAGTGCAACATCTGGAAGCAACACCTCTATTACCACTGGTTTAAAAGCACTGATTTTATACATTTTCTACCTTAACCTTCTTTCCAATAAATAAATAAACAAACAAATAAATAAATATGTAGCTTAAGAGACTTGGATGCACAGATATGGACAGAATTATGAGCATTATTCCCTCTTCCCAAGGTTGATGAACCCATGATGGCTAATACAGAAGTGAAATCGGGCCATCCAGAGCAAATGGGTGGTTTCTGTATATCTGGGGGATATCAAGGACACGTAAACTATCTCTTCCCCCACTTCTCAAACTACAGAATTCCAATGGCCAAATATGCTTTCTACCCTCATGTATGTACCAGGAAAAGGAAAGGAGAAAGAGATGTTCTTTTCACTCAGCGATATGAACTTCTGCTTAAGAACAAACATATGTATTAAAAAAAACACTCTGTACATGCTCACTGCCCCCCCATCCATGAGAATCGTAATACCCATGGAACTAATACTGTATTTCACACGCAGGAGGGCCTATCAAGTGTTTATTTCGTCAGTCTATAGTCCCTCCTCGACGCGGCAAGCAGCCAGGCCAGAAACTTCAAACACTACTACATAAAGGGCACTGAAAGTGATCCAGGCGGACTCCCGGGCCTGCAGCCAAGGTACCTCGCCCTCGCTAACAGCCCCTCTTCCCAGAAAGGGTCGGCTCCGTTTACCTTCTCTCTCCAGGGAGCGCTTCCTGCTGGAACCGAAACCACGGCGACCACTTCCTGCCCGGGGTGGAGGCCGCTGAAAGACACAGAGCGGTGAACAGAGAGCGCCGCGGCGGCTCTCGCGCAGAGCTCTATGGTGCGCGGCTCCAGAGAGCGCGCTCGAAATGGCCGCGCCGCGGGAAGAGCGGGAAGGCGGACCGCGGATCGCCAATTGCTCGCAAGGCCGCTGAAGGGGAGGGGAAAAGGGACAACTCCCCGCGTCTCAGTGCCCGTTCCTACGGCCAGTTCGCAAGTCTACGCTTAGGCCATTTCCGCACTAACGTGTTATAGTGCTATTATTCCACTTTCAACATCCTATGGAATCCTGGGGTTTGCAGTTTAGGAAGGGGCCTTTGAGGCCGTTCCCTAAACTGCAAACTCCAGATTCCATAGGATGTTGATAGTGGAATAACAGCACTCTAGTGCGGAAATGGTCTTACTGTGGACTAACAAGCTTCAGTTGCCAGTCTTTCCAGCTTATGGGTTGGCCAGGGCTGGGCAACTAAAAGCCGTTCTAATGTTGCTGGGTAGCAGCTTAGCAGTTCCTCTGGTTCTTTAGCATTGGCTCTGCTGGCTGGAGTTGAGAGGAGCTGTGGTCCATAAGGATCTAGAGCAGTGGTTCTCAACCTGTGGGTCCCCAGATGTTTCCAGACTTCAGCTCCCAGAAGCCCTGAGCATTGACCATAGTGGCTGGGGCTTCTGGGAGCTGAAGTCCACAAACATCTGGGGACCCACAGGTTGAGAACCACTGATCTAGAGGATCACACACCCTACAGTAGATTCCGTGCTGCTCATTGGTACCCTTTTGCTCTACGTAAGTATAGCATGCTGGCTCGACTTTAACTGCTATTCTGTGGAATTCTGGGGTGCCTAGTTTGTCTTGTTGGTAACTGCCCTTAAATTGACTTCGACTTAGGCTGGCCGTATGAATGAGATAACTCCAAGTCTCCCTGTCATCATCAGCCCTGTTCAAGTCTTGCAAACTGAGGGCCCTGACTTTTTTGACTGGATCTATCCACCTGTAATGGGGTGCTCCTCTTTTCCTGATGCCTTCTGCCTTGCCAAGCATCACTGTCTTTTCTAGTGAGTCATGTCTTCTCATGATATGTCCAAAGTAAGACTGTCTCAGTTTACTCATCTTGGCTTCTAGAGAAAGTGCAGGCTCAATCTGCTCTAGGACCCATTTATTTGTCTTTTTTGCAGTCCAGAGTACCTGCAGAACTCTCCTCCAGCACCAATTTCAAATAAGTTGCTCCTCTTCTTATCAGCTTTCTTCACTGTCCAGCTTTCACAACCATAAATAGAAATTGGAAATACAAGGGCATGGACAATCCTAACTTTGGTCAATATTATTGTTGTATGTCTTCAAGTCGTTTCTGACTTATGGCAACCCTACAGCGAAGCTATCATGGGGCTTTCTGGGACTGAGAGCGTGTGATGCATCCAAGGTCAGCTAGTGCGTTTCCATGGCTGAGTGGGGAATCAAGCCTTGGTCTCCAGGGTCATACTCCAACAGTCAAAGCACTATATCTCACTCGCTCTCAAGATTACCAAACGCCATTTGGACTGCTGTAATGCACTAGAGCTCTCTGGTCCTAAATTACAAATCCCAGAATTGTATAGGATAGAGTGGTGGCTGTTAAAGTGGAATCATAGTGTTATAATTGTATAAGATAGAAGAGCCCTGAGACATATTAATTGATGTCTTAGGCAAATTGATTTAGTCCTAAATAGGACTGCAGCCCAATCTCCGTTTGCACATCCCACTCTAGCTCCTGGGACTCGTCCAGAGTATTTTTCCCCCTCTCCTGCCACCAAAGACTAGAAGATGTGGGGTATACACCTGTCAAGACTGTGCAAGAAAAGGTATTCATTCATGATACTTGTGACACAGGATCTAACACCTGGAGAGGCCCTTCCTCTAGAATCAGTGTGATACAGTGGTTAGAGCACTAGACCAAGGCACAGAAATTTAAGGTTCTTGCTTGGCCATGAAAGTGGCTTTGGGCCCATCATTAATTTTCAGCCTGACATTCTCACAGGGTTGCTGGGAGGATAAAATGGAGAGAAGGGGAATACCAGGTAAGCTGCCTTGAGGTTCTTCGAGGAAAGAAGGAGGAAAACAAATAAAATGATTACATATTTGATTGGGCTGCTATTATTAAACTGTGGCTATAACCCTGTTCATGCTATCATGATAAATGGATGCTGCCACCAGTAAAGTTTGATCTGTGATATTTTTTTCCATAAGGTTTATGGAGCTTAAGATAGTGGGCTTCTACAAAATTTGTTGGCAACAGCACAGCAATGCCACCATGCATATTGCCCCCTCCAAATGTGAGGCACTCCTCATATACAATTGCCTCTGTGCCCTCCCTATAAAAGGGTCTATTTTGCCACTGCCACCCTCAGTGTTGGGGGCAACAGTGGAGAGTGGAGGCAACAGTGGAGAGGAAGATTACCTTCATGCATTGCTTGGATATAGCTAAGCAATGTGGGAAATAGGATATTGGACTAGACAGGCCTGTGATCAAATCCAGCTGATCTTTCATTTTGTTCTTAAAGCATGAGTTTTGCAAATGAGCAAAAGGCTGTCCCCAAGACCTTTTGCTGACTGAGATCAGCAAATCTTTTTCCCTCCCTCACCCCCTTAAAGCCAGACAAGTTGTTTGGGCACATGGGGCAGCAAATCCCACAGTCACCTCCAGGGCTGCCCAGAGTCAGGGGCAGTGTGCGGCAATTTGTACTGGTTTCCTACACTGCAGTCTCCCCTCCTCATCTGCTGATCCATCTCTATCATCCTGCTCCATCTCTTCTACATGCATAAGTATTTCTACCGTGTAGAAACAAATATCCTAGTATAATATTTGCCCTGAGCCTTATACATCCTCTGGGTGCCCATTCACTGGCAATAAAACCAGCATAATAAAACCAGGGAGGGCAAGTGGGGTCTAGTTGGGGGTGTACAAAACAAAAATGGAGTTATTGAGTGTCTTCAAATAATTTCCAATTTACAGTGACCCTAAGACAAACATATTACAGGGTTTACAGATTGGCAAAATCTGCTCAGAGGGAGGTTGCCTTCGTCTTCTTCTGGGGCTGAGATAGTGTGACTTGCCTACACACTCAGTGTGTTTTCATTGTTGATATCAAACCCTGGTCTCCAGAGTCATAGTCCAACACTCAAACCGCTACACCCTGCTGGTTTGGGGGGAGTATTGCTCCCCAAATAAGTATCTCCCCCTCCCCAATCTTCCTTCAATATCCAAATTTCTGCTATTGCAGGGAGTGAAACATTGTGAATTGTTCATACTTGCTGTGTTCTCATCTCCCCACCTCCCAACTTTGCCTGCTCCTTTTCTTTGGATGTCAACTGAAGTTTTAAGTTACTGCAATGCTGGAAATTTGAGGATTGAAGGAAATTATTTTGCTCCTGCTGTAGGAGCTCTCTTCCTTGTTATGCAAACATCCTTAAACACACAACCAAGAATAAACCTGTCGAATTTTTCACGCGATCAAAGATACAATCCTGTTTTCAGCTACTTCTCAGTATGCTGGGACTTTCCTCAAAGTAAATGTGCAAAGAATCAATTACGAATTAGATGGATCCTATTATCTCGGTTATATCCATCGTATCTTCTCGACCTTTATTCTCAAGCCCGGTCTAAATTTCTCCGACTTCCGTTGTCACCAAATTTACTATTGAGGAAATAGCTCTGAGCCCAACGGACCCGAGTGCCGACACTTAATAGAATTGCCACAGGGAATTTCTTTGTACGCAAACCTCCTCCTTGGCTTCGATTTGTGGATTATTTGATGTCTCAAATCCCCTGCATTTTGAGCCCCTAAAACATAACATCTTAATCTCTCAATAAATGGAAGTTTCTTTTATACTGCTAGAAAATATTGCCATCTCCACCCTTATCGTGGGCTTGTCAAAGGGCATTTCGCATCCCGGATTCCCACCCGCCCCAGCCAATGCACGCACTTTACGAAGCGCCGTGATTCCGTCTTTTTAAGGGGAGGATCTTCTCATAAGCAAGCATTTATAAACAATCGGGAAGCCATTCCATACAGGAAGCGTAGCGAGTAGTATGAGAATACTACCAATAAAATAATTTGAATTCAGCGGGCTCAAGCCAAAAGTGGGAAGCACTGGGGTTATTATACAAGAGGACAAGCTCTTAATTGACCCCGGAGAGTTCTGGGTCGTGATGACAGAAACGAAATGAGCCACAGCCTACCTAAACTTGAGTCACGACTGGTAGGAAAATGTACTGAATGGGTGAAGTGGGAAAGAAAGCCTATAAACTACCCTGAAAGAGGAAGAGAAGCAAAGTCTGCGGCAGGTGATTAGAGAGAGAGAGAGAGAGAGAGAGAGAGAGAGAGAGAGAGAGAGAGATATGAGCGAATGACGCAAAAGAGGAATCAAGGAAGCAGACACAAGTGTTTTTCTTTTCCCCTATAGCAAAGAAGTTCTCCTGGCCGATTTTTATTCTGTCCACAGATCTCTCCTGCAGAATAATTTTGATTTTGACTACATCCACAGATCTCCCTCGCAGCCCGATGTTACACCTGTAACAGCAAAAGAGCGGATTGCTACCTCGGGACTGAGTCCCACGGCATTCGTCTTCTGCGTCCAGATGCAGATACAGAAGTGAACAACTCAACCAACTAGTCAAGCCGGGGGTGGGGGGTATAGATGGGATCTACATATAGTTGTAGTTCAGAGCCTATACAGAGAGTGAAGTATTCCGTAAACCTTCCTGGTGAAAGGCGGGATGAAAATATTTCAGCTGAAATTAAATAAAAGCTTGAGGCCAGCCTGTCACTCACCTATGAGGGAGACTCCCCACCGTACAGCGTTAAGCAGGTGCAAAAGCGGTCTAAGAGAAACGGGCAGGTGACGCACCGGGTAACTTCTGCAGGACGACCCCTCCCAAGACTCCCCAGATAGTCCCAAGAGCCGGAGCTTACGCGTCCTCCGACGCCCCCGCACCAGCCAGGTAAGAGGGCGGAAGTGCTTCGACTGCTGGCTTCCTAGCAACCAAGCGAGCGGTTGCCCGGTCACGCAATGGCGGCTGGAGACCCTGAGCAGCCCTGAGGGTAGTCTGAGCCCCTGAGAATTGATGATTTTAGAACCGCGTAATTGTGAAGAAGGACGAGCTGACCGAAAAAATTCAGAAACGAATATAGTATTTTAAAAAAGAATATAAAAGATGGGAGTTCAGGCACACACTTCCTTGCATTTGCTCAGACTTGTTACCATGGTCTGAGGAAAAAATATTTAAAAAGCGGCGACGTCTATATTCAAGAGTGCCTTGCCCAGTTTCTTGGCATTAGTTGCACGGTACGCTCAGCAACACAAAGAAAAGTTAACACCCACACGCTCTTTCGTTCCTGGCACGAACTCGACATTGTGTTAGGCGCGCGTATGTTTTGTGAGGCGTGTATGAAGCATCAACGACTGTGTTTATGAATGGAAGGAAAAGGCGGGACCCGCCTTCCAGCTGAACGTTGTTGACATTAGAACCTAATTTATTATTCCTTTATTTCTGTATTTATTCGATATTTATGCTGCTTTTCTCCCAATATGAGTCGATAGGGATGCCAATTTCTATCCTCGCACTTATCTGAATACTGCGTTTTGTGTAGCATTATGAACAGAAACTGAACACTGAAGGGCCTTTCCCCACTCCACCTTAGAGTGCTATTATTCCACTTTCAACATCCTATGGAATGCTGGTGTTTGCAGTTTAGGGAGGGGCCTTTAGAATTCTCAGCCAGAGAGCTCTTCGGCCTCAGTCAACTACAAACCCCAGAATTCCACAGGATGTTGTAAAGTGGAATAATAGCACTGTAACAATGTGGGAATGGAAAGGCCCTGAAGCGTTCAAAAACACTCTTTCGCAACCCTCACAGAATGGTCAGAAGTAAAGGTTCCGTACTTCAGTAGGTCACATGTTTGCAGGACAGCTACAGCGACTTGGATTTTTCAAAATGCACTATAAAATGATAATACTATATTGCCGTACAGGATTGTCACACACTCTTCTCTCTCATCTTCTCTTCCCCGCTCGTAGTCAGGGAGGAACGACACGGGCTGGCACTGCAGGGTTATCCTTATCCGCTTGCTCCCAAAATTAGGATTTATTGTATATTAGCATAGGCTGTGCAACGGCGCTACATTATAAAGCATCTGCTAAAGTAGACTGCGCTCCACGAAAAAATGGGCCCAGGAAAACGCATCATTTTTTTTTTAATGTTCCACGAGACTGTCCGCTTTGCGGCAGGCTTGAATGCGGAAATTTTAACTCATAAGCTTAGGAAAAATCAACACTTTTTCACATGAAGTTAAATGGAAATTAGAAGTACTGTACTCCTGTCTTGGCTGGCTTCACACGGCTGTTTCTCCCTGTCCCAACTTCTCCAAAGTTCTGAATTTGCCCCCATTGATTTCTATTGGGGGGACCTATGACTTTAAGCAAGGCGGGAAAGGAGGTCAAAAGATATCCAGAAAATCCGACCCTAGCCAATGAGTTCATCAGTCTACCTTTTTAGGTCTATACTCTCGCACTCTGGTTTAGGAACTGACAGCGCCGCTCTCTACCACAGTTGCACGGCGCCGAGGGGAGGGGGAGGGGGAGGGAAGGCGGGTCTGGAACACTTAAACCTGATGCCGAGGGGCGGTGCTGGCAGAGAGGCGACGGCCAGGTTTGGTTGCGAGGGCAGATGGGCTTGGTCGGTGACTGAGGAGGGGTGGTGTCGCTGGGCTGGACGGAGCGGCGGTTGCCCGGGGCGAGCCCTCCTTCCCTCCCTCCCTCCCTCCCCTCAGCCCCCGCGGCCCGGCCCCGGGGTGAAAATGGTGCCCTAGCAGTGCTGGGACCATGTCGGAAGCGGCCCGGAGCCTCCTGCAGCGCTGGGGCGCCAGCTTCAGGAAAGGGACCGACTTCGACTCCTGGGGGCAGCTCGTGGAGGCTATAGACGAGTATCAGATGTGAGTGCGGGGGGCTGGAGCCCGGGCGGAGGGCGCTCCGAGGGAGAGCGGGGCTGCCTGAAGGGAAGCGGGAGGCGGAGGCGGGAGACGGGCACACTGGGTGGGGCAAGAAGTTGAGGCTCTCAGGAAGGCGCACTTGCGGGGTGGATGGGTGGCTTTTGAGGCGGGAGGGGGGCTGTGGAGCTTCGGGGCGGAGCCCGAGAAGGGTTGATCCTGAGGGCAGGCGCTAGAAAAGCGGTTCTGGGTGGGGCGGAGGGCTGGAGTAACGGGGAGGGGGGGCATCAACATCAGGTTTCGATAGGGGGATTTCGGAGAAGTCAGGAGGAACGTGGAGTCCGGTCGCAGGTACCTCGGTTGCAAGGCTTTTGTTTTGGTGGGGAAATGATCTTGATTTGGAGGTCGCTGCCTTTCCCGTCCCATCTCCGTGTCCGATGGGAATGGTGCAGAATCCTCAGCCCCATTTTCCTTTTCATGAGTGTGTGTTGGTGCTTGCAAAATAATGTATGCAGCTAAGAACCGTGGAGGAAATGATTTTGTTAACGTTGCTTCCCCAGACTCAGGACCTACATGCAGGTTTGGCGGCCTTAGGCTTAAATAGTGAAAGTTTTGCCTTTGAGAGCCACCTGTTGTTTTCTTGCTGTCGGTCTGGATCTGGCCTTGCTGTCCGTCCCTCCAGTGGTTCTCAACCTGTGGGTCCCCAGATGTTTGTGGACTTCAGCTCCCAGAAGCCCCAGCCACTATGGTCAATGCTTAGGGCTTCTGGGAGCTGAAGTCCAAAAACATCTGAGGACCCACAGGTTGAGAACCACACTAGTCCCATCTTTTCTATAAAGCTACCAGATGTGCGATGACACAGAGTTGTTGGTTTTACATCTCTAATGCTTATACTGGAAGAAGACTTTTTGGAGGTGCAGCAGCTTTTGCTACCACAGTGTGAAGATCTATACTTCCATAGCATTCTTTAATACAGCTGGCATTCAAAACACATGGGGCACCTTCCTTCAGTAAAATCTGATACAACTTTCTCTCCTTCCCCACTAAGCTTTTGTTTTTCACCACTATATACTGAACTGTATGGGGCTTAAACTCTCCAAAGGCACCAGATTCTGTCTGATCTTGGAAACTAAGCAGAGTCAGCCTTGGTTAATACTTGGATAGGAAGCCACCAATGAATATTATGGTCTGCAGACTGTATTTCAGAGGAAGGAACTAGAAAAAACACCTCTGAGTATTTCTTGTCCAAGAAACCCTATAAAATAAATGAGGTCACCATATGTCAACAGACAACTTGAAGGCATATACACACGTACTGAACTGAGACTTTGAACTTTTCTGTGGTATTAATAGTTTGCTGAGGCACAATTATGACTGATATTGTTGTGTTGACTGATTAATAAAGGCTAGAAAGCAGGCTGAAATCTGAAGAATTGTTCCTCATATTCATGTGAGGGGCTTATGCTTGTGGAATTCATTGGTTTTCAAAGAGATAACCACTCCTATTTCATATTATGGAGTAAAATACTTTTTAAAATGTGCTGTGGCTTCCCAATCAGTGTGGCATAGCGGGGAGCTTCTGTTTGAGACAAAGAAATCTAAAACCTCCTTTGGGCTTACAAAATGGATACAATATTTTTGCAGTAATATGTTACGTTCATTCAGTAGTTTATACTCTTCCCCTTTCAAATTGTTTGCCCCCTTGGAATTACAGGTTCAGATCTTTTTCTGTCTTAGTGTGCCAAGGAGGTTGTAAATAAAGGAATACTAGTATACCCTGTATATATTTGCTAAAACCTTTTCCAGGTCTCACTTGGGTAGTGTATTGTCTGTCAAAATATCACAGTGTGTGGTGTTGAACAGAGTAGTGAACAGTCTTGCAAATTTGTATTCTCTGCATCTTCTCTCTTTGTAGGCTCAAAAATTTATTTTGCGCGGAAAGGCCTATAAAAGTAAATTTTGAGACTCCAGGCAAGGTGTACTGGCAAGTCAATTGTATATCTCTAGAAGGTCTTTGTGAAGGAATGACCATGAGCCATATCCCTCCCCCTCATATTTCCCACTTAGAACAGACAACGTTACAAACATTTTGTCCCATATAAGCCCACAGCATGATCATAGGCCCTGTCTAAAAAGGGGCTGTAATTAGAGATCACTTGTCGCATATAAATTGGGGTAGGCAAACTGGCAGCCTCCAGGTGTTTTATCTGTCCCAGGAAGCTTGACCAAATGAAACTATAGTCACTCTAAAAGCATCTGACAGACATCAGGTTGTCTGTCACTTATTTGCAAAGTATTAATGCAGAAGATAGGCTATTTATGATAGTGCTAAATACATTATCAGCTATGCAAAGAATACGGAACTTCAGAGTTTTTTAGTGCGTTTGTATTGTGTGAATAAGTGTTGATAGTTACCACATGTCTGCTATGCTGACTTAACATGGAGTCCATGGCTTTCACGTTTTTCAGGTAAGATTTCCAGTTAATTGTCTTTTTGTTAAGCATGGGGTATTATTGTCCTTGTAAAGATTAGATGAGCCTTTAATTTGTGTGCAGTTCTTTAACAAAAAAGATTGTGGTTCAGTGTGGCTTACAGTATGGAAAGCAGATATGGCAATGTAACACCTAACATTAATGAGCATTGAAATAATGGTATTTCAGTCTTTTAATGACAAAACATTTCTGTTGACTTAATATAGACTAAAATGGAAAATACTGTAAGATGTCATTGTTGGGACCTGTGCATTTTTAGTGGTTTTCTTCATAAAGCATACATACTGTTCATACTGCATGTACTCGTTTCAGACATTAGTGGACAACTTTGATAAGTGGCCAGTGCCTGTGATTTTGGGACAGATTTCAGTCATACCTTGTCTCTCAAAACATTCCCAGATTTTAGGGGGGGATAAGCCACAGTAATTGGTTCTTGTTGTTGTTTTGTACCTTCAGGTCATTTCTGACTAATAATGATCCTAAGGCAAACCTGTCACAGGGTTTTCTTGGCAAAATTTGTTTGGAGGAGGTTTGCCATTGCCTTCATCTGAGGCTGAGAGTGTGACTTGCCCAAAGTGACCCAGTGGGTTTCCATGGCTGAATGAAGATTTGAACCTTGGTCTCCTGTTAAGGAGCCAGTGTGGTGTAGTGGTTTGAGGACTGGACAACCACTCTGGAGATTATGATTTGAATCTCTGCTCAGCCGTAGAAACCCATTGGGTGACCATGGGTAAGTCACACTTTCTTAGCCTCAGAGGAAGGCAAAGGCAAACACCCTCTGAATAAATCTTGCGAAGAAAACTCTGTGATAGGTTTATCTTAAGGTTGCCGTAAATCAGAAACATCTTAAAAGCACACAACAACCACTCTTGGAGTCCTGGTCTAGCATTCAGACAGACCACTCCACCACACTGGTTCAAAAGTAATGGTCTCATGGTCCCGCCGCCCTCAATCTTTTTTGATGGGAATGTGGGAGAGGGCCTTTTCCTGGCCTGGGAACTCGCTAGGAAAGATAGACTTGTTCCCTCCTTCTTATCCTTCTACAGGCAAGTGAAGACTTTTTAAATTCTGAAACCCATTTGAGAACTGGATATTTATTTTAAAATAAATTAATACTGTGCTGTACAGTTTTTATTTCTTGTCTTTTTAGTGCTTATGTTTCAAATTGTTCTTAATTGTTTAGATAGTTTAAATATTTGACTATGACATTTTGTATATTTTTATTGATATATGCTTCTATCTGTATCTGTTTTAATTGTTGTAAGCTGGCTTGGATCCTAGTTTGGAAAAGCGATGAAATGTAAATACAATATTTTTACTGTTCATTTCTGCTTTGACTACTTCTATATGATAAGTGTATGTGTGTATACACACAAGTTCCATAGGGAAACCCCATGGGGTTACAAAAAAAGATAGCTCTCTAAAAATTGCCCGTCTTCTGTTATGATCCTAAACTTTACAAAACACTCAACTGGGTGTTTATTTCTTTTCCTTCATTCAGATTAGCAAGGCATTTACAGAAAGAAGCTCAGTCTCAGCCTAACAACTCAGAATTCACAGAAGATCAAAAGGTACATAATGGTGTGTGTTCATTTGGTGATGGAATACTTTTTTCAAGCAGTATTTAACTTTCCTTATAGTAACTGGGAGGAATTACTTACTGAATTGAACCCTTTTCTGAAAAGTTAATATGTGGTGAAATGAAATGTTCTTGGTTTGAAAACACAAAGGTAATTCTAAGAATTAAGACTGGATAGATCCCTCATAAAATTCTGGAAGCAAATCAGTTTTATTTGTTTTAAAGGGAAAGCAAAATCTATCATTTCATCTTTATAACATGTGTTTGTAATTGGTGAGCCAGCATGATGTAGTGGTTTGAGAGTACAAACGCAAGTATGAAGGCCAGAATTCAAACCCCTCTCAGCTATGGAAAGACACTAGAAACCCTCTCAGCCTCGGAAGTAAAGCCAAACCCATTCTACAACTATTTCCAAGAAAACCCTGTGATAGGGTCACCTTAGGGTCCCAATAATTTGGAAATGGCTTGAACGTACACAACAACAGTTTATAATTAAACATACGTAAGGACATCAGAAGAGCTATGTTTGATCATACCCAAAGTTTTTCTAATCCAATTTTCCATTCATTATGGAAAGCCCATCAGTAGGACATGAATGCCACTACAACTTTCATCTTGCATTCCCTAGCAACTGAAATGCAAGGGCATACTGCCTCTGATACTGGAGGTGATATGCAGCCATCCTTATAGGTAGTGGCCCCATCCTTATTCCAAATTCCATTTAGAGCAGTGGTTCTCAACCTGTGGGTCCCCAGATGTTCGTGGACTTCAGCTCCCAGAAGCCCCAGCCACTATGGTCAATGCTCAGGGCTTCTGGGAGCTGAAGTCCACGAACATCTGGGACCCACAGGTTGAGAACCACTGGTTTAGAGCTATCCCGTTTGCAGCCATCAGTTCATTGGGTGACAGTGAACTTCACAGTTTAACTGTGTGCTGTGTGAAATCCTTGTCTCTGGGATCCTCTGGAGGGGGCATGAGCTTCCAATAAAACCCCCCCAGAAAACCCCAAGATCCACTTTTGGTTCCCAAAAATAGGTATTCTTTGATGTTAATCAGTACAGGGAAGCTTTTATGTCTGTTTAAAAGGTAAATGCCTTCACCTAGATTCCAGAAGCAGCAAATAATCCTCTTTGCAGCTAGAAGAAGGACAGTCTGGGGAATCTAGAGGCATTACAGGCCACATAAGCATCCATGGTGGCCACACCTTGCCCACTCCTTTTGCAAGAGCAGTATGATATTATTCACAGATCCTTAAATATTTTAACATAGTACTTCTTAAGCTGTCTGATACTACAGACCACTAAGTTTTTCCTCAGAGTGTCAAGAGATCGGCGGCATATTTGTGCCTGTTGTCTACAACTGTTTTTTTCTTTCCTGGAAACTTGCTGCTGACCAGCAACCAGTGGCTCAGAGATTGGCATTGGTCCCTGGAATACCAGTTTGAGTAGCACAACTTTAATATATTCTGTGAGATGTCTATTCAAGTATCATTTTTTGAGATTTGTAACATTTGGGGGAAAAACTGTCACAGTTTACTACAAGATGTTCTTTTTGACAGTGGTCAGAAAGTGCCCCAGATAATTACCTCAATCATACTTTCATCTAATAAAATTACTGTATCATCTGTGTACGATAAGGTAAAGATCTTTGTAGATGTCTTTGGGTGAAGAAAAGCCGAGCCTGTATACACATGATCATGTACAGTTTAAAAGGTTAAGGCTAGATTACATTCTTGCTTGACCCCACTAGTAGAAGGCTTTGGGTGTGTGAAGTGACCATTATGTGTCTTATCCTCAGTCATTTGCTGTTGATGACTTTTGATTTAAAAAAGAACATTTTATAGATGCTGAAGTTGTTTTTTCCCCAAAGTTTCATGGATTGTCTCCAAAGTTTCACATAAATTGAGTCAAATGTTGCCATTAAATCAATAAAGGCTGCATATAAAACACCTTTGGTATCTTTATCAGTAAGATGGCTCAAAATCAAACAATGATCTGTGGTTGATCTGCCCTTTCAGAACACTGCTTGTTCTTTCAGCAAAGTATTTTCTTCAGGAAGTTGATTAATAGCATGTTGTACAGTTGTTTCACATACAGTTTACAGATTACACATAGTATGCTATTTAGACGGTAATTTGCTAGATCAGTTATTGGGCCTTTCTTATGTAGTGGAACAATTACTGAAGCATTACAGGCCTCGCGCTTTTCCTTATTAAGCCAATACAGTCAAATACAACAGTCAGAGACCCATCAGTTAAGTTTAGATTTTTAAAAACTCTGATGGCATACTCTATTCCTCATGTTTATTGCTCTTTAATTGAAAAATAAGATCTCTTACCTCAGTTATAGAAAGAGGAAGCCATTGAAGTAAAGTAACTGGAGCTTCCAGAATTTGATTTGTGCTTTCTCTGCCATAAAAACCCCCTGCATGATAGAAAAGTGTTCATTCACCAGGACTAATGCACATTAGGTCAGTGTGGTCTGTCACTGTGCAAAAAAGCTGTATTTCTGTCATAAGAGGCTTTCATCAGCATTTGTTAAACCCTTGCTCCTTCTTGCCACTTTCTCTTTTCAATCAAAATTTTATATTTTTTTCTACAAAGTGTACCTCTTTAATCAAATAATGTGCTTTTAGATACCTGTAATATATCACTTGTGTGTTGTAATAACTTTAATGTAATGTGTTGTATAACTTTAACGGGCAATTTTGCTGAGAAAATTTCAGCATATAAAAGGATGAAATCCTCTGAGCATATGAGTTGGGTCATGGCCAGATCCACTGGGAGAGTCTGGTTTATTCTCACGTTGCTGGTCACACCTGGATCTTTATTAGATACAAACCAAGATTGTAGGCATGTGTTAGTAGCTATTATAGTTTATAGCTAATGGTAGAGAGTCACTTTCTGTGCAGATGCTGTTCTCAATGTAGTTGACAAATCTGTTGACTGGTCTTGAAACTGAAATAAAAGCAGACATTTAACTCACTCTTTTTTTAAGCTGGTATTACTTTGGCCATTCTCCATTCCTCTAATACAGAGGTTAATCTTTGGGATGTGTTACGTATTCTAGTTAGAAGATTACCAATTTCCCTTTTAGGTTTTTTAAAAAACTCAGGTGGATACAATTGGATCTGATTATTTATTTCTTTGTGTTTTGTTGGTCAGGTCTTCGACTTCCTCTCTTCTCACTACTACTTGCCTTAGCTCTTCCTAGAGAGTTTCCCCTGTATCTTCAGATTCTGTTATATGTGATCTTAGGGAACATATTAAAAGTTTCTCATAATTTGTGTTATGGAATATTTTGAACATTGTGTTCTATGTTGTTGGTTTGTATAGCTGAACAAGATTACTAAGCAACATGTCACTTCAGTTAGGTTGTGTGGTCAATTTAGGAAAAGGGTTTTGAACACAATCAACTGTGTTCGATCTGTTTTTTGTATAATAAATGAATGGATCTGTAATGACCTGGCAACAACTTAAAGTCCTAACTTCCCTGCTTTGTACAGGTAACATGTAACAAACACTTGAGATTTTCACCTTGTGCCTTTTGTTCAAAATAGAAGAAAAGGATGGAGACTACTGATAGTTTGGGCAATACTATAGCAGTGGAATAGCAGTCATGGAACCAGCTGTGCAAGGGGAAACCCTTTTGTGGTTACTGTACCTGCACCTTCACTACCTTCTGAGATCATAACAGATACTTTCCATATGTTTTCAGGCTTATTAAGCATTGGTTTTATATTGACATTGTTGATTGCCATGTTAAGGATTTACCATTTGTGAAATACCAATGAAAATGCAGTAGACTATTTGCCAGAAATAATCACTAGACTGAGAGGGTAGGGGCGGATTGTTGCCAGAGCCTGAGCCATCTGCTGCCATTCCCTGGAGAGCTTCCAGAAAAGAAAAAAAAGAAAACTGGATGTAGTCAATGGGATAAATATGTTACTGCTCTGTTGTGTTCCATATGAATGGTAGATGACTCTGCCCAAATGTATGTGCAGGTTGGGATTGAACCAGTACTGATTATGCTTGATGCTATGCTCAAGTTGGGTATAGCTAATGCTATCCTTCACATCTTTTCTTCTGGCCATCTCAGCATAGTCCCTCAGTGATAGAGAGTGCAAAAGTATTTTGTTTAAAGATGTGCTACATTATTTTCTTGTATATTGTTCAGACAGTGAGGTCTATTTGATAAGCATGTAGAGGACTCCTCAAAAATGTTTCAAATTCTGTTTTACAACTAGGCAGCCTTAGGTATATTTTACAGCAAAGTAAGGATCATTTCTCACAGCACAATACTGCTGCTTTTGGCTTCTTGGCAGCAACAGGGAGCAAAGGAACATCAGAAGGTTTGATGTGATACATACATAGGCAGATCAAACCACAGGTAAGGTGGTGGCTGTATAGTCTAGAGTAGCTGAGAGTACGATGTCAGCACTAAGTAGGTGTGCATGCATAGATGTCTACTGAGTTCTGGAGTCTGAAACATTTTGTAAGCTGGGTGGATGAGAAGTCAAATTACTTCCAGATCTAATCTAGGAAGAAAATGCTAAATCAGTTTTGGTTGGGCCTTCACATTGCTTGAATTAGTTCCGATTATATTTGAACTTAACTATTACAAATGGAGTTTTGCTTGTGGAATTTAGCTCTGTTCTTCTTCCTGATGCAATTTCCCTTCTCAGTTATTTCCAAGGATTTTCTGACTGCTCGAAGAGCATGTGGTGGAGAGACTGCTGGAAGATGGGATTAGCAGATCAGGGACCCCTTTCCTTTTTGTATGAAAGGAAATTGTCTTCTCTAAGTCTCTGTTGGATCCCTTCACTGTGCACTGCATTCTTATGCAGATCATAAAGAATAAATGTGATGAGGGATGGGAACAAAATTTCTTGCCTTGCCAAAGCATGTCCTGGGAAGGCACAGAAATACAGCCTCCACACTGTTCACAGCAGGGGAGCTGAAATACCCTGTGACAATATTTGTTTAGGTCTATAGCCCCTCTTCCCAAAGGGCTAAGGACAGATAATCGTATTAGGAACAGATGTTAATACCAGATGTATTCCGTCACTGTTATCATAGCTATAAGTGACTACTCTAATTCAAGAATCTGCATTATCCTTATATGTATATGTTCCTTTTCTTGTTTCTCAGTCTTGCCAATTGGTAGCATTCAATGGTCTTTTAAAATTCCAGATATGATCTCTGAAAGCACTGCTTCCAGGATTGTACTCCTGCATGGCAGAGGGTAAACTGGATGTTTCAACTCTGTGATTTTATGAAAGCATAACCCTTTTAGTTTTGCTCTGTATGATTTCTTTTTTTAATTCAAGGCAAATCTAAGTATCTGGAATAGAAATTACTTCCTAGTAACTAAAAGGAGTCTTCCTTTGCCACTGCCTCCTGGATGTATATAGTTCAGATGTTTTGGGGGTGGGGGAAGGATCAAAGAAGTCATTCAAATCTGAAAAGGAACAGGCAACAGCCAATCTCACAAGCAGCAGGTAGGACCAAAGAAGAAATATGTTGAAGTATAAGTCCACAGAGAAGTGTGTAGGTTGCAAGAGATGGCCAAACACAGTGGATTTGGTTTTGGAGTTAAGCTCAGAACCTGTCAGCCACATTTCTTACTTGTTTGAGTGTATAAAAAATATAGGTCACATTCTGGTGTTCAGACAGTAACAACCCTGTTTTTCTTGCACAAGTTGAATCTCTTTTGTTGGTTCATTCCTTCTGGCTGATTACACCTTCTTTCCCATTCTGTGGTTGTGACCTCTTAAGTAAGTCCTTGGATCTTGTATAAGGGTTTTTGCTGCTTGATTTTTCTGTTATATTTGGCCATATGAAATCATTAAAATCTTGTTTTGTAGCAAGCTAGTAGTATATTAAAATATACTTTCAGCTGTCAGCCAACAAAACAATTGTTTAATTAGTGAGTTAAACCTCGAACAAAGCAAAATTCCGGTTGGACTATACACTCTTCTGCAAGAAGTCTGTGATACCTTTCTGCTAGCACAATCCTTACTTGTACAGCATAGATCACGGTTAATGTATCCAGTAGTGGTTATGCACTCTTTTTGCAATCCTGTTTTAACATCAGCTGGAGGTGAGGATCATCACAAGCAGAAAACTTTACAAATGTTAAGGTATTTACTGAAGCGTTGAGTATTTTCATTGCTGAAAAATGAAGCAATTTGCTGGAGATAATAATACTTGGGAAAAGTGCTAGCTGTGTGTAGCTGAAGTGTATTGTTTTTCTTTTTTTAAACATTTGCATTGGGTGTGGTTCCTGAGAAGCAGTTATGAATAATGCTTGCTGGTATTTTGCCACCATTCAATAGATGTCTTCTAACATTTAAAAAAAAACCTATTTCTTACAACTCCAAATGTCTCCCGGGTAAATTTCTTCTGAGTGCATTATCATTCTTCCACTCTCAAATGTCTTCAAACAATGTTTCAAAGCTTTCTGCTTCCCAACAAAGAGCAGCTGGCAAGTTCCAGCTGTTGTAATGCTCTCACTTCAGAGGAGGAAATATGGCTCTAAGCATAGCTATTAAGCCAGGAAAGGAAAGCAAGCTGATATCTTACTTACCTCTGGCTCAGTGCAGCAGGGGATCAGAGGGAATGTAGGTGGAAGGGAAAGGATACAATCTGTTTGTCCTTTTACATCACTCTGTATTAGGGAAGCTTCTTGTATTACAATTTTAATATATAATAATTTCATCACTCTGTTGTAAGAGAGTCTGGTATAGAATCAGAAGGGACCAAAAAGGCTATCTATATCTAACCCAACCCCCTTTCATGCAGGAATATAGATCTAAACCATTCCCAAATGATGGCCATTCAATCTTTGTTTTAAAAATTGCTGATGAAGGAGACTCCACTACTGTCCAAGGCAGTCCATTCCATTGTTGAATAGTTCTTACTTTAAAGGAGTTCTTCCTGATGTTTAGATTTATTTATTTGATTTTAATTTGATTTTAATTTATTTTATTTTGCATTTGAATTCTTTAGTTCATGTTCTAGTCTTTGGAGCAGCAGAAAAGAAGCTTGCTCCTTCTACATGACATCTCTTCACATATTTAGAGATGGCTGATAAGTCAATTCTCAATCTTCTCTTCTCCAAGCTAAATATATCTAGCTCCCTAAGCCATTCCTCATAGGGCTCAGTTTCCAGATCTTTTACCGTTTTGGTCAGTCTCCTCTGGATATGTTCCAGCCTGCGAATATCCTTTAAACTCTGTTACCTAGAACGGGGCACATTATTCTAGATGAGGTTTGACTAAAGGGATCTAGGAGTCTGAACAGACCACAAGCTGAACATGAGTCAACAGTGTGATGTGGCAGCCAAGAAAGCCAATGCAATTCTCAGTTGCATCAATAGGAGTATGGTGTCTAGATCGAGGGAGGTACTGGTACCATTCTACTCTGCTTTGGTTAGACCTCATCTTGAATACTGTGTCCAGTTCTGGGCACCCCAATTCAAGAAGGATATGGATAAGCTGGAGCAGGTCCAGAGGAAGGCAACCAAAATGGTGAGGGGCCTGGAAGCCATGCCCTATGAGGACAGACTTAGAGAGCTGGGTATGTTTAGTCTGCAGAAGAGAAGGTTGAGAGGGGACATGATAGCCATGTTTAAATATTTGAAGGGATGTCATGTCGAGGAGGGAGTGGGCTTGTTTTCTCCTGCTCTTGAGACCAGGACAAGGAGCAATGGATGCAAGCTGCAGGAGGGGAGATTCCGCCTGAACCTCAGGAGGAATTTCCTGACGGTCAGGGCTGTCCGGCAGTGGAATGTGCTGCCACAGAATGTGGTGGAGTCTCCTTCATTGGAGGTTTTTAAGTGGAGGCTGGATGGCCACTTGTCGGGAGTGCTTTGAGGGTTTTCCTGCATGGCAGAGGGTTGGACTGGATGGCCCTTGAGGTCTCTTCCAACTCTACATTTCTATGATTCTATGAAAGTCCAGGAACCGGAGACCGTTAGATAAACAAAAGCTAGGAATGCACTGATAAGCCCTGCCAGGTTCTCACTGCTTCAAGGTCTCTTGCATGAGGGAGGGGGAAGTATGGGAGTTTTATGTACTTGCTTTTGCTTTTGAACTTTAGTCCTCTCACTGAATTCTTGTACGATGCATCGCAGTGGAATATTGCCTCGAATTTTTAAGCAGAGGCTGGATGGACATCTGTAAGGAGTGCTTTGTGGGTGTTCCTGCAAGGCAGGGAGTTGGACTGGATGGCCCCTGTGGTCTCTTCCAACTCTATATTTCTATGATTCTAAATTAGAATAGAATGGTACTGTTATCTCCCTCAGTCTGGGGTCTGTGCTCCTGTTGATGCAGCCTGGAACTGCATTGACTGTTTTGTCTTCTACATCATCCTATGAATTATGCTTTGTTTGCAGTCTGTTAAGACTTTCCTTGATCTTTTCACAGGTTAAGGCAGGTGTTTCCTTATATGTGCATTTATTTTTCCCTTTTCTAAATGTGGTACATTTGTCTCTTTATCATTTGGTTAGTTAAGTCTTTTATATTGTTTCTAGTTAACAACAGTTCTCCAATCTGTTATGGTCATTTTGAATCCTGCTTCTGTCCTCTGGGGTGTTAGTTATCCCTCCTAATTTGGTGGTATCAGCAAAGTGGCTAAGCATGCCTTCTGTTCTGTCATCCAAGTTACTGGGGCCAGGACAGAATCTTGGAGCACCCCACATCCTCCAGGATAATGAGGATCTATTAGTGAGCGCTCTTTGGATTCACTCAGTCAACCAGTAAAAAAAAAATCCCAACCAACAATAATACAATCTAGCCCCCATTTTACTAGCTTCTGCAAGAATATCATGGGGCATCTTATATATGTTGTCATTCTGCTTCCAGACCACAGATGTTGCCCAGCTGAAGTTTTCTGCCAAAATGTATATGATTTGGTGCAGGCATGTAGCCACACACACAAAATTGTAATGTGGCAAGCCACTCTCAGAAATATAAGCCTATCTTCTTGCTTACCATTGCCTCTATAGTTTTAATTGTCACAGCCCTATCTCTTATACAAGACTAGATTGCTGATTGCAGTTCAGCATAGCACTGAAAAGATTATTGTCCATGTTTAGAAAAGATTGCTGTTCATATTTAAAGGCATTATTCTAATGGAAGAACATTGAATTAGTCAACTTTCCTGTTTCTTTTACAGAAAACCTTAGCAAAGATTGCAACATGCTTGGAACTCAGGAGTGCGGCATTGCAGGTACAGTTGTTTGATTTTCACCCTTATATTTTCCTATTTCTTTTTGTATTTTGAAAACTATCAAATGACAGAAAGGCTCTATTTATGAAAAGCTGCCATATACAAATATTGTGTACTAGTTGTTTAGTTTTCAGAGCATGAAGCAAAGGCATCAGAAAGAAGAGAAGGAATCAATAAGCAGTTGGTAATTTGAAAGTCCTAAAAAGAAATACTTCAGTATAAAAGATTATGGTGGCTTTATACCAGTCTTCTGTTCTCAGTGGAAGAATTACATTACATCATTCTCAAAATTTCCTGTTAGATGACATCAAAATCTTACTAGATAGACCTCATGGGGTTCATACAAAGGTACTCTTGTGACCTGCATAAAATAAAATAAAATAAAATAAAATAAAATAAAATAAAATAAAATAAAAATACTGTTTAGCGAAGATGTTTTTTAGAGGTGGTCCAGGATGAGCATGAAATCTGGGTATATTTGTGTCTTTTTGTCACCGTTTTAGTTTCCTCCCACAGAAATTGTGGAGGAAAAAGCAAAATCATCATTCAAATGTACATGTGGGAGAATTTCAGTTAATTTCCTACAGCTGTGCTGGAGCATGCTCAGAGCACTGGACACTGCTTTATAATAGTCATAGTTTCACACAACAATGAGATCATTTGTACTTTATGGATTTTTGCTGGAATTTTAGATAAAAAGCTACCTTATACCGCTACAGGACTGTCAGGTCTAGTATTGTCTGCTGTACTTTTGGAATGCTCAATTAGGCTGGGAGGGGAGTGTGGCATGAATATAGCAGTATGCTTCCCTTACCACGAGGGATAGTGGGAGCCAGGCTGTAATTTTTGAGAGTTCTGAAGATTTCTTTGAGTTGAGGAAAGCTAGAAGTGTTTGCATTGATGTCATCCTAAGAAGGAAAGAGATGGTGGACTTTTATCTTAGTTGGCTAACATGCATTCAGCTCTAGCTATCTCACTTCACTAATCTTTCCTGCTTATTGAAATGAAAAGTAGAGATAAAAGCCTTCTGGCCTGCAGTATCTGTTTCCTTTTCAGTGTGACATTGGAGCACACACCTCCAGCTTTCCTTGATTGTTGGAAGAAAGTTTTTGGAGCCTGGTTGGTTTTTTCATGTTTGGTGAGTGTAGTGTTTAGCTAGGCTCTGACTGAAACTTAAAAAAAAAATTAAAGCTGGAGCGGTCATAATTGAAAATAGCTTAAAACAAGGACTCTCTACCTCTAGGGCCCACCTGAGAAGGTTAGACATTACTGGGACTTACTGGTCATAAAATGGCAACACAAGGGCAGAGCTTGGTACAGAATGGTGGTAGATAGAGACAGTTTGCCATAATCATCTGGACGTTACAGACATAATTTTCTATTGATATATAATCAGACTTAGTCATTTGGAAATTACTTGTTTGCCACAGAAACTTGCTTATGGTAGAAATTTCCATAGTTCAGTTTTCCTCAAGCTATGCACAGGCATTGGCTCTGGAAACATTGAGACTTGACCTGTGTGTTTTAGGAAGAATTCACTGATGTATAGTTAACTGAATGCTTTAAACTGGATTGTTAAAAATACTAATTGGATGTTTAGATAAGAAGATGTTTGATTAATTAAATGTAGTGCAAAGCCTGCATAGAAATGTTGATTTCCTAGCTTTAGCTTTTGTTTCTTCCTGTTCCTATTTACTGTTATGCTCTCTGTGCTTTGTCCTACTTCCTCCTTGTTTAGCACAAGGCCCCACCTGTCTCTGCTTTGATTTTCATCTTGTTGCTAGCCTTAACTTCTAGCCTGGACTCAGACTACACCAGCCCTTTTAAATAATGCATATTTTGTTCTTCTGGCTTGTTCTAGTCAACTAAAAATTAAAAGTCTTCTTCAACATCATTAAGACTTTGTGTCACGGTAGCCTTTTCCCTTTAGGTAAACAGTGCACTTAAAATGGAACCCAAGAACTAACAGTGTTTCTTCTTCATGGTCTCTGTGCCTCATACATTAGGAGCTTTCGCGCCTGCACGGTAGCGTTCGGAAGATTCTAGAGCTCGTTAGCTTTGGCGGGAACCCCTCCCCCACGTCGGTACTGCACATGCTCCTCCCGCCGACTAACGGTCTCTCCTCAGTTCTTTCTTGTCCGCCTCAGCGTACAGAAGGTTCTGCTTGTTGGCTTGCTTTTCGATTCTGCTTTTTGGTGTTTTTGACTTCGGATTTGGCTTTTGACTACCCCTCACGGATTTCGGACTTGGCTTTGGTACTTTCTCGATCGGTTTTGACCTTTTTCTGGCTTTGACTACGATTTCGGATCTCGGACTGTCTTTGGCGTTCTCGGACTTTGCTTTTCTTGCCTTGCCCCTGGTTTATGTCGGCTCTCTTCAAACGCTGCGCCTCCTGTGTAAGGAAGGTCGCTCTCTCTGACCAACACTCTAAGTGCCTGATTTGTTTGGGTGAGGGGCACAACGTTCAGGCCTGCCCCATTTGCAGAGAGTTCACACACCAGACTCTCCGCAACAGGTCGGCAAGGCTTAAATCCTACTGTTGGGAGGAGTCTCTTCGTGCTAGAAGACCCGAGACGATGGCCGAGAAACGCCTGTCCTCTTCTTCTTTGGCAGCAGCGGCGGCTGCCGTGTCCTCGACCTCGTCGGTATCGGTACCGGGCTCGGTACCGATAATGAAGTTGCCGAGGATCCCGAAGGTCTCGGCAACTCGGGCACGTGAGGACCCTGCGGGCTCGCAGGCCTCAACCTCCTCCTCCAGGCCGCTGACCGCGGCTCAGAAGAAGCGCCCAGCCACTGAGGGCCTGGGGGAGAAGGGTAAGAAGAAGAAGCGCAAGGAGAAACGACGCTCTCCACCGACGGTGGTGCGACCCCCGACTCCGCCACCCACCCAGTCCGCCGAGGAACCTCTGTTGATGGAGCTCTCCGTGGAAGAGGAGCCTCCGGAAGAGGACGTAATCCTCGAGGTGTCGGACGAGGAGCAGGTCGTGCAGGCCTCGCCTGCTCAACTGCCCGAGTTGATCGCGGAGGTCACTCCACCGAGTCGCCGTCCACCCTCGGCAGAACGCCGAGAGGAGGCTGTGGTCAAGACAGCGCCCAGCCTCTCGACGTGATGAGTCCCGCTCGCCGGAGCAGCGGGCCAGGCCTCCATCCCCGCGATATCGGGAGATGCGCCTGGAGAGGCGTCGCTCGGGAGAGAGAGCATATTCTCCTGCCTACCTCGGAAGGTACACCCAGGAGCAGGTGTGGCACGAGCCGGCCGGCTCTTACTATTCGTATTCGCCGTCCTACAGGGACCGGTACCACCCAGACCCTCGGTACTGGTCGCCTCGTCGCCGGTCTCGTTCGCCACCGCAGGAGGCTCACTACCCCCGCTATGAGAGGTCACCCCTGCGTCGTTCGCCGAGTCGCCGTCGGTCCCCAGAGCCCTCACCCCGCTACAGGGCTGTTTCTCCACCGCCGCGGACGACGGCTACAGCTACCCGACCGACGCCACAGCCTACTGTGGCCCAGTCGACAGTAGCGGCGACTTCCACCACGCAGGCGGCACACCGTCCTAGGCCCGCGGTCGTGCCCCTGCAGGTGACTCCGATACCGGTCACGACATCGGCCGTATCGGTACCGACGCAGCCTGCAGCTCCGGCTGCTATCCTGGCAACTCCGGCCCCTGAGACAGCCAGGGAGAAGGAGGCAGAGAGGTCGCCATCACCATCTGGCGGCTCCTACGATTCGGACTCTGATTCTGCTGAGTCCACCCCTTCTTCTCATGAATCCGCACCGCTGGGGTTCGGAGAGCCAGCTCCGGAGTCTGCGCCGGAGGACGTCTGCCAGTTTTCGGCAATCCTCCTCCGGATGGCGACAGCCCTTGGCCTGAAGGTGACCGACCCTGCTCCCCAAGCCCAGGACCCTGTCTTCCAGTACCTGGAAGCCCGCCCACCGTCGACCGCACCGCTGCCGTTCCTGCCTACCCTGGTGGATGCGATGAAGCAGCCGTGGGCGAAGCCGGCGTCAGCACAGCCTATCCCTCATAGGCTGGAACATCTGTACAGGACACAGAAAGAGAACGCGGAGTTCCTCTTTCACCACCCTGTACCTAACTCTATAGTGGTCGAGTCGGCACAGACGAAGGGAGGCAATCGAGCACATACCACCCCTCCGGACCGTGAAGGACGGAAGCTCGATACCTTCGGCCGAAGGTTCTACTCGGCATCGTCCCTGGTGGTCAGGACGGTGAACACGATGGCATGCCTCGCGGCCTACCATCGGAACCTGTTTGACCGACTCGCCCCGCTCCTTGCTGACTTGCCGGAGGAGTCACGTGCCTCAGCCACACAAATCTTCGGTGAGGCCGTTGCGGTGGCTACACAGCAGCTTGCCACCTCGAGGCACGCCGCGGAGGCTACCTCGAGGGTGATGGTCGGTGCCGTAGCCCTCCGACGCCACGCGTGGCTCCGGTCCTGTGGGCTCCAGGAGGACAGCCGTCGGCGCATTGAAGACCTGCCGTTCGACGGCGAAGGGCTTTTCCATTCCTCCACTGACGAGGCTATGGATCACCTCGTCAAGGCCCGGCTGACAGCGAAGAAGATGGGCATAAACCAGCCTGCCCAGACTTGCTGTTCTTTCCAGCCAAGGCCTACGTGGAGAAGGTCCTCCTCTTCATCGGCGTACCAGCCGCGGTCTCCGCGGTCGACTGCGTCGAGGCTGTCGACCTCTTCTGCTTCCAGGAGGCTTCCCAGACGACGCCCATCTTCGTCGTCCAAGAAGTCGTCCTCGGGAACGAAGTCCCGGTTTTGACGGCCTTCGCAGGACTCCACCCGTGCCATCCTTCGCCCTTCCAGTAGAACTGTTCCACCACCCGAGCCTGACCAGGCACCTCGACTGCTGGCGGGAGATCACTGCGGACTCCTGGGTACTTACCATCGTCCGCCTGGGGTACGCCATCGAGTTCCAGGCTATTCCGCCACGGGGTGTCTACTATTCCACCCCGGCCAGCTCGGCTCTACTGGAAGAGATCCAGTCCCTCCTCGAGAAGGGAGCGATCGAGAGGCTCCCGCCTTCAGCCAAGACCACCGGCTTCTACTCGAGGTACTTCACGGTGCCGAAGGCGGACGGATCCCTGCGGCCCATCCTAGACCTCCGAGGGGTGAACGAATACATCCGCCCCAAGAGGTTCAGGATAGTCACGCTGCCGTCGATCCTTCCCTTCCTCCACCGAGGGGACTGGTTTGCGTCCATAGACCTCAAAGACGCCTATTTCCACATCTCGATCCGCCCGCAGCACAGGAGATACCTTCGGTTCGCGATCGACGGCACCAGCTACCAGTACCGGGTGCTGCCGTTCGGGCTTTCCACCGCACCGAGGGTGTTCACCAAGTGCATGGCTCCGGTCGTGTCCTTCCTGCGGACGAAAGGCGTCTCCGTCTACCCTTACCTGGACGATTGGCTATTGGTGGCGTCCTGCAGACAGAAACTGTACAGGGACATTCATTGGACTTTGTCCCTTCTCACTCGGCTCGGACTCAGGGTCAACCCCAAGAAGTCCCATCTCGAGCCCACCCGGGTTCTCGACTTCATCGGGGCGACCCTCGACTCGGTATCGGCGAGGGCCTTCCTCCCAGACGAGAGGGCGCGGACGCTTCATCGGGCGGCGTCTGCTGCCTTCGAGGCCTCGACGCTGTCAGCGAGGAGGATCCAGCAGCTCCTCGGCTACATGGCCTCGACCACCGCCGTAACCTACCTCTCCCGGTTACGCGCCCGGCCGCTCCAGCACTGGTTCGTCAGGGCCTTCGATCCACTCTGGGACGACCAGCGCCGCCGATACCGCCTGCCACAACAGGTACGTCGATCGCTCCTGCGGTGGCTGTCGTACCGGAACTTGCTGTCAGGCATGCCGTTCCGCGAACCCGGGCCGTCGGTCACGATAACGACGGATGCCTCGCTCTTCGGCTGGGGAGCGCACACCGGGGATCTCCGAGTCTGAGGCCGGTGGATGGACGACGAGTTGTTCCTCCACATCAACTCTCTCGAACTGTTGGCGATCCACAAGGCCCTGAGAGTGTTCCGACACCTGGTCACGGGCCGCACGGTGTTGATCCTCACCAACAACACGACGGCGGTCTGCTACGTGAACAGGCAAGGGGGGACGCACTCCACCACGCTGCTGGGCATCGCACTCGAACTTTGGAACTGGTGCGTCCCGCTCCAGATACACCCTGTGGCGGTTCACCTGGCGGGGCAGGAGAACACCACGGCGGACGCCCTCAGCAGGGACACCACCTCCCATCACGAGTGGTCCCTGTCCGACGAGGCCTTCCGGATGCTTCGGGACCGATGGGGCGAGCCGACCGTCGACCTCTTCGCGACCAGCCAGAACGCGAAGTGCCGCCTGTTCTGTTCGAGGGCCGGTCACGATCGCCGCTCCATCGGCGACGCCTTCCAGTTCCCGTGGGACGAAAGGCTGATCTACGCCTTCCCTCCGTTCCCGCTCCTGGGCCGCTTGATCGCGAAGATCATCGCGGACCAGGCGGATGTGATCCTGGTGGCGCCGTACTGGCCGAGGCAGCACTGGTTCGGACCCCTGATCGAGGCTGCCCGGGGCAGGACTCTCAGGTTTCCAACGGTACCGGACCTGCTGTCTCACTCCAACGGACTGGTGTTGCACCCGGACCTGCCGCTGTTGGCCCTGCGTACCGTGCTCCACTTTCTCTGGCAGCAGGGCCTGGCCTTCCCGTCGCTCAAGGTCTACCTTGCCGCGATCGTGGCATACCAGCCGCCACGATCCCCGTCGACCGCTCTCATCAGGGACGGTACCGTCAAGCAGTTCCTGAAGGGCCTGCAGCACCTTTACCCGCCGGTATCGCCACTGCTACTGCCGTGGTCGCTGTCATTGGTGCTGTCCCAGCTGACGAAGCCGCCCTTCGAGCCCATGGCCACGACGGATGACAGGCTGCTCGCGATGAAGACCGCGTTCCTAGTGGCCGTCACCTCTGCCAGGCGGGCGGGAGAGTTGACGGCGCTACGGTGCGATGAACCATACTTAGTTTTTCATCGCGACAAGGTGGTCCTCCGGCCTGACATTTCCTTCCTGCCGAAGGTGGTGTCCAACTTCCACCTCAGCCAGGACATCATCCTGCCGGCCTTCTACCCGGACCCGACAACACCTCTAGAGCGTTCCCTCCACTCCCTTGATGTGCGTCGGGTGCTGGCCTTCTGTAAGGACAGAACTGCAGCCTACAGACAGACACCCCACCTGTTTGTCTGTTATGGTAGGCTCCGGAGAGGCCACAAAGTATCCACCCAGCGTTTCTCTAAGTGGGTGATACAGACTGTTCAACTGGCGTATGAGCTTGCCAGGAAGCCTCCGCCAGACCTGCTTCGGGCCCACTCCACCAGGGCCGTGGTGACATCTGCTGCCCTCCTGCGAGGCGTCGACCTGTCGGAACTCTGCCGTGTGGCGACCTGGTCCCAGCCGTCGACCTTTGTGCGCCACTACAGGCTCGACTGCCGTTCCAGGAGAGATGCCCGGTTCGGTCGTGCTGTGCTGTCTTCTGTGCTCTAGGATCTGGGACCTGACCCACCATCCTACTGGTAAGCTACACAGTCTCCTAATGTATGAGGCACAGAGACCACGAAGAAGAAGAACAGGTTGCTTACCTGTAACTGTGGTTCTTCGAGTGGTCATCTGTGCCCTCATACATCCCCGCCCTGCCTTCCCCTCTTTTTCAGGTCCCATCTGCTTCGGCGGACCAGAACTGAGGAGAGACCGTTAGTCGGCGGGAGAGCATGCGCAGTACCGACGTGGAGGAGGGGTTCCCACCAAAGCTAACGAGCTCTAGAATCTTCCGAATGCTACCGCGCAGGCGCAAAAGCTCCTAATGTATGAGGGCACAGATGACCACTCGAAGAACCACAGTTACAGGTAAGCAACCTGTTCTTCTTCAAAATACAGGACCCTGTCACAAACGTTATGTAAAAGAAAACAGCATTGCTTTTATCTTTGTTACTGGCTATAGCGGTTATTACTACATACAGATGTGTAACACTACTTTCTTTTTAGTCTACGCAGTCCCAGGAAGAATTTAAACTAGAGGATCTGAAGAAACTAGAGCCAAGTAAGTATCTTTCTTTTAATTATAAGAAATTCTTTTAAACAAGTACAAGTATGCAAAATTGGGATGTTGCCTTGTGAGTGAGTAGCCCAGCTTCTCTTACTATGCATTTTAGTACACACCCAGAATAAGTTACAGGCCCAAGAGACACATGCATTGAGAATGTGCCTGTTTTCATATCTGGGAGCTTGTTTCCTCAAGGTCTTGTTTCCGTATCTGGCAGCTTAGACTTTTACATCTGTTTGCTTGGGTTCCTGATTGCTTAATTGTGTTCAGAAGTTTTCTCTCATAATCATCTAGCAGTTGAACAGTTTTATGCATGAATATAGTGTTCCAAGCAATTCTGTTCTTTTAGGCAGTGAAACAAATTTCTCAGTCAGGATTTCCTAAACTGTGACTTCTGTGAGAGATCTGTTAGGATAACAACAGAATTGAATGAATCAAAGGAAGTCGTGAACCCAAATGATCCACACATATGTTCACACTGAGAAGACTGCCTCCTGTACCTGTGCATGTTATGGTGGTCCTGCTTTCTTCCACACAGTCAGTTTCTGCTTGTGTGAGGACAAGTAATCCTGTGGTGCCTCTTCCCCGAATGTGTCTGAATCATTCAGTTGTGCTCAGTGTAAAAATGGATTATCTATTGCTGAAGCCTGGAGGAAGATGCCTGTTGTGTTTCTACTTGAGACACTCATGAAGTGTGCCCAGGACAGTGACTAATGCAGAAATATCAAATGTAAGTTTCATTTCTGCAGGAATTGTTTTAAATTGCAGGTGAAGAACAAGTACCCCTCCAGATGTTATTGATAGCTGCTCCTATCAGCCCTATGCAGCGTAGCCAGTAGTGAGAAAATATGGGAACTCCAGTTCAACAATATCTGGACAGTTGCACATTCCCTGTTTCTGCTTTACAGTCTATAATTATTCCCTGTGCCTTCAGCTTTACTTCAGAAAAAAGTCTTTATTGTTGCCTTGAACCTTGAACACCTAGATCTTGACTTGGTATGGCCTGGTTGGGGAACTTGATAGGCAACAGTGGGCACTTACTGTGTTGCTGGTTGTTCTGAGCATTTGGAATGTGAGTTATACCCCATTATAGAGGTCTGCCACTGAATTTCCTGCGGCATTATGCATGCAGTTTGAATGAGAAAACTATAAGTTTGGTTTTACTCTGAGCTTACTACTGACTGATTACTTTCCCACTCCTGTAAATTCCGCTTATTTGTCCTTTGAAAGTAACAGCACAATCTCTGTGTGTTCAGTGTGACTTACTTTTAGGAAGTTTTACATAGGATTGCCACTATGCTCTGTTGCTTCAAAGAGCACTCAACTCCATGATGTTTGGATTGAGGGGGATGGGACTGCTCTGGAGTAAGGCACTAAAACAAAAGTGAATTACCCAGCATGCATGTGTATTACAGTATTTACATTTTTAATTCTATTATCATGTATGAATGGAAGATACTTTTTTTTACTTTTTAATAAAAGATTGTCTTCATCTTGTAACTGAGGCTTTAGTGTATTTCTGTAGCCTCACAGAAACTTCCTCATATAACCAAGGCTTTAAGGAGTTGCTCTGACATTTCCACTTTATCCTAGAAAAGAGTCCTGTATAGATGTGTGATGGTAGATTTTTGTCAATAAAAAGACGTTGACCTACTCTGTGACAGTGCGACCAAATGGTGGAAGTGCGACCAACATTGCTTTAGCTGTTTTAAAAGGGTTACTGCCTGATATCTAGTGGTAGTTAAAACAAGCACTATCAGTTGTTTGAATTGTCAGTATTTGACTTTTTCCCCGGCCAGCCAAAGCTACTAATTTAACTGGAAAAGTTAAAAAGTGTGTCTTTCATTTTGACACTGAGTTAGAACAAGGCCCAGTCTAAGTTTCAGCTAGGCATCCAAACACCATTTTTAGCATCTGTTTTCTTCAGGTGAATTGCCAATGTATAAAATTGTTGTGTATTTTCAAGTCATTTCTGACTTATGGTGACCCTAAAGCGAAACTATCATGGTTTTGTTTTGTTTTGTTTTGTTTGCAAGATTTATTCAGAAGGAGTTTTGGCTTTGCCTGTTGTTGAACCCTGTTCTCCAGTGAACAAACCACACTGGTTTTCAGTATAGAAAGTACCGCTTAATTATTAGTCATATGAGGGTTATATAACTCCATGACAACTTTTTACATTATGCAAATATTATTTAGTACCTGTACAATGTCAGTCAGAGAGCCAGCAGGGTGTTGTGGTCTGGACACTGAGAAACCAGGGTTCAAATTGCTGCTCTGCCCTGGAAGCTCACTGGATGACCTTGGGCAGATTATACTATCTCAGCATAAGAGGAAGGCAATGGCAAACCTCTGAATAAATCTTGCCAAGAAAACTCTAGGATAGAGTTGCCATGAGTCAAAATATGCTGGGAGGTGTATAATAGCAGCAGCAGCAGCAACACTGTCAGTCACAGATCTCATTGTATCAAGCTGAAACTTCCTGGAGGGACTTTGTCACCTCTGTATCTTGTAGTGTTGTTCATATGTGAGGAAAATGTGTTTTTCTATTCTGAAATGCCTAATCACTTTCTTTTTCAGCCCCAAACTTTTGTTCATAATGTGGCATTTCAGGTCCCTGGTCTCCTTAGCCCGTGATGGTATGGGAGGATTTGCACTTGCATGTGAAACAAAGGAAGAACACCATTAAAAGATCTTTCTATTTAAAAAAAAAGGACAAATGGCAGAAAGATACTTAAATTAGCAGGGCATTGTTGCCAGTCTTGGAGTAGCCTTATTGATAATTTTCCATTTAAGTTGATTTATTTGTTAAGATCTGCTTTATGTGCTGTTATGCCTAAGTGGAACGTGGGGGAGGATTTTATATCTTTTTTCCTGTTTTAAAAGTTACAGGTTTATAGCAGTACTGTAGGTGATGATGTTTTGTTTGTATGTAAGCTAAAATGTGATCATAATTTAGCGCAGCAATGACCCATCTTTGACCTACAAGCAGCTTTGCATTACTAGACTCATTTTCACTTCATAAAAGTCGGGTAGGGCTGAGTTTGTTTGTTTGTTTTTGGTGCCATAATAGTCCTTTCCCTCACCTTTCCCTCCCTTCCATTTTTCAAATGCTTCATTTGTTAAAAGTTTAAAGCATAACATCAAACAGAAATAAGAATATTCCCTTCCCCTAGTACCCCTCCAGCAATGAATACTACAACTAAAAAGAAAAGAATTGTGTAATATTAGTTCTTGTGCAGACTCCCCACTGTCACATAAAGTACAACATTGTAATAAAATAATCCATAATATAGAACAATTCAAATTATCCAAATTAGTCTTCTACCTTCAGATTACATTTAATTTTTTGCCATTTTACCCTGTATTTATATGAAATGCTAATATCTATGTTTTTATCATTAACATATTGAATAAACAGGTACCAGCTTAAATAAAATTAATCTGATTTAACTTTTCTTTTACTCAGTTAAATATTACAGGATTATTTTTGCATAACAGCTCTTAGTCATAGGTAAACATTTGTGACCATTGTGTCACTCTTGAGCTGTTACTAATTGAATTTCAGACGGCAAAATTTCACAAGGTCTTTTTACGAAAAAAGTTATTATCTACTTCAGAAAGATTGAGTAGGTGTAGCTTAGGATCTTTCATAACAGGCATCTTCACTATAGAAGAAATCTCTTGAATAATTAAATCCCAGAAGGAGTTGACAATTGGGCAGTCCTACTACATGTTCCCCTCCCACAGAGACCTGATTCTGTACCTTTAATTCTGGAAGTCTGAAGTGGTGTTCTGTACCATTTGTATAATCCTTTCAGTGAATTTTCCTGAATATATCTGAGACCCCGATTGAAATGGCCACTTTGGATCCCATTTGGGTCACCTTGGATCCCATTTCGCAGAAAGGTGGAGTATTAAATAAATAGATTTGGGGGCCAAATTTTGGCACAGGTTCATTCTTTCTTTCTACAGAATGTCCAGTTGATTCAGTCTTAAAAAAGGGAGGAAGATGCTTTGTTGCTTTCACTGCGGTTATAGCTGGGAACATCTTATATTGCCATCTTCTCCAGACATCCAGTGTTTATCTAGTGCAGTGGTTCTCAACCTGTGGGTCCCCAGATGTTCTTGGACTTCAGCTCCCAGAAGCCCTGAGCATTGACCATAGTGGCTGGGGCTTCTGGGAGCTGAAGTCCACGAACATCTGGAGACCCACAGGTTGAGAACCACTGATCTAGTGAAAGGATTCAATATGGGTTTCATAGATTTTTAAGATATTCTAGTGAAGATCAATTGCATTAATTGTGTTTTCTCTTTATAAACAGTTTCAGTTGAATCTGTGGTCTTTTACCTTTCAACATCAGTGCAAAAATTTTTTGGGTTGAAAGGCATACTTTATTATCAGTAGACTAATTATTTTTATGAATGGATCAGTTTTATTAGGTTTATAGTTCATCCTGCTAATTTGCTATAATAACCAGTTTTTTTTAATCATGTAGGCAGTTCTTCATTAGGATTAGCTAGAAAGTAAAGCCACATCATCTCCATACAAACTAGTAAGATCTTCACTGTTTCTGATTCTATAACCCCTTATTTCTGAATTGTCTCTTAATACTTGAGCAAGGGGCTCTAATGAAATGATGTAAAGAAGCAGAGGTAGTGTATCCTTGCTAGTGCCACAACATAATGAAAAGGCTGGATAATCCAAGTTGTTAATTTTCACAATAGTTGTTAAACTATATGACTTCTGTATGGCTTTTATCACGCATATTGTATTTCTCACAAACTCTAAAAAGAAAGGTCCACTCAAAACAGTCAAAAGCCGTATAGGCATCCAACCTGTATATCCCAAGTGGGTTTCTGTGATGTTTAGTGTGGGTCCAAATGTTATGCATTTGCCTAATCGATTCTGAAATATGGTAACTATGAACAAAACCTGATTGATCAGGATGTAATTGGAGATAATATTTTTCAGTCTCCTAGCTAATGCTATACTGAACAGTTTTTGGTCCTGATTTGGGAGGCAGACAGGATATGATTCTACTTCTGTACTGTCCTTTCTGGGTTTTGGAATTACTATTACAGTAGCAATTTGCCAAGAGTCCAGAATGTTTTCACCCTCAAATTTTATTAATTGGTTTAGTTAGTCTATATGTCAGGAAATGGGAAAATTCCTTATAAAAGATGGATGAAAAACCACCTAGTCAAGCAGTTTGGTTATATTTTATCTGTCTGATTACTTGCTTCGTCTACTCTTCAGTAATTTTTGCATTTAATTCTTCTTTATAAATAGAACAAAAAAGTTCTTAATCCTAATCTTAGTCTTAATTTCCTAAAATAGTTTTAAGTTAAAAAGAGCATTATGGTGGCTTTTTCTTTTTCTTTTTACTTCTAAGGAGTTATTGTGCCTTTCAAATGTCTGAGCATACAAAAAAGGAAACCTCTGCCTCTTTGTTTCACTTGTACGTTGATTGGGTTTTTTGAATATCCTTGTCTTCTCTTACAGTCTTAAAGAATATTTTTACCTATAATAAAGAATTCCCCTTTGATGTTCAGCCTGTTCCACCAAGGTAAGGAAGAAATCAAATCAGTTGTATACATGTAGAAAGGCTTAAGAATCCATGCAAAAAATGGTGGAAGACAGAATGACTTAGGATCATTCCTACTTTTCTGACTTCAGTCTAAATAATTATTTGTATATTGCCTCAAACAATACTGTTCATGCAAGTATTTTCCTGAATCGGGCTGAGATGCATTAGATGATGAAGATGCCTGTCTTATGAGCCCTCAGTTTTGTGGTGTTTGTGTATTTTAAAGGAAGATCTTGGCACCTGGGGAAGAGGAGGACTTAGAATTTGAAGAAGATGAGGAAGAGGGTGGGGCTGGAGCAGGATCTCCAGATACATTTTCTGCCAGAGTTCCAGGTAGGGGGAAAAGTTTCATCAAATATTGTCTCCCTAATGGAGGGTGGGGATACAGGGGGAGGAGTTGTTGCGGAGACATTCAAAAGAATCTCAATAACCATGAACAGAATTTCTGAATTGGTTGCATGCACAATAATAACTTTTAATTGTATTTTATTGACCTGGGTGAAACCTATTTTGTGAGTCTGGAACAGTAAGAATCTGCTACATAGGTAGTTCTTGCCTCTCTGAGGATCCTGCCCCCATCCTTCAGCCAAACACACTTCTGAAGGAACTGCATCAACTGTGGTATCAGAGTCAACTTAGAATGGATCCAAACAATTTTATCTGCGAAGTACAGTCACCCCTCCACATTTGTGGGTTTCACTTTTGCAGATTTGATTATTCACAGATTATTTGCTGTCACCTCTGCTGCCTCCCTATGCTATTTTTAATAGGGACTGCAAGCCTTGTGAGACTGAGAAACTGCGAATGAGGCTTGTAAGTTCCTATTAAAAATGGTGTGGGGCGGGAATGGAGGTGGCAAAGCCCCACCAGCCAACCGCTTCTGTCTTGTGAAGGAACTCTGGTGCCTCAAAGGAATCCATGGTGGGTTGAATACAGTGATTCTACTTTTTTGTGTTTTAAATATGGTTTGGGAGGGCCTAGAGTTATTCACAGTTCTTCCACTTTCACAGAGGTCCTGTGCCCCTAACCCTAGCAAATGTGGAGGGATGACTGTAGTGGACAGTTTATTCTCAGTGGACTGTCGTATGATCTAATTTTTTCTTTTGCAGGCTAGATTGTAAAAGATGCTCAGCCATTCAGAATAGCTTCATTAGATGGCTCCATGGTGGCAGAGAGATTATTTTGCTGCCTGCATTGTCATTGAGTAGACAAACTACTTCAAATAGGCTGTAGCCCATGTTCGGTCAGACTTTCTCCTAGTTTTCTGCCAATATTGCTCTAGTTACCATCTTGCTTGTTTTATCACTGACAGTTTCCTAGACCAGTGCTACTTATGCCAATCTGTGAGCCATTGGTTGCTGCTCCAGGGAAAATTTCCAGGAAAAAAAAAAAAGAAACAGTTGTAGCCAATGGGCCCAATATGGTGCTGTCCTTAGAACATTCTGTGTATACAAGTGAAGCTGTCTGGTCCATTGCATCAGATAACTTAGGAAGTGCTGTCATGGAATACAAGGGGGCTAGTTTAATTCCATTCTGCAAGGGGTTTGCTCAGAAGTGACCATGTCCACTGCCTAGAGCATTCCTCCATTCCACAGATCAACCAGGGCTTCTACAGAATAACCTGCCAAGGCAAGAGGAAAATCCCCCAGAACCATCTGAAACCCATCTCCATCTATCTGCATCCTGGAATGGACTATCTTAATACGTCATTCACCTCCAAATCCTAGTGGGTCTAAAACCTGCCAGTAATTAGTATTTATTGTAGCAATTTGTACAGTGTCCTTACAGTAAATTCTCAGAACTCCTCACAATGCAAAATCAAAGTTACTATGAAAACATTAGACATATAAAAACATTAGACAATAATAAAATTTCCAAATAAACACATTAGACATATAAAAACACTGCAAATTAAAATTTGCGTGATTCAAAACCCAAACAAATCAGCGTAAGAACTTCATAGAGCCATCATGGCTTAGATTTAAAGACTGAGGAAAATGAAAAAGTTTTTTCCCAACCGTGAAATTATTGTATCCAGTGTACAAGCATGGTCATTGTATGTGGCTTATAAATGGTGATTTCTTACAGTGAATTGGATATACATGTGTTAGTCTCTCATCGTATCATATAATAGTTGTTTTGTATCTGAAATGGTTCCTAAGGTCACTAGCTTACAGTCTCAATAAGTTCTATTTGCCCTTTGTTATGTCTTGACAAAATTTATGCATACATAAATTTGTGTGTACATTTGAAATACTATTCAAAGATGGGCTTTCACATTAAAGTTTGAGGTAGCTTGTGAATGTTAGATTTTGAAGACATGAGATGCAACTAGTTTGAAACTAGTTTCAATCAATCAACTGCTTTATAGAATTTGTAACTTTCATTATACTTGCTTCATCTGTCCAATCTGCTTGTTTCCATCCACATTGCATTATTGTGCTGCCTAACTGTACATGGTCTTGTCTTCTACATGCATGGCTCCATCATGTAACCATGTGCTACATCATTCATCTAACCAAGGAGCCAATGAAGGTATGATAACATTTTAATGTGAACAGTTATTACTTGTGAATATATTCATATTACTGTGGCTTTGTTCTTGTGCTTTAAAAGCTAAAACTCTTTTATTCTATCTACCAGAAACATCCCCCTTCTGGTACATAGTCAGTCTCTTCCTATGTTCACAAAGAATTAAAGGTTGAAATTCTCCCAGATTGACTGCATTTTTTTAATGGACTAAAATCGCATGAAGTAATTCTACCTTTTGGGGAA
Source organism: Iguana delicatissima (assembly GCA_948472985.1). Classification (NCBI taxonomy): domain Eukaryota; kingdom Metazoa; phylum Chordata; class Lepidosauria; order Squamata; family Iguanidae; genus Iguana; species Iguana delicatissima. The sequence continues at coordinate 44,334 of CAOKZL010001289.1, forward strand.
AAATAATTTGAAAACTGAGCCCTAAAGAAGAATATCTGAGTGTATTTCTATTGGTGTGTACTATTAGCACTAAAAATCAACACTGGAAATTGTTACCTTGAAAAATGTTGTATACAAAATATTGTTTCCAAATCCTCTAGGCTATCATTGGGACCATAATTTTGCACAATTAATGACTGTGAATTTGCCTATCTACATTACTGCATGATTCTTTCAGACTGTCTCCAGCTGTGCCTGTAATTAGTTAGTGGAATTAGAAAGTTCATATTTCTCAGCTGCATAGTATGCATTGTGCTCACTTGGTGAACTCTCATGATGGCAACGTAACATGCTATGTAAAATATATTTTGGACACAAGTTCGAAAACAGATCCTTCTCACATGGTTAGGATAAAGGGTAATGGAATACTGGAAATTTTGAAGTGACAGGGAAGTATGTCATTAGTCCCTTGAGAACTGCCTTAACTGTTTTTGAATACACAAGCTTCATATTCTTCCCCACCCCCAACCTGGTCTTGGTTGCTACTGGATGGCTGATTTTGCCCACTTGGTTTCTGAGGCTGGTGATCCTCTCCCCTTCCCCAGCTTCTAAGTGTTAGAGTCGGTCTCATTTGATAGATATCAAGAACATTTCTGCCTACAGTGGCACCTCAACTTTTGTGAGGGTTTGGGGCACACAATCCTTACGAAAGTTAAAAAAAAAAACATGAATAACTCCCCTTGACTCAAGTGAGCACTCCCCCTCTCATTCCCTACTAGGGATCCCGCCCCCCATTTGCTTGCATTTTGCCTGGGCATGCTGCTTTCCAGATACCTGGGCAATAGGCAAGTGAATGGGAGGGGGCAGACACGCACATGGAGAAGGTGTGTGCACGCATGCTTCCCCCATTCACTTGCATTTCTTCCGAGCACACTGCCTTCCAAGTGCCCAGGCAATAGGCAAGTAAATGGGAGAGAACAGAGACACAACCAGAGAAGGCACATGCACGGGGTTGCCCCCTGCCATTTGCTTCCCTTTTTGCCCATGTCCATGGAAGGAAGACATGTGCAACTGGGCAAAAGGCAGGGGAAGGGGAGGGGGAGAATTGGGGGTAGACAAGTGGGCACCTTCCGAATAATCAAGTATGTGAGGGTCAAAGTCGCAAATATGGAGGAAGGACTATATTTTAAAAGCATGCTATTTTATTCTTAGGCCTAAATACCCTGAAGGCAACAGATCCCACCTGATCTTTCAAGCTAAGCAGGGCCAGCTCTGGTTAGTACTTGGATGGGAGAATACCAAGGAATAATACCAAATGCTGTAGGCTGTACTTCAGAGGAGGGGAATAGGAATGGGAATGGCAAACCACCTCTGAATATTCCTTGCCTAAGAAAACTCTATGAAACTCATGGTGTCACCATAAGTCAACAGGTGACTTGAGGACACATACACAGACATGTTTTCTTTTGGTGGACTCATTTTTTGGTGCTTGTGTAGTAGAATTTTTTTTTAATAGTAGGCCTGTTTCCCTTAGCTACTGTAGTAATTAAGCAGTGATTTTATTGCACTAGCCAAAACTGTCAGTTTAGCCATTATATTATGCTTCTCTGTTAATGACTTTCATGCCAATTTAATTAGCATATAAAGTTCTTCCTGTGTTGCACATCTGCTTTTCTTGTAAGGGAGGAGGTCACACTTTGTGTAGGCTTCACCTTCCCTTTTGCTTTGATAGGAAGGAAAAGTTTGTGCCCCTTTAACAGGCAGCAGCAATCTACTCAGTCTGTTCAAAGTAATTCTTCTCTTGAACTCAGTTCCAGTAGTATCTCTGTTTTCTCATGCTTCATCAAACCACTTTTTCCTTTCAGTTACTCCTTAATCTTCTCAAGTCCTTACAATTATCAACAAAACAAAAAACTTTAATCTTTCCTATTTTCTTCTGCTTATTTTCTCATCACTTTTTCTATTTTTTTTCCCTTGCTGCTTTGGCTTAATACCCTTTCATGTTGGGTGGTGCCAGGGTTGTGAGACTCCCAGTACCTTTCCTCCATTCAGTACACAGCAAGACTTCCAGCAGGATCTGTTCAGGAGGATGGAGGGACATTGATCAGAAGCTCCTCACGCTCTGGCATACCCAAGAGGAGCATTTCTTTTTAATGTAGCCTTTAGAATGTCAGCCAGTGTGGCATCTCTGAGAAAGAATTTATCAATTTTCACACCACTTTGAGGGAATCCATATTTACCGTTGTTTGGAAAGTCTCCTTAGGAGATCTCCTACACTGTTGGGAGCTTGCAGGAGCGTACAGTCACATTTGTCTACCTAGAGGTGTATGGATTTCTAGTAAATTTCCAAAAGAGTGCTCCCAATCAGTTTCAAAACATGCTGTTTTGGACACAGAGGCTGGTGAGATTTCTTGCCACTTGGAAGCAAAGTCTTCTCAGACAAAGAAATCTACTCTGGCCCATCTTTTAGACCTAAAGATGTATTGCACCCACATCATCCCATGGGTAAGTTTCCACATCAGAACTGTGCAGTTGGACATGTTTGTTTTTACCAGGAGCTACAAACTTTGCCATTACCAGAACAAAATTGTGCAGAAGAGACATCCTCCCCTGCTCTTTTGTTCATGGAGGACAGACACTTCTTTCTTTGGTGGACATATCCATCAAATGTCAGAAGGGGCACACCACTGAGGAACTCTTGTCAGGGTGGTCCTCCCTGCCCCCCCCCGTGTTAATAAGGACAGATTGTGTGATCCAAAAGCATTCATCACAGAAGATCATAGCCCAGACTTCCACACAAGGAGGCAAGGATCCTATTCCTTTAGGCAGAGAAGGATTTTTAATCACAGTCCAGCCTGTAAAGGTGATGCTGAACGTAACTGCAGATTTCCTGAGAAAGGTCCAACTGAGCATGGATGCATCAGTTTTTCTATGGATCCAGGAACACTTCAGGCCAATGAGGGTGGACTGATTTGCTTGACTAGGAATCACAAACTGCCTGGGCGCTTCTTGAGATGTATATCTTGAAGAGTGAGGGTCTTGGAGGTCTTTCTATAACTTCCCACCTGTCCCTCATTTCTAGAATCCTGTGGAAGGTCCTACTCAAGAGAACATCAGTTATTCTGACCACCTCTCCCTGGCGTAGCTTCTCAGAGATTGTAGGCCTAGCTCAGGGCAAACCATCATTTCACCCTATTTTTACCCATCTGCTATTAGAAGGCCCAGTGGTTACTAGCTGCCTGACATCTGACAAGAGGACATACTTGCGAGCTGGTCCCTTCTCTCCAGTATACTTTCTAGTATTTTAAATATCCTATGTAAATTGAAACCATGCTCAAAGGGTAGTACATGCCTTCATATTTACATTATTATATTTTGGAGCTTAATATTATTCAGCTACCCTTCTGATGTTGTTAGTTGACCATTATAATTTCTTTTGTTTGCTTAAGGATGAAATGACTTATCCTAAAATAAAGAAGGATGCAAGGAGGTGTTCAGTTCAGCTGCTTTTTATTTAATTTTTACATTTCAGTTAAAAATAATCAGAACACTTCTTGTACTGGTGGGTTTTGAGGACTGTGACAGGGACTTCAGGGGGAAATGATGTTCTTTCAATCAGTGAGTTTCAATCTCACTGTAGTGTATTAAATCAAATGGAAGTTTATACTTGTATCTACAGGTAACATTCAGCAATGATTCCTCAAGCCTGAAGTCTGCTTACCTCACAGCTAAATGAGAACATCTGTGGGATAGAGATTTAATATGTCTTGCTATGATAAGCGTATTTGTTCAGGATTTATTTCAGGCCTTAGGTGTGCTCAGGAAGTACATTTGATCCTTGGAGTCATATGTGCAGGGGATTTCTTGCCTGGTGCACTTTGAAAAAGAAGTTGCCTTTCCCAGGTATGCTTCTGGCTCCTGGGGATTACTGCCAAACCCAGCTGAATACATGTTTGTATCAGTAGTGAAAACTGTATAGAAAGGCTCTAATTTCATTGCTTTAACACCTTATTTTATTTTCTTTCCAGGTACTTTATTACCCAGATTACCATCTGAACCCGGGATGACATTACTTACTATCAAAATAGAGAAAATTGGTCTTAAAGATGCAGGGCAGTGCATCGATCCTTACATCACAGTTAGTGTGAAAGGTAGTTACTTATTTTGTTGGGTTGACCAGGCATGAGGACTGTGATCTGTGCCACTAGTCTAGACTTGGCAATAGTTGTATTCCTGTAGAATACGGGTATTTGATCTGTGCTAGATCCAGGAGCACTAAATAAGACCTGGGAGGGCTATACCAGACCCTGAATACTAGCCCTCCAATATTTTCAGTTTTTTTAAAAAACATATCTAGGCTGAACGCCAGCACTCCAGGGCTGTAGGGGGCAATTTCACCAGGTTTTGTCACCCCAGCCTGTTTTAGCCCCATCAGAGTTCTTGTCAACTAGGAGGTGACAATGTGGCTACAATAGGCTGAAGGGTGGAATGAGCTGACAGATGTCCCCCTCAGCGGTTTTCTCAACCAATTTTTACACAAATATCAAAAAGAGAAATTGCACTGGGGCCCCTAAGGGCCATAAACAATCCAGTGGGCTGCATTTTGCTTAACCTGCTAAAGCATTCAAGCAGTTTCCCCATGTGTAAATATTTGCTGATAGTGGGTATAGTTACACTGATATGTTGCTTGCATCTGACTCTTTCTAGAACAAATAGGACCATCCCAATATACTGTTTTTGAGAGGCTTCCTGTATTGCTGCAAGAAGCTGTGCAGCATCAGACTTCTTGCAGACCTTAAACATTAAAGCTCCTTTATGCTTTCATACTTTCCCTGGAGTATTATTTTCATATAATACACTGAGTTTTTCATATTTACTTGCTTTGTAAATACATTTACTTGCCCTTTAAGACATTTAAGTAACCTTTAAAATAATGGCCAGAATCCTGTATGGGATTTGTATATGCATAAGCACTATAGCTACAGTGCTATACGGTGAAGCCCAGCCCAACCCCCCCATCCCCACTTGCCAGGAAGCAGCTGCTGTGATCGATGGGGGTCTGTTCCCCTGCTGCTCAGGAAATAGCTTACAGTCCTCTAATGTACATTCTTCTTCGTGGTCTCTGTGCCTCATACATTAGGAGCTTTCGCGTCTGCGCGGTAGCGTTCGGAAGATTCTAGAGCTCGTTAGCTTTGGCGGGAACCCCTCCCCCACGTCGGTACTGCGCATGCTCCTCCCACCGACTAGCGGTCTCTCCTCAGTTCTTTCTTGTCCGCCTCAGCGTACAGAAGGTTCTGCTTGTTGGCTTGCTTTTCGATTCTGCTTTTTGGTGTTTTCGACTTCGGATTTGGCTTTTGACTACCCCTCACGGATTTCGGACTTGGCTTTGGTACTTTCTCGGCGGCTGCCGTGCCCTCGACCTCGTCGGTATCGGTACCGGGCTCGGTACCGATAATGAAGTTGCCGAGGATACCGAAGATCTCGGCAACTCGGGCACGTGAGGACCCTGCGGGCTCGCAGGCCTCAACCTCCTCCTCCAGGCCGCTGACCGCGGCTCAGAAGAAGCGCCCAGCCACTGAGGGCCTGGGGGAGAAGGGTAAGAAGAAGAAGCGCAAGGAGAAACGACGCTCTCCACCGACGGTGGTGCGACCCCCGACTCCGCCACCCACCCAGCCCGCCAAGGAACCTCTGTTGATGGAGCTCCCCGTGGAGGAGGAGCCTCCGGAAGAGGACGTAATCCTCGAGGTGTCGGACGAGGAGCAGGTCGTGCAGGCCTCGCCTCCTCAACCGCCCGAGCTGATCGCGGAGATCACTCCGCCGAGTCGCCGTCCACCCTCGGCAGAACGCCGAGAGGAGGCTGTGGTCAGACAGCGCCCAGCCTCTCGACGTGACGAGTCCCGCTCGCCGGAGCAGCGGGCCAGGCCTCCATCCCCGCGATATCGGGAGATGCGCCTGGAGAGGCGTCGCTCGGGAGAGAGAGCGTATTCTCCTGCCTGCCTCGGAAGGTACGCCCAGGAGCAGGTGTGGCACGAGCCGGCCGGCTCTTACTATTCGTACTCGCCGTCCTACAGAGACCGGTACCATCCAGACCCTCGGTACTGGTCGCCTCGTCGCCGGTCTCGTTCGCCACCGCGGGAGGCTCACTACCCCCGCTATGAGAGGTCACCCCTGTGTCGCTCGCCGAGTCGCCGTCGGTCCCCAGAGCCCTCACCCCGCTACAGGGCTGTTTCTCCACCGCCGCGGACGACGGCTACAGCTACTCGACCGGCGCCACAGCCCACCGTGGCCCAGCCGGCGGTAGCGGCGACTTCCACCACGCAGGCGGCACACCGTCCTAGGCCCGCGGTCGTGCCCCTGCAGGTGACTCCGATACCGGTCACGACATCGGCCGTATCGGTACCGACGCAGCCTGCAGCTCCGGCTGTTACCCTGGCAACTCCGGCCCCTGGGCCGGCCGAGGAGAAGGAGGCAGAGAGGTCGCCATCACCATCTGGCGGCTCCTACGACTCGGACTCCGATTCTGCTGAGTCCACCCCTTCTTCTCATGAGTCCCCACCGCTGGGGTTCGAAGAGCCAGCTCCGGAGTCTGCGCCGGAGGACGTCCGCCAGTTTTCGGCAATCCTCCTCCGAATGGCCACAGCCCTTGGCCTGAGGGTGACCGAACCTGCTCCCCAAGCCCAGGACCCCGTCTTCCAGTACTTGGAAGCCCGCCCACCGTCGACCGCACCGCTGCCGTTCCTGCCTGCCCTGGTGGATGCGATGAAGCAGCCGTGGGCGAAGCCGGCGTCAGCACAGCCTATCCCTCATAGGCTGGAGCATCTGTACAGGACATAGAAAGAGAACGTGGAGTTCCTCTTTCAACACCCTGTACCTAACTCCATAGTGGTCGAGTCGGCTCAGACGAAGGGAGGCAATCGAGCACATACCACCCCTCCGGACCGTGAAGGACGGAAGCTCGATACCTTCGGCCGAAGGTTCTACTCGGCATCGTCCGTGGTGGCCAGGACGGTGAACACGATGGCATGCCTCGCGGCCTACCATCGGAACCTGTTTGACCAACTCGGCCCGCTCCTCGCTGACTTGCCGGAGGAGTCACGCGCCTCAGCCATGCAAATCTTCGGCGACGAGCGGGACTCATCGCGTCGAGAGGCCGGGCGCTGACCACGGAGTCCTCTCGGCATTCTGCCGAGGGCGGACGGCGACTAGGCAGAGTGATCTCTGTGACCAGCTCGGGCGGTTGAGGAGGCGAGACCAGCACGGCCTGCTCCTCGTCCGACACCTCGAGGATAACGTCCTCATCCGGAGGCTCCTCCTCCACGGGGAGCTCCATCAGCAGGGGTTCCTCGGCGGGCTGGGTGGGTGGTGGAGTAAGGGGTCGCACCACCTTCGATGGAGAGCGTTGTTTCTCCTTCTTCTTCTTCTTCTTTCCTTTCTCCCCCAGGCCCTCAGTGGCTGGGCGTTTTTTCTGAGCCGCGGTCAATGGCCTGGAGGAGGAGGTTGAGGCCTGCGAGCCCGCAGGATCCTCACGTGCCCGAGTTGCCGAGACCTTTGGTATCCTCGGCAACTTCATTATCGGTACCGAGCCCGGTACTGATGTCGACAAGGTCGAGGGCACGGCAGCCGCCGCTGCTGCCGAAGAAGAAGACGACGACAGGCGTTTCTTGGCCATCTTTTCGGGTCCCTTTGCACAAAGAGACTCCTCCCAACAATGGGACTTGAGCCTTGCCGACCTGTTGCGGAGAGTCTGGTGGGTAAACTCTCTGCAAATGGAGCAGGCCTGTACGTTGTGCCCCTCGCCCAAACAAATCAGGCACTTAGAGTGTCAGTCGGAGAGAGCGACCTTCCTTCCACAGGAGGCGCAGCGTTTGAAAAGAGCCGACATAAGCGGAGGGCAAGGCAAGAAAGAACGCCAAACACAGTCCTCTATCCGAAATCGTCGTCAAGCCAGAAAAAAGGTCAAACCGATCAAGAAATTACCAAGTCAAGTCCGAAATCCGTGAGGGGTAGTCAAAAAGCCAAATCCGAAGTCGAAAATACCGAAATAACAATCCAACAAGCAAGCCAACAAGCAGAACCTTCTGAACGCTGAGGCGGACAAGAAAGAACTGAGGAGAGACCGTTAGTCGGCAGGAGGAGCATGCGCAGTACCGACGTGGGGGAGGGGTTCCTGCCAAAGCTAACGAGCTCTAGAATTTTCCGAACGCTACCGCGCAGGCGCGAAAGCTCCTAATGTATGAGGCACAGAGACCACGAAGAAGAAGAACTTTTTCATGACACAGTGTCACAAAAAAAATGGTTTAAAACTAATATTTCCAAATTTGCAAGTGTCTTTGAAGTCCCCATTACCTCTTTAAAAAGGTCCCTTTTGGAGAAAAAATTGTTTGATTTATGCATAAGCCTTCTGGTGGATGACACTTCACTGGAACATTGTAGTTGAGGGTTGACATTACACAAGACCAATGTTCTATAGCAGAAATAATTTCTAGATAGAAAACACCACTTACTTTGAGCATATAGTATGTTTTGCTAGATGCCATTGCACTGGGAAGCCATGACAGGTGACTAGTGTTTGGTGAGACATGCCTGTGCTGTAATGTAAGAACACCAGTTACTCGTGATGTAGTGTTTGTTGTTTTTTATTTGGCCTTCTTACATCAGTAGTACTTCCATCTTAGGTGAAAGTAGACTTTTAAAAAAACTTTTTGTAAGTTGTATTTGTTGAATTGTAGTGTTAAATTTTGAAATCCTGGGGGTTTCAGAAATGTAATGCAGCACCCATTGCTTAAGTCAGGAGTGGAAAAGCTACACCCTCTGTGGCCACATATTCCACCATGATTGTAGGGGCTCCAGAATTATTTTGTTCCCAAATGGCTCATAGTACCCCTTGAAACCTCTGGGAGTCTGTACATTTTTTGGGGGGATGGTCCTCCCCTTTTTTAGGTACCAACATAGACTTCCTAGTCAGTTTCTGTTTCCAAAAAAAAAAAATAAAGACTCTCTACATGTGAAATTGTGACCAGTGGCCCATGGCACTCTCCCCAGGAGGTTGCTGGAGGCCACTGGAGGCAATTCTGGGGGTGGACCCCTCAAATTTGGGTGGTAGGGAGCAGTCCTTCAGTATCCGCAAGAGACTGATGCAGGCTCCCAGCTCCCAACACATGTTCAATCCTGGCTTAAATCTTCTGAAAACTCCAGCAATTTTTTTCTTTTACTCAGAGTGCCAACTCATTTCCCTTTCCTAACAGATCTCAATGGGATAGACCTGACACCGGTGCAAGACACCCCAGTTGCTTCAAGGAAAGAGGACACATACATTCATTTCAGTGTGGACATTGAGATTCAAAGACACATTGAAAAATTAACAAAAGGTGTGTATGATTCAGAGTTGAAGATCACATCCAAGTATGACCAACATATCTAAGCTAAGTTTGGATTGGGAGTAGGAAATTTACTCAGCCTGAGGGCCATTTTTGCTTTTATATCATGCATGATCAAAACCAATTGTGGGTTCAGTCATTTCTTCTTCCTCTTTTTCTTCTTCTTCTGTCCCCTTAAGTAGTTAGTTTTTCTATTTAGTCTTTGCTGGATTGGGAAGCAAGGTGCCTCTGATTTCCAGAGGAGGTACAAGAGTGTGTTTGGAAGAGCTGTCAGCCTACCAATCCCCACCACCATAAATAAATGAATAATGAGAAGAACCCTGCAGGAAATGTGTATACCCAAAGACTCTGTGGGTTGTAGTACCTGCTTCTCCTTTAGATCTTCTGCAAAAGCTTAAACTCTAGGGTAGTGGGTAGAGAAGATTCTTTGTCTTGTCTTCATGGGAATTTGACAAATATTTCCAAAAGTAGCTTAGTATCTTCTTATATATAGTCGAAGGTGGTGTCACTGTTGGTGGGCAGCTTTGTACCAAGACTTAGAAGCTCTTGCATTGTAATTTGCCAAGTGTCGCTAAAACTGAGTTCCTCTTTTCTTCAGGTGCAGCTATTTTCTTTGAATTTAAACACTATAAACCTAAGAAGAGGTTCACCAGCACCAAATGTTTCGCCTTCATGGAAATGGATGAAATTAAGCCTGGACCAATTGTTATAGAACTGTAAGTTGTCACTGTGCTTATCATTTGCATTCAGATCCCCTATACAAATAACTTGTACGTAGAATCATAGAGTTGGACAAGACCCCAGGGGTTATCGAGTTCAACCCCCTGCTATGCTGGAACACCCATCAAAGCATTCCCAACAGATGACCATCCAACCTCTGCTTAAAAAGATCCAAAGAAGGAGACTCTACCACACTCCAAGGCAGCATAGGCTACTGCCAGACAGCTCTGACCATCAGGAACTTCTTCCTGAGGCTCAAGTGGAATCTCCTTTCCTGCAGCTTGAATCCATTGCTCCTTGTCCTAGTCTCTGGAGCAGCAGAAAACAAGCCTGCTCCCTCCTCAGAATGACATCCCTTCAAATATTTAAACATGGCTATCATGTCCCCTCTTAACCTTCTCTTCTGCAGACTAAACATACGCAGCTCCCCAAGCTGTTCCTCATAGGGCATGGCTTCCAGACCCTTCACCATTTTGGTCGCCCTCCTGTGGACATGCTCCAGCTTGTTGATGCCCTTCTTGAACTGAAGTGCTCAGAACTGGACATGGTATTCCAAATGAGGCCTAACCAATGCAGAATAGAACGGTACCATTACCTCCCTCGATCTAGACACCATACTCCTATTGATGCAACCAAGAATCGCATTGGCTTTCTTGGCTGCCTCTTCACACTGCTGACTCATGTTCAGCTTGTGATCTACCAAGACTCCTAGATCCTTTTCACATGTACTGCTATCCAGCCATGCATCCCCCATCCTATATTTGTGCATTCCATTTTTTCTGCCCAAGTGTAGGACTTTACATTTCTCTCTGTTGAAATTCATTTTGTTAGTTTTGGCCCAGCAGTCCAATCTGTCAAGGTCATGTTGACTTTTGATCCTGTCCTCTGGGGTATTAGCAACCTCTCCTAATTTGGTGTCATCTGCAAATTTGATCAGCATGCTCTCTATTCCTTGATCCAAGTCATTGAGGAAGATGTTGAATAGCACTGGGCCCAGGACAGAACCCTGTGGCACCCCACTAGTCACTTCTCTCCAGGATGAAAAGCAGCCATTGTAAGCATTGTTTGGGTTCGGTCGGTCAACCGATTACAAATCCACCTAACAGCAGCCCTGTCCAGCCCGCATTTTACTAGCTTCTTTGCAAGAAAGTCATGGGGAACTTTCTCAAAGGCCTTACTGAAGTCAAGATATGCCACATTTACAACATTCCCTTCATCTATCAAGCTTGTAACCCTATCATAAAAGGAGATAAGATTAGTCTGGCATGACTTATTTCTGAGAAATCCGTGTTGACTTTTAGTGATTATGGCATTGCTTTCTAAGTAATTACAAACTGACTGTTTAATAATCTGCTCTAGGATCTTTCCTGGTATTGATGTCAGGCTCACTGGGCAATAATTATTAGGGTCCTCTTTTTCTCCTTCTTGAAGATGGGAATGACATTTGCCCTCCTCCAGTCTGCTGGGACTTCTCCTGTTCTCCAAGAGTTCTCAAAGATTATTGCAAGTGGTTCAGAAATGACTTCTGCCAGTTCTTTTAATATCCTTGGATATTATTCATCTGGCCCTGGGGACTTGAATTCATCTAGTTTAGCCAAATATTCCTGTGCTACTTCTCTAATTATTCTGTGCTGCATTTTCCCCCCTTCCTCACCTGCTCCCCATCCCCCAGGTCGAGTACTTCTATCCTTTTGGGAGAAAACTGAGGCAAAGGAGGTGTTGAGTAGTTCTGCCTTCTCTCTTCCCTCCGTTATTAATTGCCCATCTTCTCCACACAGCGACCCTATCATTTCCTTGTTTTTTCTTTTGCTGCGGAAAAGAAACTGTGTGATAGTTCTGTGCTCAACTGAGGATTGCCACCCAGAGGCTGATAAGCTGGAAAAGATACTGGCCAGTCCTCTGTAGCAGTAGAAGAATATCACTTTTCTCTCTACGGGTTCTTCTCAGCAGTGCAGATTGTAATCTTCATTTGCATAGACTGAGGTAGAAAGTTCTGACTTTTCTAAAGTCACTGTCTTCTAAACAAATGCACTGCATAGCTAGGAGGTTTGAAGATTGTTTCGTTAAATCTGAAGCCAGAATATAATGGCGAGAGATTAGATCATGTGCTTGTATGGGTTGTCATAAACAAAACAGAAATGATTAAAAAGACAGCAGTCAGAGTTAAGCATTTTTTAAAGTGAAAAATAACTTCTGTACCCATTCTTAGTGACATGCAGTGCAATCTGAAGCAGCTCTACTTGGAAGGAAGTGCCACTGCATTCAGTAAAACTTAATGCTGCTTTTAATATTTGATATAAATAGCACACTTTTCCAAGTAACACTAATTTGCTACTAAATGGAAGCACAGGGCTGCCAAACCAGTGAAGAATTTAGGGCTTGGTTCAATGCATTGATTGATTTGGATTGGATAGGATTAAGAAGATTATGTTGCTGTTAGAGACAATATAGAAAACACATGGTTCTTGGTGAAAACCAGTTCCAGCCTCTCAAAAACTTATGTTGGGCTAAACTGTGAAAAGTGCTTCAGCTCTTTACGTATATTCCCTCAGGGCCTATTTGACATAAAATATCTTGAGACAAGATGCTCCATAGTGCTAGATGTGTTTCCTAAGAAGCATTAAAATTAGTTGTGATTCTTTCATGATTACAGGTACAAAAAACCAACTGACTTCAAGAGGAAGAAGCTTCAATTGCTGACCAAGAAGCCACTTTATCTTCACCTTCATCAAACACTGCACAAAGAGTGACTTGTGAACTGAACAGCTTGCCACAGAATCATAGTAGCTGCCTATGTAGCACCCATCCTTCAGGAGCTAGGAAGAATGGCTGCATTTTACCCAGCTGGTCAAAGGGGACCATCATGATGCAGCACAGCAGTGGATCAGCAGCTATGCCCCAGCACTGAAGTCCAATTTTCTTTGGAATGTATATTTTTATCACAGATGTTCCAAAGTGTGTTGTGAATTCTTCCTAATTGGACAGGTTGTGTGAGTTCAGTTTTGTAATTCAGTTTCTATACCCACATCAGAACCCTTAACTAAAAGTGGTTGGGAAGTCATCATCTGCCTAAACTGATACAGCAATAAAGATGTGCCAGTATCAAACTTTTAATTCTCCCACTGTTTGTTAACTTTTTCTAATCTGCATCTTTTCCACTGGTGGATTGATAAAAAACACAGACTTGAATTTAAAAGTCATAGAAGAGTATTTCCTCATGGAAAAACTTCATATTAGGATACTGCACAAATTCAACCTATCATACTTATTGGCTCGTATAAAGTTCTCTGGAAATAGCATCTGCTTATATAACTCTTAGATTTTCTGTAGCTCTCTACAAAATACCTGTGCCTACCTGTTCTCTGAAAAGCAAACAGACAACACAACAGTTTAGTCCAGCCTTCTAGAAAGCAGCTGAGGATATGTATGTAGGTTTTGTTCAGTTGTTAAAAATCATCCCATCTTATGGCAACAACCTAAACATAATGAAAGTTACAACTGTGTCAGAATAGTGGGCAAGAATGTAGTTGGTAGAAGTCTTGCAGACTTCATCAAGGGGACTTGAAATTGAGTCACACAAAGTACTCTACCAGGCAGGGAATATCAAGCACTGGGAATAATCACCTCAGTGATACAGGGCAAATTGGGATGATAGTACAAGACCTCACGAGTGGGTGGAAAAATAAGAGAGAAGCATGTATGATCTTAAATGCCCTTGCATTAATACAGCATACAGGAAATAAACAAGATGTACAGCCAGCCCTTCACATTTGCGGGTTTCACTTTTGCGGATTTGATTGTACACGGATTATTTGCTGTCACTTCCATTGCCTCCCTACACCATTTTTAATAGAGACTGCAAGCCTTGTGAGACTGAGAAACTGTGAATGAGGCTTATAAGTCCCTGTTAAAAATGGTGTGGGCAGCAGTGGAGGTGGCAGTAAGCCCTACCAGCCACCCACTTCTGCCTTGTGAAGGAGCCCTGATGCCTCAGAGGAATCCATGGTGTGTTTTTGTGTGTTAAATATGGTTTGGGAGGCCCTAGTGTTATTCATGGTTTTTTCACTTTCATGGGGGTCCTGTGCCCCTAACCCTAGCAAATGTGTAGGAATGACTGTACTTCTCACACAGGAAAGCTAGTATGATTTATTAGGCATTCACTAAAACCTGATGTGATGAGTCTCTTGATTGCAATACAGTAACAGCAGGTTGTGAGAAAATACATGACTTAAAGGCATGGAAAACAAGATGCAAGCATTTGAGGAAGGAAAACAGTGACATCACTGTGAGGATTTGTTTAGACCCCCAAGCCAGACTGAACAGTTGGATAATGTCTAGCACAAATATCCAAACACTCAGAAAAGAGGGATATAGTAACAATGAGAGACTTCAACAACGTTGATATTGCTAGAAGTCAAAGTGTGCCAAGAATGTAAGGTCCAACTAATACTCCACTTACCTTAGTGACAATTTCCCTTTCTAGAAGGTGGAAGAAATGACAAAGGAATTAACTTTGTTGGAACCTCATGAACAGGGAAAAAGTGGTGAGTGAAATAGTAGGATTCTTAGGTGGGAGTGATCATCTGCTCTTGGGGTTTGTCGTACAGAAGAAAGGAAGATGCATTTTAGACTTTAAAAGTCCATTTCAGTAAATTTAACAAAATATTGGTGAGATTCCGTGGTCAGATATGCTAAAAAGGAAGAGAGTTCATGAATGGGTGTTTCTAAAAGGTGAGATATTGAAGGCACAAACAAAACAAAAGAGGTGAGATTTAAAAGGGACATGTACAAGAAGTGGAAGAAAGGGGAATTCACCAGAAGAAAAAAAGTAGCTAGTAACTGCAGGAAGAAAGTCATGATCTACCTGCTCATAAAAAGTTCTGCTTCATCCTGGAGGAAAATGACCAGTGGGGGTGCTGCACAATTCTGTCCACAGCTTGGTGCTGTTGAACAGTTTTATTTTGTATTGAATAATTGCATTTCTTCTTCGTGGTCTCTGTGCCTCATACATTAGGAGCTTTCGCGCCTGCGCGGTAGCATTCGGAAGATTCTAGAGCTCGTTAGCTTTGGCGGGAACCCCTCCCCCACGCCGGTACTGCGCTTGCTCCTCCCGCCGACTAACGGTCTCTCCTCAGTTCTTTCTTGTCCGCCTCAGCGTACAGAAGGTTCTGCTTGTTGGCTTGCTTTTTCGATTCTGCTTTTCGTGTTTTTGACTTCGGATTTGGCTTTTGACTACCCCTCACGGATTTCGGACTTGGTTTTGGTACTTCTCGATCGGTTTGACCACCTTTCTGGCTTTGACTATGATTTCGGATCTCGGACTGTGTTTGGCGTTCTCGGACTTTGCCTTCTTGCCTTGCCTTTCGGTTTATGTCGGCTCTTTTCAAACGCTGCGCCTCCTGTGGAAGGAAGGTCGCTCTTTCCAACCGACACTCTAAGTGCCTGATTTGTTTGGGTGAGGGGCATAACGTTCAGGCCTGCCCCATTTGCAGGGAGTTCACTCATCAGACTCTCCGCAACAGGTCGGCAAGGCTTAAGTCCCACTGTTGGGAGGAGTCTCTTCGTGCACAAGGCCCTGAGACGATGGCCGAGAAACGCCCGTCCTCTTCTTCTTCGGCAGCAGCGGCGGCTGCCGTGCCCTCGACCTCGTCGGTATCGGTACCGGGCTCGGTACCGATAATGAAGTTGCCGAGGATATCGAAGATCTCGGCAACTCGGGCACGTGAGGACCCTGCAGGCTCGCAGGCCTCAACCTCCTCCTCCAGGCCGCTGACCGCGGCTCAGAAGAAGTGCCCAGCCACCGAGGGCCTGGGGGAGAAGGGTAAGAAGAAGAAGAGAAAGGAGAAATGGCGCTCTCCACCGTACCAGTACCAGTACCGGGTGCTGCCGTTCGGGCTTTCCACCGCACCGAGGGTGTTCACCAAGCGCATGGCTCTGGTCGTGTCCTTCCTGCGGACGAAAGGCGTCTCCGTCTACCCTTACCTGGGCGATTGGCTATTGGTGGCGTCCTGCAGACAGAAACTGTACAGGGACATTCATCGGAATTTGTCCCTTCTCACTCGACTCAGACTCAGGGTCAACCCCAAGAAGTCCCATCTCGAGTCCACCCGGGTTCTCGACTTCATCGGGGCGACCCTCGACTCGGTATCGGCGAGGGCCTTCCTCCCAGACGAGAGGGCGCGGACGCTTCATCGAGCGGCGTCCGCTGCCTTCGAGGCCTCGACGGTGTCTGCGAGGAGGGTCCAACAACTCCTCGGCTACATGGCCTCGACCACCGCCGTAACCTACCTCTCCCGGTTACGCGCCCGGCCGCTCCAGCACTGGTTCGTCAGGGCCTTCGATCCGCTCAGGGACGACCAGCGCCGCCAATACCGTCTGCCACAACAGGTACGCCGATCGCTCCTGTGGTGGCAGTCGTACAGGAACTTGCTGTCAGGCATGCCGTTCCGTGAACCCAGGCCGTCGGTCACGATAACGACGGATGCCTCGCTCTTCGGCTGGGGAGCGCACACCAGGGATCTCCGGGGCCGGTGGATGGACGACGAGTTGTTCCTCCACATCAACTCTCTCGAACTGTTGGCGATCCACAAGGCCCTGAGAGTGTTCCGACACCTGGTCACAGGCCGCACGGTGTTGATCCTCACCGACAACACGACGGCGGTCTGCTACGTGAACAGACAAGGGGGACGCACTCCACCACGCTGCTGGGCATCGCACTCGAACTTTGGAACTGGTGCGTCCCGCTCCGGATACACCCTGTGGCGGTTCACCTGGCGGGGCAGGAGAACACCACGGCGGACGCCCTCAGCAGGGACACCACCTCCCATCACGAGTGGTCCCTGTCCGACGAGGCTTTCCGGATGCTTCGGGACCGATGGGGCGAGCCGACCGTCGACCTCTTCGCGACCAGCCAGAACGCGAAGTGCCGCCTGTTCTGTTCGAGGGCCGGCCACGATCGCCGCTCCATCGGTGACGCCTTCCAGTTTCCGTGGGACGAAGGGCTGATCTACGCCTTCCCTCCTTTCCCGCTCCTGGGCCGCGTGATCGCGAAGATCATCGCGGACCAGGCGGACGCGATCCTGGTAGCGCCGTACTGACCGAGGCAGCACTGGTTCGGGCCCCTGATCGAGGCCGCCCGGGGCAGGACTCTCAGGTTTCCAACGGTACCGGACCTGCTGTCCCACTCCGACGGACTGGTGTTGCACCCGGACCTGCCGGTGTTGGCCCTCCATGCCTGGAGGATGTCGCCCTAGACGACCCAGCCATCGGGAACGTCTTGACCGTGGCCAGGAAAGAGTCCACGCGAAGGAACTAGCACTACAAGTGGCAGCGCTTCGTGGCCTTCGCCGAGGAACGTCGAGAGCCGGTATCGCTTGTCACCCTGCGTACCGTGCTCCACTTCCTCCTCCATCTCCGGCAACAGTGCCTGGCCTTCCCGTTGCTCAAGGTCTACCTCGCTGCGATCGTGGCATACCAGCCGCCACGATCCCCGTCGGCCGCTCTCTTCAGGGACGGTACCGTCAAGCAGTTCCTGAAGGGCCTGCAGCACCTCTACCCGCCGGTATCGCCGCCGCTACCGCCGTGGTCACTGTCATTGGTGCTGTCCCAGCTGACGAGGCCGCCCTTCGAGCCCATGGCCACGACGGACGACAGGCTGCTCGCGATGAAGACCGCGTTCCTAGTGGCCGTCACCTCTGCCAGGCGGGCGGGAGAGTTGACGGCGCTACGGTGCGATGAACCATACTTAGTTTTTCATCGCGACAAGGTGGTCCTCCAGCCTGATATTTCCTTCCTGCCGAAGGTGGTGTCCAACTTCCACCTCAGCCAGGACATCATTCTGCCAGCCTTCTACCTGGACCCGACACCTCTGGAGCGTTCCTTCCACTCCCTTGATGTGCGTCGGGCGCTGGCCTTCTATAAAGACAGGACTGCAGCCTACAGACAGACACCCCACCTGTTTGTCTGTTATGGCAGGCGCCGGAGTGGCCACAAAGTATCCACCCAGCGCTTCTCTAAGTGGGTGGTACAGACTGTTCAACTGGCGTATGAGCTTGCCAGGAAGCCTCCGCCAGACCTGCTTCGGGCCCACTCCACCAGGGCCGTGGCGACATCTGCTGCCCTCCTGCGAGGCGTCGACCTGTCGGAACTCTGCCGTGTGGCGACCTGGTCCCAGCCGTCGACCTTTGTGCGCCACTACAGGCTCGACTGCCGTTCCAGGAGAGATGCCCGGTTCGGTCGTGCTGTGCTGTCTTCTGTGCTCTAGGATCTGGGACCTGACCCACCATCCTACTGGTAAGCTACACAGTCTCCTAATGTATGAGACACAGAGACCACGAAGAAGAAGAACAGGTTGCTTACCTGTAACTGTGGTTCTTCGAGTGGTCATCTGTGCCCTCATACATCCCCGCCCTGCCTTCCCCTCTTTTTCAGGTCCCATCTGCTTCGGCGGACTAGAACTGAGGAGAGACCGTTAGTCGGTGGGAGGAGCAAGCGCAGTACCGGCGTGGGGGAGGGGTTCCCGCCAAAGCTAACGAGCTCTAGAATCTTCCGAACGCTACCGCGCAGGCGCGAAAGCTCCTAATGTATGAGGGCAAAGACGACCACTCGAAGAACCACAGTTACAGGTAAGCAACCTGTTCTTATACCCCATCTTTCTCCTGGAATGGGATCCAAGGCAGCTTTGTAAACTAGATCAGTGACTCCAATTTTTTTGTTCATACTAATACTGATGTTGATGATCCAAAATGCCCTCTATCGGTTGTGAAGGGTGCATCCCTGCCCCTGGCCAATTTAGACCCAGAAGAGGCCTTTTTTGAAATGTCAAGTACTGTTTTTGCTGGTGTATTAGATACACTGGCATGTAAGACACATCCCACTTTCCAAGGGTATTTTTCAGGAAAAAATTTTTTCATTCCCTGGTGAGGCAAAATGCACAGGAAAGGAGAGGAATAAAAGGGGTGCTATACGAGGCTTCCCCCACTTCCTCCTTTCCTGTTTTGCTTCCCAGCTGTCAAAATGCACAGGACAGGAAGGGAAGGTAATGCAGAGGAGAGGAGGGGAATGAAAAGAGTGCTGCACCAGGCTCCCTCTACCCCCCCTTCCTGTTCTGCGTGGGCAGGAAAAACTCCTTTTGCTCCCCCTCCCTTCCCTATGTATTTAGCATACTGTATTTGCTGGTGTATAAGATGGATGCCATTTTCAGAGGGTATTTTTTAGGAAAAAAGTTTGTCTTGTATGTCAGCAAATACAGTAACTTCCACTCAATTTCTGCTGTTAAAAAAGACCTCTTGGACCCAAGGCCCAAAAACATGGCAAAAATGCCAATGTCTTCTGGATGTTTATGGCAATGGTGGGAGGAGAGTCAATTTTTTTTGGGGGGGGGTGGTCTCTCCAAGGTTTATTGAGAGGCTAATGCACCCTTCTACACCTGCCCACACCTTAGACTTCTGAACTTGTCCAGAGCTAAACCATTTGATTAAACCAACTATTGTTAAATGCTTATCTGCTTGCTTCACACCATGCATAATTGGGGGGACTCATCCAACCTCTTCTGTGTAGGACTGGGGTGGAGAACCTGTGCCCATCTAGATGATCTTCGATTTAATTTCTTACCTGCCTCAGGAGGCATGGCCAGGGATGACAGAAACTGAAGTTCAACATCTGGAAGGTTATGAGCTTCCTTCTGGTTTAGGAGAAAATTGCATTCCTATGGGATTAGCCTTTCTTGCATGCAAGTTACTCTACTCTGTTGATCATTTTGAGGTTTTAAAAGGTCTACACTATTTTTTGAGAATGGTACATGGACTGCAAACAATATTCTGACTGAGCCTATCTTCTAAATTTATATAGAACTGGTGTCCTGTCTTTATTTTCAGTTCTTGTAATAATACAGTTGGTCTTTATGCTTCTTGTATTCTGAATTATTTACTGGGCTATCCATCTTTTATTGGGTACACCAGCAGTTCTGTACCTATTAATCTGTATAACATTACAAATTTTAGTATTTCCTTAACTTGTACCTCATTTACTGCTGGATTCACTGCTGACCTAGTTTTTACCGTTTTAATGTTAAGTGGCCACAAATTAGTGTTGCCCTGACTTTTCAATAAATTTAGTGCACATAAGTTAACTTTGGCTATTTTGCCATTTTCTCCCCCCTTGTAAAAATTGTCAATTTATACCTGCCCCACTGCTTGCTGTTAACTCCTAGTCCATAAGAGAAGATTCGCTTATTCTATGACTGCTAAGTTTCCTCAAAATGCCCCTTCTGAAGGACTAGCTTTTAGCAGAGCATTGCTATTACCATATTCTCTCCAGCTGTGCTGCATATTTGCATCCTATAGCAAGACTCCAGATTTTCCTTGGGGGAGAGCTATACTGTCTTTCAGTGTTGGGTAGATGCATAGACCTATCACAGAAACATCTTGTATCCCTATCCAAAATGAACAGTTATAGACATTACTTACAATACCATAAATCTCAAGATAATTACTCATGACCCTGATACATGACTGAACTGTCCATTTAAGCATCAAACACTCCCCTGCATAATTCCATAGTTACCATTTCAAGGACAAACTAAGACACAGATGCATCACCTAAGGCCTGGTTAGTCATTTGCAAGATGTGATGGTTCAACAGACTCTCCGTGTGTGTGTGTGTGTGTGCACGCGCGTATCCTAGCTTTGCCCTCCGTTTCCTCATACCGAGAGTTAAAAGCCTGAACAGAGAAGTTCCTGTTCTGCAGGGAGCCTCTTTATACAACCAGGAGCCCATATTTTTAAGCAGAATACAACAAAATACAAAATCCACAAAGCAGTGATACTGTAATTGGCCGACTCCAAAGCACAAAACACATCATACAAGCTTTTATTGCCCCTTATCTTCATATGGTAAAGAAGGGGACTAGCCTCTGCTTGCATTAAAATCCCTCAATACCATCTTAAATGACAGCAGACTTAGTATCTTCGACAAAACATAGCCTCTAATATTGTCACGTTGCTTCTCTTGTATGATTTTTAGTATCTTTCCTTGACAAAGAAGCCGGTAAAGCAGGGGTGGGCAATTATTTTTTCCATGGGGCCACATGTCCTGATTGGCGGAGCGCCGCCGGCTGCGATTTTGGGTGCTGCCGAGCGCGGCTGAAATTCGGTGGCGTTTGGAACGGTGGATCCGCGCTCTCTGCAGGGACGGAGCAACCCGCTCGCGGGAGTTCTGCCCCTGCATGTGTGGCCCCGTTTCGCCCCCCCCCCGTGAGGAAAGGGCCTTAGAAAGTATGTTTATTTTGTAATTTCCAATTAGCCTTACACGGGTCGGTCAGAGCCAATCAAAGGGCTGTATGTGGCCCGGGGGCCGTACAATGCCCAGGTCTGCAGTAAAGCTTTGAATGCTTGCATGATTATCTTATGCTTTGCAGTTGGCCCAATAAAGGAATCACTGTTTTGTGGAATTTGGATTTTGCTGTACTTTGCTGCATGGTGAACATGGCCAGCCCTGGACATATTTTTAGGGTAGTGAAATGCCTAAAGAGCATCCACATGCCTAGGAAACATGCCGAGACTTGCCATTCTCTCTGCAAAAAAGCTATGGAATTACCATACTCCTTTTTGCACTTGACCAAACATACTTTGTAAATGCTTGAACAGGACTATACTATATTGAATAAAGCAAGTTTATGTTAGATTAAAAAGAAACTGAAGATTTTTATTTAAAGCCAAGCCATCTATTGAAATCTACACTGGGGAGGTCAATAATACTGATGAAACTGGGGGGCCAATTTTGGCCCCTCACATCACATTGCAGGCTGCACTTCACTCCCACCACATTTTGGTGGCTCATGACAACTGAAAGTGGTTTTAGGGGGTTGGGGAAAAAAGTGTGTTTTTGTGCTAGAACAAAGCGTACAGACTTTGAGGCAACTGCATTTTCTCAAGATATGAAAATGCTCTTTTTTGCTGATATGCCAACACATGTGGGCAACTTAAAGCCCTGGGCTCATTGTAAAGGCGCACTGCAGGAAATCTGTTCCTCTGCTGGAGGGAAGAGGAGCAGAGCTCTTCACTTTTGATTCTCTCCCAACTCACTGCACACACATAGGCCTGAACAGAGTTACCCAGAGGGGGTGTAACATACGCAGGAAAGTGTTTCTGCAGCCCAGTGAAGTCACTTGTGTATCACTGCTTTCAAAAACCTGACCAAAGGATTCTTAACAGTGCTCCATTCACAGGCCTTTAGATCAAGCTAATATGCTTTTATAAAATACTTTCCAAATTATTTAGTGTAAAATGCAACCACTTCAGGCAATGACTTTTGATTCTGCAATGAAACAAACTACTTTTTAATCTGCACTTCAGTATGCAGACAAGGTTTCATCACACATTGATTTGGAATTTCCAAGCAAGAGTTCTCCAAATCACACCCTTTTGTGCTCCCCTCATAGAAATCCACTCCCTTTATTGATTAGACAAAATTTGTTTAAATATAGCAAAAAAGGATCTTATTCTCTTTATTAGTAGATGTGTCCTTTGAGTACAGTGTAGTCTGCCTCTGGTCTTTCCCACCAGATGTTTTTAAAATATTTGCATTAGAACCCTTATGTAAACCACTTGTCTACAGTCACTGTAGGCTATATGTGTAGGGATAGCATTTCTTACCGAAGGTATTTCCACAGGAAATGTTCAGATTATAATTTTGAAATCATTCACCAACTGGTTACATAAGGCTACATTAATTAAAAACTAACCACACAGGTACTTTCGTATATTGCACATTGAGAGCTGTGGGTCGGCCACAGCTGTTGAAGCAGGCTTCAGAGTCATCACAGAAAAATTATACTTGCATCCCAAGAGGATGAACAAGTCCTGATTTAAAGGTGATCAAAACGTGCATTGCTAGAGAAGTTATTTCTGCAAAAAAAGCTACACTGAAACCAAGTCTATAGAGGACCCAGCTGGTCCTGCTGAAGCCACTGAAATGCTCACCACATGAAACGTGGTAGAGACCTGTTCAGAAATCCAAAGTCATGGTTTTTGTTCAGGAGGATGTGCTGAGTCCCGTGAGCTAGCTGGAGAGGGAGGACCTCCTTGGTAGTCACTGGGTCCTGAAGGTGGCAAGTCTCTGACAGAGGAAGGTGGATAGTCCCTTAATCCTTGCGGAGGTAGCCGTGGACCTGGAGGAAAATCTCTTGGGGGTGGAGGCCGGAAAGGAGGTGGGCCGCGGATATACCCCCTTTGTTCAGGGGGTGGAACTGGGCCAGGTAGGAAGTCTCTCATTCCAAATGGAGGGCCAGGTGGATAGTCTCTTGGAAGAGGTGGTGGAGGACCACCACGCACTGGAAGGAAAAGCAAGAAGAACAGTGAAGTTAGTACTTTCATCACCATTCATTACCCTTCATCACCATTTTTGGCACCAATGTGACAAGATATAAGAAAACACATGGTTTTCAACAAACTTTTATGCTTACAAATAAACGTTTTAAAACAGGTAATAACAAATATTCACTGCTAGAGGAGCAAATGATTGTGTCCTCTTGTCACTTCCTAGCTATAAATAGTACTCTCCTGTTGCTGGAAAACTATTCTATTTATTCAAGTTATATCTAGTGGCATAACTCAGCCAATTATTCAAAGAAGTCTATGTCTCTCAAAGTGACATTTTCCTAGCCTTTAAAATTTAAAAAGGAGGCAGCAATACTGTAAACCATCCAGACTTTAAGGTGTTAACAGGAAAAAGCTAGGGGTGGAGGAAGAGAATCCAGCAGCATCTTTAAGAGTGATTGGGCTATTTTAGCCTGAACTTATTTGGGATATCAATTTACTTCTTCAGATGTCCTGACAGAACCCCCGCTTTTATGTTGCGACAAACTTAACACTGCCGTTTCTTTGAAAAATGGTCTTTAATGAGCAGCTTAAGGACCCAAAAAAGATTTTGGAACTGGTAATGCCATCCAAATTATTCACTACTTGCTTTTAGCGGAATGTAAAATACAGCAATCCTACCTAGAGGAAGAGGCAGAGGCCGAGGTCCAAAGGGTGCCCGAGGTGGAGGTCCAAATCGAACCGGAGGTGGCAAAGGTCCAGTTCCCGAGGATGTCATCATGGGGCCCCCCGGGAAGGAAGGTGGGCCTTTAGGACCGATGTTAACCTGTACAACATTTCAGCATTAGCCTTCTAAACACATCTGTGGAATGTATGTCAAAATTCTGACCGAAAAGTACTTTGAGATATAGTGCTGGTTAGTTTCGGGCTTTCCAAACTCAATTTCACCGCACACTGGAGATTTTCCTTCCCCTTAATGCTACAGCTTCAAGCATCCAGCAGATCCTAACCCAAAAAGATCTTTCAGCTGTGTTACAAACCTAAATAACTTCAACTGTTAAAAACCTGAAATATTTCTATAAAAGATGTACTCATATATTCCTTTAAAATATCAGGAAACCCAAACATATAAATAGCTTCACCACACAGAAAACAAGAAAGTACCCAAGGGTTTAAAAAGCCTCAAGTGTTAGGAACCACCACAGAGTGTTCTGCAAAGTAACTCAGTTAACATTGTTCTTAAGGCAAGTGAAGAAGTATGGCATTTCCAAAGGCAATGTTATAAGATATTAGCTATCCCAACAATGCATGTAACAAATTAAGAAGCCTGAGAATTAAGGGTGCACATAGAACACATGTTTTGTGCTGAGACAGGAAGCACCATGCGCCTAACTTATCCTCTCCCTCAAACCAGGGAGAAGTAAAAGCACCACTCCCAGCCTTTTGGTACTCACTGCAGCTGTTTCAGCAGATGAAGGTGGGGCATCAGAAACACAGGGGACTTCATGCTCTTTGGGAGGGTTTTGCTTTATTTTCCCCCCAGTAATGACAACAACATGATAGACAAAACAGAACATGAGATATAAGTAAAAGATAATATGGCATATATAATGGAGGTAATAAAATAAAAATAAAAATAAAATAAAATAAAATAAAAATTCTGCCCAGTGGTAGTCTTAGCAGAAGCAAAAAAGCTCAGTGCTCCTTACTTACCATTCCATCCAAGGCAGTAGAAGGAGAGGATGTTCTTGGTCCACAGTTAACTAGGGCTGCCACAGCAGGACCAAGATCTACAAAAAAGAGAAAAGAAACCACATATTTTATACTGCTTTTGGAAGTGCTGGTACACTCTTTCAATTACATAAGTAGCTGCAACCTCTGGTCTCTCACCTGGAGCAGACATTCTTCCAGACAGCTCAGGATGCCTTCTTGGGACTGGAGGGCCATCAACCATGGCAGCACCTGAAGAAGATTGAATGTACACCTTAGTAAGCAAAGATTTCTGCAGCACAGTTTAGAGACTGGGACCAACCCCTCTGCTTATTTATACATACACACATAAACAAACATATACACCCTGCTTTTCCCTTTAAAAAGAGTTGATCAAAGTGGCTTATGAAATAGAAAAACAGGCATTAAACAATCAATCACTAAAAACTCAATTACTAGATTAAAGGCAGCATTGCAAATCAAAACACGCATCCAAAAGAAACAATGTAAATTAAATTAAGCAACAAACTGAAAACAGAATCAACAGCTTACTTAAAGCAAAATGCCTTCAACCAAATTGTGGAACATGGAAGGGAACATAAACTGATTTCCTGAGAAAGGGAATTTCACATACAGGGCAAAGCCACAGAGAAAAATCTTCTTTTTAACTTAGTGTTGGACTGAGACCAGAGAGTCCTAGATTCAAGTTTACACTGTAGGGAAACCTTTATTTACCCAATTAAAGGTCAAAAATACATCACTTTAGCTTCTTCATCGGCCAAAGATAAAAAAAATCATGCAGAGAGGAAGGCAAATGCAGGTGTTAGAATCATTAAGGGCTGCATCTTGCCTGAGTTTTGTTTAAGGTGCCTAAGTGAGGGTTGATCCAAATGGAAGAGTTAGGCTATATACCCTCATGGCTTTGAACAGCGGAGAAACAAAGGCAATAAACACATCAAAAATTTCCTTCTCAATTGGTTCCAATAAAGCACCTCCTTTTAAAACTGTGAGACCCAGGACAGAGATAGAATGCAATGAGGAAGAATGCAGAGAGTATCTGAGGAAGCCTGTTAGGTGTGGAGATTAGTTTAGGCACTGTAATGAACAAAGCCATTACTGACTGAACTCACTGAATCAATCGGATTTACCTATGTGTTGTCTCACCATTCACTGATTGATTTGGAAAGTCTACTCCAGTGGGGACAAACCAACAAGATGCCAGCCAAAGCATGGGAACCAAATTAAGACTGCTTTACCTTGCACTAGAGGTAGCAACCCACAGAAATCTTCTAATGTTCAGTTCACTTCCTCTAGGACTCATCTTTGTTTCTGCATCAACCCTCCCTCAAGGCTGCTTGATGCAAACATCAAGCAACATGTGAACTTTATTACCGTCATATTCCTTCCCATATATGATTTTTGACCATCTTTGTCAGAAGAAGAAGTCAGTGGGCATCAAAGGCGTATGGTGTTTTTTGTGTCTTTTGGTTGGCCTCATAGAATTATGGTCGTAATATGTACTTTGGATTTTGTTTTATGATCAACACAGTCACCCCTGCATTTATCCTAGACTGAAGTTCACACTCAGCCAGAAAGTTGTTGGGAAAGCTTTAGGCAGTAACTCACTTTCTGATTAAAACACCTCCTATGTTCATTAAAAGGATAATATATGAAGGATGGGAGACCATGCATCACACTTGAGTGGAACTCCTTAGAATACTAACCAAACACCTATCTAGGATTATAACCATAAACATGATATCAATAACTGCAGCAAGAAAATAGCAGCATATTATAATATTAAAGTTAATCCACCTACAACCTATGGATATAAGCCAGCCAAAACTCAAAGTGCATGGTCATCTTACCAAAATCAATGGAACAGAAAAAGTTATGTCACCTAGACTGTATACAAACTAACAGCTAAAGGATGTGGCTATCTTCATTTTTCTGTTCATCAACTATATAAGGAAAATTCATGTAATGGTTCCAGATAGGCATATTCAGCCATCAGACTTTAGTCACATGTGCATCACTGAAAGAACACTTTGAACATTGTGGACTATTATATTTAATATGGACGCAATTCTTTACATTCACACAAGAGCACACAGAGTAAAGAATTCAAATGGCAATGGTCTTTAAGGATATGGGCCACATTTTTCTGAATTACAAGCTGTTTGTATTACTTCTGCTTGGGAACAAGAAATAATTATTTATTTCAGCAAGCTATTCTTAATTGTACTGGGAAGCTGGTAACACTAATGCCAAGTAACAGCCCCATCTCATTACAGCCACCTCCAAGATACACAGAGATGATGACAGGTGCAGAAGAACAGCAATATCAATTTATGAAGAAACCAATGAAATGTATCCAACTGTGTCTGTTCACCAAACAAATGGACACCATAGGTGGAATGGATTTCCTTTATCCCTACAACTTCCTTCCTGTCCTCCTCTCAACTTGCTCCAAAGGGATGGAAAACCTGAAAGTCTAGATGGGAGGAAGTGCAGTGAGAAAAAGAGGAAGGAGAGTCCTACTGTGCAACTAGAAACTACATTCTTGGAATGCAGATGTTGCCCAATGATTTAGATGAGATTTTTTTTGCAGCAGTTTAACTTCAGGAGTGGAAAAATCAGCTTCTTACTAAGTTCACCTCTTGATCCATCCCTTGGATTGGCAGAAAGGGGCCGTCCAGGAGTTTCCATCATCAGCGGGGGTGAAGGAGCTCCACCACTGACGGGTGAAGGCCCAAAAGATCCATCTCGACTTAATGGACCTGTAATTTAGTAGGAATAATGCAAAGTCATTGGCTTTATTTCCTCTTCAAAAATGCCAGCTTGGTATTTCATCTCACTAATAAAAAGATGAGCATATTTACCTCTGCGAGGGGGGACTTGATGGTCTGGCCAGCCAGCAGTTGGCTTCACAATTACTGGTCTCTGAAGTGCAGCTATTTTTTGATTCACCTCAATTAGCCTAGTTTTTTAAAAAAATAAGTTAAGCTCAAAACTCTATAATGCTTGTACTATTTAGTATTTAAGGAATTTGCCTCATAAAAGGACTCATTAATAAAGTATGTGTCTCTCAATATTGCCTGTTACCGACATTTAACTCTTCTGTTTTTGTAATCACATTCAGAAAACATGCTTACTTTTGCCTCAGGTTGGCAGCTTCCCTTTTTTCTTCAACTAGTGCCCTCTCTGCAGAACGTGCTATGAGCTATGAGAGGAAAAAATGTAAAAGTCAGGCACTGCTAGGAAACTACATTCAAATATAAAGCTGAATAGTACTGCTCTGCTAACATCATTCTATCCTTCTCCAGTATATAAGCAGAGCTCACACTAAATAAATATAACACTGCAAAATGCTTGAAAACTAAGGTGTAGCTAGTAAAAAAACAAACCACAACCTTACCCAATTGTCATGAGCCTTCTTTTCATGTGCAGCAATCTGCAAACATAGAGGAAACAAAAAATTAAAAAAAAAAGTTTTCATACAACTTCCTATTTCACATCTATTTTTCTTAGAATAATTTCTCAGGATAGCAGCACACCTGATTTTTGTAAGACCGCTCTGTTTTTTGCAATTCTTCGTCCATTTCCTGAATTCTCTGTCTGTCAAAGAGGTTAAGAGATTAATTCTGCTCTCAATCCAAAAACACAAGACATTAATTTTTTACATGTTATAATTACTTGTAAACTTTCACTTCTTCAACAGCCAGAATTGCTTTTTCATCTGCAGCAGATAGCTTCTGCTCCTTCTCTTGACGTTCATATTCTTCTTGTGTCAACTTCCTAGGAGAGAACAGGAGGAGGTATAATCAGTAAAACAAAAAGACACTTAGTATGGTCAGTTACGAACCAGAAATCCGGCAAGCATATCAAAGAGCTGGGGGTAAAGGAACTGACTAGAACAGAGTCAATGGATCCTTAGAAAAAGATACAAGAGGGTTGTCCTTCAACATTAATGTAAGGCAAGAGTGGTTGGCATGGGACAGCCCAGAAGCCCCTCAAAATCCCTGGGGGCCAATTTTCAAGCAATTTTTTGTCCTCAAACCGGCCAAAATCTTCCAAACCCACCTAAAAATGCAGTAATTTGCTTCTCCTACCCTCCCAAAATCCTAAAAAAACTCAAAAAAGGGGGAAAATCTGCTGAAAACCAGTCAAAATGGCAGTGGATAGTGATGCCTCATCACTTTTGGTACATCAAAACATGCCAGTGTAACCTGCCAGGGAGGCACAAAGAGGGGAAATGGCCCCCACCTCATGTGCAGTTCCCCACCTGATATAAAAGGTGGAGGTACATCATTTTCATCAGTGTTACACAGCACGTTTGTAATCATAGAGAAGGATACAAGATCCCAGAGAAGAGCTCACTTAAGCCATAAACTAAAGGGGGAAGGAAGGTGATTCAGCTGTCAGAAAATTTAAGCACCCAACACAAAAAAATCCAAAACTGTGATTACCATTACATACTTGACATCACATTCAAACACATTCTAGCTCTGATTAGCAAGTTTACTATATAAACAATCTTAGGGACAGATCTAGCAACGTTTCCTCACCATGTTAACTTTTTATTGATGCTAACACTTTTTCTTTTAAAATTATAATGTATATGAAAACAAGAGTGCAAAAGTAGCTGTGTATCTGGAAGCCTTTCAAACGAACTCATATAATGTAATGCAATGTGAAAACACATGGAGTACACTGAAACAATGAAGTGCAAGAAAAACAGATTAAAGAACTCTCAAATCCATTTTTAAACCATCTTTCAAAAGCGTTTCTAAATTTTCTTCTGACTTGACGGACTAGCCGTGTAGTTTTATTTCATTGTTCCCAGGAGATTTTAAGGCTGTTTTTGTGATTTTTTGTAATGTTTATTCTTAATTAGTACATGTCCCAAGAAATATGGTTCTAGGAAAAGAAATGATACATGAAAAAGTTTCATTTTTATCTCAAAGCAGCACTAAGCATATTGGGACATACTGTTCCACTTATACCTCCTTAAGCTATTCAGATAAAGACCTCTTTCTTCCTTTGAATGTTAAAGTCAGTTATATCACTAATGCTGCTATTATTATTTCTGTGCCTATTTCCAGAAAACAATCTGAATCTGCCAGAACAGCATGTAGGATAGAAACTGATATGGATACAAGATGCAGATATACACGTAAACATAACTCCTCAAATCCTCACAGGCTCAATAATCTTGTTTAGTGAAGGATTTTGTAAGTACATTTTGCTGAATGTGCCTATAGAGCTCTCACAGTCAGGAACCTTTATAAAACTAGGTGCAGCTGTAAGCACATTTGGTCATGAGAAACTAGAAGGCAGCAGGGTATGACTTGGCTAAATGCCTACATCCCTTCCCTGTTTTAACTCTATTTGTGTACAAAGATAAGCTGCATAAGACTTAAAACTATACAGATCAAGTCCTTCTAAGACAGTTTAATTTGGCATCTTTAGATAAATCCCTTTTGGTTTAGTCCATTTTACTGAACAATTTTAATGCTAGTTCCTTTAGGTTAAGGGTGGAGATCTGGGAGCAATGTTTACCTCCACCTCCCACCCCTCAATCCCTGGTAAGTCAATCAGCAGTGCACCAGAACTGAGATCATGGTACGTCCAATGTTTGTCTAACCCTCCTACCCACGCCTTTTAGGGATTGGCGGGATGCAAGGGTTATTGAAGATTCTGCTACATTTAGAGGCAGCTTTTAAGCATTAGGAGTTCAAGGGCAAACATGTGCTGATTTATTTTCACGTGTAGGTTGAGGGACTTCGGGGGTTGCAAAACCAGAATAGAGAAGCACTTCCCATCCCTGTCTTAGAATATTTAAATATTTCTTATACTGCACAGTACCCCTAAAGACATACCATCCTGAAGACTGTCTGTGTATAAAGGCAGGGAAACTTAGCACCATGCTGCCTGTTTTTCATCTGCTACCTCTTCCTTCACTCCAGGACTCCCTCAGCTATACTTACACAAGTATTTCTTTGCAGAACTGAGGCCTAGAATCTGAAGTCTTCAGCAGGTCCTCCAGTTATATTATTCAGCCCCCTGGGTTGGAGGATATAAGTGGGACTTCTGTTGCCCTCTCTCCAATGGTACTGCCCTCTCTCCAATGGTACTGGCACTGGAGAGAGGGCAAGGGGTTCACAGCTTTGATGTACCTTTGGATTAAGCCCTGAACCTGAAAGCTTAGGTTTCTGCAGTGGCAATGGGTGCATTTGCACACTTAAACCTAGCATACTAGTTGGGCCTGATCCTGGAAATGTCTGATGTGGTCATGGTGAGGTATCCCTTATTCCATCCAGATTATTATTATCCAAACTACATAGGATTACTTTTTTTTAAAATGCTCAGAAACTTCATCTGGTCCTAAGAACTGGCTAAAGAGAGCACAAGACTCCCTTGCCGGAACAGCTGTACTGACTATTAGTCCATTTCTGGGAAAAATTCAAAGTGCTGGCCATGACCTTTCAAGCCTTGTACAATTTAGGTCAAGGCTGCCTTCCCATATGAACCTGCCAATGCTCTAACGTTTGGGAAAGTCCCCTCTTTGAATCTACCAGCTTGCTAGGCACATTTAGTGAGAACACAGACTTTATCAATGGCTGTTCCTAGAATCTGTAACCCCCTAGCTAAGGAGGTTAGGACAGCTCCCTCCTTGCTGTCCTCTTTCAGCAGTTAAAACTTTTCTGTATTGACAGGCTTTTAGGAATTGATTGATAATGTGTTGTTTTGTTGCTTTTTATCTTTTAACTGATTGGTTTGAAAGGGTTATTAATTGACGGTTAACAATATTTTTGTATTATTTACTTATGCCTGTGTAAGTGCTTCTACCTCTACTTTAACTCTGTAAGCCATCCTGAGTCCTAAGATTGGGGAAAAGGAGGTGTTTAAATTAATAATTAATAGGAACTTATTCTTTACCTTTAATCAGATTATATTTCAGCACCAAAATATCTGAATATCAAAACAGCAAGCACATCTTGCTACTGACTGAATACTATCAAACTTGTGTTCTCTAAAAGTGTGCTTTAAAAGCATGGTGTGCCATTATATAAATATTCAGAATAGGAACACCAACAGTTTCACAACCATAATGTCATAAACACACAGATTTTAGATGTTAAGTTTGGAACACTGATGCAGTGATACCCTGAACAAATATTTGGAAATTTTAAAATAAACTCATACCAGACAAATTTATTTCTCGCCCAGGAAGCAGGTTTTAATAGTTATTATGGTTGAGATTGTAATCATACACTGCTACTGATAAAGACATACAGTGAAGGGATGGCAGAAGATCAATGAAGCTTCCACCTCTACAACTACTTACAAATACTATTCAGCAAGAGGAATAAAAGAAACTGCTGACCGAAAGGTTATTTTTTACTGATTTCTAATATTCCTTTGCATGGTATAGTGGTTTGAGTATTGGACTATAACTCTGGAGATCAGGATCTGAATCTCTTGTCAGCCATGGAAACTCACTGGGTGACCACAGCCAAGTTACACTCTGTCAGCCTCAGAGGAAAGCAAAGACTCTACTGAAAAAAATCTTCCCCAGAAATCTTCCCAAGAAAACCCTGTGATAGGTTCACCTTAGGGTCTCCGTTAGTCTGAAAAGACCTGAAAGCACAGAACAACAACCATGTTTCTTCAAGTACTGGGAGAATGATAAAGTACCAGAGGCCAATAGCAGAAGTTGAGGAAAGTGATGACTCTGAGTTACAGAAGTTTTCAAACTGTCTAGTGTTGCATCCAGTACGGATGGAATACAGATTTCTTCATTAGAAACGGTGATATTTTTATGTCACCTAATGAGGAAGCCTTCTGAAGGCTATCAGTCAGCTACACTGAGCCCCAATGTAGTCCCACTGCTAAGCTGTTTCTTTAAAAAACTCAGTACTTACTTTTGAAGTGCCATCTCCTTCTGCTGATAAAGCTCATTGAGAATCTCTACTTTTTGTTGCAGAGTTTTACATTCATTTTCTAGTTGTGATTTTGCAGCCTGTAAGGAACAGGATTCATGTTCCAGCTTCTTGATTTGTTCTGCAATAAAACAAATCCATACAGTATCCCATCTGTGGCAGCAAGGCCTCTGACATTCTTTAACTGAACTGATGGTGAAAAAGAACACAGAATTACTTAAAGAACAAGTCAGTTTGCAGACTAGCTTCTGCAACGGAAGGGAGAGTTTTAAATTCTTCTGGCATTAAAAAGCAGGTAGAGCAGGCCACCGAGTGGGAAGACATTCCAAGAAAAACTGATGTTCTGAAACACGGAACCCAGAGGGGTAAAAACGCTAAGAGAAGGATAAGGGGAGAATAAGAAAAGAATCAGAGGAAGACTCTAAACTGAGAGAGCCTGCCAGAAAGTGGGGAAATTTGTACAACGTAAGGCCAGGAGATGCTGTAAGCTCCAGAGTGAAGAAGAAAGGAACACAAGGGATGGTAGTTGCCAGAATGGCTTGAGGAAAAAGGGCAAAGACCAAAAAAGAGGGGATCTGAAAGTATAATATGAAATAATGGTGTGGAAAGGAAGTCAGTGAAAAGGTAGAATTGTAAAACTGTACCAGCCTATTTTCTGGATCTTGTGCTCTATTGGCAATATGGAAATGAGCAACCAAAAGATACTTCAAAGCTGAGACACAGAAGCCAAAGAGCCAAAGGGAACAGGAGAGTTGGATCTAGAGTTAAGATAATGCCAGTTACAGCTTTGACTGTCATTGAAGCATTATGGACTGGTAAGGGGGAAACTGGGGCTAAAAAGCAGAGTGGAATTAATATATTTCACATGTTGGTATGAAATAGACAGTCAATCCTTTGTCTCTAAGCTTCTGGACTATTATTTATTGAATTTATACTGTGCTTTTCTACCAACATGGGATCCAAAGCAATTTACAATAATTTAAAACAAAAATTCAGCTAATATACCATTAAACACAATTAAATAATAAGTCTATTTAAAAAGCGCAAGGTTAAAAAGTTTAAAACACATTAAAAACATAACTGAGCAGATAAAAGCACAGCACACCACTGTCAAACACCTTTCCGCCAAATGATTTAAGAATCTCCCTCATTTGCAAACAAGGGAGCAGTTTGGGTATGAGTACACATCCATTGCCATGTTTCTTTAATCAGGAACGCAGCAGCAAGGGGTGTGAGTGCCAAGAGACATGGCAGCAGGCATGTGTGCATACCCAAACTGCTTCCTCATTTGTAAACGATGGAGAGTTTGGGTGCTCATAACCCTCCCCTGCTTCATGTCCCTGATGGAAAGAACACAGTGACAGGCATGTGTGTACATTCAAAGTGCTCCCTCATTTGCAAACAAGACAGGAGTTTGGACATGCACACATGCCTGCTTCTATATGTCCCTTGGTGCCCACACACGCTGTTGCCATGTTCCTGACAAAAATGACACAGCTGCAGGTGTGTGCGTGTGCCCAAACTATGACTCTTGAGATCAGGGTTTCAGTCATGGAAACCCACTGGGTGACCTCAGGCAAGTCACATAGTCTCAGAGAAAGGCAAAGGCAACAAGTCTTAACAAGAAAACAAGAACCTCCCCAGTCAGCAGTACTTCGTTGCTGTTGTGTGTCTTCAAGTCACTTCTGACTTACAACAATCCTAAATGAACCTGTCACAGGGTTTTCTGGGCAAGATTTGTTCAGAGTGGGTTTGCCTTTGCTTTTTCTCTGAGGCTGAGAGAATGTGATTTGCCCAAGGTCACCCAACATCTGAGCAGCAATTTGAATCCTAGTCTCCAGAAGACAAACAGACAGACAAACAAATATATAAATATTTGACTATTTAAATCTAAATTTAAATCTCCAGTTAAACATAGGGGTCCCCAGCAACAAATTATAATTACAGAGGATCCCTGGTAAAGAAAACATTAAGAACCACTGGTTTAGATAGTTCAGCACAGACTGAATCACTCCTTTCGACTGACTAGGAGCACTTCAGTCTTGTCTGGACTAAATGTTAATTTGCTCACCTTCATCTCAAGTGACTAAACATTGGTTTAGTCCAGAAATAGTTTCCTTGGAGTTAGGTAGAAAGGGGAGATAGAGTTGGGTGTCATCTACATACTGGAGACTGAACCCCAGATAACTCTTCTGGCAGCTTCAGATGGATATTAAACAGCATGGAAGACAGAAATGAGCCCTGAAGCACCCCATAAGCCAATGGCCTGAGGGTCTAACAGGAATGCCTCACCTTTTCAGTCCATCCCTCCAAGAACTGTGCTTCCAAGTCCATCCCAAAGAGGCAGCCCAGAAAGACACTATGGTTGATGGTATCAAAAGACATTGACATGTCCAAGAGAATCAATAGGGATACACTTCCTTCACCTAGCTCCACATGTAGGCCATCTACTAAGGCAACCAAAGCTTTCATTGTGCCATAGCTAGGCCTGAAGCCAGACTGAAATGGGTCTAGGTGATCACTTGTATCCAGGAATTGCTGGAGCTGGAGGTTACCAGACACACACTCTAGAATCTCATCAAAGAAAGGGATATTGGACACTGGTTGAAAATTTGCCAATATGGTGAGGTTCAGGGAAAGGTGCCCCCCCTCCAAGAACAGCCTTACGACAGGCAGGATCAAAACCTGTCTCTCTGCAGTGACGCTTTCGCTACGCCACTTACCCACTTGATCAGTGTCTCTAGCTACTTTTAAGAGCCAGGAAGGGTATCAGCCAAGTATGCACCTGCTGGCCCTTACCTCTCCAAGGATCCTATTCACATCCTCAGGCTGCATAGACTTAAAAGCATCCAATAACACAGGAGAAGCAAGAACCAAGCTTACATTCAACTGACCAGTATGAACTACAGTATCCAACTGAGAGTGGATGCAAAGCAATTCTATCCACAATCTGTTGTGTAAATTCTTCACAGTGAGCTGGCAAGTGATTTACATGCTGCTCTTTTTGGGGCACAGCATAAAAGGTAAGTGACCACTTGAGACAGCTCTGCTGAATGACACCATGCAGATGTAATGGTGGAAAGGAAAGATTTCTTCACTGCCATTTGTCACAGCATAGCTTTCCCAACAGCCCTAGCCTATGTTCAACTGGACCTGCTTCAAGTCTTCCACTATCATTACACAAAATGGAAACAAGAACCAAATTAATTTCTATACCACTGTAGTGACTTCTTTACAGAACATTTCATTTCACACACCTTCCAATTCATGCCGTGATGCTACTTCATCGTTTAGTTTGGAACGTAAATTATCTCTTTCTTCTTCAATGATAGATAATGTTGTTTTTACCTGTAAAAGGCAACAAAATACCAGTGAACCACAATGTTATAAGTCAGCCTTTCCTGACCCACCAAAGCCCACCAAAGGATCCAGTTCTGAAATATGGGAGGGTTTCCCCCGAATTGTATACTGTGCACCCAGAAACTTCGAGATGCTACAATTCTCTACTTTAAGATGATAAGGGCCTTTGTTTACCCCACAATTAGCTTGTGGGGGAGGCTTTTTGGCTCTGAATAAGTGGACAGATGTAGAGCACACGGGGCTGGGAAATGGGGCAGGTGTAGCCCCTGGACCTTCCATAACAGCACTTGGATTTGCCATAGCTGCCCACCCTTACATTAGATACACTGAAGTGTCATACCCTTGAAACATCCATCATCTGCTTTATCTGATTCTTCATTTTTTCATTCTTGGTATCTAGGAGAATGAAAGAAAATGCTGTTGTCTTTAACATTCAAGCAATTTTTTTCAAAATTGACAGGATGCAGGCTTATGAATTATTCACATTATGGATACCAGGCACAACTGAAGAAATTTGTCTAGCATATGGCAAGATGTACTCCATGTCGTTCCCGCCACCATCCAAAGCTCACCTGGTAAGGACATGGGAGAGAGCCTTCTCAGTGGCTACTCCCACCCTGTGAAACACTCTTCCAGGGAAGCTAGGCTGGCTCCCTCTCTGCTTTCCTTTCACAGGCAGGCAAAGACATTTCTTTTTAAGCAGGCATTTAATGGGTAAGCTGGAAACCTTTTCACTTACTTATTGTTTTTTTAAAAAATTATTGTTTTATAATTTTATATGTCTTTTTAATGTTTTAATTATTTTTATATTTTTTCATGCCCTTTTAATCTTTTGGAAGCTGCCCTGGGTCCCATTTTGCAAGAAAGAAAGCATAGAAATTCAATCAATCAATCAATCAGTAAATATTATGACATCTGTGCCTGGACCATGTATTAGGAGTTTCTATTCCCATTTCCACTAGGAGATTTAAATTCCCATTTGCTTCTTGAGAAAAGTAACACACCCTGCCAAAGACAATATAACCCCCCATCATGTCCAACAGTGCTGTTCTAAGCAGACTCTTTTCAGCTTTTGTTTCCTCAAAATTGAATGTTTAGGTAGTTAGTCACATTCACAAATCTATTCTGTTACCCAAGATTTTAGTACCGGATATCACTCCATTTGCCAGGTCATTCCCTTCATCCTTCTTGCTTTCTGACTCAGAATCTGTATCAAGCTGTTTCAGTTGCATAATGCAGTTGGTTAAAACCTAGAACAGTAGCCAAGGGAAAAAATGAAATCATTTTTCTGTCAAGGGACACCAATATTTAGTAATACAACAATTCAGTTACATAACACAGAAGAAAATTCTTAGAAGTGAACTTGCTTCAATTTCGTTTTCCTTATAGGCAAGTGCTTCTTCAGTGTCCTTCTGAGATTTCTGATACAGCTTAATCTGTTCACTGAGCTCAGCATGCCTTTCACTCCAGCCTTCTGCTTCTTTTAACAACTGAAGAAATAAGCACAACTGTATCATTATTACAGTACAACATAAGTCCAGATCAGAACTTCAGGTTTAAGTTACACTTTAATGGCTAAATAAACAGTATGCTAAAAAGGATATGATTAACTTAGTCCTCTTCTCCCTTAAATATTGATCGTAGTCCCCTCTCCCTCCCCTGACAAAACAAAACTCCTAGCCAGGGAAGAGCTGTACGTAAGGTTCTACCTTCTATATCATGTCAATTTTATATCAATATTGTTGGAAAGCCACAAAGACACAAAACATTCCTCAATAAGCACTGCCATTTCTTCAGTATTGTTAAATTAGAAAGTTTGACTCTGACTTCTCATGATCACACCATTTTTTTTCTAAAAGCAAGTGTTAAGCCAAGACTTTGCCCAATACCTTCTGATCTGGCACCATTTTTCCATATGTACCTATCAGTAGGCTACCCTGCTTCAAAATGACCTCCAAGATACCACACTGCACATGGGAAGAAAGTTAATCACTGCTGAAAGGAAGCTGGGAGGGGACTGTTCCTTTTGCCAATCATGGAGTCGTACTATTATCAAGTTTTGTTCTCAGAAAAAGACCTGGCACTGAGTCTTTTTGAGTTGATCAGTCTGTTAGCATTTATTTTGGGCTGGCTTTGCTATAACCAGATTTAAACAGTTGACTCACAAGAAAAGCAGAAGACCTTACATAAAGATGATATCTGAAAGGATTAGACATGTGTGGAGTGGGGCTAAAAGACAAGTTCTTGCTTCTTATGAGTAAGGCTATATGTAAGGTAATGAGCACAAACCAATTCCAATTTAGTTGCAAATGATATATTTACTATCCTTCTTTGTACCTTTCCTTTAACTTTTGGGGCCACCACTTTCCTTGAACTTTACTCAGACTTTGTCACACCTGTGTTCATCGCAACCAGTGTCTCAGGTGTTCTGCAGCTATCTCCACCTGCTGTCCAATTCTCCTTACAGCTTGTGCCTCCCACTTATATTTGTAGATAAAATGCAAACAAATACAAATATGGGAGGCACAAGCTGTAAGGAGAATTGGACAGCAGGTGGGCAGAGCTGAAGATCACGGGAGACACTGGTTGTGATGACTTAACTTGTGATGATCTTCAGCACACCTAACTTGGAGATTAGTATTTTCAAGGCAAAGGTTAACTGAAGAACAGCAAGTTATTTACTAAACATAATACTCACTTGCTCCTTACTCTTCTTCAGTCTTACATTTTCTTC
Source organism: Iguana delicatissima (assembly GCA_948472985.1). Lineage (NCBI taxonomy): Eukaryota > Metazoa > Chordata > Lepidosauria > Squamata > Iguanidae > Iguana > Iguana delicatissima. Next base: position 83,476 of record CAOKZL010001289.1, read on the forward strand.
TTGCACACGACGCAAGTCGGACTTCACCTTTTCTTCACTTAATTTAGCTTCATTGAGTGCTATCTGCACCTAAAAATGTCAATGATTTGCATCTCAAACTTCAAATCATGTTAAAGTGCAGAATTATGACAAAACATACAAGAAGTTTTGTCTTTAGAGCTTAGAGTGGTGTGAACAACTTTGGAGGTACAGGGGCCAATTTTTCCTGCATGAACTACCAAATATAAGAAAGAAGGAAAGGAGAAGGGAATAAAAAGAATGGGAAGATAATGGAAACTGATTTCTAGTTATGAAAAATGGGGACAGGGGTGTTGAGAATGAAACAGGGTATGGTGAGCTGTGACCTTTTGAAAGAGCAAACTGTCACTCCCGGAGGCTTCCCAAAGTAGCAAATCAGCTCTTTTGCCAGGTAAAATCAGCAACACAGGGGAGCCTGGGAGGGTCAGGCGAACAAAGAGAGGCTTGAGGGCTGCATGACACTCCTCAGGTCTTACTTTGCCCACCCTGATTTAGATCTGGATTTCTATTATCTTTACAGCTCTGGCATAAAAATACTGTTGTATTCAAGATTCAGATACTTTACCTCAGAGAGCTCAGCAGAATGCAATATGATGGTTTCTTGGAGCTTCTCCAAAGATTTCTGTGCTTCTATGATCTGTGAAATAGAAAAGGTCGTATACTGCCTTCAAAACTTGATTAATTAGAGCTATTCTAATAGCCAGAGTCCTTCAGATGTTTTGTTTCAACCTCAATCAGCCCCAGCCATCAAAATCAATGGTTGAGGACAATGGGAGCTTTAGTTCAAACCTTCTGAAAAGCACAATATTGCCCATCCTGCAGCAACATCATCTCTGTCAAGATGTGTATGCCATAAAACCACCAGACAGTTAGGCTATCCCAGAAGTTAACAGCAATCCACACACTTTGAACAATTTATAACAAGCGATCAAAACTGAACTGTACACGACCTAAAAGTGACTTACTTCATAAATAGTTTCCTTAGTTTTTTCAAGAATGGAGGATCTCAGCATGGACGTCCTCAGCATGGACGTCTAGAATCATAGAGTTGGAAGAGACCACAGGGGCCATCCAGTCCAACACCCTGCTATGAAGGAACCCACATCAAAACACTCCCGACAGACGGCCATCTGCTTAAAAACCTCCAAAGAGGGAGGCTCCACCACACTCCAAGGCAGCATATTCCACTACCGAACAGCTCTGAGCATCAGGAAGTTCTTCCTGAGATCTAAGTGGAATCTCTCTTCCTGAAGTTTGAATCCATTGCTCTTTGTCCTAGTCTCTGGAACAGCAGAAAACAAACCCGCTCCCTCTTCAACATGACATCCCTTCAAATATTTAAACATGGCTATTATGTCTTCTCTTAACCTTCTCTTCTGCAGACTAAACACACCCAGCTCCCTAAGCCGTTCCTCATAGGGCATGGCTTCCAGACCCTTCACCATTTTGGTCACCCTCCTCTGGACACGTTCCAGCTTGTCAACATCCTTCTTGAAATGAGATGCCCAGAACAAGGCATAGTATTCCAGATGAGGTCTAACCAAAGCAGAATATAGAGGTACCATTACCTCCCTTGATCTAGACACCATACTCCTATCGACGCAACCAAGAATTGCATTGGCTTCCTTGGCTGCCGCACCACACTGCTGACTCATGGTCAGCTTGTGGCCCACCAACACTCCTAAATTCCTTTCACATACTGTTATCCAGCCACGTGTCCCCCATCCTACATTTGTGCATTCCATTTTTTCTGCCTAAGTGCAGGACCTTACATTTCTCTCTGTTGAAACTCACTTTGTTAGCTTTGGCCCAGCTCTCTAATCTGTCAAGGTCCTTCTGAATTTTGATCCTATCCTCTAGAGTATTAGCAACCTCTGCCAATTTGGTATCATCTGCAAATTTGATCAGCATGCTCTCTATTCCTTCATACAAATCATTAATAAAGATACTGAATAGCACTGGGCCCAGGACAGAAGCCTGTGACATCCTACTGGTCACTTCTCTCCAAATATGTGTTGTCTATATGTCTAAATATGTATTACTGTCAGCACAGTAGCTGCGAGTAAGATGGGAATTTTCTGATTCATCCTGCTTAGAAGTACCTGCATAAATACCTTAGGCAAGCAAGTTCCTACTCTTTTATCTTCATGCCACAACATGAAACTAATACTGACCTACCTTACAACACTGCAGTAAAGGCCAAGATAGTACTCAGTGTGCTTCAGACTATGTCAGAGACTGTCCAACTGAGACTACCCAAAGTAGAAAATTCTCTGAGAGAGCTCATGTCTGCTTGCACCCACAAAAGCATGAACCTAGGAACCACCCTTTCTCTAAATGAAACTCAAGTGGGCTTGCTGCCAGGAGAGTAAGAGAAAAGGTACAGATCTTCCTCATTAAAAACAATGAGGAAAGGGAAGTGGGCAGTGGTCCACAGTTGGTACAACAAATCACGAGTAACCAACTCATGTGTAAAAGTGTAGTCCAGAGACAACAGGTCTCTCCATGATTCATACAAGGGACACTAGACCAATTAGACTGGCCAGTTATACTTGCATATTAATCAAACCAACAGATATTTATAACTTGATTTATAAGAAACAAGAACATATATTACAAGATTATTATTAACTAATGAAAAGTGAGTTTTGGAACTGTCAAAGCCAGGAATATATGGCTTTAAAATCTATAAAGCCATGCACATGTATGGTGGCAATGTTATATAAAGGCACAACCAGAATACAGAGGAACAGTTTTTCCTCACTGGAAAATCTGTATTTAGCCCGAGGTGTCAATCTGGCTGGTGGACGCTTAAGAAATATAACTTTGCTTCACTTCTATTTTTGCTGTAACTTGCATAAGAAACATACCTTTGCTATACTTATAATTTGTTACATGGACGTTAAGAAATATACTGACATAATAATTATGTATTGTTATGAATACTCATGCTTAATGGTGCTACTTATAACTTTGCATCTCTCTTTTTGCAAAAGACTTTATATACCAAAACTTTTATAGTAAAGGAATTACATTCCTTGGTTGAGATGTGTCTCTGCTACTTTAAAATTGTGTATCTATACTGGTCAATCACAGCATTGTTCAGGAATATTCTTGGTTCAGAGAGACCCAGCTTGACACAATAAAATCTCAATTAATAATTGACAATGTGGCTGACAGCAAGGTTTCAGAGAACCCTACACTAAGGCAGAATCTGCCACAATACACTATATTAACTATTATTACTATGTTCAGGAGCAGTGCATCTTGGCATTCTTGCACCCTGGAGAGTCTTGATTTCTATGCTACCTTCAACAGTAAACATTGAAAGCTTATCGCAATACACACGCATATACACACACACACACACGATAAATTAGCATAATCACAGAGAAAGAAGTTGGTAGCATGACTTTTGCAGATTTAAGTCTATTTCGTCAGATGCATCTGATGAAGCAGACTTAAGTCTATGGAAGTTTATGCTATCAATTCTTTTTCTCAGTTAGTCTCAAAGGTGCTACAAGATCCCTTTGCATACTGATCCAGGCTAACACAGCTATGCCTTTGAATTATAGCATAATCACAATACTAATCCTGTTGACTGATGTAACCAGGCTAGAACAGAGGGTGGGGTGTGGTGCAGTGGGAGGAGTAGAAAGAGTGCAACAATGGTGAGTGGAAAACAGAGAAAGCTTTTTCCATTAGTGTCCGCATAAAAAGGCAGTCTTCCCAGAGCACATACCCAGAAGCCAAGCACAGAAGAAGTAGGCTGTTGAGGTGCCAAAAGTTTCCTCCCTGGATAATGATAGAGAATGCAGCTGTGCAACACCTCCAAATGTGCAATGTGCAAGCATATTGGGTCATTATGCCAGCATAGTGTACCAACAGAATTTAGGCCTACAAATTTACTATGAGCTCGCTTTCTCTCAGCCAAGTAAAATCTGGAGCGATACAATTTTTTAGACAAACCAGGAGCCATAGCAGACAGGCATTTTCTTCTCTTCAGGAGCAATAAAAACTGACCAGCAACTCAAAACACAAATTATCAGTAAAAAACAGGAGTAAGTGCTTACTTGTTCCTGTTTCCTTGAGCTGTGCTCTTTTTCCATTTCTAGCATGGTGTTTAAGTTTTTCACTCTGTCATCTAGAAGATGATTTGTTTCTTTTAAACCCCTTAACTGTGTCCTATAACCAGCAATAGAAAGAAGTTAACTTTGTTTAAATATCTTGATGTCTTTGAAGGGAGGGGGGAGTTATTTATACCTTAAGACCTGCAGCTTCATCTGAGAGATTTGTGTTTTGTTTCTGAGCCTCTTTCACAGACTCTTTTGCCTCTTTTATCTGGTTAAAAAGGAAACATATAAAAGTAAAAACATTAGAAATGAAATTATAATGTTAGTAGCTCCTAATGTTACAAATTGTAACATCCCCCTTTATACCACTAATGGAAATGAGACAGGCAACACACACGTTTTAGATTATACAAGCAGTAATGTTAAATGTTTATGTGCAGAAACAATACCTTTTGATCATACTCTGACATCTTCTCCAAGATTTCTGTCTTTTCCTTGAGAAGGGTCTTAATTTTTTCTACAAGTTGTTTTTCTGTCACTTGAAAAAGGAAACGCAGTGACAAACATGGAATAATTGCCTGTAGAACTGGGCAACTCTGACAACCCTTATGCCTTACAAGTACCTTCACAGCTACAAAGGAAGAATTTCTACTGAGGTTCCTCAGCAATGACATCACCACTGGACTGGTGAGTTTAGAAATCAAAGTAGATCGTGGATATATCACTTGTCAAAGCATGCACGAATGACAAAGCATACAGCATAGAAGGGTTCTCCTTCTCTGGAGCACAAGAAGGTGCTCCTGACACTGAAAGATGCTACATCAGCATCTCAGTGGAAAGGTGAAGATGTGACATTCAAGATATGCCTTGGAAGGAGTTAGCCAACTTAAAGGCTTGCATGTCAGCTAGGACTCTTCACACTTCCTTTCCCCACTGCAGCCCCCAATCCCCAGAAAGCCTCTACTAAGACTTGGGGAATCCTCACACATGTCACATAACACAGCACAATGGTATTGCAGTCAGACATTACATTCCCTGTGTGTCCAGGAAAACACCTGAGGGATCAGCACAGGGGTCTCTACATTCCAGCCCTCATCTTGCCCACAACATAACATGAAATACAGAATTCCCAGAAGATATCAAAACAATCAGTATCATTAAGTGGTCTAAAAACATTAAGCAAGCACTTCTCCCAAAACTAGTTAAAATATATGGACCAAAACAACCCACATACCTTGATACATTCTACTTTTTACCTACAAATCAAAAGAGAAAGGGAAAAAGGCAGTGTTATAAGAAGGTTTAGACCATTTTTTTAATGCTGTCCAACGACAAACAGCCAGAATTTGTCACTAAACTATTAATTTAGTTTTACTTTATAGGAGTATCAAAACCTGGACCGCTTCCAATGCAAGCATCAAGTGACACTACACAAACATGCTTAAAGCAAATTCTAATAAAAGCTTCTTAGGTCAATGTCCTACTTCAAAAGCAGGCCAAAGGTTTGTTTACTCAGCCTCTACGAGGGTAGAATTAATTCAACTACACTGTCAAACAGAAATAAAAGATTATGTCTATCAAAATACATGAGATCAATATTTCTCCTTACCACAGCTCATTTCTATTAACAATCCTCCCTGAATTTGGAGAAGCTAGGTAGACATCCATAACTTTACTCTGCCAATTTAAAGTTTAGTTACCTATCATGTTAATCTGTTATTAACTTATTGTAATAACAAGTCAAGTGCCTTCAATGACAAAACAGATGTGTGTTTTTAGCACACCACTACATTCCCACACCTTTGATGGATCACTTTTGTTGTATGTTTAAAGTAATGCTGCTTTTTGTTTTCTGGTAGGAAAAAAATGTTTTCTAAACTTTAAATGATCTAATAGGACACCTAGAATCCAACCTGCAAGCTAATGAACAAAATAGTTCTATGCATGTCTATTAAGAAGTCTTGCTTGAGATCAACAAAGTTTATTCCCAGACAAGCAGGTATAGGACTGTACCATAAGCTCTAAGCTCTGGAAAACTCAATGAGCTTAATAGATACACAGAGGATTGCCCTGTAAAAGATCTAATATGCAGTACATATAGTTTATACTACATCAGAAAGGAAAGATACAGTATTTCATTTATTTGATTTATATGCCACTTTCTCTACTTGGGACTTCCCAAAAGAGGAACACAGAAAGCTGCATGACCAATGGTCTACAAAGCACAATACTCTTGTTGATCCTGACTCTTCAGGACTAGGGTTTTTGCAAGAGGTATCAGGTGCCAACAGCTGTACTGGGACACTCTGTATATAAAACATTTGCTCTTCCACTCAATTATAGTTCTTACCATAGTTACAGAAGGGCTGGAATGGCAAACAAGTAACAGAAAATTAGGTTGAGGAACTATATTATACACCATTTTTTCTATTCTGTTATTCTGAGCACCTCAAAGTGTGTACTAAAATAATTCCAGCTGTTACACATCAGCAGCGAATATCCCAACTCTTTCAAAATAAACAAATATGTTTATGTAATAACTTAAATAAATTGCCTGGATCTATTTAGATTTTACAGGCCACCCAATCTAATAATGTCAATGGTTATTAACCATGCTCTGTACAGCCTGACATCACCTTGATTGAATTTAAACTTCAAATTAGGTTTAAATCAGTTTTGTCCAGATGTGTTAGATTACAGTTCCTACTATCCCTGATCACTAGCCACACTTGCTGGGAATGATGGGAGTTATAATTTAAAATCTGATTATTCTGGAAGGCTTATGTGTTAACAGAAAAGTAACCATGACACACATTTTTAACATCATTGCAATTTTTCCTTTTATTCTGGAAAGATAAACTGTTGTCTGCAAATCTGAAGGTATTAAAACCTTACTGAAGGCATTAAAATCTTATCAAAACTGAAGGCACAGCTCTGTAACTATTGTTTACTGCTCTACCTTAGTTATCTGATTTAAGTGCTGTAGCCCAAGACTTGATGAATATGTGTCTGCATGGCACTCTTCAGATAAATGGGACAGACATACAACTCTACAATGCTGTCTTTTAGAATGCTCCATTGTTAAACCATTTGTACAAATGAATCCTATGTTCTTTACTGCTAATTACTGGTATATAAAGATCTGACACCAACTGATCTGTAAATATGTTATCAACATAAGACTCTAACTAAGCAAAAATATATCAGTACAGAAAGTTTACTTACAGACAGGCAAGTTCTCCAGAAGAAAATGACAAGCGTAGCAATCCCCACAAAAGCAGTGATAATAATGGGCTCCCAAGGAAGTCCATAGAAGTCAGGGCCAGGTCGCATGTCTTCAGGTAATGTTGACATCAGCTACAACAAAAGTTGACTAATTTTTCAATTTTTTCTTTTCTTTTTTTATTATTTGTTAGTAAAGAACACATTTAAAAAACTATAGCCATTTCGCCAGAAGAAAGTCCACTAAGTTCAGTAAGACCTATTCTCATTTGTGTATCCTTTATCTGGCAAACTTTCTCCATAAATGCAGAGGCTCTCACATACACGCAAAGAAGAATGTTGACACAGATTTCAGCAGGTTAGAAGGAGTGTTCTCACCCTGAAATGAAAGCTAATTTGAGAAGAAACAACATCTATTCAAGCAATTTTCATCAGATCTGAATTTTCTTAGAAAAATCTATTTTTTCCCTGTTTTTTCATCATTCCTACCTATTTTAAAATAATTGGTACAAGCTAAAATATGGAAAATTAAATTTCACTATCTTGCCTTGTTTATTCATGAATTTTAAGGTTTTTAACAAAATCCTCAGCTAGAACTTCAAAATGAATTATTATTGATTTGTTTAATTTATATTCTGCCCTCCTCCTGAAACAGAGCCCAAGGTGGCTTACAAACATATAAAACATGGTACAAATTTTAAAAAGTATTCATATAAAGGTTAAAAAATGATTAAAAGACAACTCAGTTAAAAATATAGCAGAAATGAGAAAAAAGATAAGAACATGACCGCATCAAAAGCTATTTTAGACACATAAATAATAAGCCAAAGATCTTGAAAAAAGGTCTTTCCATGCTGGCAAAGGGAAAGGCTAGAGGGGCCAACTGAACCTCCTGAGGGAGGCAACTCAAAAATGTCGGAGAAACCACTGAAAAGGCCCATCTATAATCTCATCAAGCATGCTTGTGATGGTGGTAGGACCAAAGAAAGCTTTCCCTCAAAAGTCTTAAAACTTTGGCAGGCTCATACAGGAAGGCAGAGAGTATCTTCCTTTACCACAACCCCTATGTATGTGATTTCCATCTCATGCGAAGCATTGTGTCCCTATACTTTAAAAGGTGGCAACACAGGTACTACATGCTGCCATGTCCAAGTATGTGTGCATGCTGCACCCATCAAAAAGAACGGGATGCAAGCATTCACTTTTTTTTATACAAGGGTTCCTGGAATGGAACTCCTGCATATACGTAGGGTGCACTATCTGGTCTTTCAGATAGTGTGGATCCAAGCTGTATAGGGCTTTAAGGTCATTGTTATTGCTAACTTCCTTCAAGTCAACTTTTACTTATGGCAACCCTATGAATGAGAGATCTCCAAATCATCCTATAATCAACAGCCCTAGTCAAGTCTGGTGGATTCAGTGGAATAACAACATTATAACACTGTAGTGCAGAAAGGCCCATAGCCTACAGAAATTTGAGTTCCTTGATGGTCTCTCACCCAAATACTAACCAGTGCTGAGCCTGCTTAGCTTCCAAAATCAGATGGGATCTGGTGCCTTAGGGTGTCTTATCAAGCTTTAACGTCTTTTCTAGTCAGTTATGTCTTTTCATGAAAGGCCATAACCAAAACTAAAAAACTGAAAAAGAAGTCTTAGTCCTCAAATTTAGGAAATTTTGAGTTCTGAGCAAAATGTTATCACTGAAATCACTACCACAAGGTTGGCTACTTTAAATATTTGAGAACAATAAAGTCATGAAAATAAAGAAAAGCCTCTATGAATAGACTTTTCAAATTTCAATACACTTCACATGAGAAAGGGTTACTTTAACTACCCCTCACCAAGAAACCTAAGAAACCTATTTCTTCAACTCTACTTATTTCTTTCCATGAAAGGATTTTAACAATTAAAAGCATATAAAAATAATGTTAATTATTTAATTAATTACTACGTAAATTATCTTAATTACTTTGAGCAAGAGAATGACAACTCAACACACTACAGGTCTCTAAACCAATCTGCATTTGAATGAAGATTAATGCTCTTTCTACCTATGTTTAGGAAGATAAAGAAGAAAATAATCCGATCTCCTGATCCCAACATTTTTTTTTAAAAAAACCATGCACTATTATGAAAGCAGTTATATCCGTGATAGCTTGTTACTGCACCAAAAAGCGAGAACATCTTGTTACCCAAGGATTACACAAACTTTCAGTTTCACTCCCAGCAGCTGAACTGCAATTACTGCAAGTACTTACTCCACAATATAGTTTCCCAAACATGACAGATCAGGAATGCATTACCAACACAAAAAAGGCAATGCTCTAAAATCTACATGACCCCACCATTACCACCACCACAAAATAACACCAAGATTACAGAAACCATATGGCTTCTAAGCCTTCCAAGACTAGCATTTCCATCGCCTCCCATCAACTGTCTTGCTACTTTGCTAATGGTAATTAATGGACTGTTAATTGCTGTGTGTTTTAAGGGGTTGGTTTAGGTGGGTTGGTGGGTGGAGAGGATTGGGTATGTTTTTAATGTCTTTTAATATATAATGTATTTTATGTTGTTCGCCGCCTCGATCCATGTGGAGAGGCGGGATAGAATTTTTTTATTATTTTTATTCTTATTATTCTAGTTTACGGTTTCTAGCTACTTTTGGAGGAAAAAGGTGAATTAGGACCCTTAATTTTTTTTGGAACAGATAGAGGCTGCTTGATACAAAAACCTGCAATTTCACCATAATATACATTACAATTCATAGAACAGCAATTTACGCCCCAAGTCTGAAGCCAACTACAATCACTTTAAAAACTGCCTGACCTCCTCTGCACTGCTCACTTCCATGAACAGAGGATAAACAAGATCCACCAAAGGTCTAGGCTTGCTGTAACTACCGAGGTCTGTACTTCAGGCAAACCTACTGAGGCCACAATCTTGTTTTTGTTCGGTCGTTTGGTTTCTTAAACAAGAGAAACTCCCTCCCTTTGGCCAGCAACATCAGATGGCGTTGAAAGTTTGCTAAATCTTCCTTCGAGCAAGTGAAGCGTCCTATATATAGTGATGGAGGGGCAGTGAAAAAATTCGAAGGGGGCAAAGAAAGCCTCTTCGGACTTTCCACGCACGGTCAGTTGAGGGAAATCCGACCTCTCTCGTCGCCGCTTCACCCTCGCCGCAAGGTCCGCCTTCGGCGGCCCTCCCCTACCGCTCATCCCCCAAAGTCGCCGCGGTCGCCCTCGCGGACACCCGACGGCTGCCTCCCGCTCTCCTACACCCGCGGAAATCCGAGCAGCTGCGGGAAGGACGGGGCGGCCGGGCTCCCTGAGGAGAAGGCACGGCAGCAGCCGCGAGGTTGAGGCATTTGCTCGATAAATTTGCCCTGGATCAACGCCTTCCGCCGCCGCCGCCGCCCCTCCCCCGTCCTCTCCTCACCTGGAGAAGGCGGCCCGTGAGGGAAGCGTAGCCCCGGGAAAGCGGTCCCAGGAGTAAGGTGGTGGTAGTGGCGCCGCCCCCGGGGGCGCTGGAAGGGGTGACGGGTTCCATAGGGGATACGACACGGCGGGGAGAGGAGGCGGCGGGAGAGAACTTTGCCTTCTGCTTTCTGCCCGTTGGTGGCGACGGCGGCGCTGCAGCTACTGCTGCTGCCACCGCCGCCCCTCCCCCGCTCCAATACGCTCTCAGGGACACGTCAACTCACGTTGACCCCCCCTCCCGTGACCCCTCCGACGTCATCGACCCGTGCCGGTAAGCTTGAAGAGGCAGTTGGAGATTCCGGAAGTAGAAGCGGCAGTGCAGGGTAACGGCCGGAAGCGGCTTGGGGGGAGGGGGCGAAAGAGGTTTAGGGTCGCTTCTTAATATCAGCCCTGGGGATAATACAATGTGGATGTATTTCTCCACATATGCGCCGAGCCTTTTAAATATTTTTAATATATAAAAATAAATATATATATAGATAATTAATGTATTAAAAATAGATGCTTTTAAATATTTTAATATATAAAAATAGATGTATCTAGATAATAGATAATGATACATAAAATTAAATTAAAATAGGTATATAAAAATAGGTGTTTTTAAATATTTTTAATATATAAATATATGTTAATACAATACAATTTGGATGCATTTCTCCACATATGCACCAATGCTTTCAAATATTTTTAATACAGATAATATAATATATAAAATAAAAATAGATAATATATATAAATAGATGCTGTTAAATATTTTTAATGTATAAAAATATAGATGTTTTATAAACAGTAATCATAGGGAGAGTGGTTTTTAGACGCATATGGTGTTATACTTTCTACAGTAGAGGTGGGGAAAATGTTGGCCTTTCAAGTAAGTGTGGATTACAAATCCCACAATCCCATTCCTTTGGCATGCCTGGTGGAGCTGACAGAGTTGTAGGTGAAGACACCTGGAAAGCCAAAGGTTCCCCACTCCTGTTCTACTTCTTCTAAGTGGAGAACACTCAAGTCTGTTAAACCCAATTAAACAAGGCCTGCAAGATACAAACTACCTATATTTTATTCAAAAATCTGATTTAAGGTTGTAGTTATGTGTGCAGGTAACCATTTTATCTTGTGCTGTTTTGGAGCTCCAAGCTGTGCCACCATGCAGTAGTGAGTCATAATTCATTAAAACAGTAGAGAATAGCAATGTATGCCTCATGTCTAAAGCCAACTGCAATCACTTTACCTGACCTCCTCTGTACTCATTGCATCTTTGCCGGACTGGGTAGAATAGAAAGGTGAAACCTTCAAGAAGCGTGATTAGCAATAGGCACTACTGAATGTAACTGAACTTGCTTTTGCATACAAATAGTTTGGATTGTGCTGCAAACATACTTGGCATGCAATTTAAGGCAGCAGTTCTAGGTGTACTGACATGGGAGTGAATCCCAAGAAATGTTGGGATTTATACACAGACCAGAAGCAGCTCAAATTCTTTTAATTTTTAAATTAAACATGATTAGAAATTAATATCCACATAAGCTACATACACATAGTACGTTATATTTAAAAAATAGGTAAAATACTTACAATGTCTGTGAATGGTCGCATGTTTTCCTTTGCTAATAGCACTGCACCATCCAAGGAGCCAATATAGGGAGCAGAAGAATCTCCTTCAGATGGCCTGCTATCCTCCTCCATTACATCATCTTTCACATCAAGCAGACCTTCTATTAAAAACAAAAATTCATAAATTATTTTGACTAAACCTGGTATTTTATTTTTTAAATGTTCTTGTGGTGCCTTAAGAACCTAGCAAATTATCTGACAATGGCATTTTAGTAAACAAAATCTTTTGATTTAGGTCTGATAGAGGAGGGACTGGCAATTTTTTTTTTTAATGTGCCAGGGATTGGTATTAAAATTGTGGCCGCTGGGTACAATTGTTTCTTTTTCCTGGAAACTTGCCAGGAATCAGAACTGGTCCAGAGACCACCAGTTTGAGTAGCACTGGTTTAGACCCCTTTTAATTTTTTTTGACTCCCAGATGCCTCCAAGGGGGCACTAGAGACAATTTTGACATAGTTTTGGGCTTCTGGGCATTTCAGCTGCAGGAAAGTCTTGGTTTGCAAAAGGTGGTCAACTGGAAGACCACTTCAATTACTATAAAATAAAATATAATAATGTCCAAATTTTCTAGGGGAGGAAGGGGATTAAAACTGCTCCCATACACCCTATGGCGTATGGGGAAACTTTTTTTGCAACACAAAATTGGGCGGAATACTGGAGGCTTCAGAAATGAGGGGGAGGATCACATCCAGCCAACAGCGTGCATTTTTCCCACCTCTGTTCTGTTGGTAGGTGTGTATATGTTTGTAACATGTAACATGTCAAAAAAATAGATTTAAAAAATAGAAAACAACAACAACAGTTAAATAAACAAACATTTATATATTTAGTTATTTGTTTCCTGCCTTTTTCCTGGTTTGGGACTCAAAGTGGCTTACAACAGTTAGAAAAGACATAACTTTACCAAATATGAAAAATAGAAATATAGTTAACATATCCACAAAATTAAGACCAATTAAAAAAACTCTTAAAAACAACAAATAAACAGAACACAGACAGTACAGCACAATTCTGCAGGACCCAGTCCCTTTGAACAATCAGCTTTCAGAGGCCTGCTGAAATTTTTAAAAAGTTAACTTGGTTGTGGAAAGGCAGAAAGGTGTGGAAAGGGAGGGTGACAATCTAACCTCTCTTAGAAGGCAGTTCCGGAACCTGGATACAGCCACTGAGAAGGCCCTCTCCCATATTCCCACCAGATAAATACATGGAGGCGGTAAACAGAGAGAAAGGTCTCTACAGCAAATCTCAAAGCATGGGCAGATTTGTAAGGGAAAATGCAGTAACAACAGCATTTCAAGTTTATTATTCAATATAAACAGAGAGAACATGGATAATAAACTATATTTTTGACATTTCTTAAAAATTTGACCTCACTGTTTATATACTTTTTCTCTGCATCCATGTGCATATGTACTTAGGTATATCAAGGATGGGCAAAGTAAGGATAGCAGGAGTATTTATGCCCCCCTGGGTCCACCAGATTAAAAAAATGCCACAAATGGCTCCCTGGTGTGTGAGAGGCAACAATGCCACATTTTTTAGTCTCCCAGTCCATTTTAAGACCAAGAGAGGTCTTTCTGTAAAGCAAGAAATGACCTAGAAGTGACAGGATGGATCACATCCTATTATTTAAAAAGGCCTCTCTGTGGCCCAAAATGATCTAGGTAGGCCAAAAAAAATGGGGTATTCAGGGGCATTTGGGAGAGGAAATTGAATGAAAAAAATTAAAATTTTGTGGAGGTAGTACAGCCATCCATAGCTCCTGAACTCCTGATAGTTGCCCAGACCCTATTTACAGACATGCACACTTGCCAACTGATAATACATCTAATGAAGCAGAGTCTAGTATACAAATGCTTATGCCATAATAAATATATTAGTCTTTAAGATAAACACGTTCTTCACTTCTTGCAACAGACCAATATGGCAATTCTGCTGGATGCTGTATTTTATAGTTTCTGTTTTGATCTTGTTTAAGTCTTACTTTATCTCCACTTCACAGTTTGATCATACGTGTATTTACTCAGAAATAAATACTAGTCAGTTCAGTGGGACACAGGCTGCATTTCCATACACACACATAAGAGTACATATAGCTAGAATCCCACTGTTAGCTCTACTTAAGTGCATATGTGTTCAAGCAAGCAACACGCTTCTGAGCATACTGACTCAGAAGTAAGTTCATGTTCACTGACACCTATTCCTCTAGTAAGAGAGTTTAAATCAGCAGTCATAAAATTATTTGCCAGTTTTTGGGTTAAGCCTGTTGAAATGGGCTGCTGATTGCTTCACAAGTGCAATATGGTCTCTGTATCACAATTCTCAGAAAAAAAATGTTCTTATATTCTAAATTTAAAGGAAATAGAAAGGAGTGGGGAAACCCCACTTTTGTAGCTGCCTGAACCCCTTGGCAATCTTCCCACACACTCAATTTTTAAAAACTATCAGCTGATTTTTGGACATCTTTGCATTCCCAAGCATCCCAAAACACAATGCAACCACTTGTAAACATGGTAGCTTGTCATTTCCATCCCTCGGTGCTTTCCCAATTTTTTTATAGTGAAAACTGATAAAACAATGGCAACCAGAAGTGATGTGATGTCACTTCAGGGACACCCTGACATGCTGGTATAGCCCATGGGGGACATGGTGCAAAAGCTGACCCCTGCGCACTTCCTGTAGAACAGTGGTTCTCAACCTGTGGGTCCCCAGATGTTCATGGACTTCAGCTCCCAGAAGCCCTGAGCATTGACCATAGTGGCTGAGGCTTCTGGGAGCTGAAGTCCATGAACATCTGGGGACCCACAGGTTGAGAACCACTGCTGTAGAACCTCATGTATAGCAGAGCTTTCTTCTTGGTTAATGATCATTAAACTGGGAACCCCTTATTTGCCTCCTGTATTGCAGTTAATCTTATATTTATAAACCACTTCCCACCATATAATGCAGTCCTGAAGCAACTTACATATACACAGAAATCAATAATCAATATAAGAAAATAAAATTGATATGAATCATAACAAACCATAAAAACACACACCATAAAAATACAATCTAAAAACAATGTGGCTTCCTCAGTCTCAATAGACACACTACAAAATTAGGCCACAAGTAAAATCCAAATGCTTTGGAAAACAAATCTTTGGCTGATGCTGAAAACAGGACAGTGCCATGTCCTTTGGGATAGCATGTATCTTGAGACAGCACTCCATAAATGTGTAGCTATGACAGAAAATAACTATTTCAGGTGAAAAAAACTGAAAAGCCACTTTAGATTGATTAACATTAGCAATGGGACTGAATTTCTATAATTGGTGTCCAAGTCTGGTGCTTCCTATGTGTATGCAGAGCTCCTGTGTGCATACATTAGTAAGTACCTCGTAAAATTGGCTAAACAAATAAATGAGTTTGGCAGCCCCTGAGGATGGCAAAGTTCCAGATGTGCATCAGAGGTTCTTCAGTCACAGCAAATTGCTGAACTAGGATGTTGGATTCAATGTTGTCAATATTTTCATTTATAATATAAGCAGTCATTTACAAAGTGCATACACCTTTAGAAAGCTTTCAGGCACTGGAATTTTTTTAACAAAAAGTCCAACAACAATGCATTTTCAATATAATCTGCCAAAGGTTTTGGATAATTTTCTTTCTTTTTTTTTTTAAAAAAAGACTTCTATTGTAAACTACCCTGGGTTAAACTCAACATCTTGCTAAACATAGCATTGGGATATTCTTCTGTTACTGCAGTTTCTAGCCAGACTTGGGGGATACCAGATATCATTTTGATATCAATAATTTGGCCTTCCTTACCCATTCCTTCCCACGTGCTTGCAAGGCCCCCGGACAAGCACACAAACAGGCTCGGTTGCTAATCGCTGTAATATTCCAAATCAATACAGGCAGGCCAGAAATAGCCAAACTGCTGCTTCAGGAGACCTCACGGCAAGTACTCTCATTATGTATGCATGCCACTTATGAAGAACTCCCTGCCCCGAGCAGGCAGCTTGATGAGCTGAATACTCAAGCGTCAAGCACTCCGCATTTGCATACTGGCTACCCTATTGACAATTCGGACCTAACTCAATCATGCTAAATTCTGACCTTTCGGAGGCTTTGTATCCAGCCCAAAACTCATTGTTTTCCCCAAGTACGGACTAGCTAACGGCCACATTTTCCCCTATAAAAACCCCTGAATTTGAGAGCTTCCTCGGATCGCTCCCGGCTTCCATACCGCCATGCTGCCACTTTGCTTGGCGAGCCTTCCCCTCAGTCCCACGTACTCTACAAACTCTATCTTCAGACTACCCAGGCTTCAGGACAGCTGAAGTATTTCCCATACCAAAAACCTCCTCTAAAAATCCCTCTATTCAACTCCAACCTTTATTTCTCTAGTTATCTGTGTGAGTGTGCTGCATACACTTGTTTGATTGTATTTTAATAAAAACAACAATTATTATTTCACTTCTGTTTGCTCCTTGACTCGGCCTGACCCCGTGGACGCTAGGTAAAAGATCTTGCTCCATTGTCCTGCCTCTCGTATTGCTAGCTTGTGCTCTTTGACTAATTTCCCCAACTTGTATAATTTGGAGAGCATTTAAGTGTCCCTCATGGGACCCCCAGAAATCAGGGCAACACTTCCCTACTCCCCTTAAAGCAGGACCAAAATCTATTCCAGTGGGTTTCTCAAAACCACAGGACACATTCTAAGGGTATGAGGAGGCTGCATAAAGACAGTGGCCATCCCCATCAAACCACTGGTATTAGCTCTTACCCCAAAAGGACATGATTGGATACTGTCCTTTGATTTTCTTTTCCTCAAAGAAATCACTTAAGCAGGAACAAAGATATCAAGAAACTTACCTGCCACATTGTTTTTCTCAGTTCCTGAATCCACCAGTTGAAAGGGGGTATCCATATTGGGCTCTTTTTTGTCACTGTCAAAGGCATCCATAATAACTGCTTCATGTGAAGTGTCAGTTCCTTCCAAAATGATCCCATCTCCTTTTGGTTGATCCAGCTGAATAATTTCTTTTTTTGATGTCTGCTCTTCATCAGGTGGAGATCTTTGATCTATGGTCTCATCTGGGCTTTCTACGTGTTGTCTGTCATGGTCAATTTGTTTTCCATTAACTATGGTGAACATAAGTATGTATTTTAGTTATAATTACCAGGATTGTCTACTTCTTGAATTAAATTATGCATCTTCAGATCCATCTTTCCTCATCTAAAATTATTTCCATTAATTTCAGTGATTCTGAATCAGATACTTAAGAGAGTACAACCACATATTGGCCTGCCAGGATGTAAAATATGCACTGCAATGACTTGTGAGTACTTGTTAACTTCTTAAAAAAATATTTTTTTTAATTCTCTCTTTCTTCAGTCATGGAACACAAAGTGACATGATCTTATATCAAGTCACTGCCCTACTTAACTTCAGCAAACTTGCAAGTAGTTCCAGATATCCCAAAGTTGAAAAAAAAGTTAATTTCTCTTTGTAAGAAAACAAACTTTTGAGCCTGGACATGTTACTTTTTTGGACTATATGTAACTTTTAAAATCTAGAACTCTGTGAAATTAGGATTCAGAACAATCTGGCATGGCTCTTCATTCTAGACGTCTCACTTTGTAAGACAAGAAAGGGATGACTGATTGTAACAGGGCTAGTACATTTCCCTCTTTGTGTTCCCAGTGAACCTTTATAGAAAGCGTGTGAATACAGTTTCAGAAGTTCTTACTGAAGTGATAAGTTTGTGTGTAGATTGTACCACTTTAGGTGGTGGCTCATAGAATGGTATGTAAGTAATTCCCTTCACATAAGAAACTACAAGTTGGGCAGAATATTTTCTAGCCCAGCCTGCTTCTGTTATCCTAGTTTCTTACGTGGAGGATATTTTCAATGGAATATTCCATTATGCATTCTGAAACAAATCAGGTTTACCATCTTACCATCTAATCAGATGGCTAAGCTGACAACCAGGCCTGAGAGTACAACTGAAGTAGAGGTGAGCTGGACAGCATAGTAAGGAAGCATGCCAGGAAGTCAAGCTTTTTCTTCATAGGTGTCAATCTTAAGCATGCTTCCTTAGATATGATGTTGTAACCTTCCTAATGTTTTCATAATTGGGGTAAAAACTGTGAGCAGTGTTTTATTTAAAAATCTTATATCCTGCCTTTCTCCAAAGATGGGACTTAAGGGACAATCATCTTTCCTGAAGTCAAAATAACTGACATCAAGATGTTTGCCTCAAAGCTTCCATGGACAGAGACCATGTATCTGATAAAATAGGTTGGAGTCCATAAAAGCTTGTGCCAAATTCAACTTTTTCATCTTAGAGGTTTCTTTGCTGTTGTTTTTTCACAGCTAACCCCCGGACCCAATCAGTTAATTATTTCACTTTGATTTGGAGCCCACCAAATATCTTAAAATGCTTCCTCAACAAATATCTCAGTCAAGAACTAGGGAACACTTGAAATTCCTTCCCAGGTTAATATGGGCTTGACTGAGGGATCTGGCTTTTTTTTTTAGTCTTATTACCAATTTAGTATACAGCATAATCCTATGTCTATTCAGCAGTTACATCCTTCAGTGGTGTTCACTTCTAAATTAGCATGTACAGGATTGCACCCTGAAAATCTTACCTGTAATGGATTCACTGGGGTCCGTCTCAGGTTCTAGAAGGGATGCAAGTGGAGTACTTTCACTAAATGGAGAGTATTTTTGCCTTAATGAATACATCAGCTCTTGAATATCGTCCATTACGGCAGCTTCCTCATCAAACAAGTCAATTTCCTTGATCACCTCTTCTTTATTTTCTGCCTCCCTAGAATTTAAAGCTTTGTTTAAAACATCCAATATGTTCGACTCTGAAGATTCAAGGATCTGGTCCAAAGCTTTTTCAGTGTTCTCGTAGCTATCACTATGCTTCTGAGCAAGCAGCAGCTCCAGCTGCATGTCATGAAATAAAGATTCAATCATGAAAACATGTTGCCCAACATATTTTTGTAAACGTGCAATACGTTTTTCATCAAGGAATTCTTTCATTATAATGAGCTGCCTAACAGATTCACTGTATTCTGACTCCATGTCTTCATTTGTGTTTTCTGAGATACTTTTAGGATCATAGGAATGCTGGTGTGCATCTTCTATGTCCTCTATTGAAGTCTGTAGCTCTTTAACACTCTTCTGTGAAAAATCCTTGGGGAGGTACTCCCTAGTTTGATCAAAATCATCTTTGCCTTCAAATTCAGATATATTTAAACTGGTTGGCATTATTTCATCATGTTTATTCTTTATTTGATTATTCTTCCCAACCAGAGAATTTTCCACTTCAGGCAATACTGTTGTCTCCTCTTCCTTTTGTCTTTCCCCTTTTCTTTCTTTCAGCTGAGAATCTTCACTTCCTTGCATTCCTTCATACTCCTGATTAAAGTCTCCCATGCCAACTTCTTTCTTGGCATGCTCAAATGTTGTACTTGCTTCTTCTCCCATTTCATCAACAGGATTAGCAGCTCTTGAAATAGCATCATTTGGCATTTGAGGCAGAGAGTCTGCACTTTCAACATCTGATGTGAAACTTTGGTCATCTCTATTTTTTTCTTTTGACAACTTTGCACTAATGGCATTTTCATCTTGTAGTAACTCTTCCTCTGGTTCTTCTGTGAAATCATTTTCTTCTGCTTCTAGTTCCAAAGACAGTTCTTCCATGGGTGATTTCTCTCTTCCCATATCTGTTCCAGTCACTTTGTCCAAGTGTTCAGGTTCATCATTAACAATATTTTGCTGAGTAAAGTTTTTATGCTTGGATTCTTCAGAAATGTGCTTTTCCTCTATTGCCTTCTTGTTATTTGCATGGTCATCTTCCTCTTCTTCTTCTCTGGTTTCTTCTGAATCCTGCTTTATAGTTTCTTGCTGAGACTGTTTGGTAGGCACTTCGGGATCTTTCTGAGTGGACATGTTTTCCATAGTAGAATCATTTGATTGCTTCTTATTGCCAAATATCTTTTTTAGTTCAAAATCTTCTCCATCTTGCTTTGTATCATAATTTGTTTTGCCTTCCAAGACATCATCATTATCTAGACTGCTCTGAGAGCCATTTGTCAGTTCCTCCAATAAATCTGGTACAATGCTCGCTGGCTGCTTATCCTCCTCATCTTTTTTAACTGTTTTCTCCCACAAGGTTTTGTGTTTTGTATCATTTTCCAAGCTATCATCTACATTTCTCTCTTCTCTCATTTCCTTATCTTTCCTTACCTTATGAAAGGAAAAGCCTTCTGGAACATCTCTGATGTCACTTAGGGGTGGCTTTAATGTATTTCTACTTGTTTCCATGGATGCTTTAGGTTGTTGGTCATCCCCATAGTTTGAAAATACACCGAAATTATGTGTAGAAGTCCTGTGCACTTGTTCCTCTGTAATAGGCTTCTCCTCAGTTTGTGCAAGCTCTTCCTCATAGTCCTGAATTTTATACCTTTCTTCCTTAGGGTTTCCAGTATCTCCACTATGTATTTGCTTTGTAGTTAGATCGTGTTCTGATGTAAAGGGATCACCTTCTGATGAAGATTCAGGATTAGCTAACACATCTTCTGTATTTTCTTTCTTGTTGATTAGGGCTTCCTCCTCTTCGTCTTCCTCCCTTTCTTCTTCTTCTTCTTCTTCTTCTTCTTCTTCCTTCTCCTCCTCCTCGTCCTCCTCATTTTCTTCCTTGAAATCAGCCTTGTTGCCATCAGTTTCATCTACTGTTCTTTCACCTCCACTGACAATTGCAAAAAATCTGTCCCCTAAATGTGTTAATAAACCAGAGTTGTCCTTTTTTTCATAAATTAATTTTGCAGCAGCTTCCCCAGTATTACCATAATCAAACTCAGTTGTTTCTGAGTCGGATGACATCTTTTTAGACTCTGTATTGTCTGAAGATTTGATTTCTCCTTCTGTAAAAGGCAGTAAAGGAATTTCTTCTGTCTGCTGCTTTGGTTCTTCTAGCTTCTCTGTTTCATAAGAATCAGTGTCCAAATCTTCCCCCAAATCACCATCAAGTGATGTAACAAGACTGGTTGTCTCATCATCAGAAACAATGGCATCTGCAGTTGAGCCAAATGTTGTTTTCAAGTCTGCTGATACATCTTGATGCAGAAATGTGTAAGCTCCATCGTCTTTGCCTCCATACTTTGATTGGTTGGCTTTTCCCTGAGATACATTAGAGGTTTTGGCACTTTCATGTTTTGGCACTTTCAGTGTTTCTTGCAGCATTTCTTCAAAAGGCTGGTGTGCACTTTGGTCTCCCTGAGAATTATCTGTGTCACTATTTACAATGAGGTCTTCACTCTTGGAATCAAGAGTTTCTTCTACATTCTCTTTATTATCAAGTAGAACATTGTCTTTTTCATCCACTTTGGCATGGTCTTCTTTTTCTTCTGGGCCTATTTCAAAACCATCACTCTCCAGACCAGCAGACTTTATAGAGTCCACAGTATTAGCCCCTTCAGTCTCTTCTTCCTTTTCAGTTTCCAGCTCAGTTTCATCATCATCATCACTAGCTACTATATCCTCTGATACTTTCAAAAGCTCATCCACATTATAATTTTCAAAATCATCTTTGCCTCCATCAAAGCAAACAAAATCTGTTTCCTGAAAGGAGATGAAAACAATTTCAGTAACTAAAGGAAAGCAACTTTTCCACATCTTAATTTCTCTTTTACTTTAGGTGAAATTTAGTTTTATTCTCCTACTAAAGTCTGCAAGTGGGTTTTCAGATTAAAAGTGACAGCAAGGACCACCCTAGATTTTTAACAAGATTTACAGTAGAAATCTATATCTGCTTATGTGGAAGCAAAGTACATTTAACAAAGTCAGATATACATACAGGTATACCTCAATTAATGAATTAGATGTGTTTCTGAATGTTACTTCTTTAACAAGAAATTATACAAAAGGCAGAAATAATATGGAAAGAATAGGTGTAGGATGCTACACCACAAAAAAGAAGAACACTTCATGATTCAGCAAATTTTTAATTCAAAACTAACAACAATGGATATGTGAAATGAACAACCAGGTCAGACTCATGTGTGTAAACAAAAATATTTTGAACCTTCTACAGGCCACTTGATGGCTTCTTGTGAAATGCATCCAGGAATGACTTTCTTTAACTAGCTCCAGTTTTCTTATCATTTCCATTTTGGTGGTCACGCATATAGAGTTTTTTTTTTCAAAGCATGATGGGGTAGCTGGTGAGGCAGGCTTATCCACCCTTCCCTTTTCTCTTTTGTTTTGCTATTCATCTATGCTCCTTAAGGGGTTCTGGGAGCAGCTACTGCTTATCTTTCCTGTTGTAGGCAAGCACACATGCACTAGCACATCAGCTAAAATCCTGCTCTTTCCCAGCTCAAACTTAACTGCATTGTTTCCTGCCGACACACTGCTGCAACCTGACACTAAAAGACTGTTTTTCCAGGCCTCTTTCATTATCTTCCTAATGCTACTACTAAAAAACTTAAAGCTAGACAGAGGATGAAGAAGAAAAGATGGACTTTATGAAAAGGAGCTTCACTGTTAAGAGACTTGTTAATTGAGGTATGCCTGTACCACCACCACTATCATCTTTTGTATCCCACCTTTTCCCCAGACCTAGAACTTAAAGCTACATATGTAAAGGATCAAGCTGCATAAACCATAAAAAGGCTAGGCTGGAGCCCGCAAGGGTTCTGTTCCAGGAACCCTTGTGTAAAACAAAAAATGCAAATGCTCTGTGCCATTATTGTCAGCGGATGCCACATGCATGCACCCGGTATATCCATTGACAATAATGGGACATGGGGCTTCCCACGACCTCCATTCCTGTGTGTAGAGGCTGTGCCAGCAGACAGCACAATGTACTGGCATTGAGCAAGATGTACCATTGTACCTTTAAGAAGCTGCCTAAGAACAGGTCCAACTATTGGTTCCTTTAGCCTGCTATGTTCTAAATTTTCAGGGGCTCTACAGTGGGCAAAGGCTGCTTCTTTGTTTTGCTTCTGTGCCTGCTCCATTGGGCACAGGTTTCTTTTTGTATATGAATGCTACAACTCTAGAACAAATCAAGAGATGCTGAGGATTGGACCTATGACATTCTGAATGGAAAGCCTGTGTTCTTCCACTGAGCTACAGACCCTCCACTAACAGGGAAATTAGCCCCACTGAGCATAGTGGGACTCACTTCTGAGTAAATGTACATAAGACTGCACTCTAAGCAGATAAAGACACTATTTAGCATCTCCCTGTGTAATATGACTCATACAGTCTTGTACTGTGGTGTGCAAGATATTTTGACAGGTCCCCTGTATTACAAGTTCTGCTTGAGCAGAATAAACAAAGCTTAAGGAGCCACCAACAAGTTTTCATACGTGGCTGACAGACTGCATTCAGCCTGGCAGATCACAAAGTGCATGGGCCTCATCAGCTACAAGCCAGCTCTCCTAAAGCCTTCCTCCAAATAGAGAAAATAAGTGTTCTCAATCAATTGGTCTGAAGCATTAGACAGGTATTTTAAGGAATGTATTTCTCTCTCTCACAGCAAGGCTTTCTTCAGTTCATTTATATTTGTCTGGTTGTTGCTTTCTATTTTGATCCCTTTAGATGACATGGACTCATCCATAAGCCCTCTCAAGCCCTCTGAAAGAATGATATATAGACAAATACACAAATAACTTACATCTGTTGGCAATTCTAGCTCATCAAGGGTATAAATATGATTTATTTCAAGTAAGTCCTTTGGAAAATATCCAAATTCATTTCCAACCTGTCAGGGAGGAAAAACAGGAGGGAAAGATCAACACAAGAAAAGATATTTTATTTTTTTAAATAAAACCATTATTTCTGCTCCATTTTAGAGCCAGTTGTGCAATAGAGACTACGCAGAAGTGGCACTGTCTCTTCCAAGAGGCTGGAGCCAGCAAGATCCAGTCCAGAGGTGTGCCCAATAAGATTTATTTCTGCCAAAGGGCTTCAATGTACTCTTTCTTTAAAAAAAATAAAAATAAACTGGACAACATCTACTTATATGACATACGCAATTTAACTGCCAATTTCATCCTAATTCCTCCCTCTGGACATTTTTAAAAAGAATTATGTGAATCAGAACCATAGAATTAAACATGTAATGCATCTGAATGAACTGACAGCTACTGTTAAAATGACGCTATTGGAAATGTGTCTAAATATTACCTAACACACATTAAAAGGCTACATGCCCTAAAGAAATTCATGTAAAGTATATAAAGCATAACATACATAAGCGTTAATCTTATTTCTCTTGAGGACCATTAACAGCTTAAAGCATCCAGAACTATCAACTGTTCTGCTTCAGCTTCACTGAGCATCTAAACCAGGGTGGGCAACTATGGAAAGCTAGGGAGCTGCATTAGCTCCTCATAAAACTTTGAAGGGTTGCCCTCCCTACAAAAGAATAATGTTTTGCCCTCAAATATTCTCTAGGAGGTGTGGGGGCATTTTTGTCATATTTTTGCCTATCTGTGGGGCAATTTATGCCCAGCAAAGGCCATTTTTAAGAATAGGAAGTGAGCTGAAGTCATGTCCTCTTTCAGAAAAAGGCTTTTCCTAGGCCTAAATTGGCACTGAGGAGCAAAATTGTGGCAAAGAATGTCCCTGTGCCCCCTACAGGACATTTGGGGGCAAAAAATGTGGCCCTGGAGGCTGCATGTGGCCTGCAGGTTGGACTTCACTCATTGTGATCTAAGCAAATCTGTGGAGAAATCAGAAAGACAATGAAACAGTCCATATAAAGAAGTACAATTTAACCACTTCATTATAGAACTCTGCAAAATAATAACTGAGATTATCAGGTGAACTGAAATCAGTGGGAGTGGCACCATCACATATGCATATTTATTTTGGAGTTTCCTTTAATAGAACTTATTTTCAGCTAATGGAACTTAGTGTGGCTTCTGACGCACAGTTTAAACATTTGGTAGGACATAGGTATGTGCACAGCTCTTTGCTGGATTGTACTCTAGTTAGTCAGAAGGTGAGGTTTGTGTTAAATTTTCTATGCTCCACTCTGCTTTGTTCAGCACACTTATTCTTTAAGATATAAAATGAAATCCAAAAGAAACAACAATTTTTACTTAATGCATCTGTGAGACAGAGGTATAGTGCCTCTGATACTGAAACTAACATAGAGCCATTCTGACTTGTAGCCATTGATGGCTCCTTCCTCTCTGAATTCATCCAATCTTCTTTTGAAGGGAATAGCAGCCATTTTTACATTTTGCAACACCCGTTCCATTGTTTAGTTATCTACTGTGTGAGGAAGTACTTCCTTTTGTTGGCCCTGAATCTTCTCCCACCATTCAGGTCCAGTGGATGACCTGGGGTTTTACTATTATGAGAGACTGAGAAAAGCTTCTCTTTCTCCATACCAGACTTAATTTTATACATCTCTATCATGTTACCCTTTACTTGCCTTTTTTACTAAGCTAACCCCCACTACACACAATATATAATTTCCTTATATAGGAGTTATTCAAATCCCTTGATGATTTTGATTGCCCTTATACTTTTTTCAGCAGTACACTATACCTTTTAAAGTTTCAGAGGCCATAATTACACAGTATTCCAAGTGTGGTTGCATCACAGGTTTGTAAAAAGGCTGTCTGATCCTGACTGATTTAATACCCTTTCTAATTACTGCCACTAAGAAATTTGCCTCTTTTTTAAAACAACATTTACAAAATGTTTGCAAACTTTTCACTGAACTATATAACACACTGAACCTAAGATCCCTTCCTTGGTCAGTTACTTCCAGTTCAGATTCCATCAATGTATATGTGAGGTTGGCATTTTTTGCCCCAGTATGCATCACTTCACTCTTGCTTACATTGCATCTCATTTGCCATTGTGGTGCCCCTTTGTCCAGTTCAGTGATATCCAGATTGTTAATTTGGAGCTAAACAAATAAGCACTAGTACCAACAGACCATCTGAGGGACTCTGCTGCTTACAGGTCTGCATTGTGAAAAATGAACTTTTATCCCTACTTTGCTTCCTATTCTTTAGCTGATTTAGTCTATAACAGCAAGGCCAGATCAAGGCAGTCAGAGCCCTGATAAAAAAAATAGGGCTTCTAAATTTATAATATGCACACATTCCTACATTGGATAATCAACTCTGCGCTGCAGCAATTAAGCTTAGTTGTACTGCTTTGTTGTTGTTGTTGCTGTTGTTGTGTGCCTTCAAGTCATTTCTGACTTATGGTGATCCTACAATGACCCAATCACAGGATTTTCTGGGCAGAATTTGTTCAAAGGGGGTTAGCCTTTGCCTTGCTGAGGCAGAGGGAATGTGACTTGCCCAAGGTCACTCCGTGGGTTTCCATGGCTGAGCAAGGATTTGACCCGATGGCCATTTCTGCACTAGCCTGTTATAATTATTCCACTTGCAACATCCTATGGCCCCTCCCAAAACTGCAAACCCCAGGATTCCATAGGATGTTGCAAGTGGAATAGTCATGCTATAACAGGCTAGTGCGGAAATGGCCCTAGTCTCCCAGTGTCCTATTCCAGCTGTCACACCACTGCACCATGCTCACACTGATAGGTACAGAAACCCTCTAGTGATTCAAAGCAGTCACTCTAAGACCTCAGGGAAGGGACTGCTTTGAGAATTCCCATAGGCTTTGTCCCAAAAGTAGCAAAAACAATGTTTTTCAGAAATGTAGATTATGTTACAGTAATTTCAGAATTAAAACAAACCTTTTTCATGGCTCAGGATTGTGGGACTGGTGCAGTGATTGTGGTGTTGATGTGAGAAGGGGGCCAGTCCCCCACCATGATGCTTGAGTCCTACTTACAACTATCTAAGTGTAATCTGGGTTAATAATTTCCAGAAAACGATTCATACTATACCCTTACCTTCAAGTTCTTACTACTGTTATCAGGAAGCCAATATTAGTAGTGAGGAATTGTGACAGAGATAAGATAACCTAGGCAATTAGAAACTGCCAAAACATGTTAAAAGTAAACACACTCTCTAGAGATACTACACTCAAAATATGCTCCATGGGTGTTACCCCTTTCCTAGGTATCTTGAGACTTTTACTGTAGAAGAAGAAACAAGATAACTTGTGGGGAAAAAACTTCCTTGAGGTTTACAAATAAGTAGATGAATCAAATTCCTCTATTAGTTATTAAAAATTACAAGCAGTTTCTCAAACATTAGAGGTCTCTTTGTAGGTCTTAAAATATATTTGAAATTCCTAGGTGCTGGATTTAATTTTTTAGAAGAGTAAGCATCAGATCCTTCCCATAGTGGATGGAAAAAGAACAGCACATTTCTTAGGTAGGGGCAACTGAATCAGATATTTTCTGCTGGAATTGTTTGCCTGGCATAACAGTCTGAAGAAGGCAATAAAAACCTGTCTAATAGATATTTTCCAAGTATGAATGAACAGAATTCATGGCAGTGTCATTCTTTTTGTTCAATATTTATTGTTAAACATTAGGTGCAAACTAGTTAATTCAAAGTTATGTTTGCATTACTGATGTCACTTGCCTTAGCAATTGGCAAATTAAAAGCAGCCAAATTTATCTATCATTGTTATATTGTAAAGCGGAAAATGAATTGCTAATAATGCTCAATTAGTCTGATAAACCTTTCTTTGTTTGCCCACTACCCTAAAATCCTGGAAGACAGCAGTTCCTAACTTTAGGTTCCTATATGTCATTAGAGTTCAACTCCAAGAAGCCCCAGTTAACATGCCCAGGATGGTGAAAGATTTTAGGAGTTGTAATCCAATGTCTGGGGACCCACAAGTTGGAAACCATTGCTTTAAAGAATACATTAGAGTTTCCTAAAGGGTTTTAGCACAGTGACAGAGCACATGATTTATAAGCAAAAGGTCCTTGTATTTCTAAATAGGGCTGTGGAAGACTATCGAGGGCCACAGTTTGAGAGCCAGTGCAAGTAGATGCCCAGGGCCACAGCAAAGCTGGGAGAGATGCAATCTGATTATGAAGCAAAGGCTATACCTTTTGTTTTCCCCTTAAAAACCGAGTAAGCAAAGGATAGAAGAGTTTTCCTCCATCTTTGATCAGTATAAAAGTCCATTGGGACTTTCAAAATTTACTGATTTCTCTTTATTTCCCTGTAAAACTCAGTCATACCATCCTTTTTGTTTGGTTCTTCCTTCCTGCTCTGTTCTCTTCTCTTTGGTGATGGAGAAGAAGAGGCTCCTGGTCTCAGCTGATTGGTAACTATGAACTGCTTTTTGATTTAGAATACTTTATAACCTAGAATGCTTTCAGAGTTTACTCACACTACGCACTTGTCATGTGTTGATGCCACTTTGATAGCCAAACCTCCACATTATGAAATTCTGGATTATTAATTTTGTGGAGTACTGAGAATTCTCTTCCAGAGAACTCAAATGCTGCAGTTCAAGGAAGGAGACTAGAGAATTCAAACTACAGTCAGCCCTTCATACCTGCAGATATTGTATCCATGGATTCAACCAACCATGGCTTGAAAATATTCCCCAGAAAATAAAATCCAAAAAGCAAACTTTGATTTTGTCATTTTATATAAGGGACACCATTTTACTACACCATTTTACATAATGGGACTTGAACATCCATACATTTTGTTATCCACGGGGGGCCCTGGAACCAAATCCCAGAGGATACTGAGGGCCCACTGTACTTCAACAAAGAAAAGTCCCAGGGTTTAATGCTATGGTGGTCAGAAGTGGTATCAAACTGCTATAATTGGTTGGTATGGATGTACCCTAGCTGGAATGATTTGAAATGCTTTATTTAGTAGGTTTTAAAACGAATGGTTGGAGCGAGTCAGTATGATTTTTCTTAGCTAGGTTTACAGCTCATGTCTAAAACTTTGGAAAGCCATGGCCAGTCTATGTAAACAATATTCTGTTTGATAAGATTCTTAGCTTGATTTAGTAATAATGCTTCTTATGCTCCCAGTCAAAATATTCCAAGTGAGAAAAGCTGCAGTAGTTTTCTTATGGATTATTCTTAGCAACCAGCATTATAATTTACAATGACACTGTCAGAAAGTCTCTGCCAGGTACAAATCTACAAATCTTTAAATTAGCTCTTTTGTAGATAAGTCTAAATCTGCGTTAGTCCAGCATTTTCTATGGATGGTTTTTTTTTTAAATCCAAGGCTCTGTATACACACTTAAGACCTTATTTGCAACTTAACAGAAGAGTTATTTAACAATAGTGTTTATCTTTGCATATGCAAGCAGAAGAGTTTCAGACTCAGCCTATTTTTACTGTTCAAGATATCTACCGATAATCTAAAATGAAATGTAAAAATATGGACTGCTGTCTCTTCCCTATAATTTGAAGGCTATAGAACCCTTGATTTTAGTGAGCTGGCTCTTTCTATTACAAAAGCTATGTATGTGTTCAAACACACTGTAAATCAAACCTTGGTTCTAAACTGCTATGAAGCACTGAAACCCACCAGCGACCAAAGTAATTTATGTTTTACTTATTACTTTTTTCAAATTTGGGGTAACAAGGTACATGCTACTCATGCTGACAAAAGTAGACTGCCAGTTATTTCTCTACGTTTGTCCATACATTTCACACAGACCTGCCTGGAAACAATTTCACTATTGCTAGGTCAAAGCTAGAAAAAGATAAAGATCCGTTTTCAAGACACTCACCCCAGGCCAAAGTAGCTACAAAATTCAATAAAATCAAATCTACGTGGATCAAGAAGTTTCCCCATGATAATGCTGCATCTAGCAATAGATCCTTGAGATTCATTTGGTATAGAGCTCTTCAGTTCAACAGACTATATTTTATTAGGGCTGAGCAAAATACTAATATTTTAATTTTGTATCTATAGTAGTATAGTCAAGAACGTATATGGAAACTGAAGCTGTTTTGCTATTTTTGATCTGAGCTAGGTTTTTTAAGAATTCAGGCTCAAATAATCAAGATACACACATTGGATTGTTTGTAATAAATCTGTTAGCATTTAAGGTGCCCCAAAGCTCGTTGTTTTTGCTGGAAGAGATTGGTATACCTAATCTACTGGAAACTACATTGTTTATTTCATGCAATAGGAACCAACATGGTGTAATGGGAAGAATATTGGGTTTGGCCTTACAAAGACAACAACTTGTGATCTCTTAACCATGGTGAAAATGCTTAATGTGACTAAAATTACACAGTATTTTGAACAGTGAAAGTAATATAAAAAAACAGTCTAGATCTACAAATCCCCATACATGTCAATAGATTATAGAGATTTGCAAATGCACACTTCCATGTACAGTCCCAGGGAGTAAATAAAGCCTGGATTAAGAGTACTAACAGCCTGATTAATAGAGCTTGTACATGAGTATGATACAGTACAGAATATCACATTTGTCTGTCAAGAAGCAGAGGACTGAACCTGGAAGATCAAGACAATCTAAAATGTTTCTGCATGGAAGGCTGTCTTCTCTCAACCAAGGTGAGTCCATGATCTTAACTGACAATATGTTTTTCTCCTTTCTTCTAAGTGTTTACATCAGACAAGTCTAGCAACTGAACTACTGTACAAGTGAGATCCAAAGCATGAAACTGTGTGATCCAAGAAAGCAGTACAATGTTTCTTAAGCTATCTGATGTGGTAGACCTGATGTTTCTTAAGCTATCTGATGTGGTAGTGATGGATGTGATGAAGGAGGACTGGTACTTTATCATCTTCTTCTTCGTCGTCATCCTCATCCTCATCTGATGATGATGATGATGATGTTTCCTGGAAATTTGCCACACACTGGTAGTTAATGGCTGATGGACAAGCACCAGTCTCCACATAACATACTAGCAGACTTTCTAAAATTAGCACAGAGAGTACAGTGCTGTCTGGAGAAAAGAGGCTGGAGCACTGTTACACAGAATTTTTTTTGAAAATTCCCAGAGAAACAATAGCAAAACTCAAGCTTATTTGCATGGTTTGCACCATTTTTATCATAGAGAAGGACAATATTTTGTACATTCTCAAAATATTTTGACAATCTGGTCTCCCTGCTAGAGTTAGATTACAAAGTAATTAAGATTACAGTATCCTCAGCTGAAACTTTCTATCAGCTATCTCAAACTTGTTATTGTTTGTGCACAAAATAATTTGCCCAGTGTGGGCATTAACTGTTTAACCTCTTGTTTAAGAAGTTGAGTGTCTAATTATCTAGCCCTACATTTCATAACTAGCTTTAATTATTCTTCATGTTTTATTTTTATACAGAACTTGCAGCCCTGGAAACAGATGCCACCTAATTATCCAGGTTATTTGTGGCACAGTAGATGTCACAAGGGAATTACTAGCAGGATACAATGATTCCATTCTGCCACTTTCACTCTAGGCAGTGTTCTCCCCTTTCAACTGTGCAACTTTAATTGGACTCTGTTGCTGCTGAGACGCTGTTGTGTCATAACCTCACTCACATATTCTAGGAAAAGCAGCACTTCTTGGCAGCCTATGGTGTCTGAATGGCTCACACCAGCAAATATTTATTTGCATGGGGAAAAAATATCTGCTCAGCTGGAAGACCTGACAAGCAGAATACCCATCATTAAGTATCTTTTGCCATGTAACCTACCAATGAGAAATTGCAGACTTTTCATATCTCTTTTGATATCTTGTTGCAGCAAAAAAGTAACATTTGATACGAGTTGTTATTGGTGAACTGAAAGAAGCATTTCCAATCCAGAGAAAGGGTGTTCTACTTAAGATCCATTGTTTTCACAAATATTTATGTTAATTGCAACTAACTAATCCCATTAATTTCAACTGTATTTCAGTTGCCTGTACCTGGATCTGAGCTAGGGTGCCACAATTTTACAAAGCACAATTAACAGATCAAATACTGTACACTGATATACTGTACACTGATATTCTTTAGCATGTTGCATAATGCAATTTATTTTTATTTTATTTTCATTACATGCACACTGCCTGCATACTATTCCATGGGTATTATCAGACTGGTATCTTTTGCCATCAACATTAGCTCTGCTGATCCCCTCCTTGCTGGAGTTCCATTCGCAACCCAAATACGTGCTGGACAACTGGAGACATGGGGCAGGGGAAAAAGTCCCAATGCCTAAGTGGAACTCCATTCTCATTTCATCAAGTATCATCCCACATTTCTATGGACAATACTGCAAGTTGCACATAATTATATTTTTTTCATTCAAAATTTCCCTTCCTAGAGTTGCTTTTTTTCCTTTATGAGAAAAAAACATGCAGGAATTCTGTATCTTTTTCACCACCAGGAGCCAGAGGGATTTTTGAGTGGGGCTAAAGAGAGACAGCATGATGAAATGGTTCCGGCACTGGACTATGACCGTGGAGACCAAGGTTCAAATCCTTACTCAGCCCTGGAAACCCACTGGGTGACTTTGGGCAAGTCACACTTTCTCAGCCTCAAAGAAAGGCAAAGGTGATCCCCCTCTGAACAAATCTTGCCAAGAACAGCCCGTGACAGGTTTACCTTAGGATCACCATAAGTTAAAAACAACGTGAAAGAAACAACAACAATAGCAAGAAATAGAAAATTTAAGCAGTCTCTTTGACTGTATTGTTCATACCCTGAAAGGGTGATTTTCTTTCAATATAAATGGAAAACAGAAATTGTAAGGAACACGGACTTATGGGTATTATATAGTCAAGCCCTCAAATGGCTTTCAAAAGAAATGTCAAGAACATTTCTGAATCTGGAAATATGGTTAAGTTTGTGTGCAAAACAGGCTCAGCACTTTTTTAAAAAATATAGAAATATTAGCTCCTAGAAAGATCAGAAGTTTATCTCAGCAATTAATCTTAGTTAGGTGTGATCTTCAGATGGAAATAGAAACTATAATCATCAGTTGCAATTTCCTGCAAAAGTGGAATAAACCATGAAAGCCTTCCACCTCAAGATACATGGTAAGTGTGCTGTTTGTTTGTTTGTTTGTTTGTTTGTTTGTTTCATTCATATGCTACCTTTCTACCAGAGTGGGACCCAAGGAGGCTCACAAAAGGAATCTAGTAACAGTAGTTTCTGGTAGTGATATAAAAATATATACTGTTAGAACATCTGGGTTAACAGCTTTTATTAAAAGCTGACAAGCTGATATTTCTTCAAAAGAGGCTTAATTACAGAAGATGTCCTTCTGGAAGGGGAAATTACCCACAGGAAAATAATTTAGGATCACTATTTGCATAAAGGCAGCAGAGATCAGGCATTTATTAAATTTAGAAAAAGAAAGGAATACAGGTGGCCCTCCATATCCATAGATTCCTCTCCCCCCAAAAAATCCCAAAAGCAAACTTTGATTTTGCCATTTTATATAAGGGACACCATTTTACTACACCATTTTACATAATGGAACTTGAGCATCCATGAGTTTTGGTATCCACGGAAAGTCCTGGAACTAGTGGATACTGAGGGCCCACTGTAGAGACTTTATTTTGAATAAACCAGTATATGAACAAGGCCTTTATACATTCAGGCATGCATTTGCTCCTCTTTCATGAAGCAATCATTCACAGTGAAGAACATTTAATAATGCAATCTTACTAAACTGAGTTAGGAAATTCTAAAACCTATTAGTATTGTTGGTGAATGTAGTCACAGAGAAGAAGAAATATTAATTAAAATGTTATTAGGAGAGAGAGATTAGTTTTTCCAGTGTCTATAAAACCAAATAAAGTATTTAAAAACTCACACTTCCAGCCCACAGCTCATTTGTTCTTCCGGTTAATTTATAATACACGTATATCGATTCACCTTCTTTAAAATCTAAAAACCGGCAATCTGGAGCTTTAAAGTCCTTTACTGCCTTCCCTCGGCACATTAGCACTGTTGGAAGAAAGGAAGATAAAACATTGTGAATACTAGAATGTAATCTGAATGGCAAAGGAAATCTACTGGTGATATCCATATAGTCCAGGAACAAGAAATTATGCTGGTATACAGACAGTATTAAAATTATTTTATGTATTGTTTATCAAGACAATGAAGTCGCATAATGAAGTCAGAGTCAACATTTCATTGCAACTAGTAGCAAAACTCCAGCTTTACTTCCTACCCTGGAATATAGTGTATCATCCCAATACTAAATATAGTTAAAATGTCAAATTTAAAGGGTCATTTATGCATATAGGGACAAGACTGTAAGCAATACTCCTCAGCACAATACATCTCTTCTGAAGTCAAACTATTTCCAAATTAAATTGTCTTCAGAACTGAGGTGCCAGAAAAGGATCTCATGTTTTTCAGTGCTTTCTTCCAATTACTTTTTGGGTAATTATATTTGAGTATTTGCATGATAATTACAGTTCCTCAAAATATGCTCAGCTTGCTCGTTTCTGACTTGGATTTGCACTTGTTTTTAAAATGAAAGGTGATAGTATATATTTATTTTATACTTGTTAGATATTTTTGATATATTTTTGAAAGAAAAGTAGGACAATATATTTTAACAAGTAAAACTAACATAAATGTAGATCAATATTATTTTAAATTCAACTGAAACTACCCCTCAAAAGGCTATGTAAATAGGATGTACCGTTTTTAAAACAGGCATGTCTCAAATACATTTAGCCTAAATATCTATCAAAGTTTGCAAGACTTGAATAGGGTGGTTGAGGATAGGGTGACTTGGAGATTTCTCATTCATAGGGTCACCATAAGTCAAAGTTGACCTGACAGCAGTTAACAGCAACAAGTATATCAAAGTCTTGTTTGTAGTCCTAATATTTCAAACAGCACACATGTATGCATGCCTGCTTGCAACTAGGTCCAAGTGAGTGCAATAAGCTTTATTCTCAACTATGTCTGGCTAGGAACACAACATAAGGCTGAACTCCCATGCTCAGCTATCCAAAAGAAACGTTATTAAACTTAATGGGATTCATCTCCAAGGAAGGGTGCCTTATATTGGATAGCATAACTGCAGTCCTATACACATTTACCACAAAGTATCAAATGTTTTGAGAGCCAGTGTGGTTCTAGTGTTGGACTGTGACTCTGGGGACCAGGATTCAAAGCCCTGCTTGGCCATGGAAACTCACTGGGTGACATTAGGCAAGGCACACTCTCTCAGCCACAGAGAAAGGCACAAATCTTGCCAAGAGATGAACAAATCTTGCCAAGAAAATCCGTATGTTTGTCTTAGGATCACCATAAGTTAGAACCAACTTGAAGGCACACAGCAGCAAAAACAAACTCTTTCAAATCAGAACATTAGGAGTTGGTTGCTAGTGGCACATAGTGAACATACTGAACCTTGATCTATAAATCAAAAACATCTGAGACCTGTTGGCTGTGGATCAGAAGAGTAAGTCTGAAACAAACAGATTCAGCTAGAGAGGGTAGTCAAAAAAACAGCTCATTTATTTATTTCCAACAGGAGAACAAATTTGACAGACTAAGTTACTTGGAGCAATTTAATACCAGAAAGAGAAAGTAGGAAAGGAGAATGAGGTTAAACATCTGTTGCTCACTAAGACCAGTTGCTAAATCTAGAATACAGCAGATGCAATTTTGTTAATAAGCAGAAACACAGGGTAGCGAATGCTTTATGATTATTAAAACAACAGCTGGTTGAGGACAATGACAGTTCAAGCATTGACACAAGCAAGTCCATCACCTGGTGCCTTTGAATCAGACTCTGTCCAGGGCATGGCAAAATACACATGCACTCCAGGTGATCACTTCGGGGCATTTAGGGTTCCTACAAAAGTATATGGGTGAGCCAAAAGATGAAGCTTATGATGCTTAGCAACACAGCATAGCCTCTCTCAGACTGTGTGGTGCTGTTGCCTGGGCCAACAAAATATCCAGGAGAATCTGACCCTCCACATGAAGGATATATTAGAAAAGATGAGGATGCTGATAATTTCCACCACTAATTAGGGACGGGAAGGGTGGAGGACTTGTGCATGCCTGTCTCTGTGTGTGTATGTATGTATGTTTACGTGTGTGTATTTATACACACACACACACACACACATATACATAGATACATATATATATATGGGACAGATTCTGGAAACCAAAGTGCTTTAGATCTGTGGAGCTTACAGAGGAACATAGGACAGGGAAGAAAAAGCGAGTGAAATAAAGTCAATATTTTTCTAGACTTAACGCCAGTCTTCAAACGACAAAGCCTTTATATCACTCTTCTTTAAACCCCCAGAAGTCCATCCCGTCTAGGTGAACTACGCTGGCTCTCTAGCAGAAACCCTACACGGGCAGAAACTAAGAAGGTACTGCCTTAATTCCTGAGTGCATCTAGAAAGCAGAGCCTTTTTCAAAAAGTTCGCAGGTAGAAACTCGTTTCTAGCCAAGAGTGGGCCTAACGCAGTGGCGGTGCAAGGGCGGAAATCTCCAATAGTATCTCTTCCTCCTCGCAGACCGGGGAGGAAAGGGGGAAACGTCTCCGCCGTCTCCTCTCCACCCGGGAGAACCGAGGGCGGAAAAAGGCAGAACAAGAAAGCGCGCAGCCCCACCGCCTCTTGGCCTCTCTTCTCCTCCTAAATCGAGAGAACCCCCGCGTTCGGGGAGAGCTGAAGAAGAGGCGGCGGCGGCCCGCCTCTTCTCTGCGTGGCCTTGGAGATGCCAGCAGGTCCTGCCGGCTTGGTTCAGCTGCGCTGGCTGGCAGGAGGGCCGTCAGTCGCAGGGACCCGGCGGACCCCCTCCCCGTCCTCTCGCCACGACTTACTGCTGCATTCGGGGTCGGCGCATCGCTTGTATTCGGCAAACCGGCGGTCCGGCTCCCGGCCGCGGCAGGAGGACGGCCGGGCGCAGAGGAGCCAGGCGAGGAGCGCGAGCGCGAGCGCGAGCCGCCGTCGCGCCGCAGCCATGTTTAGTGAGGAAGGCTGCCGGGCCGGCTGCGAAAACCGGGGCGGGAGGGGGGTTGAGCAGACACGTCAGCAGAAAGCCGGGCTGGAGAAGGATACGGAAAGGAGGAGGAGACTCGCCGCGGTCCCAAAGGAGCCGGAGGGGGAAGGGGAAGGGGAAGGGGAAGGGGAGGATGAAGGAACGCCACGCCCTGTTAGATGTCGACGGACAGGGAGAGGAATAGCCGCCTGCCTCGCCATCCTTCCCTCGGGAAGATGCGCCTCGGAGGCTCTGGCTCGGTCGCTTCTCCCTCCGTTCCTGAATCCCGATCCTTCCCTCCCTCTCGCCGGTTCTTTTTCCTTGTTTCCACTTAGGGGTGTCCTTGTTTATCTCAAAAAATTGCCAGGGCTTGTTCTTGTCCTTACCAGCTGCCTGACAACCGGAGGAAGGCAATAGGTTAAAGTTCCCACCACACCCCCACTTAAAAGAACTTTTGTTAATAACAGTCATTCCTCCACGCTCGCTAGGGTGAGGGGCACAGGAGCCCCCATGAAAGTGGAAAAACCGTGAATACCTCTAGGCTCTCCCAAACCGTATTTAACCCACAAGAAAGTATGATCACCACATTCAACCCACCGTGGAGTCCTCTGAGGCATCAGGGTTCCTTCACAAGGCAGAAGCGGGGGGCTGGCGGGGCCCACTGCCACCTCCACTGCTGCCCCACACCACTTTTAACAGGGACTGACAAGCCTCGTTCACAGTTTCTCAGTCTCATGAGGCTTGGCGTCCCTATTAAAAATGGCATAGGGAGGCAACAGAGGTGACAGCAAATCCGTGAATAATCGAATCCTCAACAGTGAAACCCGCAAAAGTGGAGGGCTGACTACTTGTATCATCTGTCCCGATGAACAGTTTTGGCGCACTCAAAAGCATGCATGCTTGGGCTGGCCTAAGACCTCCCCACAATTCTGGTTTTCGTTTTCACTCATACTATCCTTCTGTTTCCTTTTCACTTTCTGACTTTCTTTACTTCTCCTGCAGCTTCACACTTAAGGTTATGATCTTATTGAGTATATTTAGGAAACAGCCCCACAAAACTCTTTGGGATTTACAGGACTGGACCAAAACATTTTGTTCCCTGAGGCAAAAAAAGAAGAGGGCATCTTGTCTGTTCCCTGTACAACAGCTGAGTGGATTGGAATATGCCTTTTTCTTCATCTGTAGTGATGGGACAACCTCCAGAATAACCTGAAGGAAGGCAGCTTGTTTAGATAGAGCAGGCTGCCTGCAACTCATACTGCCACCTCCATATCTTTTTTGCCTGGGACAACTTTGCCTAATGGTTGAACCTGATGTATGTAGTTACTTGTTTGCGCTGATTTCACAGTTAAGATCATCAGGTTTGCAACCTGAGGAGCTCTAGCGGAATATAACTTGAGAAGGTACAAAAATTGCAACAATCTCAGGTTGGATGTGGGTTTACCCTTGTGGCAGAATAAAGTGGCAGAGCCCTGAGGTGTTTGAATAGCAAGTATTTTAGATTGCAAGTATTTGACTACAGGAGTTGGGTTGCATTTTAAAACTTTTCCTTATTGGGTGAAACAAAACCACTCTGCAGACAGAAGGAGAATTTTGGACTACCAAAAATACAAATAAATGGGCCCTTGAGCAAATGAAGCCTGTAGTAGAAACCAAAATGACTGAACTGAGGCTAATGTACTTTGGACATATCATGAGATGACATGACTCCTTGGGAAAAGATGGTAATTCTTCCTAACTTGGAATGCAGGAGGAAAAGAGAAGAGCAGTTTACAGACAAATTGATTCAATCAAGGAAGCCATGGCCTTGAGTTCGCAGGATTTGAACAGGGCTATCACTGATGACCTCTTTGGAGAGCTCTCATTCAGAGGGTCACCATAAGTTGACACCAACTTGACAGTAAATAACAAGAAGACAGAAATCTAGTACAGCATGGAGGCGCATAAGATAGGCTCCTACCACACAATATTATAGGATTTTCGTTTTGCTGTTTTCCATTCCTAAGCATGTGAACTGGTGTAGCCTTTTGTCTATTTCTATTAAGCAAACTTCAGTTTGAACAGCTCACACGGACATAGTTTATCATTTGTGTCACCTCTTTTCTCTAATATCTGTTACAGAATGTTTATAAAGGTTAAAATTGCTGCACCCTCTTGTTCAGCCTCACATTCTCACTGCTATACTAACACCAATGTTATGTGTATTAACATACATAATAAGGGTTAGCAAGTAGGTAAAAATAAATGAACAAACTTTAAACAGCCAAAGGAAGGAAAGGGAAATATAATTTTGCTGTGATTTGGAATAGTTTAGTACACTATATGAGCAGGGGAAATAATGTTGGTGTTTCAAAGACATTCAAGTCTTTTTGACTGACTGTAAAGAAACACTTTTGACATATTTAATTTTTCTATTATGGCTGTGTAAATTAATTGAAAAATAATATTATCTATAGGAAACAGTTTAAATGTGGTAGCCCTCCAAATGGCTAATATCTCTTTCTTGTGTTTGCATTACTATAAAATGCTGGCAAAATGTTCAAAAGCCTCTTGCCACCATGTGCCTAGCTGAACTGTGTGCAGCATTTAATCCTATGTCTACTCTCTTTTTACATTCCAGTGGTTACTGTAGTTCATAGGTGCAATGCAAAACAAATTATAATAAGTGCTTTACAGGAAAGGGTATGTTCATCCAGGATATTGGCAAAGGAAAGCCAAGATTCATTGCATTTTGTTTCCTTAACATGAGAAAGAAATGAGTGGAACAAGCTAATGATTGAGATCCAACGCTTTCTTCTTTCAACATTTGGCAGAAGAATCCTTTTAAAAATCATTAAAATGCATCAAGCACACAGAATCCCTTGTACCAAGAGTGTAAAGAATATTAATGAACTACTTGGACACACACTATGACCACACAAGTAAGAGTCTGCTGTGCTCCTTCTGTTATAGCTACTTTCTTCTCTCAAATTATTAACAGTAATTTCCACTACTAATTACAGCAGAAGGGAGGTTGACACAATTATTGATTTTTTGGTGTTGTTGCATATTACTCTCTTAGTATCTCTCAATCTGGAGCCTTTAAAAGGAAAAAAAAAAGAACTAATTGCCATACAGGGAGGGTCACAGCTGGAAACTGAAACGTTAATCTTCTTCTGTCTGTACTCTGTACTATTCCTTAACTGAAAGATAGGAATCCTTTTTCACCCAGAAAACTACAGTCCCATAATCTTCTGGGGCCAAATATCAGTGGTGGGTGGGAGCAAAAGAACACCTACCCTTCAATAATATCAAAGGTACACACATGCTCACAGAATCCCCATCCTTGCACAGTTGTGAGGCTTTTAAAGCATCCCACTGGGAGCGTTTGTTGTTGTTGGATGCCTTCAAGTTTTTTCAGATCTATGGTGACCCTAAAGTGAACTTGTCATGGGATTTTCTAAGGCTGAGACCATGTAACACACCCAAGGTCACTCAGTGGGTTTCCACGGCTGCGCAGTGAAACAAACCATGGTCTCCAGGGTTGTAGCCCCATGCTCCAACCGCTACATCACACTGCCTGGCTGGGAGCTTTCAGTTCCTTCTATGTTTGTGCAGGGGACTAATTGAAGGGGTCCATAAAACATGAGAGTGGAAGTTTACCCCTTCCTTCCCCAATAGCAACACCACCAAACTTCTGTACAAATACACATACAAATTAAGGTTGCCAGATTAAAGACTGGAGAGAAAGCACATGCATACTCAGAAGAGGGAATTTCAGCAGGTATTGCTTGTTACCTGGTTGCATGGTAAGAAACAGCAGCTGACATTCTCACTTCTGCACAACTGTTACAGGTACAGTTTTCAGTCTGACAACCCTAATATAACAGAGAGAGAGAGAAAGAGTGCTTAGGCTTGGGAGGAAATTCTTGAGAGTGGGAGAATGGAGAGGCTTGTTATGGAGACTCCACTTTCCATATTCAGCCTATCAGTCACCGCTCTCCTGTCACTACTGTAAATCCATGAATACTAATTTCCCAAATTTGGCATATTGCATGATCCACCTGCATTTTTTGCTTTATTTTTTAGACTTACCCACTTCAAATTTTTTTCTATAACTGGCAGATCTTGCAAACATTTTCTTTTTTATACCTTTCAGGTAGTTTGGGAATACACATTAAAAATGCCATCACAATTTATGCTGCAATCTTATCCTCATGTACTTTGGGAATAAACAGTAAATAACTGAATAGAAGCTTGTTGTTGTGTACCTTTAAGTAATTTTTGA
Source organism: Iguana delicatissima (assembly GCA_948472985.1). Taxonomy (NCBI): domain Eukaryota; kingdom Metazoa; phylum Chordata; class Lepidosauria; order Squamata; family Iguanidae; genus Iguana; species Iguana delicatissima. Next base: position 125,029 of record CAOKZL010001289.1, read on the forward strand.
CTTATGGTAACTCTAAGGCAAGCCTATCATGGAGTTTTCCTGGCAATATTTGTTCAGAGAAGATTTGCCTTTGCCCTCCTCCAAGGCTGAGAGAGTGTGACTTTCTCAGTGGGTTTTCATGGGTAAGTGGGGATTCAAAGCCTGGTTTCCAGAGTTATAGTCTACTGCTCAAACTTTTACGTCATACTGGCTCTTGAACAGAACCTACTTCTGCATAAAAGACTGAAGGAAAATTTTGTTTGATTATAATCTAATCTCAGACATAAACTCCTTGAGGTCCGTGGAATTTACTTCCAGTTAAACTTGTATAAAATTGAAGTTTATATGTGAAAAAAAAGTTAAATTCTTTCATGTAGATTTCCTTATGGATACAAGTATCATGAAGGCTAGGAACTATGTCGTACTATAATGTTCACAGTTCTGTCTTAGCCTTCCTCCTATTCAGCTGGCTGTGTTGGTCTAGGGATTCTGGGAACTTTAGCCCAAATAGTAACTATACCACACTGTGGTAATAAGAAATGTGATCCAAGTCTCCCAGACTCAAGATGCTAATTACCATATCACCCTTAGCTAGCTCCATATTTTGCAACTGTCAGTTCCACCAATTGGAGCAGTAAGCTGGCACCATATAAAATGATTATGATATAGCTGCCTGCATTTTGGATTCATTTCACATATGGGAGCTGTTAGCCTGAGCTCCTATAGTTTAAAATCATAACTATGCAAGAATTCAAAAACCTACAAACCCAACTTAACCAAGAAAATCTGATCGAAATTGAGAATAAATTAAAAGAAGCCCGAAAGACTTTTTTTGAACAAGCCAATGAACCGGGAAAATGGCTGGCTTACAAACTTACAAAAAAGAGAGAGAAGAGAATAATACTGAAAATAAAAAAGGAGACAAAGAGTTAACAAGAACAGATAAAACAAGCCTTTGTCAAATATTACCAACAATTATTTGATGCGAAACAACTAAATGCTGCGGAAATTCAGGAAACATCAACGTATTTAAAGAAAAAGGGAATTACCAAATTTTCTGAAAAACATAAAGCAATTCTGAATAGGTCAATAACATTGTCCGAAGTGTTAAACACAGTTAGAAAACTAAAACTGGATAAATCTCCTGGCCCGGATGACTTCTCAGCCAGATACGACAAAACACTAGAAGATGAACTTGCTAAATCGTTTCTAGCAACTTGTAACAAGATCATTTCTTCAGGTAAACCTGAAGCATGGAGCAAAGCCAACATATCGTTAATTCCAAAAGAGGGGAAGGATTCAACTGATGTTAAAAATTACCACCTGATCTCATTACTCAACATAGACTATAAAATATTTACAGGAATTCTAGCTAACAGGATGAAGAAAGTACTACCAGACTTAATGCAAGAGGATCAAAATGGCTTCCTCCCAAGGAGATCTTTAAAAAGTAACATAAGAACAGTTTTGAATATAATTGAACATTATGGAAGACACAAGGACAAAAAACTTGCAATGATATTCCTGGATGCAGAAAAAGCTTTCAATACAATTAAACGGTCTTTTTTAAAAACTACATTTAAGGAAATGGACCCAGGAAATAGATTCATGTCATGGATTGAAGCAATATATGAAGATCAAGAAGCACAATTACTGATCAATGGAGACAAAACAAATGCCATAAACATCAAAAAACGGCACTAGGCAAAGATGCCCGCTATCAACTTTATTATTTATAACAGTGTTAGAAATTCTGAAAAATACAATTAGAAAAGAAACAAAAATTAAGGGTGTACAGATAAACATCATAAGTTGAAAGCATTTGTTGATGACATGGTACTTTTCCTAGATGACCCAATAGAAAGCATAATACATCTAACATCAATTCTAGAAGAATTCAGAGAGGTCTCTGGTATTAAAGTAAACAAAGCAAAGACAGCAATCTTAACAAAGAATTTGACAAAGCAAGAAAAAATGGACATAACTAAAATATCAGGATATAACATTACAAAAAGAATCAAATATCTAGGAATATGGATATCAGAACACAATAACGAACTCTTTGAAAATAATTATACAAAAAACTGGAAGGAAATCAAGAGAGAGATGGAGACATGGTCAAAGCTTCAACTATCAAAGTTTTAGTAAAGACATAGAAGCTATACAAACCAAAGCTACTGAGGAAAATACCTGTGTGGACCTCACCACAAGAAGCCTTCTATGGAAGATGGCCAGGTATCTCAAATAAATGGCTATGATATGAAGATTTAATCAAAAAAGACCTTACAGGAAGACTAAATATTAAAACCAGAGAAGAGCTTAAAAAGAAAGGAATTGAACTGAATTGGTTCCCCTATCAACAACTTCATGAGGGACTCCAGATAGACTCAAAATTGCAAGGGTTTGAAACTAATAAAGAAATGAACTCAATAATTAAACTTTTATTGGAGAATCCACCACCTCTAATGGCAGAATTATACAAGAATTTAATATTCTACGAAAAAGAAGAAGAAACAGTTAAAGACGAAATGATAAAATGGGCCCAGAACATTGGACATACAATACAGTTGAGTCAATGGGAATTAAGTTGGAAAACGACCATGAAGTTTACAACAGCACAAAACTTGAAAGAAAACTATTTCAAAATCTTCCATAGATGGTATATGACTCCAGAAAAAATACAAAAAATATACAAAACTGGAACAGGAAGATGTTGGAAATGCAACACTCAGAATCGTACAATAAATCATATGTGGTGGACCTGCCCAAAGACATGAAGATACTGGAAAGAAATACCCAAAGATATAGAAAAAATCTTTCATATTCAATTCACTATGATCCCAGAAATTTATTTATTAAATATACTTGATGGAATAGATAATCAAACCAACAAGAAGTACTGGAGAATCATACTATATATGGTAACAGCTGCAAGAATAGAATTTGCAAAATTTTGGAAAAATGAAGATGTTCCCAAAATCGAGCAATGGTTTCAAAATGTACAAGATATGAAAATAGCAGATGTTCTTTCACGAAAATTAAGAAACCAAACAGAAGAACATTGCACACTGTGCCAGGAAACGGAGGCTTGGAGGAATGTCACATGGAGGAGTAGAAGGACCAGGAAGGTAACAGAGACTCTCACCATACACAATCGCTTCAAAGTTCTTGGCCTTACAAACGATGAGGAGCACTAGGAGGAGGGAACAGAATGTCAACTAGATCAACACTCCCAGCCTAAAGCCAAGGCGGTCCTAGAAGAACATGCTTGTTGAGGAGCCCAGGACAAGCCTCAGAGGAGGCGAGTTCTGGTTGTTGGGGACTCCTTGCTCAGAGGAACCGAAACGGCAATTTGCAAACCAGACAAGCTCAGCTGAGAGGTCTGCTGTATTCCTGGGGCCAAGATCAACCACATAATGGAGAGACTAACCAGGCTGGTCAAGCCCACTGACCATAAGCCCCTCATTGTGGTTCATGTCGGAACCAATGACACTGCGAGGCGCAGCTTTTACCACATCGCAAAGGACTACGAGCTTATGGGGACAAAGCTTAAGGACCTAGGTGCGCAGGTGGTCATTTTGTTTCTCCTCCCTGTTCAAGGATATGGCACACGAAGGGAAAGGGCAATAGCAGAGGCCAACAACTGGGTCCACATATGGTGTCACCAGCAACGGTTTGGGTTTTAGGAACACGGCCTGAATTTCCATGAATGTGGGCTTCTGGCAAGGGATGGGCTGCACCTCACGAAACTTGGCAGGAATGTTTTTGCAAACAGTCTCGCAAGGAGGATTAAGAGGTCTTTAAACTAAGTTCTGCTGGCGAGGGAGACAATATTATTCAGGGCAAGGACTTGGTGAGTGCAGGGGGAAAAGGCCCAAATGATATTGGCCAAATACTACAAGCATCCAATGGTGGGAGGAGTGGAAACTATAGTACAGTACTTGCAGGAAGGTCCCAGGGACTTAAGTGTCTCTACACACTCCTAGTAAAACAAAATAAATACAATTTGATAGGCATCACTGAGACCTAGTGGGATGAGTCTCATGATTGGGATGTAGGAATAAAGGGGTATAGCCTATTTTGTAAAAATAGACCTAACAAGAAAGGAGGAGGAGGAGTAGCCTTGTATGTCAAGGATGTTTTCACCTGTGAAGAGATCCATGATTTAAACCCAGAAAGCCAGGTCGAGAGCATCTGGGTAAGAATTAAGGGAGTGAGAAACAATAGGGATATTCTGGTGGGGGTTTACTACAGACCTCCAAACCAGACTGAGGACTTTGATGACGCCTTCCTCAACTAAATGACTGCACATTCAAAAAGGAGAGATGCAGTAATAATAGAAGATTTCAATTACCCGGATATATGCTGGCAGTTAAACTGTACCAAGATAGCAAGGTCCAGCAAGTTTCTTGCTAGTCTTGCAGACAATTTCACGGTCCAGAAGGTGGAAGAGGCTACAAGGGGATCAAATATTCTAGATCTGATCCTGACCAACAGGGATGACCTTGTTAATGAGGTAGAAGTGGTTGGATCTTTAGGGGGGAGTGACCATGCCCTATTGGTATTTGGCATTCAGTGGGAAGGAGAAGATAAGTGTAGCCAGACACTCATCTTAGATTTTTAAAAAAGCAGACTTCTGTAAACTTAAGAAGCTGCTGGCTGGAATTCTGTGGTCAAGAATAGTGAAAGGGAAAGGAGTTCAGGAGGTATGGGAGTTCCTTAAAAGGGAGATACTGAAGGCACAGTCTAAAAATGTGCCAATAAGGAGACAAAATGGAAGGCATCTGAAGAAACCAGAATGGTTGACGAAAGAACTCTCAGCTGAGCTCAGTGTTAAGAGAAACATGTACAGGAAATGGACGAAGGGGGAAACCACCAAAGAAGAATTTAAGCAGGTAGCCAGGAGATGTAGGAAGGAGGTCAGAAAGGCTAAAGCACAGAATGAACTTAGGCTGGCCAGAGACATTAAAAACAATAAAAAGGGCTTTTTTAAATATGTCCGCTGCAAAAGGAAAAAGAAGGAGACGATAAGGTTGCTGTGCAGAGAAGATGGCGAATTACTAACAGGGGGAAGAGAAAAGACAGAACTACTTAACGCCTTCTTTGCCTCAGTTTTTTCCCAGAAGGATACAAGCACTCAACCTGGCGGTTGGGGAGCAGGTGAGGAAGCAGGGGAAATGAGGCACGTAATAGGTAGAGAGGTGGTACAGGAATACCTGGCCACACTGGATGAATTCAAGTCTCCAGGGCCAGATGAATTGCATCCTAGGATATTAAAAGAACTGCCAGATGTCATTTCTGAACCGCTTGCTATAATCTTTGAGGAATCTTGGAGGACAGGAGAAGTTCCAGCAGACTGGAAGAGGGCAAATGTTGTCCCCATCTTCAAGAAGGGAAAAAGAGGACCCAAATAATTATGGCCCAGTCAGCCTGACATCAGTACCCGGAAAGATCCTGGAGCAGATCATTAAGCAGTCAGTTTCTAATCACTTAGAAAGCAATGTGGTAATCACGAGAAGTCAACATGGATTTCTCAAAAATAAGTCATGCTAGACTAATCTTATCTCTTTTTATGATAGAATTACTAGTTTGATAGATGAAGGGAATGCTGTGGATGTAGCATACCTCGATTTCAGTAAGGCCTTTGACAAAGTTCCCCATGACATCCTTGCAAAGAAGCTAGTAAAATGTGGGCTGGACAGGGCTACTATTAGTTGGATTTGTAATTGGTTAACCGACCGAACCCAAAGGGTGACCACGAATGGCTGCTTTTCATCCTGGAGAGAAGTGACTAGCGGGGTGCCACAGGGTTCTGTCCTGGGCCCAATGCTGTTCAATATCTTCATCAACGACTTGGATGAAGGAATAGAGGGCATGCTCATCAAATTTGCAGATGACACCAAATTGGGAGGGGTTGCTAATACGCCAGAGGACAGGATCAAAATTCAAAATGACCTGGATAGATTGGAGAACTGGGCCATGGCTAACAACAAGAAATCCAACAGAGAGAAGTGTAAGGTCCTACACTTAGGTAGAAAAAATTGAATACAGAAATATAGGATGGGGGACACGTGGCTGGATAGCAGCATGTGCGAAAGGGATCTAGGAGTCTTAATAGATCACAAGCTGAACATGAGTCAGCAGTGTGATGCGGCAGCCAAGAAAGCCAATGCAATTCTCAGCTGCATCAATAGGAGTATGGTGTCTAGATCAAGGGAGGTACTGGTACCACTCTACTCTGCTTTGGTTAGACCTCATCTTGAATACTGTGTCCAGTTCTGGGCACCCCAATTCAAGAAGGACATGGTCAAGCTGGAGCAAGTCCAGAGGAGGCCGACCAAAATGGTGAGTGGCCTGGAAGCCATGCCCTATGAGGATAGACTTAGAGCTGGGTATGTTTAGTCTGCAGAAGAGAAGGTTAAGAGGGGACATGATAGCCATGTTTAAATATCTGAAGGCATGCCATATAGAGGAGGGAGAGGGCTTGTTTTCTGCTGCTCCAGAGACCAGGACAAGGAGCAATGGATTCAAGCTGCAGGAAAGGAGATTCCACCTGAACCTCAGGAAGAATTTCTTGACGGTCAGGGCTGTCCAGCAGTGGAATATGCTGCCTCGGAGTGTGGTGGAATCTGCTTCTTTCGAGGTTTTTACGCAGAGGCTGGATGGCCATCTGTTGGGAGTGCTTTGAGAGTGTTCCTGCATGGCAGCGGGTTGGACTGGATGGCCCCTGTGGTCTCTTCCAACTCTGCATTTCTATGATTCTAAGGAGGCATAAAAAACGAGTGGGTTCCAATAGAAAATTACCTCCAACACAAAATATAATTAATATATAAAGCACATTTGAAAATGAGTAGTTGGGGAAAAATACATTATCATATTCCAAAGGGTTTTAAGAAAATATGTACTAAAGTGTTAAGGTTACTTAATAGAATATCTAGTACATAGGAACCTGGAATGAAGGTTATTAAAAGACAACTGTTGAAGTATGTAAATAACTGGTAACATTTATGTTAATAATAAGATTTTAGGTAAAAGTGTAGGAAGATAAGACAATACAGTAAACTTTCATGTATGTAGATAAACTATGATGGAGAAACTGTTTTAAATATTTGTTTTGTATCAAAATGATATACAAAAATGATAAATAAATAAAAAAATCTCTTAACTGCATCTCCAGTTACTGCCCATTTAACAACACATAGAGAAGAGCTAGTGTGATGTGGTGGTTCGACTGCTGGACTGGGACTCTGAGACACTAGGGTTTGAATTCCTCTTGGCCATGAAAACCTACTGAGTGACTTTGGGCAAGTGACACTGCCTTAGCCTCAGAGGAAGACAATGGCAAACTGCCTCAGACTACATCTTGCCAAGAACCCCATTCCCTGTGTAGAGTCACTTCAGGGTCATCAGAAATTGGAAATGACTTGAAGATTCCACAAGAACAACAGCATTTTCTTGGGTCCAAGATAAAGAGAAACGTGGAATATAAATTAAACAAACAAACAAACAAAAAATTTAAAAAATGTTATTCTTTATGGAAAGAAGGGCAACTCGTACTCTCCAGATGTTTGTGGGCTGTTACTTCATTTCCCTCAGCATTAGCTGTGCTGCCTGGGGCAGATTGGAGGTGAAGTCCAACAACATCTAGAGAGCTACACATTGCCCTTCCCTTCTTTAAGAAGTTCAAAGCACTCCGGATGATCTCATTAATCTCTATAACAGCCCTGAAGAGCATTATTATATCTTTATAGCACAAGTTGCTCAGTCCCATGGGACTGAGGTCTGACAGATATTGGCTTGTCTAAGGATACTTACTGATTTCATACAAGAGTTGGTAAAGTAAGATTTAATATACGAGACACAATAATGCACAAACAACTAACAAAAACTGGTAAGAATCCCCTATAAATCATATTTTCTAGTGAGACAATAGGTTATAACAATAATTGTCAATTTTACTATACTTTTCCATGCTATTCTGCTGTCTGGTTTTATTGCTACTATGTTGTCATTTATATATGTATTTATATTGCCTTTTTTGAATTTATGTGGATTTATATTTTAGAAAATTACCTACATTATACAAAATATATAGTCACTCCATTTGTCTGTTCCTGACTTTTCTAGTTTGTTGGTTATTAGTTTTAAATTCCTTTTTATAAATTATTCTTTCCTAGTTTTATAATTTTTTAAAGCAACAAACACAACCATAGCAGAAAGAGTGGAAGTAAAAAGGTATCTCCAGCCAATCGTGTTTTAAAGCTGATTTAAACAAGTGCCAAATGAATGATGCTCCATGATACACCAACACGATCAAACTCAGCATATTGTCAGGTTGTTCACATCAATACATGCTCAAAATGCACTTGGCTTCATAATGAAATACACCAGCAACTACAACGGCTGTTATTTATGTTGAATGAGAACATCCCCAACATTAATGAATTCAGTTAATTGTCCACAGTTTCTTAGTCAACAACTACGGGGGCATGGGATCCTTGTTCTTTACAGCTAGCTGAAAACTGCAGTTTTAGATAAAGCATTAAGAAGTCTGTTGGCTGACATGTACATGAAGCAGATTCTGCCTCCCCAACAACTCTGGATACATTTAAAAATATAAATAAAAAATGTCTAAGCAAATACAGATGTTATTAAATTAGAGGAGTAGTGTACAACCTTTGGTCCTCTAGGTTTTTGGGACTTCGACTCCCAGAAACCCAAGCTACTTCGTTAACAGTCAGGAATTCTTGGAGCTGAAGTCCGAAACACCTGGAGGACCAAGGGTTGGACACCACTGAATTAGAGCAAAGTCTTGAAACTGAATTTAGGGGCCAGGTCAAATATATATCTCTCTTACTCCCTGCTGACTGGATAAAACATACAGTCTATACCAAGGTATAGACAAGACACAGTTTGCAGAGGCTTTTTGGCAAAGCTCAAGCAATTTAGAAACACAAGAAACCACTCTCCGCAGCCATTGTGGGCGGGAAGGGGCAAAGAAGAAATGGAAACGTCATAACATGCTGTCCATGCCTGAACCCACTACGCGCCTGCAGCCTGTCAAAGGCTGTGCATGCGCAAATGACCCAAAAAGATCTTTCTGTTAAGGAGCTCTCTGGTGACTGGAAGATGCTGATTGAATGGCAAATGTCACAGGCTCCCCAGTCACTGTACTGCAACACAGAATCCAGCTTTGCTTCCTCTTTACTTTCCCTGAATTGAGGAAGGTGAGAAGGGAGAAAAGGCTCCCAACCATCAGCTGCAGGAACCATCAGCCAACCATCAGCTGCAGGAACATGCCCATACCTCATGCTTGGGTCTGGGAAGATTTGCTCATGCCCCTAGACTAATACTTCTAGAACTTCCCCCAGTGGGTAGAAGGCAGAGTGTGGGAAGGGGGCAGCAATCCCTTCCGTTATTTCCAGTCCGTAATCACTCTCCATCCTGCTCTGTTCCTGATTGGGAGAGTCAGTGGGGTAAGTGTAAGAAGCAAGCCACAAAAATATTCTGAACTTCAGCAAGTCTACTCACCCGTATGGAAACTTATGCTTCTATAACTTCTCATAAATATCCATGTGCATGATGTATCCTCTCTAAATTACATGCTTGAAAGAAGCTGCTATCCTAATGGCCAATGACAAGCACATTCTTGTAACATTCAAGAATTGAAATATAAGAGATTTTTCTCTCACTTGTTTTATGGAATTTCAAACTGAGTTTGGACTCCTCATGAGTAAAATTGATGTCTAACCATTGCAACAGGTCTGCCATTTATTGCTGAGAGAGTTCAAGCGAAGATAACATAAGAAGAGTCTTGCTGGATCAGACTAAAAGTCTATCTGGTCCAGCATTCTGTTTACATAGTAGCCAAACAGTATTTTTGCTGAGGCTGTTCTCAGCACATGCAAGGAAGCCAAAAAGCAGTGTTGGAAGTGTCAGATATGCAACTTCTCAAGCTTCTCAAGATGTGTATGTTTGCATGGCTAACGACAAAACCTCTGCTGGTCCTTTGGCAGACAGAGGATAGACAGTCCTTTGTTTGCTAAACCTATGGTGAATTTCCATATGACCTAAAGCCTCTTCACACTAAGCAATTACAGCACCATGATTCCACTTGACCAGCCATGTCAACAACCTATGGAATCCTGGGATCTGCAGTATGGGAAAGGGTATGTAAAAATCTCAGACAGAATAATTTAGTGCCTCACAAACTGCAAATCCCAGGATCCCATAGGACGGAAACATGCCACTTAAAGTGCAACATAGTGCTATAACATGTAGTGTTAAATAACTTATAGAATAATATTTCTAGAGTTACTGGAGTCACTTTTCCTTCTTCTTCTCAAGTTATTCTCAGTCCTCAAAGACAGAGAAGAAATCTTGGCTCTGTTTTGCAAGCAGGGGACAGATGTGACTCCTTGTCTTTTTAGTCTAGCCAGCTAATTAGATCTAGATCACCCTCACCCAATGTATTTCTTCTAACACAGATTGGCATTCTTACTTAAGAAGAAAGCAGTGTCAGTGTGATTGTATTCCAGCAATACAGAAATCTTACTAAGCATTTTGTTGTTACTCTATCCTGGCATCTACCAGCATCTAAGAGATTGTTACGGCCCCACGCACCCCCCAAGACTGATATAGTTTAATTGGCAATATTATTTAATTGGCACTGCGTTAATTGGAAGCAATAGCTCATATAATTTAACCCAATTCCTATAGAACAGTGGTGGGTAAAGTGCCGCCTTGAGGCTACATGCAACCCCCTCCCAGCTTTTGTGTGTGTCTGTGTCACCCTTAGCCCCTCCTTACTTCCTGGATAACCTTTTTTGGTGATGTGGATGATTCTGGCAAATTTAGTTTGGATGCCAGAAGGATGCAGCTAATCACCTAAAATACATATTTTTGGAGGGATTAACAGAACTTTATGAATATATTAACAAAGTCTTTTTCTGGCTTCTTCAGTTGCTGAAAACCAAAGTAAGCTGAATCCAAGATGGCAATTTAATACACCATATTGCCAACATTCTTGAGTGGATGATGGTGTTACATATTAACCTCTGGGTTGAGGCCATGCCATATTAAGGTCTTAAGTCTCTAGATCAGAAGTTCTGTTTTATATCCAAAGTGCCTAAAAGTAAGGGCATCTCAGTTCCAAACATAGACAAGTCAGAGATGCTGTGCTGTTTGTGTTAAAATGCCTAGCCACTGGTTGCTCAGGCTTCCTGATCAGGATTGCAGCCTAGTGATTCCTGAAATGTGTATGCAATTCTGTGGTAGTTTTTCCCATGTACTAAAGATAGCATATTGCACATTTGTATCCAACCACATAAATAAGATTGCAAGACTGGAAAGTGATATGAAATACAAAGTGATATAATATAGATATGGTGATTTACATATATGTGAATTGCCTTCTTTTGGAAGCTTTTAAGAGTAGCAATTATCCTTTTAATAAAGCTGTAGTTCCTCTCGGCATGATTTAGTGTTTAAAAATGCCAGCTTTTCAAACTCAGAAGTGGAGTTCAAGACTCTTCTTGTTTTGTATTTTTGGCAGTCTATGAGACCCCATAGGGTCACAGGGGAAGAAAATTAACCCCTGGACCATTACCTCTAAGATATGGGGCAGAGGCGTCCATGTATCCAACTGGAAACACAGAAATTACATGTCCATCTGGCTCCACAAGGTCATTGCTCCCTGAGTTCTTCTTGCAAGGAGAAAAAACTGGACTCCTCATATTCTCTGGACTGAGGGCTCAATGACAGACCAGGAAGGTGAGGGACCAACAACACTAGTTGTATTCTAACTTCTGCTGAAGTGATACCAATATTGTTAGGCTGCCTGCAGTTTCTTGTTGGACAGCTCTCCCCTTAACTTGAATTGTCTGATCTTTGACTCATTGAACCTCCTGCTTAGGCAGAGTTTAGGAATGGGGTAGGTCTTTCAGAACCCTGATTAAATTCCAGGGAGCGTGAGAGCTTGCTTTAAAGCCCAAGTAGACAACTGTGTCTTTCTGAGTGTAGATAAGCACTTTCCGGGGTCTGAGTGCGGGGGTAATTAGCTAGTAACAGCATGTGGTATTTGTGACCCCGGAGGGGCAGACCGAGACATGCCTACGATCTTTGCCTGTGAACTTTGTGTATGCTATGAACTTTGTCTATAAAAGAGCTGTGAAACTTGAATTCAGGGCTTTTGGTCTTTTGGAGACATCCAGTCAAAAGCCCGCGCATAATAAATTACTCTTTTTCTTGCTCTGTGGTCTCTGTGTTCTCTGGGCTCCTGCAACAATGGGAGTTGATTATTCTTTTCAGGCTCTGCAGTGCCTCAAAGCACCGTTCTCTTGTCTGTCCCATTCCTAACACCTTTGTTGTATGGCTCAAGATTCTGCCCCACCAAAGCTAACAAACTATCCCAAGGATCACGGATCAAGAAGTTCTAGACCACAAGGGGAGGAGGTATAGAATCACCAATGGCCAGGCCCTAACCAAATAGCCCTTCTAGCTGGCCCTACCTCTCCACCCCTTCCAGGCCTGTCTTGTGGTCTTGATGTGGAATGTATTTTCTTCCTCATGAGTAGGGATTTGGGATGAAGCCACCTCATGTTGTCACATAGGGATTAAACCTATGATTTTGGGCCTCTCTCGAGTTGGGCTGGCAACTCTCCTCCTAGGGCAGTGGTTCTCAACCTGTGGGTCCCCAGATGTTTGTGGACTTCAGCTCCCAGAAGCCCTGAGCATTGACCATAGTGGCTGGGGCTTCTGGGAGCTGAAGTCCACAAACATCTGGGGACCCACAGGTTGAGAACCACTGTCCTAGGGTTATCTGAGAAGGACTGGAGAGGATGAGTACAGGGGCAACACATGGGTATTTTTTCCTCCACACACCATCAGAGGAGGGTATTTAATGTAGTGATACCTACTTTCTCAAGTACTTTTCCCTAGATACTGGATATGCTCTCATATTTCTAATTTTTAGGAGCCCTTTGAAAGCATTTTTGTAAATCTTTCTGGTGCAGTTCAGCCTATCATGTACTTTACATTAAAATACAAACAGCTAAACAGTAATTCCTGTTCCCATTTAGTATTTAACCAAATGCAATCATGAAAACAGATCTGTGGAAAATCTCCACTTGATCTGGTTGATGGAGGGTGGTCGATCAGATGACCCCCTTGCTCACACTGCCTGGAAAACGACAGCGGCGTGGGTCACCCCTTGATTTAACCCACGCCACGCCATGTCGTTTAAAAAGGTCTATGCTATATTTCAGGGTAAAGCTTTCTAGGGTGATAAAACATACCCATGGTCTCTCTAGGCCAAGGTATAGGCAAGACAGTTTGCAGAGGCTTTTCAGCAAAGCTCAAGCAATTCAGAAACACAAGAAACCGCTCTCTGCTGCCACTGCAAAGAAGAAACGAGAACCTCAAATCCATAACATTCCGTCCGCGCTTTTCAAGCCATCACACGCTCACAGCCTATCGAAGTTCACGCACGCGCAAACGATCCGAAAGGTTCTTTCCTTTAAAGAGCAACGTGTCACGTGGTGAGCATGACGACACAAGCTAGGATGCCCGGGAGAAAGATGGCGTCCGCTTTGACGGCACGTCGGAAACAGAAAACGTTTTAGGCGTTGAAGGGGCGTTCTTTTTGTTATAGAGCGTTAACGTCTTCTTATGAGGAGCGCTCGAGCACTGAGAGAAGGTGGGTACGCGGATAAGCTGGACGGGGAGACGGGAGGGGGCGGCTGGAAGCGATATCGCTCATGATTGTAAGGAAATACATTTCTTCGGGATGGGTATTTCCCGTCTTTCTTCATCCGTACTCATAGAGATAGGAAACGGTAGACTGGCAACCCAATGGTTTCAGTTTTATCGCGCTAACTTAGTGCAGCAAAAGGAAGAGTTTTGTGGCGCCTCTAATACGACAGGGTGATCAGGCTGTAAACTGCTGTGCACTGGTGTTCTGGTCCATTCTTATGGTCCATTTTCTCTGCTCTGAAGTTCTCGGGGTGAGAAATGGCCACTGTGCTCTTGCTGGATTACTCCAACGGGTTGTGTGTAGGTCTACCATTGCAGACTGTTAAGAAGCGGCTATTAATGTAGTGTCAGGACTTTGATTGGTTTGCCCATGTCACAACACTGTTACATTAAATTCTTTGAAGACTTGCTCAGTGTGGTGATTCAGTGGTTCTTAACTTTAAAACCCTACACGCTTGGGATCTAAATACCCAAAGGACAATGTCTTCTGCGCTCCTATCAACCTGCCCATTCCTTAAGATCTTTTACCTAGGTTCTTTTCATATGTCTCCTAATTAGAGATATGAAGATCTTCTAAATGGGAGAGAGATTTCTTGGCAGAGGCATCCAAACAGGTTTGGCTCTGGTACCAACACTTTTTGGGTGTCATGTGAAAAATAATTTTATACATCTAATTTTTATAAGTTTACTGGTGTAACTCTGTAAGCTTCAGACTGCTTTATAAGTTGTTATTGGCTATTCTCTTGCTGCATGGCTTGTTCATTTATCACATTTACTTTTAATTCCTACCATGTCTCTAGCATGCATTTTCCTCCTTCCTTTCATTTTATCTTTCAAAACAGCTGAGGTGGGTTTGGCTGAGAGTTGCTGAATAACCCAGAGTCACTCAATAAGCTTCATAGCTCAATATGGACTTAGGCCATTGCTGTCCTACGCTGTTATAGTGCTATGATTCCACTTTCAGCATCCTGTGGAATCCTGGGGTTTGCAGTTTAGGGAGGGACATTAAGAATTCTCAGCCAGAGAGCCCTTTGGCCTCAGTAAACTACAAACCCCAAAATTCCACAGGATGTTGAAAGTGGAATGGTTTCGGCAAGGGGGGAGAAAATAAGGCGGCTATATGTTTATATTTTATTGTATTGTAGTGTATAGGTTTGCTTTGTGTTTTTTGTTGTGTTTTAGTTTGTGATAAATTTCATGTATTATTTGTTTTGTTGTTATATATTTTTCTCAAATAAATTAATAAATAGAAAGTGGAATAATAGCACTATAAAAGTGTAGTGTGAAAATGACTATAAAATCAAATACCTTTCGTCAGCCTGTACCAGCACTTTAAGTGATGTGCTGCGCATTGCTTGGGATCTGATATGTTGAAGGTTGGCATAAAAATATTCTTAATAAATACACTTAAAAGGCTTTTGTCTTTTCTTTAATGTGCACAAGAACAGTATACTTTGTTGTATATTTACTTATTTTTTTAACATTTCTGCTGCTTCTTATTGACTAGTTAGACTGTCCCATTAGACTACCTTCTTGTGAAACTCACATGCTCATTTTTAAGGAGAAACATTGTGTTTCATTTATTTTCATGTGGATGCACTGTTCTTTTAAACAACTCATAAGAAAAAATATGTTCCCTCACCAAATATGGTTTAAATTAGAGCATGAACACCTTTGCTTACTGTGCCAGGAAACATGCCCATCATGTGCTGTTGTTGTTGTGTGCCTTCAAGTCATTTCCAACTTATGGCAACCCTAAGGTGAATCTATCATGGGGTTTTCTGAGACTGAGAGTGTGTGATGTGACCAGGGTCACCCAGTGGGTTTCCATGGCTGAATGGAGAATACAAACCCTTTTCTCCGGGGTTCATAGTTCAGTGTTCAAACCAGTACACCATGTTGGCTCTCAATCATAGATACATAAAAATTTCTATTGTTTTTTTACTGAGTGTTCTCACATCTTAGAACTTGAAAAAGTTGTTGTTGTTGCTATTGACTACCAGAATCCAATTCTGCTTCCAGAATCTCCAGCTAGTTTGGCCACTGGGAGCTGTAGTCCAAAACAAAACAACAAAACAAATAACCAAAAACCAAAAAATAAACAAAAACCAAACAAAAAACCCCCTCACTTTGTTAAAGCTCTGTTTCTTCTTAGGGGACAGACCAGTAAATAGCATTCAGAATAAACCTGGAAGCTGAGTACTTCCTAGTGGTCCATTTATAAGTCTGTGCTATTATTACAGCTGCTTGACAGGTTGGGAAGTACTTGAGAACAATCAGTTCTCTGATGCCATCTGGTGGTTTCATCGTCAGATTGTAATAAAGATACTAAAATGCATAAGTTGCTGTGTTTTTTAGGGAAAAAAAACCCCAAAAGCATAACACAGGAGGCCAATCAATATGCTGCCAAATAGCGAGCAAACATTTCTTTTCAATGTTGTTGTTGTGTGCCTTGAAGCCATTTCTCACTTATGGTGACCCTATGATGTTTTCTTGGCTAGATTTCTTCAGATAAAGTTTACCATTGACTTCCTCTGAGGCTGTGACTTGCTTAGGGTCACCCAGTGGGTTTCCATGGATGAGTAGAGATTTGAACTGTGGTCTCCAGATTCATCATCCAGTGCTCAAACCGCAATACCACACTGGCTCTCCTCAAAGCAGTGGTTCTCAACCTGTGGGTCCCCAGATGTTTGTGGACTTCAGCTCCCAGAAGCCCCAGCCACTATGGTCAATGCTCAGGGCTTCTGGGAGCTGAAGTCCACAAACATCTGGGGACCCACAGGTTGAGAACCACTGCCTTAAAGGATAAATCAATTTATTTAAAAATTCCTCCTTCACAGAGATGGATAGCTTCAGTGAAGACCTGGAAGATGAGAGAGAAGAAGGTTTCATAGAAGAAGAAACAGAGGATATATCTGTGCCAGAAAGAGTGAATGCTCCAGTTGCAGAAATTTATTTACCTTCCCTCCCAAGGCATTTTCGCCGTCCAAGTAAGTCTGTAACTGATACAGTGAATTGCTGGCTGTATGATTGTTGTTGCTTTACATAAGGTGACGGTGACTGGAAACAATGAACGTGAGAAATGTGTTCCCACTGCCCCATTAATCCTTCATCAGTCTACAGCAGGTGGCAGTGTCATCTTTTCCAGTAGAACTCCTGTAGCCAATTTATACATTCTTGAGAACTGCACAACTTATCCCTTCTGTTCCACTTCAAAAGAGAGTGGCAGAATTGAACCTCTCCAATGTCAGAAACAAAGCAAAACTCTTCTGCCTGTAGAAAAGCCAGCCCAAAGAAAGAGAACAGAAGGTCCCAGGACGAGTTTGTGGCCTCTAGGACCCTTAAGGGCTCTACCTGGCTTGAAAGTGGGGACAAATGCCAAGGAAGTTAAAATTGCCAGTGGCTTTCTGCTTACTACTAGTTTCTTTTTTCCATCCTTTCTCGATTGGCAGGTTGGGCTTGGCCACTCCAAAAAAGCAGAAAACCACCATTTCTGGTCACCTTCACAAATGGCAAAACAACTATTTTAGCTATTTTTTTTTTCCAGTGGGAGCCCTCAGGAAGTGGCAGGGTGGCTTATGGGCTGCAAAAAATTCCTTGGGTGGAGGGCCATGCTCAGCCTTTGAGCTGCAGGTTGCCCATTCCTGAGCTAGCATGTCAGGGGAAAGGGTTCTAGCTCAGTCTTTGCCTTTTGAATGGAAAGGCCAGGCCAAAATAAGGAAGAGCTGTGTTAACAGAAAACTATTCTGAATCATGGAAAAATTCTGAAGGTGCAGAATGATAAAGCTCTTAGGAATCTCAAGGAAAACATTAAATATTACTGGAGTGCTCTGACTCTTTGACTAATTGGCACTTTCTGCTAGGTGCGGTAGTAATATGAAATGTAAGGAAGAGATTCAACATCAGTAGTTTTATTTGCTGTTTGCTTGGTAATTTTCCATTATGGGATTAATGACTGCTGCATTATGATTGGGTAAACCTCTCCAGTATTCTCGTATGTTCTGTTATTTGTCATTGTATGCAGTTGTTGGGTAGATTTTCCAAAATGGCTATACAGGCAACCTTCCATATCCACAAATTCAATATCCATGGATGCAACCACAGCTTGAAAATGTGTGTATTAAAAAAACAAACAAAAAACTTTGATTTTGTGACTTATATAAAGGGCTCTATTTTACTACAGCATTTTACCCAATGGGACATTCATGAATTTTGGTATCTACAGCGGGGTGGTGGTGGTCCTAGAACCAAATCCTAGCAGATACCAAGGGCCCACTGTAAATGCTAAGTTGTATGTTTGCTTCCATACCAGATTGCCCATATGTCATGCTGACATCTGCACCGCCACTGTTTTGTTAAACGCATGACTCTCCACAATTCATTAATACTTCCATTCTTGAAACCAAAACTGGACAAGTTGCCCTATTGCCCAAGTAATCTTCCCATGGGAAAGTAAATGCAATTGTGCAGTCCTTCCTGGCATGTTCTGATGTAGTACAGTCCTAGACAGGCACTGCTATGTGCTATTCAAGGGTGCCACTCTTGCAGCTATCTGTTGAATGTCAGCAGCTGTGTGTTGAATGTCAGCATTTAGAGGAAGAGCCTGATAGTTCAAAGTATATTTCGGATACAGCAAGCATTTTAGATGCCAGTCCTGAAGAGATTAGAAAAATCAGAAAATTAGACACCAAAATTAAATGTATTTCTCATTTCCACTTTACGTGTCTGTCTTAACACTTAACATGTCTGTCTTAAAACTTAACACAAAACATTTTATGAAGAATGCAGTTTTGCCTCCTTCTTCAGAGGTTTTTAAATATTTGAAAAAACATATCTCCCTTTATGAACCTGCTAGAGCTTTTAGATTGGCAGGGCAGTTTTCTCTTGGTCCTGCCACCATCCCAGGCTTGCTTGGTAAGGACATGGAGAGAGCCTTCTTAGTGGTTGCTCCCACCCTATGGAATGCCCTTCCACAGGAGGCTAGGCTGGCCCCCTTCCTGCTTTCCTTTCATAGGCAGGCAAAGACATTTCTTTTAAAGCAGACGTTTAATGGGTGAGCTGGAGACTTTTTTACTTTTTTTTTTAAAAAAATCTATTACTAGTTTTATAATTTTATATGTCTTTTAGTGTTTTGACTGTTTTTATGCTTTTTAACTTTTTTTTGGCCTTTTGGAAGCTGCCGTGGGTCCCATTTTGGGAGAAAAAGGCACCATATAAATTGAATCAATCAATCAATAAGAAACAGAGTTTGGATGGCCATCTGTTGGGCATGCTTTGATGGTATATTCCTACATGGTAAAGAGTTGGACTTGATGGCCCCTGTGATCACTTCCAGTTCTATGATTCTTTTTAATGCTCATTCACTGGTTAGAAATTAAACTGATTGCTTTGCCTTTTCAGTTGACATTAGAGGTATGGCAAAAAGTGAAAAACCTTGGCAAATGAATGCTACACTATTTACAGTAGAAGAAATTATAAATGCAGTTAGAGTATTTTTAGTTATGCTGTCAAGAATTTATATTTGGAGTCAATAAAATGCAGATTTAATTTTGTCATTTACATCCATGCTACATTTAGCCTTGAACCTATAGGCTTACATGTTGTTATTTTTTGTGTACAATGTAATCTAAATCCATTGTTTCATTAAAACATACACCTTTTAACATCAAATGTATTTTTTCTTTCATTGTAGTAATTGTGACCTGTGAGCCCTCAGAATTTCATAAGTCAAAAGAAAATTGTTTAAGGTGCATACAAGATGCCCTTTTACAGTCTCAATGGCAGAGGGCTGCAGAATTAATGGTAAGCTATCTAGAGATGCTGGAAACTACCAATGTGAACAGACAGCTGGAAGCTTCTGAGGTAAATGGATGCTCTTGACTGTCAAATGGGGTGGGTAATGGTGAAGGGGGACATTATTCAAACCTACAGGCTGCACCATCATTGCTGATGTGATGAGAAGTGACGTAATGTCACTTTCAGTTTTGTTTTCAGCCAATTGATGGTTGATTTTGTGAGTTGAGAGTGTTTCGAGTACCTATGTGTCTTAGTGGAGGGTGTTTAAGGTATTTGTGTGTTTTAGTGTGGGGTTCTGTCATGTTTTGTTGTGGTTTTGAGTTGTTTTTGGTGAATTAAGATGAATAATTGCTGCTAAAAAATTGGGGGAGCTGGGGGTATTGGGAGGTTCTGGAGGGTTTGCTGGGCTACATACACCCCTAGCTGCACTTTCCCTACCCCTGTTCTAGAATCTTAGACAAAGAGATGTTGTATTCATTTCTCTAGTCTTGATTTCTACATAAACTTAGGTGGTGAATGTGTGCCTCCCTGGATGTTGTTAGACTGGAGTTCCCATGGTCCCTCACCAGTTGCCTCTGTTGGCTAGGGCTGATGGGAGGGTGCACTCCAGCAACAATCCTACAGGACTATGTTTGCTGCATTCTTGGTGTAAAACATTTAGGAATGGGCTGAAAACTTTTCTATTTTCTATAAGCCTTTTACACAATCTAGTTAAAATGCCTTTTTCCTTGTTGCAGATTTGTTAAAGATGTGTTCATACTTCACTTCAGCAGTCACATTTGTTTTCACAGCTTTGAATGTGTTTTTATTTTTTATTTTTTTTGTGACAGGAGATCTGGAGAATAGGAACTGAAATTTTGCAGCAGCATCCACGGAGCAATATAGATGAGATCAATCACTTTGCGGATCGGATGAAAAATTTAGGAGTAAAAAAATATTTAAGGGTAAGGGTAGTTTTAAGGAGTGTTTTATGTGAATGTATTTTTATTTTAAATTCAGCCTGCTGGTGTTGAGTTAGTGCTGTTAGTTCTTGATATGTTGCTATAAATGATGCTCAGTTTACTTAAGCAGCATTTACTTTTTAAACATTATTCCTAGCAGAAAGTCATTTAGTGAAACACACAAAAAAGTTTTGTACTGTTTTAAAAATTAGAGCAGTTTGATATTTATAGCCCTATTGTTGTTTGAAGCAAGACATGCTGATGTACCTTGTGTGATTCTGAATCCCTGTTGGGCTGAATCCAATGTTAGTCTCACAGAGAGTCTAGCCATTAAATCAATGAGGCTCAAATAAGTTGTGACTAACAAATCTCATTCATTTCAATGGGCCTGCAGTAGGTGGGGCTAACAGTGGATGTAGTCTATTGTAAGGACCTGTATCTGCAGCTTCAAAATACATACTACTGTTTGTGTGCTCAAGTGCTTCCCCATTTATTTTAGTGTTACATTTCATTCAGAAGACATATCCCTCTGCTGCAGATAGAACTGCCACTGAAATTAGCTGGGAGGTGTGATGGTACACTGCTGTACACATAGGATTTTATTGTAGCATCATTTTTAGAGTGGCTGCTGCTAATAAGGAATGTAAAGTAGGTTTCAAATTATTATAGGTTTCCTTGGAGCATGCCTTCCATCTTTTGTGCAGTGGCTTTTTGGAGGAAGCCTATCAGAATTTATCCCTGGCAGAAAGCTGGCGCTATGGAGAACTCACAATTATCCAGGAAAAAGAACGGAAACTCATTCAAGGCTATAGGGGACTGCTGGATTATTATAAGTGGTTAAAAAAGAAGACAGATATGTTGGAACTTGGTGAGTTTGTGCCTTCAGGTGTGCTGGTACTGCCCAAAACTCTTACAGCCAATCTTGGTTTTGACATCCAGTTCTTGATATCTGAAACTAAGGTGAGAAACTTGGGCTGCTATCTTAAGTATATTTTACTAGGCAATAAGTTGCACCAGGCTTGCTGAGACTGATTAAACATCTTTAGGATTGTGGTATCACCCTATCTTCCTATTCAGCATAAGAGAAGGTCAGCTTTTTTTTTTTGTTGAGTTTTGTCATATTATAAAAGTTCTGGACCAAGATCCTGGTGGGGCACTATGCTGGCATAGTGATCCATTATGTCAGTGGTTTCACTTACTTCATACTCATGAAGGGAGGTGAGATGGGGTGATAGGAAATGAAGTCAGATAAATCCATGCCACAAGTTTGCTGAATCTCTGGCTTCTTGGAGGCTGGGAGGAATCCACTGAGCCAAAGCAATTGATTGGGTTATCACTTTTCTGGTGGCACAGACAATTCTGCAAGACACTCCTCCTCTACTATCTTAGCTTGATGGACTTTGACTTCGCTGGAAATCAGGCATTCAAGAAATAGGCAGCATGAAAGTAACAGCTTTCTTGTTTTGTGACTGTTCCTGCCATATTTTCCCTCCTTTCTATGCTGTTGTCTTTCCCCTTTTGACACTGCTTTCAGTTATGCCACTAGTAGTGCCAACAGGATCTCAGACTTTCTTTTCCTCACTGCATCACTATTGGATCTTAACATAAAGATCTGGGGATTACAGCCCTCAAAATGTATTGGTTATCTGGTTAAAGAAAATGACCAATATTGCAATGCAATGCTTCATTGCATTGATGTTGCTGATAATCTTGATCAGGTTCAGTGTCATTGGATAAAAATAATGATTGATCATGGTTTGTTGTCTTAACGCTTATTAAATTCCTCCAAGTACAGTAATGTCACAGTTTGGCTTCCCACGCTAATCCTATCCTCTAGAACAGCGGTTCTCAACCTGTGGGGTCGAATGGCCCTTTCACAGGGGTCGCCTAAGACCACCGGAAAATAGGTATTATAAAATAACAAAAAGGCGAAGGGAAAACTACCTGGGAAGGCAGCGAAGTCTGTGAAGGGCAGGGAAGGGCTCCCAACCGCTCCTTCAACCTCTGGCGGCCATGTTGGAAAAAGGCCCATTCAGAGAGTAAGGGAAGGGGCTCTGAGAGGAAGGAGCGCTCCTCACCAATCCCAACTCAGCAGCAACACAAAGCAAGGGAGGGGGCCCTGAAGGGAAGGGGCTCTCCTGACCAATCCCAGCTCGCCAGCAACACAGCCAATCATGCTCAAGCATGCGAGCAGCCCCTGCCGGGAGGAAGGGCCGCCTCTCCGCCAGCAGGTCCTGGCCCTTCTGTATTAGCGAACGCAGCAGCGCAGGGCAACTTAGCATTGTGTCTGGTGTCCTTATTCACTAGGAGTCAAACTGCAATGCCTATGGAATGTAAAGAGGTAAGATTTGGACCTCCCGTGTCCTCAGTGTCTCCCCAGGGGAATGTGTCTGAGGGTAGTAGGGAGGGGGTAAGACAAAGGATTGCTGAAGAAATGGGGGTGCATGTGAATAGGCAAACCATATTAGTGAAATGATTTCACAAAATACATAACAAGTTTAAAAAATGTATTGCAAGTTGGACAATCCATTGAATTTGAATGTAATGTCATTATTAAGCAGTCAACAAACCACTTCCATGAATCCTTCATTTTCACGTGATTTTCCTGATGATATAAAAGTTACTCAAGCTGAATCAAAGGATGCCGGTGTGTGTTTACCAAAGAAGTCTGCCTGTAGGTCCAAAGTGACCAGAGTGGAGGAATCTGCTTTGTCCTCACACTCTGAACAAATCCACACTGAATCTGAAAGGGATGAGGAACCAGATTTGGCAGATGCTCATGGGGATAAGGACTCTAAATCAGACGGGTCTATTTCCGAGGAGCAGGAGGATGCAGAAGGTGATAATAAAGTGTGATTATTTTCCTCAGATTCTTTTAAAAATTTGCTGAAAAAGGTGTTGGTAACTCTGGGACTGGACAGTCTGGAGAGTGCCACTTCCGATACTGATAAAAACAAGAATGTTGTGTCAATTGTAAGGAATAAGCCTACAAAATCTAGTGTTATTCCCATGCCAGGTTTATTTTTGGATTTAATTCAGTCTGAATGCAGTGAAACCAAATCTTCAAACTTTATATCATTTATGGTGGACCTGCGAAAAGGCAAAAATATTCTGGATGCAAGTACATAATAAGATAATAAAATATTAAAAATTGAGTTTACGATGCAGCCTGAAATATACTTGTTGAACATATATGATGGAATAATTTTGTTAAGAAAAAGATCCCAAAGAAAGTTATTTACATATGATTATAGTGGCTAGGATAACCTATGCGGGTAAATGGAAGCAGGAGGAAACACCGGAGATACAAGATTGGTTAATTAAAGTATATGATTTAATTGAAATGGACAAATTAACAACAATATTGTCCAAAAATACTATGAAACAATTCAAAGAAGACTGGGAGCCAATCTTATCTATATTTGAAGAGAACTGGGGAAAATTAGCAAAAAAAGGAATAGAAGAATAAAGGTGAATAAACAAAATAAATTAAAAGAGAAAGGCAAAAGGCAAACTTGCACATAATAAGGAGCTCTTAACTCTGTATGTGTGTGTGAGAGAGAGACAAAGAGTTTGCATATGAAACTCATTCTGCCTCAGTCAGGGTCCACTTCCACAAAAGCAGATGCCCTACTCTCTTCTCAAGGGAATCCATGGGATCCATTGGGAATCCATTGATGGATGCTTTCTGTGCTTAAAAAAAGCGGGGGGTTACCAGTTTTTAGGCATTAGAAGTCTATCCAGAGCAGTGATTTAGGGCAGTGTTTCCAATCTATTAGATGTTGGAAATAACTAACTAACTAACTAACTAACAAATAAATAAATAAATAAAAAATAATTTTATGGTTGGGGTCACCACTACATGAGGAACTGTATTAAGGGGTCGTGGCATTAGGAAGGTTGAGAACTACTGCTCTAGAAGGAATTCTAGAAAGGGACTTTTTTGACCTATTTATCATCTTGCAGGCATGCAGGATGGAGAAATGAAAACCATAGTTTCTCAATACAGATGTTGCATTTAACCACAGAACATGTAAGACAGTTTGCAAATCCCCTTCAAACCAGACCTGTATCTGGACTTGTGGCCAGGTATTAACTATTGTTTATGACAGAGGCTGGAATTATGTTGCTCTTCAAAAGTTGTTGGACTGCCACTCCCAGCATTCTGCATCAATCTCTACATTGGCTAGAGCTGATATGTGTTGCAGTCCAGTATCTGAAGGTTACCATGATTCCCAGCTCCAGTTTAGGTAGCCCAAAATAATGTTTAATTGTCCATTATGTCTGCATAAGGCTGTTAAGTCTTATGAAGGCAAAGCAGTGACATGAGAAAACAAATATCTCTTCTGATTGACCAAAGTAACGTTGACCCTTTCAGCTTGAGATCATAGAAGCATAAATATCTGTAGGCAAAGTGAATCAGCTGAATGAGATAGCCGATTTTGAGTGTCATAAAAGGAGGACTGATTGTAAATTATTTATCCCTGTATTTTATGCTGAGGATGTCTTTTTAAAATATTTCTCCCTTGCTGCCAACATAACTTAGCTGGGCTTGGATTTATGCACCTTGATTTGAGTGGGAAGGAAGGTACCCTGGTGGCGCAGTGGTTAAATGCCAGTACTGCAACCACAAGGTTGTGAGTTCGATCCTGCCAGGCTCCAAGGTTGACTCAGCCTTCCGTCCTTTCGCAGGTCGGTAAAATGAGTACCCAGCTTGTTGGGGGCAATTAGCTAAAATACATTGTAAACCACTTAGATAACACTAGTTGATAGGCGGTATAGAAATAAATGCTATTATATTATTGCTACCATTTGCTGTTCAGCTTCAGGCAGCAAAAAATAACCCAACTCTAGCATGAACTGATGATGCATAATCTCACAAATTGGTCTGTGGTTCAATTTGTTTTGGACCAGAAGGACTCCAGAACAGGATTGGCAACTGTTTTGCGAACTAACTTTGTGCCCTTGGGATCTTATGGGAGCTTTGTGAGCTTCCAAAAATGTGCACTCCTTCCAAAAAATGCAAAAAATTCTGATATTCAAAATCAGAAGTCTAATTTTGAAAAAAAAAAAAGTCAAATAGTGCAGATGTACAGCTTAGGTAAAAGGTGTATTTCACACAAGGCGGCTTCTAGGAGAGGCAGTTTACCCTTTTGGGGCAGGAAAAAGGTCATCCAAGAAGTCTGGAGGAGTCAAGGCCACAAAAACAGCCTTGCATGCTGCCTCAGGGCTGCACTTTATCTGCCTTTGCTTCAGAAATCTAAAAGGTAGAATATAGGTATTATATTACACAATGGACATTTCCTCTTTATATCTTCAGTTAAAATTTACCACCCTCTTTGTTTCTTTCTTTCTAAGCTTCTTTTGAGGGTGCTTGAAAAGCTCTTTTTGAAACAAAGGTTGGTGATTAGATCATGATTAGCCCAGTTTCTTATCACAGAATTTAACATAAGAGATCAAGGTCTTCTCTTTCACATCACAGGTGAAGACAGCTATGCAGGAATTTCTGCTCAACAGGAGATGCACAGACTGTACCAGCAGGCTAAAGGCAATCTTAAGGAGATAATTAAAATCCCTGGAGTTTGGGATCCTTTTGTGATCTGTTATGTAGATGTAAGTGCACACTCTATTGATCTAACTAACTTGCTATTTTTTTGATGCAAATAATGCTGGCAGTTCAAGGTTTTGTAGCCTGGTAAATAATTTTGACACCCACATAGTAGTTTGTTAAAGAGATCTTTGAAAAGAATGCTTAATAAAGATCAAGTAGTCTTTACAGTTCCTTGTCATACAATGTTGTGTTGGCTCTTAGCTTTGATTTTAAAAAGATTAATTTCCAGCCTACTTAGGCCATGACATTTTTTAGGAAAATTTACAAATTATCATGAGAACCTCCACAAAATGGTTTCCATGGATTGTCGCTAATCACAGTATGGTTGTTGGGGGAAACAGGAGGACGTGCCTATCATAAAAGAAGTAATTTGCCCAAGAAACAAAACGCAAAGCAGAAATTGGATAGGAACCCTAAATACCAAACCATATACGTGACTCCACATACCACAACCAAGTTTTGGAAGCCCTAAGGTTAAAAGAGAGAATAATTGGGCAGATGATACAAAGGCAAGCAAAAATCACAGTTTATTAATTCAAATGTAATGGCCAATATGGGTTGTCTGAGCTGGGAGAAAAGGGAATCAGAAGAGAAAAGAACATTAGAGCCAGAATCTCTGACTTGATTATCAAATCACATTTTGGTACTTTTATTCAAGCCATTCTCCACACACACACACACACACACACACACACACACACACCCCACTAGTTGATCCAGGTGTTTGTTCTACTCGGGTTTCTTTGATACATAATCCAAAGCTGCTGGTTCTGGCCCACTATCTCAGTATCCTTTAGTTGTAACTTTTATTGTGAAGTGTACCTGTAGATGAAAATGTAGTCAGTAGTTTAAATAATCAGCTATATATCTGTATTTCCCTCAGCTGCAGGAATATTATGAGGAGTATGAAGAAGCAAAAGAAACATTAAATGAATATGCATGTAATTCCAGATTTCCTTCTAACCCTAATGCTCACGTTTTCTACTATCAGTTCCTTAAGAGAAGGGGTGAATCAAGGAAGGCACAGATCTTTGCACTCCAGGTATGAACTCTAGGTCTTATTTAATAATTGTTCTGATTAACCCGTGATTAACAAAGAACACCAGCAAGGCAGTCTGAATTAAGAGCATTCATTCTGTAGAAATAAATCTGAGAATATGCTTGATTTGTGCATTGAATTCAAAAGGGTTTATAACTATTTTGACTGAAGTTTTAAGTTGAACAAAGTACTGCTTTAAGAGCTTGAGTACTGCCTTGCTAAATTAGACTGAAGATCCATCTGGTACAATGTTGTATTTCCATTTGTCAAGAGTTGCTGGGAATGCCTAGACAGTGGTGCATTTCATAGGTGAATATCTTGCATGGCAGGCATGTAAAATACATAACTAAACAATATGTGTAGTTACAGGTAGTTGACTGATACACCTCATTTTCTAAATATGTTCAAAGTGTTTCACCCAACATATACAGCATAAATACAGTAATAGCACAGTAATCATAACGGGAAATCTGTGTGTAATGCTGGTGCTCCCTGGTGTAACTGAGAAGCATGTAGTGCTGCCTTCAGTTTTCATTCGCTACAGGAATCCAGTTGGACTCTCATAGGAGGAAAAGAAAAGCATGTGAATTTGTCTGAGTATCTATGTTTTGGTTAATTTCCATTGCATTTGTATTTATCTCCCTTCCCTTTTGGTGGCATAGTGTCTCACGTCTCTTGAAAAAAATGTACAATGGGCCCTCGGGATCTGCAGGCTTGGGAATCTATGGATTTAACCAACCATGGACTGAAAATGCAGAAATAGTTAAAAACAAACAAAAACAAACACCTGAGATCTAGTGCTATCAGGCTGAAAAGTGGTCCCAGGATAGTAGCGGAAGGGACAGCAAGGCCTGGGTACCAGGCATGCATTTTTAAGGCCTCGTGAAGTAGGCAGCTTGCCTGCTCTCTGGAGGCAAGGCAAACATACCACAAGGCAAGCATTTGTCCTGATACCCTGCCACTGGGGAACACATGAACTGCCCACTTCACAAGGCTTAAGAATGCACGCCTGCTGCCTGGGCCTTGTTGCTGCCTCTGCTGCTGCCCTGGGACTGCTTCTTGACCTGGTTGCACTAGATCTCAGGTTCATTTTTAAAAAACTATTTCTGCATTTACCTATTACCAGAGGTAGGAGAGGCCAAAGAATGCTTGCCTCGCGGCATGCCGGCCAGCTGCTGCTGCCCTCTGCCATTTTATTAATAGGGATTTGATCGTCTTTTTTGGTATCCATAGGGGAACCATAGCCCTGTGGATAGTGAGGGCCCACTGTATTGTTATTTCCCCTGCTAGAAAGCAGAGCTTTTAATTTTTATAATAACAATTTTTATTTGTTACCTGCCTCTCCTCAAAGCTTGAAGTGGGGCACAACAGATGTTAAAATACAATTAAAACCATCATACCAATTATACCAATTAAAAACACATTATAATTAAAATAT
The DNA here is from genome assembly GCA_948472985.1 of Iguana delicatissima. Taxonomy (NCBI): domain Eukaryota; kingdom Metazoa; phylum Chordata; class Lepidosauria; order Squamata; family Iguanidae; genus Iguana; species Iguana delicatissima. The sequence goes on from CAOKZL010001289.1 coordinate 153,585, forward strand.
ACTGAAAACATAAAACCATTCAAATACAAATATATCATAATTAAAGTCATAATTAAAAATGCATCATAATTAAAAATAGACTGGGTAGGCCTGCCGGAAGAGATAAGTCTTTAGCAGTTTTTAAAATTTAGACAACATATTTTATGTATACTTGGGCTACACGATGATACGGGCAGCTCAATCCTGTCTGATGCTATTACCATTTTTGGCATAAGCTCCTGCTAAAGATTATTCTGTTGAAATCAGTGGTGTATGAAACTGCATAACTCCCTTCTCCAAGTTTATGTACTTATATTGACATTTTTCTATTTCATTTTAGATTTTACATGAACTTGTTCCTTCTCATGAACTAATGTTGGAACTTTACATCATGCTCAGCAAGTCAAGTAAGGCTTCCTAATTACCATATTCCTTTCTCTAATGATTGCGTTAAGGTCTGACTGGCATCTCTTTCTTGAGGAGAATAGAAGAAAACAGGAACCTTAGAGTAGTCACATAGATCAAGTGTGAGAAACTTAGCCTGAGGGTCAAATTGATTTGCAGATACGCATGTTAACCTGATATGTGGTCTTAGTGGTTGTTTGTACCCCCTTCAGAACAAGATAAATCTTGTGGTTTACTAATTAGTATGGGATGCCTTAAAACAATATATTCTAATTGCAGAAAAAAGTAAACATCACAAACTGAGACTAAAAGTAATTTTTGAAGCCTTGGACTTTGCTGGGTGGAAAGACAATGTAAAAGCATGGAACTGTTTGGCAAAGCAGATGGTAGAAATTCTGCAGAAGTAAGTAAACAAAGTTTGCCTTGTGTGATTTCATATCTATCTGTCCGTCTATCTATCAGTAAGAGCAATTCGACAGTGGAATATGCTGCCTTGGAGTGTAGCGGAGTCACCTTCTCTGGAGGTTTTTAAACAGAGGCTGGATGGCCATTTGCTGGGGGTGCTTTGAGTGTGTATTCCTATATGGTAGCAGGCTGGACTTGGCTGTTGTGGTCTCTTCCAACTCTGTGATTCTATCTTTCTTGTTTGAGTGTGTAAAAATAAAATCTGTTGTTTGTAGGCAATATTGTGTCTCACTACTGAGCAGAGAGCTGTTGTAGTATGCATATTCAACTCCTGACATATTCAAAATCAGTGGAGAAAGTTTTAGGTCTTTGCATCTACAGAACTTCAGGGCAAAGGGAAGATATAAGACATCTCTGCAAGGCATGGCCCATATTTGCAGAGCACAGTCAACCCACTGACTTGATTTTCTGGAATAGTTTACTACACTGTTGCTCAAAATGGCACTCTGTGAACTGGTACTGGTCCGTGAGCCATCCGTTGCCAGTCCATGGGGCCCACCAGGTTAGCACCACGGCTCTTTCTCAGTTGCAGCTCTACTAGAGGAGAGGGAACAGAGTGCTTTTATTTGTCCTGTACTCTATGTGTCCCCAAAATACCTTTGTATCCTTGTTTAGTAGAGGGGATGGGTTGGAGAAGGTATAGAAGGCACCATGGTAGGAAATCCAGACAGGTCCCCAAATCTCCCAGATGTGTAGCCCCCGTCTCACTGCCCCCAAAAGAGTCTAGCAAAGTAAACTGCAAGCATTTTCTCTGGATAGAGGACAGGGTCTTAGCGGGCCATGAAAAGAAGCATATGGCCCAGCTGCTAAAGGGAGTCCTCCAGTATAGTCATTCCTATGAACAAAAGGAGTAACTTATGTTGCACTGAGATTGAAAGGGCTTTGGGGAATCTCTCATTTCAAGCATGTTAGTGCTTTGTGTCCAGGTTTTCATAGACTTGCAGCCTGAGTCCTCATATACCCACTATTCTATAGCTTTTATAGATAACAGGAATAAAGACTTTGCTTCTACTATCAAAAAGCACCCTGTAGAGATCTAATATGTAGGTGCTTATGCTTGCTGTAGTGTTTCACCCTGTCAGTCATGCAAGCAACAACTGTAGAAATTTCTTCTTTTACACAATCATTATAGGGACAGGAGCCCTGACCCTTATATAACTTTACCTGGCAACTTTAGAGAGAGTATGTGTGTGTGAGAGAGGGAGTGTGGGTACTTTGGTATCATAATAATAAAGCTGTCAATCCTTTTACACAAAAATCCTCCTATTTGTGTCCCTACACCTTCTTTTCTCAATTTTGGTAGCATAATTTGAGGGGGGGGGCACTGTTGCATTGCTAAGTAGAAGTTTAAAATCCTTGCTCATCAACTTCACATTGCTCAAAGATATACCATTAGATACTGATCTACTTACTATCTAGCCCTGGCATATATTCAAAGCAACCTCTGCAGTGTTTAGTGTAGCACAGAATTTCCCTTTATCTGTGCACAAGCTAAAATTTCTTTGAGTATGGGCCTCATTTAGTTTTCTCTTATTTTCCCCCAGCTCTGACAAACAACTTGACTGGCTCAGAAAGGAATGGAGTTCCAGAAAGGACTGGTGGCCAGCCTTCCATTTCAGCTTTTATTTAGCAAAAAGGAACTGGCAGGAAAATGAGGGTCTGGCTTGTGAAAAAGCAATGGTGGCTGGAATTCTGCTAGGAAAAGGTAAATCCCTAAAGGAAGTGTTCTCCTTTTCTACACAGAATAGATGATAATTGGCATCCTGTTCAGTAATTATGATGTCATGAGTCTGACTTATAACATTGCAATTCACCTTTACAGTTATTGCATTACTACAATGACCAAAAGTACTCGCCACAAAACCTACCTTTTAAACTGTGCAGCCCCCCCTAACATGGCGAATTCCAAGCTGCCAGAGAGCAGGGAGTTGACTGATGATGCATCAAGCCCACTTCCTATAGGTGGGCACACAATGACAGGCTGTTGCAGTGCACCTCACTACAGGAAGAGGGCTGAACACTTAAAGACCTTGTTCTCAAGCAACTTGGAAATAGCTTTATTGGGGGTTGCATGGCTTAAAATGTAGGTTTTTGAGTGTAGTATCCATAGACTTAACAGGGAGGTGTAGGATCTTGGCCAACAATGAAAAAGAATAAAAACTTGAAAATAGAAGATAGCCATCCTAGTAGCTCTCAGTCAGTATTTGGATTATCCTCCATAAAATTGTCTCATGCACTTTTAAAGGCTCCTAAGTTTATAACTATCACACACACAGCTTGGAAACATTACTTTTTTTGATCACATCTCTCTAAACACACATACAGAGACTGGTGGCTAGAATTCTGCTAGGAAAAGGTTTCAGGGAATTGTAGTCCAAAAAACAAAAGTTTTCCAAGTTTTAATAATCCCATCAGATAAATTCCATAATTTAAAAGAGGAGGGGGATTATGGGGATGTCCAGATGTTTTTGGATGTCAACTTCCATTATAGTAATTAGTGAGTTCAACAACATCTGGAGGGCCATATAATTTGCACTTCCTGGCTTCAGTAATGCTTTCTTCTCTATGTGTCACAGTTGGCACCACTGCCTTGTTGTACTCCTCTATCCAGTCAGAACAGTAAAGAGAGATGATTAACTTGTCAGAACTTTGAGCTTGGGATGAATGGTGCTATTTGTTACTTCTTAGCTTGTTAGCATTTAAGTTTCATGCAGCTCTAAAAGTCTTGTGAGACTGTTTTAAACATTAAGGTTGTTTTACTTCCAGAAAATCACCACCTCCATAAACCATCCCCCACAACTTTTTTACTTGAAATGGTGCCATTGAACAAGTTGCTTCCAGATGTAAAATAAGCTTTGTAGATTAGTTGCCCTGTATTTTAAAGGGAACATTACTTCCTCTCTGTTTTACTGTAAACATACTGGAGAGAGAATTGCTAAACCCTGAGGCCAGCACACTTATGGTGATCTACACATGCTGGCAAAATTTTTTACTTTTTGCATAGCAGAACTTCATGCTGTATCCTTAAAGGCCATGAAGTGTCTGCAGTCTTCCTAAAAGCATTGGGGAGGCTGTTGCCCACCAGACTAAAACCCCACTTGCACATGCAGACCTGTGTCGTTCTTTCATTCCCAGGCAATAGCTGGTACCAGAAGTCTAAAGGCCATATATATTTTATCAGCACCTTCCTGATGAAGTATCAGACTCAGTTTGGTTCAATGTATACTGCTGTATGGCTGATCTAGACCAGGTTAAGGAACCCTGGGAACTGAAACATTGAGAAGTTACTGTGATTTTTATGAAAGAGAGTGTGTTACAGTTCCTGGGATTCATCCAAAGAAGTTATGACACCTTGTAGAATAGACAGAAATTCTATGTAGTTATCTGCCCTGCAACTTGCATAGGACTAAAGTGATGGGACTTGTGTGAGCATGTATTTCCCATTCCTGTCTGCTTTGTGGATTCTTGTGCATGGAACACAAAGATCTGTATAGGAGCTTCTCAACCCATTCAGCTGTCCCATAGTTGGAAGTCATACCTTACTGTAGGTCCCAATTGCAAGAGCTCTATAAACACACTTCTACACTATGATCCCTATACAGACTTCCACACTCAGCTCAGACAGGTCATTGAGATTGATGGAGGAGAGAGGATGCTAAAGATGGGATGTAGTATTCTAGTACATGTCCTATCTCTTTTTAGTCTGATGTGGTGTTTAAGGCATATGCTAACCTTGGAGTTTCTGTGTTGCTAGACTGCAAGAATGTTGGACTAAAGGGCCTGTGTGGTGTAGTGGCTAGACTGTTAGAATAGGGCTTTGGAAATCCAATTTAAATTCCTCACAGAGCTAGAGCCACTTTCTGGGTGATCCCAGTCACACATGCCAAACCTGACCCTATCTCACAGTGTTGTTGTGAAGAAAAAGGAGTAATAGGGGAGATCCACGAATGGGAGGAAAGGAAGGTTACAGAAAAAAGTTTTCAACAAGTCTCACCATCTCTTAACATTGGTTATGGTGTCTAGGGCTGATGGAAATCGCAATCCACTAATATCAACAAGGTCACAGTTGTCAAGCCCTTGGATTTCTTAGAAATATGTATAGAACCTACTTTGTGCATGCTTATTAATGGAAATTAAAAAGAACAACTTTCTTGAACAGGGATTGCCATCTTGCTCTTGAGTAACCAAATACATTGAAGGATCCAACCAGGTTATATTCAGATCAGTAAAACGAAGTCTGAAAGAGGGAATGGAAGCCAAGTATTGTTTCCTTCATATAATACTATGAATAGGAATCAAATTAAATAGGCTTGTGTCCAGTAGAGTCTTATTTGCCTTAAATTTTCTCCTTTTTAATCTTGCCATTTCATTTTTGTGTTTTTGTGTGTTTAGATTCCAAATATTTTAAATACGTCATACAACAAGGCTGTAAAGCAAAGAAGAAAAAATTCAAACCCTTGAAAAAATTTGTGAAGGAACACAGCTGGGCCAGTTTGAGATTGTCTGATGTATGATGACTTCAGAGGTCAAATGTCTTTTTAAAAGGATATTGAACTATTTTGCCAGATTATATGAGTTTTATTTTTTTTATATAGATCTTCCCTGCAAATAATTACTGTAGTGGAAAAAGCTGGTACAAAAATGAGAACCATTTTGGGGAAGGGGGAGAACAGGTCCCTGTCTTACAAATAAATCTATTTGAAGATACACATTGTTCTACTTTGAATTATTGCTAAAATAAAAATCCAGGCTCAAAACTTTACAGGAAACAGGTTTTATCACTTACATTTCAAAGTCTTCATATTATATATTTCAAATATGCTCTGGAATAGAATGTATGAGTAGTGGGCACATACAATGTATTATAAACACATGCTATGAGTGTAGCTTGCAAACTACAGTACAGATATACTTGTAAATGGAGTTGCCCGAAGAAATACTACCTCACACTCCAAGTATGTTGAAACTTGGGGAGGGGGGAATCGGCAGAATCTGTTTCCTTCATGACAAGAGTAGTTTGGTGTGTTGACTGTAATGTGTTGTGAATTATGGACAAAAGATGTGTCCTGTTTTTACTATTCTCTGACTGGAATCCTATTGGTTAGTCCCAGCTAGAGTAGTCCTATTACAGTGACCATTTAATAGTATCTGAGGTAAGTCCAACTGAGACAATGGCTCTATTCTAGTCAGGACTAACAATAAAATTTTGGCTTGTGTTATTAGGATGCTCTGGACAAAATTTTAGCTTTTGGTCTGTTGTAAATGCAGCATAAATAATATTGATATCTTAGTCAGCAAATGAATTTCACATCTCTTTGGGTAATTACTGCTGCTGCTATCAGAATCAAATTAAGTTTTTGTCTTTTGGTGACCCCAAATTATTGCAATCCCCTGAAGATAACATACCTCTTTAAAGAGATGATAGCTATTAAATCCACTACTCAGGGGCAATATGTAGATCATGTTGGAATATCTGTAGGGTAAAATACTGAATCTCTCAATTCCCACATTTTTTTGTTCTGTTTTGTTATTCCTGACCTATTAACTCTCCTGGCATATGTGGCACTGACAATGATGAAGTATGTATACTGGTGGAGCTTAAGTTATTGGTGGTGGCAGGTAGTAGAGGATAATGTCATGATGGGAGGGTAAGATTTTTTCATCCTCACTTCTTCATCTGGCTATAGATTTCTGGCCATCATTTCACCCCTCTGGCCAATAGTTGGATGTAGGGGCACTGAGGAAGAAATCAACTAAATTGTGGATGTTCTTGGAGACAGTAGGTGGACTGTAAGTTGTTGGAGTGGAGTCTACTGCTTTCATTAAACAATTTTTCCTTTAGAAAGAGGCTCTTAATAACTAGGAAAAGTACAGAGTTTGTATCTGTATGTAAAGACAGATAGGAAACCCCCCCCCACTCTGCTTTAATTTAACCAACTTGAAGAAATTAGAAAAAGTTAGGGAAAAAAGTTAGGATTGTCCTGACAATCTGGGATTGAGTCCATTAGTCACACACACGCACACACACAATTTTATTTGAAGAGTTCAGCGTGAGTTAATGAATGTTCTTAGCTAATCAGATAATTGGTCCCAATATTATACCATCAAGAAAGATAATAAGTATTTTAATTTCCTATTTCTTTAATATTTTCTCATTTGTTTGAAGACATAATCTTTTTTCCTGACTAGAGCTCATACTGCCAACTGCACAAAACCATTTTTTCTTACTGCACAAAATGTGTTGAGCTTCCCCTTAAAATAATCCAGCCTCAGGTTTCAAAATAGGTTGGTCCAGCTCTGATTATAAAAGAACCATTGGAAATAGGTGTGAAATTATAACAGAAGATGAAAGCAAGGGAAAAAGTCACCAGGAAGTCTGTAAGTAGGAAGGCAGAAAAATTAATTTTGCTTTGCTTGATCCTCTTAAAAACTGAGGTTTTGGTTTTACTACTTTTCATCCAGCTTGCTGAAACTCTTTTTTTTTAAATGTATTATTGCTACCTCTGTATATAGTTATTGCATCAGCCTGGTGTGCTGTTCAGGGGTTTCGCAGTCTTGTGAAACCAAAGGACAATGGGTGTACACCGCTTGGATTCTTTTGGTATTGTTTTTAATATGTTGTGACCCACCTTGTGCATTGCCTCTGAAATGGAAGCATGGGACAGAGATACTTTTAATAAATGAAAAATTAAAGTATGAATGCAACCCATTCAGCATCTTGGGTTTGCCAAAAGCAGAGTAACAATGCTATGCTGTAGAATAAGAAAATACAGAAAGTCTTGCGGGATCAAATGAAATCCTCTGTTTTGTAGACTGCTTAGAAATTGCATTGGCCATTAATTAGGGTTGCTAGTTCAGGATTATTCCAGGCCCTGCAGTTTCTGAGTCAAAACCTTAGACTTAGGGATAGCCCTTGGTGGTGGTCACGAAGTGTTATATATCAAGTACCAACCACAGTTGCTTGCAGTTTGTAACTGAAGCACATACATACCAATAACCTTGCCCCTCCCCCGTTTTTTATGCTTGGAGCTGAGCTGCCCCAAAACTGGACAGTTTGGGCCCTTGTCGCCTGCCTGGAGATGATCCATAAAAACTGGAGACTCAGGGGAACCCTGAGATCTGGCAACCCTGTTTAGATTTCCTAGCAACCAATACAGGGAGGCATAGTGTCTCTTGAACTGGAGGTGACATACAGCAATTCTGACTGCTAGCAACTGATAGCCTGATCCTCTGTGAATTTGTTCAGTTCCTTTTAGAGCTGATCAAATTGACAGCCATCACTGCAACTTGTAGTAATAAATCCCACAGCTTAATTAAGGGCTGTGAGAATCATCATCTTTCCTGAATTCTCCTCTGTTCAGCTTTCTGGGGTATATTATTATAAAAGTGGAAGAAAACCTCTTGACCCATTCCCCCACACCATGCAAAGTCTTACACATTTTTATCATGTTTCCCTGTGCCTGCTTTTCTTCTAAGGAGCCCCAGACAGTGTAACCTCCCAATTCCTTCAGCATTTGTTTGCTCTTTTTGCACTTTTCAGATGCAGTCTACTCCTGAACCACGAGTTATATGGACTAAGGAACCAGGCCAGAGCTGGTGGCTTTTACAGCAGGAGTAGGCAAAGTACAGCCTCCTGGCTGTATGAAGCTCTTCAAAGACACCAGGATAATTAAATCCAAATTCAACCTGCTGAAAAATTCAGTGGCAAGCCACAAAATGTAACGCTGGCAATAGAAAAAGGAAGTATTTAGTTACCTCCAAATAAACAAATGTTTTTGTGGGTGATTCTTTTTGAAGCTTATAGGATAGCATGGGCTCTCCTTGATCACCTGATATCTGCTGGATCTGCAATGTCACCTTCTGTCTGTCAGCAGGAGTGGCACTTCAGCACAGATGAGAAAAGCCAGAATCTCCCTCCCCTGGCAATCAGCCATGGTGGCACTGAGAGTCCAATGCTTGTTCTGTCCTTGGTTCAAGATCACAGTGCCTGTCACAGGACTAAGTTTCCTAGGCAAAAATTAAAGGGCATCTTAGAGTAACATCCCATCATGAAGGCTCTGTCATGTTCCAGTTTCTGGCATGCTGTGATGGATTGCAATTAGAGGAAAAACAGTAATTAGAAAGCTGCCATCTGAGAAATTACCCTCCCCAGAACTGGTGGAATTCTGGATTATATTGGACTGCAATTCTCAGCATTCCTCAGGCTTGATGGGAGTGGCAGTCCAACAACAGCTATTGGGGTATATTTTGCCTCATCTCCCAAACTGCTGATTAGTATGTCTGTTTCATAAATAATGATTACAGCAATACTTCCTAAACTATCTGATGTTGTTGACGTGCCAGGAACCAGTACCATATTTGTGCTAAGTGGATACAACTCTTCTTTTCTTTCCTAGGAATTTTCCAGGGACCAGCACTGGTCCACGGACCACCACTTTGAGTAGCACTGGATTAAAGTTCATGGTTTCAGTTGTAAAACTTACATTGGTCTGAATGCTAACTTGCATTTTAAATGCCATTTTTTGCATATGCCAATACTGGCTTCAGTGTAGATCTAATTTTCCCTTAATGAGTTTAGGGTTAGTATGCTAATCTCTTCCTTCTCTAGTCACAAACAAATTCTTCCAGCTGTTCCCTTTTCACTGCTAATCATGGTGCTGCATTATGTCTGCATAAGTGCTGAGATACTCATGATTAGCATTTTGGTGAAGAAGACAAGGTACAGAGCAATTATGATGAATTCAAGTTGGAGAACAGCCAGTTTGCACTCCTCCTCCATCATCATCATTAGAGTTATGCCGAACAGTCTCCTGTTTTGATTCTGGTCAAAAGTAGTGTTTTTAGTCTGGGGGAGAGAATCTTTCCTGGAAAAAAATTGTCAAAAGGTTCACCTTTTTCCAAACCCCCCCTCAAAACCCTACCTCCTTCTGCCCTTCTTTGTGTATGTATAGGCACCCCAAGTTGGCAATAACTGTACCTAGTTATTATTTCCAAGAAGGAGGAAATTGTAGCAGTACTGATGTCTAATTTCCCATTTTACAGATCTTCTGAATAGACTCTGGCAAGATGGTTCATTGTGCCCTAGTTTCTGGTTGGTAAAAGAGGACATCTGTTGCAATAGTATTTAAAAATTACTGTATAAGGCTGAATACATTGCATTACTGTGAGTCAAAAGTTGTTGTAATGGGAAATGTCTTATTCTGGCCTGCTGATCATCAAAATCCAATTTTTCTTCAGCATTCTTAAGAGCTGAGGAAGGTAGCGAGAGGAGAAAATCCTACTTCATTCCTTCAGAACTTGATCTGAGTTTGACTAAGGGCAAGTCAATTAGAGTGAGCACGTAATGGATGAAAGTGATTCATCTTTGTTCCCAGCTATTTTGCTGAGCTTTGCTTTCTTGACCTTTGTGAATGGGAAGAATAATCCTTTCCTATAGCTAGTCAACCAGATAATATAGAATGCCTGCATAGCTTTTGCATAATTTCTGTCTTGGCTGTCTCTCTCTCTCCCCCCTTCTCTCTGAACATGCAGTATGTTACTGAGTGACCTATACCTCCTTCTGTGCTCTTCAAGGGGCAGACAGATTTACAAAAAGGAAGGCGTGGAGGCTTCTGCTGTGTGAGGCGTGGAATAGCAAAGAGGCGGGCTGGAAGGTTGCTTCTTAGCTTGCCAGTAGTAAACTTAATGGGAGAGTGAAAGAGAGAGTGTGTGTGTAAGCAAAGCTGAGCAAACACTGTGATCTGCGCTAGCTGGGATGCTTCAGATATTCAGAAGATGAATAACTCTAACTTTGAAGGTGACCATATCTCAGAATCCTCCACCCTCAGAAGGCCTCCGGTCAAGAAAACTACTGCACGCTCTCATAAGAGCAATAGTTCTAGGATTTCGTTCTGTTCTTCCAGTTTTATTACTTCTTTCTCCTTTGTCCTGTTGGGTCAAGCTGGGGTGCTGCTGGGACATCCCCAGTGCCTTGACTATGGTCCTCCATTCCAGCCGCCTTTCCACCTGGAATTCTGTTCTGCCTACGAGACGTTTGGCTGTTGTGACCAAGACAAAGACAACATGATTGCAGCCAGATACTGGGAGATCATGGATTATATTGATCCCCAAGTCCACAAACTGTGTGGAAGATACATCAAAGATATTTTGTGCCAGGTAAGACATTGGTTATGCACCATTTGATTGGACTTTTGATTGTAAACAATTGTTTAATTTATTTATTTTTTGAGAATGAAGAGATTCTTTTTTGAACTGGCATATAGTAAAACTAAATGAGTGGCTTTGTATCTGAGATTACTGGCTGATTACTCACATGTGAAAGTACAGAAGGTTTTGGAACAATGTTAGAACTACAGACAAACTAAGGAAATTCCTGTATATACTTCACACCATGAGAGAGCTTTTAAATTAAAAACCAAAAGCATTATTCTCAGGATTAATATAATTATTAATATATATGGGTGAGAGTTAATGCACTGTGGCCTCTTAAAGTTGTTATAGTTTAAGATCTCAGCAGATCTGAATCTAGACCTTGGATGGAGAGACATGGTGGCTTCCTTTTCCTTTGAAGACATCTTGAAGCAGAGATTATTGGTGGTAATCTGTGCATTAGTCACTGGTAAACAAGTTTTGTGGCTTCTGAATTACTGGAAACATTCAAAACTTATTTGAACAGTGGTGGCCATGTGACAAAAGAAATAGATGTTTACACCATGAGAAGTAAAACCTTTCTCAAACTGCTTTAAAACCTTTTAAATAATACTTTCCACATCTTGTTGACCAAGTCGCTCTTTATCAATGACTTAAGCTTCCTTCTTTGCACGAAGGTGGTTGTGATGCAGCTTCTTGGTGTGGTGTGCCTCCAAGTTGTTTTTGACTCATAGTGACCCTAAGGCAAACCTATCACAGGGGTTTCTGGAGGCTGAGGGTGTGTGACATGCCAAAGGTCACCCAGTAGGTTTCCATGGCAGAGCAGGGACTCGAACTCTGCTCTCCAAGGTCATAGTCCAACACTCAAACATCTGCACCACACTGGGACCGTTTCTGCACTGCCCCTCCCGAAACTGCAAACCCCAGGATTCCATAGGATGTTGCAAGTGGAATAATAGCGCTATAACAGACTAGTGCAGAAATGGCCTGGCTCTTGATGCTGCTTATAAACTGTAAAATATTATGTTCCCTAAAAAGTGCCACTGAAGCCATTTTTATAGTGAAAAACTAGTTTCAGATAAAGAAGCAGGGTTTTCATCTGTTGGTGGAAGATAGGGAAAGGAGCAGCTTTATGTCTGGAAACGAAAAGATAATTGATTCCTCCATTTGTTTTGCAAATATAGACTGACTGGTTCACTGAGCAGCATATAACAGACTGAAGGTTTTTTGTTAAAAGCAGCCCACGGACCTTAGTGTTTTGATTTGCAGATGCCATGAAGGATGTGTTTAGATTGGTTTCCTACCTAGTGACCAGCAAAGTCCTGAAAGCAGACTCAGATCAAACAGCTGGCGCACACACCTCTGGAACGGTTTTTCTCCGGTCTCAGCTGCTCCTTTCCCTCTCTCTCTGCTTTTTGTCTCACTAGTTAAGGCTGCCCATCTGGCTGAAGGGTGCAGGCAGGGCAGTGAGTGGGAAGAACAATGACTGAAGAAAAGGGAGCCCCTCCTGGCCTCTTGCCTATCCGCTGATTACCAGGCCAAGAGAGTTCCCTTTTTAACATCCAGTCCCAGAGGTCTTTTTGAGGCCTGCTAGGACAAAGCAGCCAAAACACACACACCAGGCAAACAGTTACTATTCTCCCAGCTCAGCTTCCTTAGTCCTACAATATTATCTGTGCATACTGAATATGCCCTCTTGTAAAAGGGGAAACACTGCTAAGACTGTGAAGTCAAAACAAACAAACAAAAAAACCCATTCAAAATAGACAAGTCAGGATTCAGCTTTTTAAGATGTTTAAAAACAATTTTGTAGCCACAGAATCCTAAAATTCTTCATGAAGGGATACTGTGGATGGGGGAAATTGGGAAGAGATAGGCTGAAGGGAATTAAAATCTATTTTGGTGGGGAATTAAGTACCTTCTGGAAACAGTGAATAAAGCTGAAGGATGCTTGTGCATGATATTTTTGATTAAGGTTTTCTTTGGAGTCAAACTAGGCATAATTTTAATGTGCTCTTGTTTCTAGCATGTATTTTTTTAGGCATGCTAATGAGGAATTTCTTTCCAAATAACTAGCTTCAGAGGAAAAGTTTTCCTCAAGATTGTCAGTATTAAGGAGGAAAGAGTCAAATTCCTTCTCCTTCCTTGCTCTGATTCAGATCCTATTAATTATGACCTCACCAAACACTAAGCTGATGTGATCTGCAGATTTTTTTTTTTTTACAACCTAATGATTAGATGCAGAGGAAATTTAACCACATACAGTCATGTCTGGTTTGTCCCTTAATCATGCTTGTTATGTCTGAGCAAAACAGCGTTCATCAACCTGGCACTCTCCAGATGGGTTGGATTCCTATTCCCAACATCTCCCACTGTTGGTTGGGGATGAATAGAGTTGTCATCAAATAAATCTGGGAAATGCCAGGTTGACAGAGACTGGAATACACTGTACAAATGCTGTGTTGTTGTTGTGTGCCTTCATGTCGTTTCCAACTTGACAACTGTAAGGTAAACCTATCTTGGGGTTTTCTGGGGCTGACAGTGTGTGATAGTGTGATATACCCAAGATCATATTACCCCAAAAGATGGGTGACTCAGAGGCCCACCTATGTTGCCAGTGCCTCCATGGAGCACTGGGGAATTATAGCTCAAAAAGGGAGGCTTGCGAGAGGGGGATAACCTTACAGGATCTTTCCATCTTTGTATATTGGTGCTAATGCAGGGACACCGGTTGATGGTTCAAAGAATGTTTTATTGGGGAAAGTCACAAGTACATGCAAGATTAAATCAGTCTCACAACCATCCAAGGCTAACCAAAGAAAAGGAAGGAAAAATTGGATAGTGAGGATTTGGGATGAAGTGGGTGATATTACCTATCCTGAAGGTAAGAGATGAAGCAATGTGGCTCAGACTAGCAGCCCAAGAGTAGCAGAACAGGAATCTGAGCAGCAGAGTGACTGTCTATGTCCAGTGTACTATGAATTGTCTGGCTCAGAGCCAGGGTTTAGATACCTGGTGCTAATAGCTCTCTGGCAGAACAAACAACAAGCTAATGGCCTTATCATTAGGTGACAAAACATTTGTGGGAATTGTGATAGCTTCTTAATGTCTGGGCAGGGTAAGGAAACAAAGAAGAATTTTGGCAGGAAGAAGGAAAAAGTTGATGACCATTGGTTGCTCTGTTGAGACAATTTTGTGCACTATTGTGTTGGAAGATTGAGTCTTGAGGGGATTATTGCAAGCTCACCAGCACCAGAGCTTCTTGACTGATCCCTTGAACTTATGACCTTGCCATGTCCTGAGGTCCCATTTGATCTACTTTTGCACATGTGCAGTCAGTCCTCTTTGCCAGCATGGCTTTTCAGCCATGACAGTGTATGATTTATATTTTCTGTGCCAATTAAATAATGTTCATTGCCACTTATATCATGGAGTGGGCATGTATGGCATGAGAACAGTCACCCAATGGCAGGGAATCAAACCCTGGTCTTCGGAGTTGTAGTCCAAAGCTCAAACTGCTACACCATACTGGGTCCTTGTAAAAGACTATATACAGAAAGGACTATATGCAAACCATAAAACAGCACAGCACACCATTAAAAGCCCAGCCCAGTCAGTTTTTAAAAGCCTGATGACATAAGAATGCGTGAACTTGTTGGCAGAAGAAGAGTAAGGATGGAGCCCTCCTGGCCCCTCTAGGAAAAGAAAGAGTCTGTGACCAGCCAAAATGTGGGAGCAGCCACTGAGAAAGTCCTCTCCCTTACTCCCACCAAATAAACTTAAGAAGGTGGTGGGACAGACAGAAGGGCCTCTTCAGAAGAGGTTGAAGCTCTAATGCACTCATAAAGGGAGATATGGTTCTTCAAGTAGCCTGGAACCAAGATGTATAGGGCTTTGTAAGTCATCCCCAGCACTCTGAATTATGTCTAGAAACAGACTGACATCCAGTGAAGCTGTTTGCAACAAAGGGTGCTCCTAGTTAACAATCTGGTTGTAGCTGTCTAGACCAGCTGAGGTTTCTGAGCACTTTGCAAAGGCAGCCCTATGTAGAGTACATTACAATAATCCAAATGGGATGTAACTAAGGCATGTACAACTCTGGCCAGATCCAACTGGTCCATGAATGGTTGCAGCTGGCACATTCGCTTTAACTGTGCAAATACACTCCTGATCACTGTTGAGACCTGGGCCTCCAGGATCAGAATTGAAGCCAGGAGTATCTCCAAACTGTGAACCTGTGTTTTTTGGGGAGTGTAACCCCATCTAACACAGGCTGAATCCTTATTTCCTGATCTGTCTTTCGATTGTCCCGGAGCAGTTCTGTTTTGTCTGGATTACACTTCAGTTTGTTTGCCCTCATCTAGTCCATCACAGATGTCAGGCAATGGTTTTGTACAGAAATGGCTCACTTGGAACTAGGCGGAAAGGGGTAATATTGTTGGGTATTGTCTGCATACTGGTAACACCAGTGACAACATCTCTCAGAGGTTTCATGTAGACTTTAAACAGCATATGAAATAAGACAAGTCCCTGGGGGACTCCAAAAGAGTCAAGCAGGAATCCCCAGCAGCACCCTCTGAGAGCCTACCTCCAAGAAAGAACAAGGCCACTATAGAACAGTAGCTCCAAGTCCCATCCCAGAGAGGCAACTCAGAAGGATACCATGGTTGATGGTATCGAAAGCTGCCGAAAGGTCCACCAGAACCAACAGGGACAAACTTCTCCTGTTCAGTTCCTAATGCAGGTTGTCCACAAAGGGTGACCAAAGCTGTCTGTGTTCTGTAACCAGACCTGAAATCAGACTGGAATGGGTCTAAATTAATATATTAATTTTAAAAAACCCACATCACAATCTAGGTGCTCTTTTAGCTGTTGATTATCAGACAACACTCAATTTAATAAGTAAAAGGTATAATTAATTAGTTGAAGTTAATTAGTTGAAGGAAAAGCACTTTTAAATACCATTCCCATGGGCCAGATCCCTTAGTGCACAAACACACCAGAACTTAAATGACTCTAATAAAAACCTCTCATTTTCAGCCTCAACTGGGCCTCTATTATTGATCAATGGACAAAGCAACTGGGTTGCTGTGTGGAGACAGAGAGGCAGACAAAATGGTAGAAGGGTGGAAGCCATGCCCTATGAAGAGTGGCTTAGGGAACTAGATATATTTAGCCGGAAGGAAGAGAAGAGAAGCTTAAGAGGTGACATGATAGCCATGTTTAAATATTTGAAAAGGTATCATAAAGAACATGGGGTGAGCTTGTTTTCTGCTGCTTCAGAGACTAGGACGTGGAGCAATGTATTCAAACTACAGGAACACAGATTCCACCTAAACATTAGGGAGAACTTCATGATGGTAAGAGCTTTTTATACAGTGGAATACACTGCCTTGGAGTGTGGTGCAATTTCTTTGGAGGTTTTTAAGCAGAGACAGGATGGCTATCTGTTGCCAGAGGCACATCTGGCAGCAGCCTCTTGAATGGGGCTTTCCAGAGACTTGTCCAAGGTGGATTGGAGAAAGAACAGAATTCACTAGAAACAAACTCCTTTCACACCCATGATTGTGTATTCTTGCATAGCAGGAGATTGGACTGTGTGACCCTTTTAGTCTTTTCCAGCTCTATGATTCTATGAGCATAATGCTAATAATTATGTGGAAGCAACTCTTCCAAGAGAGAATGAGATCATTATACACTGGCAGACACAATAAACATGGGAACCTAAAGACTTCCTATTTCATCAGCCCTCTGAGGTAGAAGTTGGAACAATTTGCAGTGCACCAACTCACTTGCAGTCTGACACAGATGATAATCTACTAGGTTTCTGTTGACCCCAAGGCAGCCTTACTCAATCAAGTGCCCTGCAGATGCAATATACTACAAGTCTCAAAGGTCCACAGACAGCATAGGCACTCCAGCATATGAAGTAAGCACAAGGTCGTGGAAAGGTGCCCTAGAAATGTTACAGGTAATATCTACATCCCACAGTTATCGATACCACTTTAATTGTCATGGTTCCATCCTAAGGAATCCCGGGATTTATATTTTAGCAAGGTACTGGGATTTGTAGCAAAGAATTACAGATCCCAGGATCCTTTAGAATGGAGCCATGATGTTAAAGTGGTATCAGAATGCTATAACTATGTGATTCAGATACACTTGGCACCACCTTCAATGGATATTAGCTGCATTCTTTAAAATAGTGACAATACAAGGATGTGGTCTGGATCTTTGGATACAGGAAAGGACCAAAAAGAACCGATGGGAGAAAGGTCTTCCCTTTGCTAGAAGGACAAATGGACCTTCTTTTTTTTGCCTTGCACTTCAAAATAGCACAATGAGAATTTTGAGTACTCCAAGGATTTAGATTATTTCTTGTTCTTGAAAGAAAGAAGCAACATATAATGTTTGTAAAATTAAGTTGGGTCTTGAAAGAGTTTGAAGGGCTTGTGTCAAAATATCTTTCTGGGATCTGCAATTATACTAGCCCAAAACATTTTGCTGTCTGAGTCAGAACAGCAAATTAGGTTTCCCCAAAGCTACTTAAGATGAGGTACATAATTCCCAAAGCCAGCCAAGTTATTTTTGGCACAGGAGGCAGAAAATCCCAAAATTAAAAACACAATAACAAATAAAAAACTAACAACTTTCATGACACTCATATCTCTTGCCTGAGGTAGCTCTCTCATTCTCTCTAATAGTGGGGGTGGCCAATGGCTTCACATACGACTCATATTGCCCATTAGATGGATTGAGGTGTCCACTTCAGGCAACTGAACCTGGGCAGTTGGGAACCATACGAACACATTGGAAAACAGAACTATGTATGCCCTGTACTCCAAAAGGTAGCCTGTCTATACCAGGCCAGACTGTTCACCATTTTTGCCAAGAAAAGGGCAGTCCAAGGTAGTCTGGGGGTGGAGCTAGTGGCCATAAAAAGCAGCTTAGTGGGCTCACATGCATCTGCAGAGCTGAACTTTTCCCATTCCTATCCTAAAGGGGTTTGGCTGAGAGAGAGAGGAATGTATCACAGTCACCACGTGAGGTTCATGGCTGGTTGTAGAGGCCTGCACGTGAGTCTTAGTTCAACACTCTTGACTCCTACATTCTAGGTCAACACAGGATACCAGGATGCCTGGTAAAGGCAAAGGATATGTGGACACCTGTCTCCTGTCATTCTATGTACAAAAGTTAGTTGAATCTTGGCAAGGAGAGCCTGAAGTGAGTATAGTAGCTTAGGGGCTGTAGGGCACAACCAGGTGGCACAAACAGCTCTGCCCTCCAATGTGTTGCCACTGTGTGAGGGTTTATATAAGAATCATACAAACTTTCTCTCATTGAGTCATTATTATGTGGGGGGGGGAGGAGAAGAGCATAGTTACATATGCTATTCCAGTTACTTGGAAGAAGAACAGGATTATTATTATGAACCAAACCAAATTCCTTATTACTTCATAGCTGTGACAGAACAAGTCAGAACCTGTGTAGCTCCCATGAAGCTGGCAGCCTTAATGCAAGAGTTCTGGAACCCAGATCTACTTGTACACATCATGTTCTCTCAGATGTCCTGATTTTTTCTTCTCATAATACAGAATTCTCTTCTTGTTCTTTCTACGTTGGAATGTGGCTCTTTTGCTTGGAATACAAAGCTGGCAAAGGTTCTCTTTTTCAAGGAATTCTGAATCTGGGACATTTTAAACTACCCTTAGAATGTACACATACTGTCTTCTAGGAAATGTTAAGATCATTATTCTTTAGCAGAGATTCCAATTTGCATTAAACTACACTTCAAAAAGTTCTACTGAAATAATTGTTACTTCTGTCTTGTCCTTTCCCTCGGCTCTATTCTGAATCAATTCATTTCTTGATATTTAACATGTAGTGGTTAATGTTTTCAAAACTAACAGTTTAAAGCTAACTCTTCATAGTATTTACCAGATGACTTTTCCATTACATGAAGGCAACACATTCTAGCTGTGAATACACTGGATTAGAGTCTACATCAATGGGTTTTAAGTTAATCAGGATGACTACCGTAACTAAATCTGGACTATTTGTTTCCTCGTACATATTCCTTGAAAAGTGTAGAAGTAAAGGCAATCTTTATTATAGCAGCGGGGACCTTTTGGCACTTAAGATATTTTGGACTATAAATTCCACAAGCCCACTGGCCATGTTGGCTGGAGTTTCTAGTAATTTAAAATGCAGATGATCAAAGGAATCCCACCTTGCTTACAGAGGGTCACTTTTCTTGAGATAGAGGTGCACTGTCTACTTGAAGTGTCTTTTTACTAATCTGTTTGCAAATGTAGAAGCTTGGTAGATATTACAAGTACGCAGCAAGCACATAGGCAGGGTCAGTTTCTGCTGACACAATGTTTTTAACCCCTTAACAGGAATGCTCACCTTATGCAGCTCATCTATATGATGCTGAAAACCCGCAGACACCCCTTCGGAACCTCCCTGGCCTTTGCTCCGACTACTGCTCAGAGTTCCACCTCTATTGCCGTTCTGCAATAGCTTTGCTTACAAATGACAAGCATATCCAAGAATGCTGTGAGAAGAACAAGACCCGTTTCTGCAGCCTTCTCAACATCCAGGATGAAGACTATTGCTTTCCTGATGTGCTAAAAAATACAGACCTTAACCGTAATCTGGGCTCTGTGGTGGCAGACAAGAAAGGCTGCCTTCAGTTGTGCCTACGAGAGGTGGCCAATGGGTTAAGGAATCCAGTGCTGATGGTGCATGCTAATGACAATACCCACCGCATGTTCATAGCTGAGCAGGTTGGCATCATCTGGGTCTATCTTCCAGATGGAAGTCGGCTGGAAGAGCCCTTTCTAGACATTAAAAACTTGGTGTTGGCAACCCCCTGGGTAGGGGATGAGAGAGGTTTCCTTGGCATGGCCTTCCACCCCAAATACAAAGACAATGGGAAATTCTACATTTACTACTCTTATCAGGACAAAAAGAAGATGGAAAAGATCAGGATCAGTGAACTAAGAGTCTCTGCATCAGACATTAACAAAGCTGATGCGAACACGGAAAGGTAACATTTCTCCCTAGGCTTGCTTCTTTGCTGAGATAGTTTCCCTGCTTTATCTCAAATGTGTCAGACGCATTGTCTCATTTTTATCCTCACAACCACCCTGTGATATGTGCCATTTCTGTACTACACTGTTATAGTGCTATTATTCCACTTTCAACATCCTGTGGAATTCTGTGGTTTGTAGCTTACTGAGGCCAAAGAGCTCTCTGGATGAGAAGTCTAAATGCCCCTCCTTAAACTGCAAACTCCAGGATTCCATAGGATGTTGAAAGCAGAATGATAGCATTATAACAGTGTAATGTATAAATGGCCATGGTTTAGGCTGAAATACAAGAATTGAAGCTGTGCATAACTTGCACGAAAACAAACCAGTCCAACCCAGGCATTGAGAAACATGAGTCCATATGGTGTTGGACTCAAGGTCCCACTAGCTTCAGCCACCCTGGCTAAGGGTTAGGGATGATGGGAGTATTCGGTTTTCATCTTGAGAGCCCCAGTTCTTGTTTAATTATGCCAATATGTAAATTATTTTCTCTGGTGCTAAATAAGAAAAAAATATATAGAGGTATGTTGAGGGGTGTTTGTGAAGTCCAACTCTCTGGTTCCTCATTGTGGCATGCAGGTGGCCCAGAGCTCCTGAGGTCTGTGACAACAGAGCCAAAGCTTTGGCAGATTCTACCAAGCAGGTAGACCCAATGCTGAGCAGCATGTGTGCTGTCCAAGAAATAATCTATCCAATTAGAGAGAGGTTCATTTTGAGAAGGGTCATATACAGCCACAACAACTACGAATTCAACAATGGTATAAAATAGTTGTGAACTGCATTGGTGGATGGAATACCTTCACCAGTGAAACCATGGATCTTTAAGGTATATATGTGGTGGGTAGGGACCTAAATATGGTCCATGGCCTTCATCTGTCCCCACCCCCAAGCTTTTTTGCTATTTAGACCCAAGGAAAAGCTTCTCTGGTCCTAAAGCAAGGGCTTTCTACTCCCAAACAGCTAGGACTTGGGACCAAATGTGGGCAAGGTGGGGCCTGTATGCTGCATGTGGCTTCTCCAGGATGTTTGTGTGTGTCAAGAACATTTTTTTGAAAAAAAATTTTTTTGCCCCCTATGCTCTCTGGGGAAATGGGGGGTATTTCCACCATGTTTTGCCCCTTGGGCCATTGTAGGTCCAGGAAGGGCCTTTTTCTCAAATGGAATGTAACTTCTTGTCACTTTCTGTTGTTAAAAAAGGACTTTCCTTGGACTAAAATAGTCCAAGTGTCCTCTAAAATATCACAAAATTGTCCCCACAACTCCTAGAGGGTGTCTGGGGACATCTGTGGGCAAAAATGGGCAGCCCTTTACATTCTTCTGAGGGGATGCTAATCCAGCCCTGTAGCCTCTCACAGTTGCCTACCCTAGAGGCTTATGGGGGTGTAATCTGTCAAATGTTGGACCAATTTTTAGAGGGGCTGGAGTTTGTTGTGGTCCTCCAGAGCTCCAGAGGATTGGGGCAGCTTCCTAGGCCCTTGAAACTATGCACCCCTGCTCTGGAGCCTAGAGCACAATGTGACATCCACTGGACCAATGGTTTCTAGGAAAGGCGCTTCCTGAGATCCTATTATAAATATTCTTTCAACCATGCTCAACTGCTGAAGATGTAGAAAGAAGCAGGAAGAGGCATCATTGTACACTGTATGTTGCACACAGAACAATAGGAATAACTTGAAGAAGGATATTGCACAGAAAATTCTCCAGGCCCATATAGAGAACAGTGGTATGATTGTGCTACACAATTGTGCTGATTGTCTGTCTCGGTTTCTTTCTCTTTTTGGCTGTGGCTTGGCACTGCACGATGTACAGTTGCCTGTCAAGAGCAATGATCTATCCACAGAAGAGCTATCAGACATAAGTGCAAGCCTGTAATTGATTATCCATCCCATAATCATTGATACCTCCATGATGACAGAGGCAGTGTCCTGACCCATTGTTATCTCCTGAGGGGACAAGCTGTGGTGCCAAGTGCACTCACAACATCACTATGTAGCCAACACATTTCAGCAGGGCAGAATTAGCAAAGGAATGTTAAGGTCCTTTTTTGCTTAGTCTAGGAAAAGTTAAACATCAAATACTATGCAGATAAGATGTTCTGCTTAATGAATAAGTAATATCTTTTTGAACCTAGAAAGACCTTGAAACTCATCCAAAAGACACAATTGTCTGTTGTCCTTGTCTCCTTCCCCATTATTTTCTGAATTATTTCCCCCCTCCATTTTAGGAGCCTCTTAGAGATTGAAGAACCAGCAGCAAATCATAATGGAGGACAGATTCTTTTTGGCTTGGATGGTTATATGTACCTGTTTACAGGAGATGGAGGGAAAGCTGGTGACCCTTTTGGTAAATTTGGGAATGCTCAGAACAAGTAAGCCATACAACTACTGTTTGTTCTGTATAAATATGTGTTTGTTAGATGTAAAAGCAGCTAGGTTTGGTTTCAAAAGCAAATTATGCGATTTTTTAAATAAAACACTTCTTTTTTTTGGCAATTTCTGTTCAGTTCGATTATTTTGCATGTAGAAATCTATCTTTTATATAAGCTGCCTGATATATTATCAAAAAGTGGGATATGAAGCTTTTGAATCAGAGATGGGAACCACTTATTCTTCAGACTTTATTTGCTTTTCATTTACTCTTTCTTCCAAAACCATGACTCAAGGCCCCAATGTTGAGACTGCAATTTCCATCATTCCTCATCTTTGTCTATCACTGACTTAGGCTGGTGGGAATTGAAGCCCAACAACTTCTGGAGGGCCACAGATTCTCAACCCCTGTTTTAAGTAAATATTGACACATTGCAATCAGTGTGCTCAGGGTCATGTAATAAAAGAAAGCTGTAATGCTACTGAGGAAGTATACATATCATTCTATCTCCAAATACGATAATTTCAGTATGATTGTTTAAAAACTCCACACATGTTTTAAAAAGCCATGAGGTCTGCTTATCAAAGTCAGGCAGGTCAAAATATACTTTGCCATCAAGTGCTTGTAAGAAGCTGTCTTTTTTGGGGGGGGCGTGTTTAGTTGCTCTTTTGAAAAAGAAAGAAGAACAGCACCAGGGAGGTTCAGTTTAGAGTGAGATATGGTGAAGGGAAGAAACTATGGTGGTCCTTTCCTGTCTGCTGTTTCTCCACGCCAAATCAATCTCCCACTGAGCTTCAAACAGACATTTGCCCAAACAGACATTTTAAAAAGCCATGATGGGGAAGAATCTGATGTGCAAAAAAGTGGACAGAGTAAGAATCAAATCCCTCTTTCCTATATAGTATTAAGAACGAGAACTTGAATAACAGTTTCAGGATCTGCTACGCAAGTTTGTACAGAATATTACATAATTAACTCCATAATTTAGGTACACAGAAAAGGATGCGTATCTATTGGCATCAGTGCAAAATGCTTTAGATATTTTAAACATCTGTATTTACTATTGTATTTGTAAGCGCTTTTTAAAAAAAATCCTGGCTGACACTCATAGTTTCTTTATAACTATTTTTACATATATTCTTAAAAATATTTTGTGTTTCCAGCTGCTTTGAAAGACTTCAGCTTGATAAAGTGTGATGACATTTTAAAAACAACAAATATGTATGCTTTAAAGTTTCAATGTGCTGGATACAAGCAATTTCATACAGAAGTTACAAACATTCCCCTTCTCCCTATGCTATGGCAAACTTCTATTACAATTCTTAGCAACTGAAAAGGATGACTCCACTACTAGGAGTGACAATAGCCCCCAACTTCAATTTCCCTTGAATCTGCTGTTGGCCCACAGCCTTACAGGGCTGTAAAGGAGTTTGCCATGTTGAAGTAAGATTCAACTACCAGTCTAACCTGATTCTGGGTATGGAGTAGGATACTATCTTGGTTTTGGTTTGGGGTTAGTTTTGCCTCATGCAGCCTTTACTTAGACATAGTGATAAACTTGTTACCAGTAGGCATATCTTCTAAGTCAGTTTAAACAAAACAAAATGATCATTCTTTGTTGTTGTTGTTGTGTACCTTCAAGTCACTTCCTACTTATGGCAACCCTAAAGTGAACCTACTACAGGGGTTTTCTGGAGGCTGAGAGTTTACACACTCAAGGTTGCCCAGTGGGTTTCCATGTTTGAGCAGGTAATCAAATTCTGGTCTCCAAGGTTCTAGTCCAGAGCTCAAACCGCTATACCATGCTAGCTCCATCTTTACCTCACTTTAAAAATCACCTTTCAGTGTTTTCTGTTTTTTTGCTATTGTTATTCATTATGTTCCCACACTGGGTAATATGCGCCCCTGAGATCTGTGACCAGTTCCCAGTCTTCCTGCTTTTAGGAAGCAATGGAAGACACATCTTTTCTTCAGAATGTCCTTTAAAACTGTTTAGATACATATTGGTTCTTGATTGTAAAGTCTGGTTGCTTAATCTCCTTTTAGCTGTGAGCTGCCTTGACTGCTATTTTTTCAGTATAAAATGTAATAAAATAACTAAATTAAATTAGTAATTGTCTTATGCCTTGATTTTTCTCTCAGGAGTAGTTTATTAGGAAAAGTTTTGCGGATAGACGTGGATGGAAGAAGCTCCGACAGGAAACCTTACCGCATCCCCTCTGACAATCCTTTTTCCTCTGACCCTAAAGCTCTACCAGAAGTTTATGCCTATGGGGTGAGGAACATGTGGAGGTGTTCTGTGGACAGAGGTGACCCACTCACTCGCAAAGGAAGGGGAAGAATATTCTGTGGAGATGTTGGCCAGAACAAGTTTGAAGAAGTGGATATAATTGTTAAAGGTGGCAACTATGGCTGGAGAGCTAAAGAAGGCTTTGAATGCTATGATATCAAGCTTTGTCAAAATTCATCCTTAGGTAAAGAAGTGACTGGTTATTTTTCACAGATTCCTTGAAGCCACCTCTTTTATTTGTAAAAGTATTTGGTCAGTTATTATACTGCAACTGTATTTCTTCTACAGCTGTGTGCCTGTGTGGGAAGTGTATACGCACTTAATAAATAATACTATTACGTGCACTCCAGTTCTCTGGCTAGCCAAAGAACAGTTGAAAAATGGGGGGGGGATTTAGAGTGAGGAAATCATGCTTGGAAAGGGGTTAAGCATTTTCCTTGCTAACTTGGAAGTGTTTTAAGTCCATGCCTTCTGAAAATGGCTTTGCTAAAATGGAGACAACCAAATAAGGGACCTAGAACACAGTGTATGTTCATCCAGGTGTTTTGGATATTAGCTCCCAGAATTTGTACCTAGCATGGAAAATGGTAAGGGAATGTGAGAGCTGTAATCCCCACATGTCTGGATGGGCCAAAGGTTTCCTACCGAGGTTGTGCTAGTGTGTAATACAGTGATGGGTAACTGTGGCCCCCTGTGTGTTCTCTATTGTAACAGATGATATACTTCCAATATTTGCCTATGGGCACTCTGTGGGAAAATCAGTCACTGGAGGATATGTCTATAGAGGGTGTGAGTCTCCAAACCTCAATGGCCTCTACATTTTTGGTGATTTTATGACTGGGTAAGGAAGACAAGTGGTTCTTTTTATACTTAAATGCATTATACCCTCCCTCCACATTCGTGGGTTTGACTTTTGCAGGTTTGATTATTCACAAGGCATGCACATGTTTCTCCCTCCCATTTTTCTCCTCCCATTCCCTTGACTTTTGCCTGGGCGCAGAGAAGAAAGGAACACATGCTGGAGCAAAGGGCAAGGGAATGGCGAGGAGGCATGTCTGCTCCCTCCTCATTTCCTTGCTTTTTTTGAATTTAAACACTAAATGGCAATGGGAATTACCAAAAATACTTCAGGACCACCATGGTTCAAGCTGAAGGAAGGCTTAAGTTTAGAAAGGGTCCAGGAAGGGATCCCCTAATTGCTCTTTCTTTACTAGGGATGTACCTGTTGTAAATAAAAAAGGAAATTCAGAAGACAAATAGGGAAAGAGAAATAGTCTTTTATATATTATAGTTAAAAGATAAAAATAGCATATAGGTTCTTAATGTACAAAAGGTTAAAGGAGAACATGAGCAAGTTTGGCAAGTTAAAATACAAAATATATCAAAATATAATACAATACCACAGTGAAGCAGGATATGATATAAACTGCAGCAACAGCAAATCAAGAAGTGGATGTTCACTAAGAAAATACTACTCTTATAGAGCCTTTACAACTGCTTCCAATAACAATAGCAGGTGAAGGTCCTCTATAACACCAATAGACCAATTAACCCCATAATGACTAAAGTTGTAAGTCTTGTCAGTTCCAACAGTACCAGCAACATTCTTCCCCTAACGCTTAAGCTCCATGGAACTATAAAACCATGAAACACATAAGGTTTTTTTTTCTCATCCAGTCGACTTATGGCTTTGCGGGAAGACGAGAGAACAAACAAATGGAAGAAGCAAGACATTTGCATTGGCAGCACTGTAGCCTGTGCTTTTCCAGGGCTGGTCAGCTCTTACAGCAAATATATTATCTCCTTTGCTGAAGATGAAGCAGGTAATGTTTGCTGCTCATGTCTCTTTAGCTAATGAAATTGTTCAGTGGAGGAGATTGTAAAAGCACCCCTTCTACAGGCAGTATAGCTTTATAGTGGTGGTAGTGGTGGTTTCTTCTTTTAAACAAAACAAAGCATAAACCCAGGAGAACTTAGTAAATGACTGAATGTTAATTTTAGGTCTATTTACTGTGACACTAATGGTGTGATTGTTAACAATGAAGTCCTGATTTCTTCAAAAAATAAACAAGTGCGGAGGTAAATGGGATAGACTTTGACACTACAGCATGTGGGAATGGAGGAAGGTAAGCCTTCCTTCCCATGCTGTGATCTCAGTAAAAATTGCATACTTCCCCATCTGGCAATTAGCATTTAGGGCCGGCCAAACAAACAAACAAACCTCCCATTGATGGCAATGGGAGGTTCCCCCTTACACTCATTGCTGCATGGGAGTGGTGTGTAGCATTCTTATGGAAACAAAAACTGGGAAGAGATACGTTAAAGCACTCTGCACCTTATGATGTCCAATCCCTTGACCACCATGGTTATGCCACTGAATACTAATTCTTGGAGAGAAATCAAGGGAGAGAACTATTGTCTTAGGACTCGCTTGCAGATATCCCGGAAGTATCTGGCTAGCCATGATATCATACAAGAGACTGATCCTAATGGGCTATTGGTCTAAATCATTTGTTATCTTTATGTGCCTTCAAGTCAACTCTGATATAAGGCAGCCTTATCACAAGATTTTCTTGGCAAGATTTATTCAGAGGAGGTGTACATAAAAGCTGAGGGAGTATGATTTGCCCAAAGGCATCCTGTAGGTTTCCACAGCTGAGTAGCAATTCAGACCCTACTCTCTGAGTCTTAGTCCAGTACTCAAAACTGGTATGCCACATTGGCTCTAGGGCTCTTCTAAATTGCTTATTAAATCAGGCCTGCTCAGCATCTATCCCACCAAACCAAACACAATTTATCAGTCATAAAATGTGACCTACCACAAGCTCTAAGCTTCCTGTTTTAATGCTTGTGTGGAACTGTAGAAATGGCCGAACAGCAAAGAAATAGGTACTCTGCAAGTTATAGTACATGGCTGGATTCACCTGGGAGGTCGCAATTTGTGCCAGCCTTGATTATGTAGAAAAGGGGTGGGCAACGGGGTTGGTCAGAGAACCAATTTTCTGTGGCTGCACCGACTGCCAAGGATGGGGAAAACCAAAACTGAAAGCAAACTTTTGGGTTTGAAAAAATTGTATTTTTAATGCTAAACAGTGCAGGGGTTAGGGTGGGACTTGCAACCTATTCTAAGAGTGAACTCCTCCTGTAGGCTTTCATAAGAGAAAATGCAGTCCCTTTTTGGAGGCCAGAAGAAGAGCAGTTAGGAAGTTTGGAAAGATCAAGGGCCAGAAAAACACCCTTGGAGTGCTGCCCTTTGCTCACCTCTGATGTAGAAGAATTGCAACCTACTCAACCACTGATTCCAGCTGTGTCTGAAACTATTCATAACATTGGTTTTCTCTCACTCCTTCTATTGTCTCTAGGTGAACTATATTTTATGGCTACATCCTACCCCAGTGCCTATGCTCCACATGGCTCAGTTTACAAATTTGTGGATCCTGCAAGGTTGGTACTTTTAATTCATGACATCCCTAAGAAGTAGATTAGGCTAAATGTTGATGGGTGGCCCAATGACACCCGTGAGCTTCATGGCTGAGTGGAGATTTGCACCTGGGTCTCCTGAATCCTACTCCCACTCTCTAATTATATGGCAGTGTATCTTCAAAAAGGAACAGAAGCAGAATCACCTATGTACAAGGAATTAAATATGTTCAGAAAACCGTTGTAGTATCATTCTCTCACAGCATAACAATTTACTTCTCAGAATAACACTTAGGCTAAGTCCAATTGTTAGTCCCAGCCAGAGTAGACTTACTGAATCAAGAGAAACTTGTACGTCAATGGCTATGTAAATTATGTTGACTCTTGGTGGAACTGCACTACTTGGACGTTATTGGGCTTCAGGCGGCAATCTTGTACCCACATCCTTGGAAGTAAGCACTATGGAACTTGATGGTGCTTAATTCTGAGTAGACAAGTACAGGATTTCACAGGTAGTTTACTAACCGAGTCAAGGCTGAACATGTGCATTTTACAATGGACCTATACCAATTGATTCTGCCCTTTTGAATTACAATTAACATTCATGCCTTGCTTGATTCAAGCCCTGCCTTTCTAATGAATGACTACATTGTGACCTTCAACGGACAGAAGCTATTGTTGCCATTATGGAGCTATTACGAGGGCAACACTATTTAAGTAGCTGTGGGCACACCTCAAAATGTTATCTTTTGGCCTACAACTCCCAGAATTCCTTGAGCAGCACGGTGTTTTGCCGTGGGATTCGGGGAGTTACAGTCCAAAAAGTAAATTTTTGCTTTTAGCTCTGGTTAAGATGGTCTGCATGCAGTACACAGAGTGACAAGCTGCACCTCTTTCCAGGTTCCAGAGGCCATTTAGAAATGAACATTGCCAAACAGTCAGCTTTAAGCCCCTAGAAATATATGTCTAAGCCCCTATATCTAACCCCTCCTCTCCCCCCGCTCTCTCTCTATAAATATAAATACTAGCATGCTTACTTGGTATTGCTTGGGATTTTATTTTCTCAAAGGTTACACGTGTTAGAAATACCTTAGGAATTACCTTACCTTACCTTACCTTAGGAGTTAGATGCAGTTGAAAAACACAGATTTGAGATCCTGTATCTCTAATTCCCAAAACTGTGTTGTTTAACACCTGTAACTTTTGCCCATATTCCTCAATCCAGTCTGTATTCAGAGTTAACATACAGAGATTGAGTTGCTGAGGGGACTTGCTGCTAGGCCTCGTCTCTATAGCAACTGGCCTATTCTGAGCTCTCTGGCTGAGAATTCTAAAGGCCCCTCCCAGAACTGCCAACCCCAGGATTCCATAATCATAGCCAGCCAATCATATGAGGTCTTCTCACCTCACACAGCCAATCATATGAGGTCTGTGCCTGCCTGACACAGACAAACAGAAGGTCGCTCACAAACTTTGACTTTTATATAGTACATATATGAACAACACCACAAATGGTATATTAAATTTGAAACATATGCATTATCCCAAAAGTTCTGTGCATCCAATGAGGTGCTAGTGCAGGACTTGATTGAAGGACACTTTTGCCTATGCTGCTCACTATTACTGCAACAGTTGGATGCAATCCCTCTCTTTTAAATTCAGCTAGTAAGTACAGGCCCCTCCCTAGGGTTTCCACACCCAGTGGGCCAAATGAACAATTCACAGGCATTACAAAAGCAATACTCATCATTATTGTGGAGCATGAGAATGTTCCCACATGGCAAAGGAGGATAACATGAACTGCTACACCTAATGCTATAGCTCCTCTGTATGTCCACAACCACTGCTTCCAGTTATTACCAATGATTTTCTTTCAGGGGAACCTGCCCAGTGTCCAGCAAAATTTACAGAAGGACTCAGACATCTGCTTTGCATTTCATGTACTCTGAGCAACCTCTATTTTCCCAATGCCAGTTTTCACACATATTCCCAGGCAGCCTTCACAAACTAGCACCCTCCGTACGTGTTGGACTACAATTCCCATCACAGCCAGCTTGCATGGCCAATAGTGCATGTGAAAAGTGCAAGTTCAGACAGGCTGCAATAAAGAATCCTATCTTTACTGGTGCACAAGGAAAAGTGGCTCACAGTGTACACTGACA
This sequence comes from Iguana delicatissima, assembly GCA_948472985.1. Classification (NCBI taxonomy): domain Eukaryota; kingdom Metazoa; phylum Chordata; class Lepidosauria; order Squamata; family Iguanidae; genus Iguana; species Iguana delicatissima. Next base: position 183,917 of record CAOKZL010001289.1, read on the forward strand.
GATCCTTAGTCTGGAAAACAGATGAAAATGCATCCCTGCGTGGTATTTATTTTAGTTTGTATTTATTTTGAAATTGAGACTGAGCATAGAATTTGGCTCAAGTTCAGGAACAAGTCTAGTACAAACATGGAAGCTGTTGACCAAAGTTAAAAAGTTAGAGGTTCCAAGTAATTGCAGGCCACATTAAAAACATCAAAAACAAATCATATTTCATATCCTCTGTTTCTTTACTTTCTTTTGCTAATGGATATACAGAAATATATTAAGCATTAATCAGAGCATGAAACAGGGAAATATTAGGCCTTCCTAATATAGGAAATAATATAGGATGGAATTCAGGAGATAAATACAGTATTTATGATGTTATTTTCCTGCATGATATATGGCTCTGTACCAGGACTAAGGGAGATTTGGTACAACTTTTGGGAGGCTGTTTGCATCTTACACGTCTCCTAAGGCTGGGGTAGGCACCTTTTCACAACTCAAGGGCTGCATTCCTTCATGAGTATTCTGTCCTGTGGACCATGTTAGTAGCGGGCAATGCCAAAGGCAATGTGGGCAGGAGAGAAATAAAAATGGGTAGGTCATCCACTTTGTTGCTGTTGTTCTGCCACCTGTTTTAGTCTCTTAATAGGGAACTAGATGTTCTGAGAGTTCATTCACTCCAACCAAACGTAAAGTCAGAGACTTCTTGAATAGAAGCAGATAAGAGTTTTCAAAGTTTCTCCCTTGCAATTCCCAAATGGAGAATCACAGGTTTTTTTTTGGTCTCTCTTTCCCTCTTCTTGCCAAGCAGAATTTGGTATGGAAGGGTCTGAATTGATCATATGCAGAGAGCTTTTGAATTAGGCCACACGAATTTGTGAGCCACATGAAATTTAAGCCTAGGACCTAAACAAACTTTTTTGATGCCATAATCCCTTTGTGTGCCTCTTTTCAAGCCACTTTCTTATATATCTTTTTTCCACAATAGAAGGCAGAGATTAGGGCAATCTCTTTTGTGTGATGTCGCAGAGATTACGACAAAGGACATTAATCCAGTAAGACATTCTTTCAGATCAATTCAATACCTCCAGGGTTTTTCTTTTTTTAATAACTAAGCAATCCCATATTAATCACATGGAAGCATGGAGGGAACTTTTTTTTTAAAGGAGACAGGAAGTCTTACTCTTCAGAGAGGACAAATGCACTATCCAGGCTTTCTTAAATTCTATCTGTGCAAGAGGCATAGGAGTGGCCCTGTGTGTACAAAACGCACTGCACCAGGCTGTTCTATTAAATCACTGGCCTGTTAGGGAGGAAATCTAGATGAACTTTCAGCACTAGAACATCTATGTACCTATACCCTATTCCAGCCTTCTCCCAGTTTCTGCTTTCCAGATGTCTTAGACTACAATTCCCATCATTCCCAGACAGAACATCCAGGACATGCTGTAGAAGTCTTCTAACAGGTGTGTGCAAGTTGTGTGACTGTTGTTTCATTATTCTCTATGTTACATTTTTTAACTTTTAAATTAGTACTTTTAAAACAAAAGGGAATTTCATTTACTTTTTAAAAGCCTTTTTAATTGTAATGATTGTTTTTTAACCATATTTTGTTGTAATCTATATTGTGAGTCAGCTTGAATCCCATACTGGGAGTCAGGCAGGATTTCTTAAAAAATAAAATATTTGGCTGAAGTGACAGGAGCTGTAATCCAACACATCTGGAGTGCACCTAGTTGGAGAAGGCTGGAATAGGTTTAGTTCTGAAGTCAGCTGTTGTAATGGAGAAAGGTAACGGAGAAAGTTCCTTCAGGCTTTCTGCCATTCTCCCACCAGTCTCATGATTTAACAAAAAGGCTGATGTATATGAGCTACGTCTAGAAAGAATGTGTCAGAAAGAAACCAAGTCCATTATCCACTCTCAGATGTCCACATATATTTGTGACTGAATCTGTTTTCTAGGAGAGCTCCACCAGGGAAATGTAAACAGAAGCCTGTTCCAGTGAAAACAAAGAGCAAGCGAATCCCGTTCACCCGAAGCACAAGTAAGCTGATAGAGGTTGGGTTTTTAATGTTTGTTTTGGCTACGTAGTACAAATGTCAAAGCACACCAAAAGGAAGTATCTGTTTGTCATTTATTTATAGAAATAATTTTTATGCTGTCTTTTTTCCTTATGGATACGAGGCTGGTGGAGAATAAATATGACTAAAAATACTCTTCATAAATACACAATGGAATAAAAATCAACAACAGGTGGGAGGTAGACAGTACAGTAAAAAAAAATATGAAAAATTTATGGGGTCACCATAAGTTGACAGGAGATTTGAAGGTATATGTACACACAGTAAGTGAAATTGCCAACTTTTAAACATCTGAGCAAACACCTCTATTGAGGAAAAGGAGTAGAAAGGGGTAAACTTAGAAAATATCCTGGTCTGGATGACTACTGCAGAGTTTTGTAATGACATTTAAAGAGGTTCTTGCTCTTAATTTATTAAAGTTTCATAATGACAAACATACAGGCAGTTCAGACAATACACAGCTGGAAGCAAACAAGGGTAGTGATGATATCCAAGGCAGGTATAGATATCCTACCTCCAGACTCCTTTTACTCCATTGTCTTTCTTAACTAGGATGTTAAAATCTTTACATCTAGTCTAGCTAAAATATTTCACTTTATCTATTCCAGCCAAATGGGTTTTATGCCTGTTTAGATGAAGGGCAAATTTGATCCAAAGGGTCCGAATTATAATTCATTATACAATGGATGGGAATTCTATGATATAATAAAGGGTCACATATCACCCTTGGGAGGAGCAAGTGTGGTTCTTGCCTTCCATCCCTCCACCAAAGCCCATAAAAAAACGAAACCAAACAAACAAACACCAAGAACTTCCAGGGCAATGTGGTTTTGCCCATAAATGCTGTCCCCTCTGCACAATCCTAAACAGCCAAAATACTTTCTAAAATTGATTGGTGACTTTGATCATCAGAAAGGTCATATTTAGATCCTAAGTCCAAAACAATGTTGAAATGTCAAATCACAGCCCCTGGAGTCATTGTTTTGGTAAATAAAAATTGCCTTTTTCTACCATTTTTAATAAAGCTGGGAAGGTTGAGATTTCCAAGGACCACAAAGGGCTGTGTGGGGCCTCATATCATCTGTGGGCCCCATGGCTCTCACCCATAAAGCCTTGATTAAAATTCCCAGTGGCTAGAATGAAAATAAGATCCCAAAGCAGCTGTTCTCAGAGGCTAGGCAGAAACTGGCTCTGCTTGAAGAACTTACCCCTAACTTGAACATTTTGCGAGGGAATAATAATAACAATGCACATTTACGGTTTTGATTGTGTAAGCCATTAAAGAAGATTCTCCATATACTCCCCCTGCTGATTACTTGAAGTTTTGGAAAAGTTTATTCTAATATCCTCCTTCTGCCTTGCAACCATTATGGCTTGTTGCTGTGTTCCCTCTTTTTCTTTATTTTAAAATTGTATCTGTAAATTTGTAAATCATATTTGTTTAAAAAAATGAAATGCTGGGTAAACACTTTTATACTAAAAGGACTAGAGTGTCAATACAGACATCACTCTAGAACATCTAGAGACATCTAAGAATGGTATAGGAAAGATCAGGGGGCTGCGAAAATAGCCCTAGGGATCACAAGATTCCCACTCTGCTCTAATGCCGCAGCAGAGAAAGCTCTTTCTTGTCCAGTATGGCTCCTCTTACAACTTTGCTCTCCCATTCCTTCTGGGAGATGGAGGTGGGGTGAGCAGGGAAAATTTTGTTAAAAGAATTGTCCGTTCTGCTTCATGCCAAATCAATTTGTTGAAATATTTTTAAAAAAATCTTTTCACAGAGACTGTCCTTGAAGTGATCAAAGAACTTCTTAAAACAACTCAGTCTCCCAGATTTAACTCCACTGAACCACCCCGCACATCTAAGAAGCCTCTATCTCACAAACACTCAACTAAACGTAAGACAGAGAAGCCAGCGAAGGCCGATAAAAAGCAGCAAATGGCACAACTCCTCAAGGCCCAGGGGTCTAAGGCACAAAAGCAGAAGACTCCACATGTGTCCAAGGCAGCAACATCCTCACCCAAAAGGAAAGGCTCACAGTTAAGGAGAGCCAAAAAGAAATCTCCTCGGGTTCCCAAAACGAGGTCAGCAGCTAAGGTGAAAGCACAGACGAAGAAGAAAAAAAGAAAGGGGGTGAGCCCAAGAAGTACCCTTTGAATTTCCAATATACATCAAAAAGTCAAGAGATTGGAAGGTAGATGGGACTGCTGGGTGACTGCCCCTGCTTCCGCTTTCATCTTACTTAAGAAGATCAGATCAGCATTTAGTTTTCACACAGAATATATACAATACATATTTAACCATAGCATAAGATTTTTGCCTGTAACAGATGCAAGGCATACATTTCAGTAGGAGCGTAATTTACCCAGACATTGTCTAGGCTGATACTTTGTAGAATTCTGACTCAAAGGACCATTTTATCAATTCAAGTAGGTAATCTGGTTACCATTTACAGTAATGCTGTGCTAGAGACTACAGCTATGGAAATGATAACGGGTTTCCATTGCTTGCTTATCATGGCAAAAAGCGGCGACGGGAATAATATGACATTTCTTGGACTATAACTTCCAGATTTCTTCATTTTTCTCTATGGTGGCTAGGGCTGCTGGGAGTTGTAGTCCAACATCTGGGGGGGCCAACTGAATCTCACTTCTTTCAGAAAAGTATAATGAAAACCACTCCAAAATCTTTTGTAAGAGAGCTTTGAAGCACAAAATGGTTGAATCTCTCAGTCTGAGGGATAAAAGGCAAGGTCTAAGTGAGTAAGGAACACTGGTTGTACCTCAGAGGACTCTATAGTCTAATGTTCTTCTTAGGCCCTTTCCACACGGGGTAGTTAAAACGGTGTACAGTGACCTCTAACGGAGGTCGTCTACACCGTGGAGTGTGCTGGGGCGTTTAAAATTTTGAGGTTCTACACCTCAAACTGCCCTGAAGCGACCGGAAGTGGTGGTGCCGTGTGTTTTTTAAAAACCACTTTTCAAGTGGTTTTTATAAAACACGAGCGTGCAGCCCCATTCTACCCTGTTGCAGCGTCCCGGTGTAGATTTGCAGGTGCGCGCAAGTGCGTGCCTGCAGATCTGCCAGGAGGCGGGCTTCCGGCTGGCGAGCTTCTCCGGTTGGTGGAGAGCCTCCACCAGCCGTAAGCCGCCATTTTAGACGCCGCCGGACGCCACAGGAGTGTGGAGCAGCGAACTCACGCTGCTCTTCATGGTGATGGACTTACCCGGCTTCTGGCAAGTTCCGTTTCTGCGCGTTTTACCCCGTTCCTCCCTCCACGTGTGGAAAGGGCCTTAGATTTCCATTTGTACAACAAGGAACATAATTAACAAAATTGCCCAGCTGGTTTTGTTTTAATTGTAATAACTAGGCACTTTTAATTTCTTTTATCAATTGTAACATTCTTTCTACAGGAGAATCTTATCTCTTTTTCTCTGTTCATTTAATTAAATATTGGATAAAAATAAAGATATCAAAATATCTTTGTTTCTTTGAGTCGCTTGTAAGGCAACAACTTTTAATCAAAAGAAATGTTGTACTTTCCATCATGAAAATGAGCATGCTTTTACAACACAGTAAGGGTTATGTTTATAGACTACTATTTTGCACTTGAAAACTTCAAAGAAAACAAAAGAGACATTTCAAATGCTGGAAAAGGTGAATATCTGGATAGAAAGGCTGAACAAAGGTACTGAACAAAGGTAAACATCACAACTGAAGCTCCAACTACCTTTTTGTCACATCCACTGATAGAATTGAGGTCCCAACAGATTTTGGCCCAGGTTTCCTCAACTGAAGGAAAAGATGCCTTACCGTTACTACAAAGAGACAGAGACAAAAGTGTCTACAACAAATATAAGGAATCTGTGGCCCTCCGGATTTTGCTGTCTCAAATCAATACCACCAATAGTCATTGATGAGGGGAGTAAACAAAATCTAGAGTGCTACATCCCTATTTCAAAGGAACCAGATATAAGGTAGATTTTATAGATCTATGGTAGGAAGCAGCTGACAGAGAATTCGTAAGGTGTTACTCCAAACAAAAAATTAAAGTTCAAGGGAAAGAGAGGAATTTGACTGGAAATACTAGACATCGCTGCTTCCTGCCAGGACTGTAAAAGTATGTCAGAAAACGGTAGTAAGACCTGTTTTCTTTTCCCACTCTTTCAAATCACATACACAAGACAAGTGCCCTCACATACACAATTCAATAGGCCTTCTCTATTACCATACAGTGCTGAGTTTGTAAATCAGCACGTGAAGTCCACAGAATGGGAAAGAAGTTGCTGAATCATGTCCCCTCTTCCCAAGAGCCCTGACTGGACTACAAGACTATTCTAGGATGGCTAGAACACTATACAGTCGGCCCTCCACATTTGCTGGTTTAACTTTCACAGAAGTGATTATTTGCCAGTTTTTTCAACTTCTGACTCCCAACCTCAAGTGCTTCTTTCTTGGAGGAACCTTCTCTCTCAGTGACTTTGATCAGGCTGCACAGCACTTTAAAAACTCACTCTGGTCATCCTCCTCTTCCTCCTTCACCAGCTGCTGCCTGGCCAGCTGAGGATGATTTAGAGCCCAATTTCTCAGCACCTCAAATCCTATCTCAATGCCCCCCCCACACCCAAGGAAGGAGACAGGTGAAAGAGGAAGTATGGGGTCACCATGCCGACCCACTCTCTTTCCCTGACTTGGTTTGGACCCTGGGTGCCTGTTCTCCTCATTATGCCTTGGCCTCCCCCCCCCAATTTTGATATTTGCAGTTTTTCCACTTTGTGGGGGTCCTGTGCACCTAACCCTAGCAAATGTGGAGGGTGTTACTCCACTGGAAAACCCTGTCCCAGGGTCTACAATTTTGATATTAAAATATGATCCCATGTGCCTGAGAGGTTGCCCGGATGAGCACAGAGGCAGCAACAGTCGAACCATCGAAAACCAGGTCAGGCCAGTAAAATCCCCAGTCATGTAGCCCCAGGAGACCTCAAGCTGTGCAAACCCACAGTAAACAAAGGATCCTTAGCCCCTGAGAAGCTGACTTGAGGGGATTAGTGTTTTTGCCCGAAGTTGTGCAAAATCCTATCAGGCAAGGCCCATTTACATGAAGTCACACCACAACCCAATGCAGCCGAAGATCTTGAGACTTTGGCAACACCTTGTAATCCCATCACGCAAAGGAAGTTACCATTGTGGAGCTTCTTTCTCGTTGCAACACCCATTGTTCTTCCTGGGAAAGGATTAGCCCTCCAGGTACTTTCCCCCTTACAAATAGTCCCTGTTTTTGAGCGTTTCTTTGGATCACTCCCGGTCGTCTCAGCAGACCGTTTCTCTGTCCGTTGAGTAATCCCCTCCGCCCTCTCCATGCTGAGCTCCACTTCTCTGCTGTTTTCCCGGACCAAGGACTTCAGAAAAAGGTGCAGTATTACCCCAGCTACAACCCCTTCAGTATTCCCCTATCTAGTCCCCTCTCTTTTGCTTCTTAATAGGTCTTGAGTGAGTGCGTGTGATTGTGTTGGTGTGTGAGACTTCCATTCAGTAAAATCATTTATTGGACATTTTTGTTTGGTTTTTGGCTTGGCCTGACCCCGTAAAAACTGGGTAAAAGACCCCGCTAGGTTACTCTGCCTCTCGCATTGCTATTGCTCGTGCTCTGGCTAGTTTCTATTCCCCATCACGTGGAGCACATTCAGGTGTGCCCCAAGGGACCTCGGAAATCAGGGTAACAAGGGCCAGCGGTATATTTATGAAAAATATTGTTTCTGAGCTCCAAAAATGATATCCAATGTTATAGACACACAAGATGTTTTAGCTTCTGTTTTTTTGTAAGCCATGTGAGGTTTATTCTGACTTTTACTCCAGAGAGCAGCACCGAGGGACTCTTGGTCAGCTCTGTAGCTATTAAACTGAAGGATGTGACAGGATTTCATCCTTTGTTCAGTATCAATATGAAACCTCTAGAGAAACTTATCAGGCATCTGGGGATTGGGTACTTTGTACACACAAGATCCCCTCCGAACTAGGTAGCTAAATAAGGCCAGCTCTGTTAGTACCTGGATGGGACACCACCATGAAATACTAGGTATGGTATTTGTAGGCTATATTGCAACTATATTTCAGGGGAAGAAATTGGCAAGCCACCTCTTGTGTATTCCTACGGCAGTAAGTTGACAGGCGACTTCAAGGCACATACACACGTTATACACACACTATAAATGAATACAATGTTGGCAACTTGCCTGGAGCTCAGTACCTATAGGGCCAGCCTGCTTCCCCTTGGGAGGTTGTTCAACAAAGGAGGGGCTGCTGTTAAAGACAAAGCCCTGTCTCGTTTGCTCTCACCAGCCATACCTCTCGATGCGGTGGGACATGCAATAAAGTCTCTGTTGACGAGCTCAGATTCTGGACATGGTCACTTTTGCTTTTTGATAATGTAGTACCATTCGCTTTGCCAAGGTGGGCGTCTCACTGGTCGAACGGATTTGCTTGCACATGAAGGTTAAAGCAAACATTTTAGGATATTTTTAGCAGAAAGCGAAAACAAATACAACACCGTTGGATTGTTTTTCCTTCGAATGAATCCGCAGCCACCCACAATGCAGTTTTCACCAGAAAGGACTGTGCTGATTGCTTGCTCTGCATCACCACCTGCTGGCTACAGCGTGGAACGACAGCTGAAACTACAGCTTTTGCACACTACCAGCATACTCCTGCTGTCTTTTTGAACCTCCATTATTCCCCCCCAGTGGAATCTGGTTAATTACTATTTTCACTTTGGATGTATCCCTTCAAAACAAGAATGAGATTTTCATCCTTTCCCTTCCCAAATAAATAACAATTTTATTGTACTTGTGTAAGAAGGTTTGGGGGCCTGAGAAATAATAAAGCCACACTGCTTCAACGTTTGGCAAAGCAAAGCAGCAGTGAGGGGCAAAAAGAACCTTAAATTCTTGCAGTGTGTTGCATCGTTTTGTATTCACAAAGACTTCTTTTAAAAGGGAGAAGGAGGAAAAAAACTAAGGAAAAACGCTAAGGCCCCAGCGAGGATCGAACTCGCGACCCCTGGTTTACAAGACCAGTGCTCTAACCACTGAGCTATGGAGCCACCTATCAGTTCTGCCTAACCAAATCAGTGGTACTGTACTATTGGACTCCCACGCTTACATTCCAAACGGCTTTAGAGTCACGTTTCCTGAGGAAATTTTCAGAGGAAAAGCTAATTCTGGATCTATCTTTTGATAGATACATTTGACAGATACTTTTGGCGATACATTTCAACAACGTATTCCCAAACGGACAAGTAAAAGCCCAATTGTTGCAATGTATTTTTCATTACCCTTCGCACAAAGGTTCTCTCCAGTCCTCAAATCTACCGCTCTAGGCAACCTATCTGCTAACCTACCTAAAATGGATGGGGGGGGGGGCTTTGTTCAATCCAATCAGTACCATTGCAGATTTCTAATTCCAGTTTTCAAGAAACGAATTTCTTCAGTTCGTTTTTCAAGTCTAGTTTCACTGTTCCCCATGGGTGGCCTTGGGCACCTCACACACTCTCAGCCCCAGAAAACCTCGTAATAGGTTGGCCTTAGGGTCGTCCAAATTCGGAAACGACTCGACGATACACAACCTTTGGGGTCCTGGGAAGTGCCTCCCTTATGTCCTATAACGGGAAAAAGATTTAATAGTCATTTTTTTCTACCTAGAAAACTTGGAAACTTCTTTTTGTCAAAAGGGAGGGTTCTTTTTTAAAAAATGGACGGCTTTTTATCTGAAAACGAAGAGATCTGCTTTAGAAAGTGGTTTCATTCTCAGCCACCCGCAAAACCAGCTGAAGTTCGTGATAAAACGCAGCTGTTCGTTTTAAAAGGCAGGGCAAGGCAAAGCGATAAAGACAGAATTCACACAACCATGCCCAGCTCCTGTATGCTGCGACCCGCCTGCGGCCTTAAGACAACTTTTTCCCTCAGGAAATGAGAGCTGCCCCGCCCCAAATAAAAACCATGCAGGGAAATGTTTCTGTCACCCTCGACACAAAGGGACAACAAAGACTCCGCCCGGCTCCTCTCACGGAAAACCCCGCCAAAAGCTCTCCCCGGTTCTTCTCTTCTTCCGTCAGACTGCCTTTACTGCAGCCTATTTAGGCACGCAAAGCGTCCAACTCTAGAGGGCGCCATTGCAAGAGGCGCAGAGGGGCTGTGGGAGCGGAGGAGGCGTCCCTCACCGCGGGCCGCTTTCTCAGGCGGATCTCTGGATCCAGCCCCTTTGGCCATTTCCGCACTGCACTTACAGTGCTATTATTCCACTTTCAACATCCTGTGGGATTCTGTGGCTTTAGTTTACTGAGGCCAAAGAGCTCTCTGGCTGAGAATTCTAAATGCCCCTTCCTAAATTGCAAACCCCATGGTTCAATGGGATGCTGACAGTGGAACAATAGCGTGATGACAATGTCGTGTGGAAATGGCAGTGCAGTGAATCCTAGCTTAGCTGTGGTGTTGTGAACTTTGAAGCACAGGCCTGCATGCATCTTACCAGTCTCCAGATGAACACCATGGAGAAGAGACCAAAAATGCAAGCAGCTGATTTGCTAAATCAACAAACCAGTTCTAGCAGTTTTCATCTTTACCAGGAGGAAGGAGAAGTACAAGGTGTGAGAGTCAGTGTGGTTCAGTGGTTTGAGCATTGGACTAGGACTCTGGAGACCAGGATTCAAATCTGTACTTGGCCGGGGCAAGTCACAAGTAAATTTAGAAGGAAGAGGGCCTGCCAAGGGGAGATGTGTGGCAGTCTTAAAAGGTTGCCAGAGTGAAAGTTGGAGAGCACATCTGTACCCTTTATGGTTTTGCAGAATCTCAACAGGTGTGCTTGTTGCTTAGTTGTGTGACAAGCAACATCTGTTGAATTTTTCTCTTTTACACAACCATTAAAATTATAACAGCCACCTCCAGCAGCCCTAGGCAGATAATATCACCAATCCTGCTAATTAAGTAGTCCTGGCTACAACCCTGCAAGTTCTGGCTCCACTACACTCATGCTGTTTAGTGAACACTATAAGGCCCTTTCCGCACGTGGGAAAGGAACCGTGAAAAAACACTACTCATCGGACTTCTTCAGCGTCCGGGCGAGTCTGTTGGGACGAGGAGCAGTGCGAGCCTGTCGCTCCGCATTGCTGCGGTGTCCAAAATGGCGGCTTCCGGTTGGTGGAGGCTCTCCACCAACTGGAGAAGCTCACCAGCCTAAAGCCCGTCCCTGGCAGATCTGCAGGCACGCACTTGTGCGTGCCTGCAAATCTGTACCGTGGCGTGGGGACGGAGCGACATGGAGTTGCGCGCTCCGTGCTTTTTAAAAACCTCTAAAAAGAGGTTTTTAAAAAGCACGCTGCGCGACCAGTTCCAGTTGCTCTGAAACGGACTGAGGCGTGGAACTACAAAAAGTAGTCCGCTCCAGTCTACCCTACGGTGTAGAAGACCTCTGCTGGCGATCGCTCTGCACTGTTTTAATAGCCCGGTGCGGAAAGGGCCTAAGAGTGCTTGTAAGACCAGCAAGAAAAGGTGTGGAAGACTCAAGTTCAGAGTTCCAATCATGCTGCTTGCCCTCCTAGACTGCACCATTCCATTCCCCCCTTTCCCACCCACTTTTTTAGTCCCCCCAACAGTTACTGAATTTCCAAAGCCGCCTGATCTGGTTTCCTGTTTCCCCTTCTAGATGGTGTGATGCTGTTTTGGGCATACAGACAATTCTTTGCTTATCAGAAATCTAGGGAGTGACTTCTGTCAGACTCATCATCAGGACTCAAAATGAATAATCTATCTTTCAAAGCATTAAAACAGTCAGAGACATATTTTCCTTTTATCCACTGAAAAAATTATAATGGGTATCACATCATGAATAGAAGAAACTTCAAGCACTTGATTAATTTTAATCACATTACTTCAATATGAGCTCAGAGTACTTATTGGTTCCTCTAGCTCAATACCATTTACACTGAAAGGCATCAAGCACCTTGAACAGGTTCTTTAAAGCCTAGAATTGGTCTCCTTCTCACCTACTAGTTGCTACTGCCTCTCACATTTTGACACCAAAGCTTTTATTAGTGCTAAAAAGGTCTTTAAAAGCCTAATCCAGCATAGTGTATGTGCATGTGTCTGTTTCATACGTATAAAAGTCTCTACAGTCATTTCCAGCAGTTTGAAAACTGACTGAATATGTTCCTGGCCTTATTTCTTTAAGTTGGAGAACAAACTGCTTTATATACAATTTACTACATTAATTTTTAAAGGACTGCTGGTTTCAGAACTGGGAAACATATTCAAGGGTAGCCATGTTGGCCATGTAGCAAACCACAACAAAATCCAGTTTTCATAAAACAGCAATACCATTTATTGGCCAAGCAAAATGCACTAAATACATCATGCAAGCTTTTGAAGCTTCACTGGCTTCTTCATCAGGCAAAGACATGAAAAATTAATAAAACTTATACAGGTGACAAATGTGATGATGTTAGAATCACAGGCCTACATTTTGTCTCAGATATTAGTTCTAGAATTCACAACATTCAGGTACATTTTGGTTACCATAAAGGTATTGCTGCTTTGTGGAGTTTGAATTGCAGAAACAGTTATATGTAGCTATCCCGTTAACAATGTTGCACCTGTTGCAATATTTTACAGGTGATAAGATTTATTTCCATACAAGGAGGAGTAATTGAACTAGAGGTAAAAAGAATTCTCCTTGCTTGTTTGCCAGAATACAAACTTTACTGGCAAATTGCATTTGACCAATTTGGTTTAGTATGATTCAAATTAATTCCATTCATTTGACCTAGAGATAGGCAACTGTGGAAGGTTATGGGGCGGGGGAGAGACAAAATGAAAATGCCACCAGTGTTTCCACTAAGGTATTTAGCGACATTTGAAAAAAATGTTTTTGACCCTTGTGGGATGCTATGGGCTGCACTTTGTCAGCCCTGATTTAGCCCATTGACATATGATTTTTCATGGCAGATCTACCATCAGAAATTCAAATATCACCATTAAGGTTTGTTTGTTTGTTTGTTTATTTATTTATGTATTTATGTATTTATTTATTTATTTATTTATTTATTGGACATATACTTTTCTTTTGGGACAGAATCTGGCATCAAAAACCAAATTTTAATATGCAACTGATTTTAATGTTTTGAAGAATTTCATTATATAACTGTTAATTTTGGTTATTTGTGTGACACAATCCTCTATGGTAGGTTTCAGGTATATAGATTTAACATACTTGATGGTTATACATTCCTCTTTATTGAAGCATCTGAGTAATAATCACATTTATGTACTCAATGGGGAACAATAATTCTGTATTAAAACTTATATTAACAGAACTGACTGAGATAACTGAGAACCACTAGGTGGAACCAAAATACAATACTAATTTTGGAGTGCTGCTAGTGAGGCATTGCTTGATTCAGAAAGTTGAAAAAATTTCACATGTGTTTTAAAAATACAGTAATACTATGGAGCAAATTAGTGTTTTAAATCTACTAGACAGCTCAACATGGAAAAAAATGAACATCGTATATTCTGTAATAAGCACTTCATTTGATTTATTGGGGGATTTAACTTGCTCTTATTGCTATGCTTTCCCCCCTTCAAATATATCTGCTCTCTCACCAAGTTATATGCATCTAGCATTCTACTCCCTAAAGTCTTATCAGCATGACTTGCTGGATCAGATCAAAGCCCTACCTATCCCAAGCAGTCTGTACCTATGCTGCCAAATGGATGTATTATGGAAAGCCCATTCATACCCATACAAGTTCAATAGCAACCTTGTGCTTATGTAACCTTGCAGCTGACAGGCACACTATTCATTTATATTTCATTTATTTATGTTTTATTTTTATCCTGCCTTTCCTCCAAGGTACTCAGTACAGCATATATTGCTCTCCTCCTCTCTACTTTATTCTACCTATAGCACAGCTTATTTTGTTTAAACATTAAATTACAGCAGAAAAGGCACTCTGAATAGATTAGAGGCAGCAGATGGTCTATACTGGCAGATATGGAAGCTTTGGGCACGAGTTTTATAAGACCCACCAATGAAATGTAAACTTCTGTCCTTGCTTAGCCAAAGCCTCCATAAGGACATGGGAAGCTGCTACCTGCCAAGTTAGACCATTGACCCCTCTAGTTCACTATTGTCTAAACTAGAAATGAGAATCATGTAGTTTTCCAAATGTTTCAACCAAAGATGAAGAATGTTAAGAGCACCAGTCCAAAAACTTCTAGAGCGTTGCTCCTACCTATTATCTACACTGTTTGATAGCAGTTCTTCAGCTTTCAGGCAAGCATTTTTCTGAGCTCTGCCTGAAGATGTCAGGTATTTTTACTCTTGGAATATTGGCAAAAGGAAGCACATCTTGCTTAAGACAGCTTGAACTGCAAAATTCAGGCGTAAGTGGAGGACGGCTGTGAGGTCAAACAGCTATAACATAAATGATTCTGAAACAATTCCCCACCATTTATGGAGTTAGACATCAGAATGCAAGGTGTCCCTTTGCAGATCTCCGTACCTTGATTAACATAATAGCTGTGATCCTGGTCATTAACAGAAAATTTGGTATCAGAGACGGAAATAACCTGGAAAGAACAGGCATTTTCTCTCTGTTCAATTACTATGTTATCTATCTGTTAACAGCTTTGCTTTTGAAATATTTGTCCCTGTGGAATGAACAGGAGAGGTTTGCATATTTTGGGGATAAAGGCTTGTCCTCAGAATTGCTTTTTGTATAGGCTACGTTCATTCTAATCTGAAGAAGAACTTGAAGTCAAAACAAATGTTATTTTATGAATGTCCTTAGTTGTTATTCATATTGTCATGAATGTTGTTATGTGTTATCTATACTGCCTCATGCTCTTTTGATTCTTGCTGTTTGTCATAATCACTGTTTTTTGTTGATATCCTTGTTATTCAGATTTTGATATCACTTTGTACAGTCTGCCCTCCTCTAGCACCACTTCCGCATGAACAAATGTGAGGTTGGGCAAAATGTTGCATCCCATTATAATCAATGCCTGTGGCAGGTGTGTGCCTGCAGTGCTGCAGGCACACGCGCACTGCATCCATCGACTATAATAGAATGCAACACTTTGCATTTTTTGTTTTATGCAGGGAGTTCCTAGAACAGAAGCCCCATGTATATGGTGGGCACAATGAATTCATCATGATCATCTCTTGTATTTGAATATTGGTTTATTTTTCCAGCTATATCTCTTTATATATTTTAAGTACATTATATTTTTATCCCTAGAATCATTTTGTT
The DNA here is from genome assembly GCA_948472985.1 of Iguana delicatissima. Lineage (NCBI taxonomy): Eukaryota > Metazoa > Chordata > Lepidosauria > Squamata > Iguanidae > Iguana > Iguana delicatissima. The sequence goes on from CAOKZL010001289.1 coordinate 199,288, forward strand.
TGTTTGTTTTTTGGTGCCTCTGTTGCTACATGTACCTTGATAACCCTGTATAAGTAAACAAAAACATTTTGAACCTTCTAGAGACCACTTGAAAACTTCTTCTTAAATGCAGCTAGGCAGAGATATTTTTAAAATTTGATCAGCCTCTATTTTTCTTATTATTTCCATTTTTGATGCCCAAACCTATAAATATGTGCGTTTTAAATACAATGTAGGAAGTATCTGATGAGACAAACTTATTTGCTCTTCCCTTACACATGCTCAGTAAAGGATTCTGGAGGCAGCTGCTGTTTACCCAGCCTGTTGTAGGAAGGTTCACATACTACAGTAGGATTGGCTATGGGAGTATTCCGTTCTTTCCCAGTTCAAGCCTTATTGCACTGTTTACTGAAGAAACCTGCTGCAACACACCACCGAAGGACTGTATTTCTCCAGCCCTCCTTCACTAGCTTGTGCTGGTAAAAAACAAAAACAAAACAAAACTTCCACCTAGACAGAGGACAAAGAAGAAAAGGGACATTGGGGAGCATAAAAAACCTTTGTGAAAAGGAGGCTCTTTGTCAGAGACTTTGGCCATTTCCGCACTAGACTGTTATAGTGCTATTATTCCACTTTCAACATCCTGTGGAAACCCCAGGATTCCATGGGATGTTGGAAGTGGAATAATAGCACTATAACAGTCTAGTGCAGAAATGGCCTTTGTGAACTGAGATACGCCTGCATTTGGTATGTGGATGTTGGGGGCAGAGCACACAAGTCTGGGAGAGGGTCCAGGCACAACACTCCCATACTTCTTTAGTCCTATATGTAGAGAAGAATTTATGAATTATGCTTGTAACATGCCTGGATTTCTTCTGTTTCCAGTTGAAACCACACATTTCCAAACTCCCTAAAGATCAAAATAAAAACTGGCCTACAACAAGAATGGCCTTTACTAGAATCACTGTGGTACTGTGTGTTTTAAATTTAGAAAGCAAGAGGTTATGCTTAAAATATACATCATATCAGTGTTTAATCATTGATTAAATGCCTCATTGGGTTTGATTTCTAACAGAGATGATGACTAAAAGCAAAAATATAATGATAAATGTTTTCAATCAGCAGCTGTATTAACATTTATATGTTTTTGCTCCATTGCCCACTTTTCCATCCCTCCTTTCATCTCTCCGTATACTTATGCTGTTGTGCATTTAAAGTATTATAGGGTATTTCTTTGAAATCACATACTGTGACCTATTAAAAAAATGAAAAAAGACCCATTATTATCTTCGAAGGTCAGAATATTAAGCAAAACCTTTTGTAAACTGTATCAAATGCTGAGACAACTTTTGAATTAATTCCCAAAATAAACTTTATAAACACCATTTTTATTCTATTTGGAAAAGGATTGTCCAAAATGGTCCACATGAGAATCCATAAATACTTTGCACATTGTAATTATATGAAATTGCTATCTCAAAGCCAATAAGGGGCTTCTCTAAGTCAGCCAAAATGTAACACCTCACATATTTTAGAACATGATAAAGTAATTTTTTGGCCTGCATACAATTCACAGGAGATGAATGTTTACACAGAGTACAAGTCCTCTCCCCTAGATTTCTTTTTGATACTCTGGCAAAAGCAAAGCGGTTGTAACATACAGCTTTTATTATTCTTAGGGTCAGGAGTACAGAGCTCAGCATTTCCCAAAATGCTATAGAATGCAAAAAAACAAGTTGGTGGGAAGAACTGCATGTACCGTGTATACTTGCTGGCTCTATTTGATTTATCACAGTCAGTCCAATGGTTCTAATCAATAGTTCTGTTGAGCAACGACAGTTAAATATGTCATGGAAGCACACTTTGGAATAATCACTCAGAGAAATATGGGGTCTAGCAGATTCATACTTTGGCAGAGTTTTCATCAATGCCGCTGGAATGGCTGGTATAATTAAATGCTGGCTTCAAGGCTAAGGTAGCTGTTACCAGGGAAAGTGTGAACAATCTGCTTTGGTGGACAATTTTTATGGACTTTACCTGGTCTGCAGTTCTTGCACTATCTGCAGGCTGGATGCAATTTGCACTCTGGAGTTTGCACATTGATAGATGGATGTAGATGTATCCTCCCTTCCTCCATTGTACACATTTCAAAGGCACATAAAACCCTGCTTAAACTTTAGTCAAAAGGAGGTCATTTTAAAAGGGTACACAAAAGTGCACATCGCTAAAACACACACACACGATAGTTACCACCGTGTACTGGCCTGGCCTTTGGTGAACCAAAGATATCATTTTGATATCACAATTCGGCCCTGCACTGCCACCAGCCAAGTGTTTGTGAGGCCACCGAACAAGTGCGAAGCTAGGCATGGCTACTATTTGCTGCTCCCACCAAACCAAGCCAGAGATTGCCAGATCTGCTTTAGGGGACCTCCAGAAACAAACACCCTCATTACAAAGAAAGAGACCCTCTGCCCTGAGAGGGCACCCCGGCGAGCTAAGTGCTTAACTGCCGAGCTAGCCGCATCTACATACCAGCCATACTATTGTCAATTCGGAACATAATTCAATCATGTAAATTCTGACCTTTCAGAGGCATTGTCTCCAGCCCAAAACTTATTGTTTTCGCCCAAGACCAGACTAGCCTACGGTCGTACTTTCCCTGATAAAAACCCCCAGCTGTGAGAGCTCTTTGGAACTCTCGCCGGATCGCTCTGGGCTTCTACTCTGCCTTGCTGCCGCACGGTTCAGCAGATTCCCCTCGGCCGCCATGCCGGGTTTCTTCTTCTACAATCGGCTTCCCCAGGACTGCAGGAAAGGTGGCGTATCACCCATTCCCCTTGAACTCTATTTTCCTTTTCTAATTAGGAGTGTGTCCGTGTTTTCTTTAATAATTGTCTAATAAATCTCAATTGTTATTTGAACTGTTTGCCTACTCTCTGACCTGACACTGTATACATTGGGTAAAAGATCCCTGCTAAGTTACCCTGCCTCTCGTTAGCCAAGGGAGTGCTCCAGCTAATTTTCCCCATCTTGTTGTATTTGTTTTGGTTATTTGAGTGCCCCTCACGGGACCCCCAAGTCACAGGGTAACACACACATGTGTGCATGTGCATACACACACACACAGCAGTGGATTTTAAAAAGAACTGATTAAGACAGGCACAGAGACAAGATGAAATCAGGAAAGCCTGTTTATGCAGATTTTGTAGATTTACATATCCCTAAATGTTACAAATGGACAAGGATAGTGGTGCAGTTGTCAGTTTTGAAGTGCAGGTGATCCTCTTTTCATTTTTTTTGAATAATTTATTGCACCAACAACATTTATAAAAATAACAATACACAGAAACAAAACAGTTAAAAAACTCCACTTAGCCATACCAATCTTACAGTATTTCATGTTGATATTCACTACTAAATAGTGGTGGAGCTTGGAGTGTGTGGAGGGCAAGAGGGGGGCGAGGCTATGTCATGAGGGGCGTGGCTGCAGTGCATGAGGGCATGGTCAGGGTGCACGGGGCATGGCTACTGGCTGGGACGCCCCAAAAACATTGCCGCCTGGGGTTAATCGCCCTCCCCACCCCCAAGTCCCTACACGACAGCACTAAAATAGATTTCTCAGCAAGTTCCTTGTGTTTCCTGGAGATTTAAATATGAAGTCCATCCTTGTTATGAAAATAATGCAGTGATACCAAACTGACTGAAATGTGCCTGCATTAGTTATTCTCTGTAAATGCTTGAATTTCCTAGCTAATTCCTATTCTTATATGGAGATTCCCTAGTCATTTTCCCCATCCATCCATGCACAAAAGGTATTTCCTTCCAGGATTTTCTATTGCTTTACTATCTCAGGTCTTGCAGCAACAAGGAGTAATTTATTATTCTGTAGGAAAGAGTCATCCCCTTGAAATAATGGTAATATCAGCAAAATCCCACATTTGTGTATGGTTTTGGTAAGTAATTTTGTCCATTAACTCTATAATTCCGACCACGCAGGTGACCCTCATGACATAGTTGTGGCTGCTGAGAGTCCAAAAATGTATCAATCCATATCTACTTTTCTGTGTGTGTACGTAATTTTTTATATCACAACAGGGAGTGCTCAGAATATTATGGCTGCAATCCTATACACATTTACCTGGCAATCAATCCCACTGGACTTATTTTTCTGAGTAGCCATATATCAGATTCTATTTTTTTTTTCTTTACTGTTGCTGGGAAACTGTATGTCCTTCCACTTCCAGCTACTGTGAAGGGGCAAGGAGCTTTGAGGGAAACGGCAAACTAAATCATTGTTCCTGCTACCCTGGCTCCATTACAACACTGGACATGGGCAATATTACCCCAAAGTAATAAAATTTAATAGATTTATTTAATAAAAATAGTACAATTTAATAATAAAGACATTTTGGAAAGGAACAAAATTGAAGAGGTGGAAGGGTGCTTTGCAAGTCTGTGAATCTGGGACCTGGTTCTTAATTTTTTTATGACATCTTTTGTTAATGTAGTTAGAAGGTAAGTAGGGTGAAGGGATGATGTGACAAGAACTGGAAACCGTCCTAAAAATCCAATGTAAGAAATAAGACAATGCAAAATCATTTATTGACAGGAGTGAAATAGTTAATTAAAAACCATTCTTTGGTCCGTTTGGAAAGAGTCGCTGACATGTCCTGTTGTAGGCACAGAAAGCATTAACAAAATGGTGTAGGGGAGGCTAGGCAGATTTGTTTCTGAAACTGTCACTGAAATCAGTGGACAAAATGTCTGAGACTGGGGCATTTCCAGATTGCATCTCCTTAATTGCATTAAACACTTCAGAGCCATCTGATTGTCTCACTGCTCCACCATCTGCTCCAGCTATTTATGCAAACTGTACTTGAGGAGGGAAAAGGCAATTGCTGTCTAGTTGCAAGCAAAGCCCCCTAGGCTGTTCTGAGATGGAAAGGACTTTGCTGAGGATGGAATGCCTGATTCAGAGAGAAACAGAAGGCATATGGGGCTCATTAGTTTTGATTAATCAGGCTAAAATATAACAGTGTCTTTTGCACACTTTGTAGAATTCCTTAGTTGTTGTTTGCAAGCTATGACTTTGATAGGGACCAAGGAATCTAGCAACCCTAATATGGTATTTAGATGAAAGTTCTTTGTAGAACATCTAATGCTTGCTTTTCACAACTGGGGTATGGTTTATATTATATCAGCAACTGTATTAGCAAATTATATTAAGTTAGCAAATATATTTATACTAGCAAATGGAATATTAAATTTTAAGTTAGGAAATAGCACTTTTCTGAGAACATCTGTCAACTATGTATTTTTTCCACATTTGCATCCACAACAGCATGTAAAATTCTAGAGTTTAAATTCTGTTTCGCTCACAGATTATAGACTGGAGGCGTTTCCACACTACACTGTTATAGTGCTATTATTCCACTTTCAACATTTTATGGAATCCTGGGGTTAGCAGTTTAGGGAGGGGCATTTAGAATTCTCAGCCAGAGAGCTCTTTGGCCTCAGTAAACTACAAACCCCAGAATCCACAGGATGTTGAAAGTAGAGTAATAGCTCTATAACAGTGTAGTGTGGAGAGGCCTTGGGTGAAGTTCACAACAGTATACCATCAGAGTGGATTCTACATGTATCCCCAGTACTGTTTTAGCCTTGTTTTTAACTCTGCTTGACTGTTGCAAAGAGCTCCATCTGCACAAGATGGGGTATAGAAACAAGTATTTATATTGGAGGGCCAATCATCTCTCAAGTTGTCATGTGTTATCTGGACTGCTTTATAGTTGCTTGTTCAGCAGATGGTTGGCTGATGTAAGTGATGGGGTCGTAAAAGCTTAGTGACATTTATAGGTTTATATTAAGGCATATTAAAACAAATTATCCCATAAAAAGTGACATTACCCAAACACAAATAAAATGTACTCTCTGTTTTCTGGTCTGTGCAAGCTGAAAAGTAAGCTGCAGGTCTATATCATAGCGAAATAAGTTTGGTTTCAGATAATGCCTGGACAGTGTGAAAGCAAGCCCAGAAGTCTTCACTAGCCTTCCTCAAACAGGGGCCCATTACAGTTCCCCCACTACATCCCTCACTATCTCCAGCAAGTAACTGACCACATTCATCAGAACAATAGGAATTGTAGTCCAACACATGTGCTGGAGTGGGGAAGGCTACTTACAGATTTGGGATGAAAGGTATACAGTCCCTTTCGTGTACCACCACTCTGTTGTGTTATCAGGAAAAAGGAGCTTTTCATCGTATAATTGTGCCTGCAGAAATGGATGTAAATTTACTCCTATGTAGTAAATCCTAAGCTGTTTTTAGTCTCCCTTGTTTGCTTCTCCGTGACTTCAGTCTGGTTGTCTCCATGCAGGTTGCTTTGCCCCATGCTCAGGTTCTTCACTTTAAATTACAGTGGACCCACATGCACATGAAATCAGTGTTACAGAACAACTTTTAAATCAGAGACAGGAAACATGTTACCCATAGGTTTTCCTTGCCATCTCCGATCTGTTTCAGCACTTCCTGAGCTTAGAATCATAGAATCATAAGAGTTGGAAGAGACCACAGGGGCTATCCAGTCCAACCCCCTGCACGCAGGAATACACATCAAAGCATTCCCAACAGATGGCCATCCAGCCTCTGCTTAAAAGTCTCCAAAGAAGGAGACTCCACCACACTCCGAGGCAGTATAGTCTGACAGCCTGACAGCTCTAACCATCAGGAAGTTCTTCCTGAGGTTCAGGCAGAATCTCATTTCCTGCAGCTTGAATTTATTGCTCCTTGTCCTAGTCTCTGAAGCAGCAGAAAACATCCCTTCAAATATTTAAACATGGCTATCATGTCCCCTCTTAACCTTCTCTTCTGCAGACTAAACATACCCAGCTCCCTAAGCCGCTCCTCATAGGGCATGGCTTCCAGACCCTTCACCATTTTGGTCGCCCTCCTCTGGACACGCTTCAGCTTTTCGATATCCTTCTTGAATTGAGGTGCCCAGAACTGTACACAGTATTCCAAATGAGGTCTAACCAAAGCAGAATAGAGTGGTACCATTACCTCCCTCAATGTAGACACTGTACTCCTATTGATGCAACCAAGAATTGTGTTGGCTTTCTTGGCTGCCACATCACATTGCTGACTCACATTCAGCTTGTGATCTACCAAGACTTGCTATGTAGTGCCATCAGTATACGTTGCATTTTACAAGTAAAAGAACAACAAAGCAGTCCTGTCAAAGATGTACAGCATACCAATTAAAGATACATTATATTTAAAATACACAAAAACATAAAACCATTCAAATTCAAATATATAATTAAAATCATACGGTACACTCCTATCTGGGATGATAGACTGGTACACTCCTTCTGGGACGGTTCTCCTCTTCCACCAAGTGCGCAGCTTCGGGAGGGACGCGCATGGAGCGGTGAGGGAGGAAGGGGACACCTGCTTAGCCAGCCATATCAGCCAAATCAACCCTGGCGATCAATGGGGTGACAGATGTTGCAGCCAGATCACCCTCACATCCGGCCACTGTGTCAATTCATTCAAAATATCTATCCTAATAATATATTTACTGTTTCTGCAGTGTGGGTGTTACAGAATTCATACACTGACTTTTAGTTTCCCAATCTATACAGAAATTGATTCAATAGATTCATCAAATAAATTCATCAAATACATTCATTAAACAGGTTCAATAAACAAGTTCGTTATCTTACACTTTCTCTTCCAGACCTCTCTCCACTCTCCCCATCTTCTCCCTCTCTTGTCTCTTTCTCTTTCTCCTTCACCTCTCACTTCTTCTCATTGAGTTGTTCTTTTCTCTTTGTGTTGCAGTTGGTTTTGGTTTTGGAGTGCAAACAGATATAGCCGTCAAATGTCTAACAGTGTGAGTCTAAGTTAGAACAGTAACAGTTGCGGTCATAGAGCTCACACACAATACCCTCCAACAAACCTGGCCGAAGACAACAGGAGAATCATACTCAAGTTGAAAAAGAGGAGGGGAGCGGAGGATAAATCAACAAATGCAGCATCTCAAGCAGTCAAATCTATATAGATTGGGAGAGTCTTTCACGTCATCAATTTTCACACATGTGGGGTCTCCAAAATTCAAAAAAAGGAGAAAAAATAGCTGAAAATTTAAACTAAGTACTTCTGGGCTGTTAGTTCATTTTGAGTTTAGAGCAGAAGGAAAAAAGAAACGAAGGATTGTCTTCAGCTGTGTCTTAGCAAACGAAGAAGGAAACACCAAGAATTAGGCACAGAAACAAACAAGTCCAGTAGGGAAAGCAGCAAAGTTTAGTTTAGTTTATCTGTTGTATGGTAGTTATTAAATACCTTGTGCTGGGCTGCTGCGGCTGCTGCTGCTTCTTCTTCTTCTTCTTCTTTCTTCTTCTTCTTCTTCTTCTTCTTCTTCTTCTTCTTCTTCTTCTTCTTCTTCTTCTTTTTCTTCTCCAAGCACCAAATTGACTGTTCCAAAGAAGTGTGAGGGAAGGGGAGGAAATCTTCCTGGATTAATGGAAGTCCTTTGTAGAAAGTTAATTCAAAGTCCAAACTAGAAGGTCTTATTGCCCTATCCCCAACACAGGTCTTCCAGATCTACCATGTAATGAAAAAATAAGCAATAGTGTGTGTGTGTGTGTGTGTGTGTGTGTGTATCAGTTGGCCAGAAGAAATTTGGCAGCTGGGCGTATGGAGAGAGAGGTAATCCCTCCCATCTCTTCTAAACTGCTGCAGGTGAGATGAAAAAATGGCAGCAACAGCTTCTTGGGAGACCCTTCGGCTACCTCCTGCTGGTTCACCATACAGGTCCTGTCTTGGCTCCTGGTCACAAATCCACCTCTAGCATACCTCTGTAGTTCAGGGGTACTTGCAAATTGGTATGGGGGTCCCCCCAGTATCAGCAACCCATGACAGAGGTGGTCTTTGATGGAGTATGCTGAGAATCGTGTCTCCAGCTCTCATATCTGAACCAGAAGTCAGAAATCAAATAATGTCCACATTTCTTCACAGACCACCAAAATCTTCTTTTGGACCATCAGTAGTCCACAGACCACTGGTTGGCGACTGCTGCTCTGGGTGACCATTGCCAGTCTTGTTTTAGGCAGTTTACGTAAATGGCCCCAAGAGGATCTGAGTGTATGGGGTGGTTTGTATGGGAGGACTTGCATACAACTGTGTAAGACAGTTGTAAAACAAATTATCCAGACATTAACTGCTGGGGGTTCATGTTTACAGTCATGAATGACTGAATGTACTCCAAAAATCTATCTTAGCAGCCTGGCAAGCCCCCACCTGAAGCATTTCTGAAATGTTTTAGATTCAGATCCTGGGAGATGATGTCTGCAGTACATTCTTGGTTTAGGGATGTCTTGGGACATGCAGTTTTGGTGTCTCTAGTCACCTGTTCTCAAAGCAACTTGTAATTGGGAGTTCATTGTGGATGTCATTTCCCAGAATGTCAGTGTTACCCTGATTTCTGGGGGTCCGTGAGGGACACCTAAATGCTCTCCAAATTATACAAGGTGGGGAAATAGGAGTATGGTGTTTAGATCGAGGGAGGTACTGGTGCCACTCTACTCTTGAATACTGTGTCCAGTTCTGGGCACCTCAATTCAAGAAGGACATGGTCAAGCTGGAGCAAGTCCGAGGAGGCCGACCAAAATGGTGAGAGGCCTGGAAGCCATGCCCTATGAGGATAGACTTAGAGAGCTGGGTATGTTTAGTCTGCAGAAGAGAAGGTTAAGAGGGGACATGATAGCCATGTTTAAATATTTGAAGGGATGTCATGTAGAGGAAGGAGAGGGCTTGTTTTCTGCTGCTCCAGAGACCAGGACAAGGAGCAATGGATTCAAGCTGTAGGAAAGGAGATTCCACCTGAACCTCAGGAAGAACTTTCTGACAGTCAGGGCTGTCTGGCAGTGGAATATGCTGCCTCGGAGTGTAGTGGAGTCTCCTTCCTTGGAGGTTTTTAAGCAGAGGCTAGATGGCCATCTGTCGGGAGTGCTTTGAGGGTGTTCCTGCATGGCAGGGGGTTGGACTGGATGGCCCATGTGGTCTCTTCCAACTCTACATTTCTATGATTCTATGATTCTATGATTCTATAAATTAGCAAAGAGCACAAGTTAGCACTGCGAGAGGCAGGGCAACGGAGCGAGATCTTTTACCCAATGTCTATGGGGTCAGGCCGAGTCAAGGAGCAAACAGAAGTGAAATAATAATTGTTGTTTTATTAAAATACAACCAAACAAGTGTATGCAACACACTTACACAGATAACTAGAGAAATAAAGGTTGGAGTTGGATAGAGGGATGTTTACAGGAAGTTTTTGGTATGGGTGATACAACGCCTGTCCTGAAGCCCGGGTAGTCTGAAGATAGAGTTCGTGGATATGAAGGCTCTCAGTACATGGGACTGAGGGGGAAGGCTTGCCAAGCAAAGCGGCAGCAAGACTGGATGGAAGTTGGGAGCGATCCGAGGAAGTGCTCAAAGTCAGGGGTTCTTATAGGGGAAAATGTGGCCGTAGGCTAGTCCGTACTTGGGGAAAACAATGAGTTTCAGGCTGGAGACAAAGCCTCTGAAAGGTCAGAATTTAGCATGATTGGGTTAAGTTCAAATTGTCAATAGAGTATGCAAACGCAGAGTGCTTGACAGTTGAGTATTTGGCTCGTCAAGCTACCTGCTCAGGGCAGGGAGTTCTTTGTAAGTAGCGTGCATACATAATGTGGTACTTGCCTTGAGGTCTCCTGAAGCAGCAGTCTGGCTATTTCTGGCCTCCCTGTATTTGATTGGAATATTACAGCGATTAGCGGCTGTGCCTGTATGCGAGCTTGTCCGGAGACCTTGCAGCACGTGAAGCAGAATAGTAAAGAAGGCCAAATTATTGATATCAAAGTGATATCTAATATCCCACAAGTCCGGGCTAGAAAACTGCGGTAACATCAGTCTTCAGTGCCTCGGAGATAATTTGATCAGGGTGCTGCCAGGCTGCAAAGGTAGGTTTAGGGGGTTGCATTGTCAGTGATACAGAGCCAGTATGGTGTAGTGATTTGAATTTTAGATTAGGACGCTGGAAGACCAGGCTCTGAATCCCTGCTTGGCCATGGAAACCTACAGGGTGACTTTGGACAGGTCACATTCTTTTCAACTCAGAGGAAGGTGGGGTACCTCCCTCCCGTGAACAAATTCTGGCAAGAAAACCCTGTGATAGGTTTGCCTTGGGGTCACATAAGTCAGAAATGACTTGACGGCATACAACAATTTTCAGTCATAACTGTGACTTATACTGTGAGCTTATAATTGTTCATTCTGTATCAATGCTTCCCTTGCATAGATGATGATACATGAGCTCAGCAGCCCCTGTCTCATCAATATCCCTGTAGTGGAAGCGAAATAAATTTTAAAGATGAAAATTTTTTAAATATGAAAACGAAGCCTGTGTGTCTCATTTGCCTTACTTTTTAAAGAATTACCAATAGATGTCTCTGCAGATGTGTTCAGCGACAGCCTCTTGGGAGACCCTTCAGTATGGCAAAATGTGCCACTGTGGTAGTGTCCCATACAGACACGTTGACATAAGTGTTTAGCATCAGAATGTTGGTCAGTGAAACAGGTAAGACAAAAGTTATCCTTTGAAGCACTGTACTTGCTTGCAAGTCATTGCTCCTTCTCAGAGTGGATATAGATTTTGGTACTAAAGGATTGGGAGTTGGGATGTTTCCTAAGAAAATATATTACCAAGCCAAAAGTGCTTGTCCTAATCTGTGATGGTGAGAATTCATCAGAAAGCCATCTGGGAATCTCACCTCTTCCTCTTCTAGGCCATATAAAAAGAATGCCTTTAAAGCAAGCCGTTGCTTTTAACAAAAACTAATTTTGTCCAGTGCTGATAAAAGATTGGAAACAAAGAGACTGGAGCAGGTGTCTGCCATAAGGAGGGAGCCAGGTCACAAAGATGAGTGCTTTGGATCCTTTCATGCAGATAAGTGGATTTAACTTTATTCTTTTGAAAAGGAGGGCTTTTTGTGTCAAAAGTTTCTACTGTAATGTGTTCTATTGAATACAATTTAGCTATTTGGAAAATGAAATCCTAGTCTGAAAACTAAAGCCATTTCCGCACTAGACTGGCTGGTATGGGGTGCCATTTGCCACTTTGCTTCAGGCAGCTAAATGTCTTGGGCCAGCCCTTTGCCTGGCTGTGTGTAATTCTGGCAGCATTAGGTGACCTGGAACCCACTGAGCATTATGCAGCTATTGTCTGTGCATGGAAGCTACCTGTGCTGAATGAGACAGGGAGACTGTGCTGCTCGCCCTGCATGCGATCATAGAATCACTGGGTTGGGACGAATCCTTTAAGGACCTCTGAGAGAAGGCGATCTGTTTAAAAGTCTCCAGTGAAGAAGTCTACTAATGAACAGCTCATGCATGATTTCTTGTAACAGGTTAGTATATATGGATTCATGCAGAAGCCTAGAGCTTGCTCATAAGCTGTCCCAGAGGTTTGAGATGTAAAATTTCTGGAAACTTTGAAACCATGGGAAAAAACTGGTTTTGCCTGGGATTTCTTTTGGAAAAAAAAGTGCAGTTTTCCAGAGAAATGAACTATTAACCCTCCCCTTTACAGCCTACAAGTCATGTTGTAAATTTAGGAACATAAAATTCATTATATACAACTTTGGCATAAAATTATAATATTTGGTGTATTAAAATACAGTTTCTTCAGAATGTAATTGCAAATCAGTAACCTTCATAACATGGATCAAGGCTATATATTCAGAGCAAAAGGCGTCACTTCAAATCAACTCTGAGAAGACAGAGAAAATATCTATTCAAAACGGAACGAGGCAGGGGTGTCCACTCTCTCCACTTTTGTTTATACTTGTTTTGGAAGTACTTTTAAGGGATGTCAGAAATCAGCAAGATATTCGAGGAATTACAATTGGAAAAGATGTTTATAAAGTAAGGGCTTTTGCTGATGACGTGGTACTATTTATGGAAGACCCCTTACCTCAAATAGCCAAGCTGAACAAAATGTTTAACATATTGTCAAACAGCTGGATTTAGAATTAATAGAGCCAAAACTAAAATTCTAACAAAAAATATCAAAGATCAAGAGGTGACTTGAGGCTGTTTCAGGACTTCAGTGTCTAGACAAAGTTAAATATTTACGTATTCAGGTTACAGATAATAACAATCAGCTGTTTCAAAATAATTATGTATCTTCATGGAAACAGATTCAGAACAAGCTTGAAAATTGGAAAATATTAGACTTGTCTTTACTGGGTAAGGTGTCTTTGATCAAAATGAGTGTCCTTCCTAGATTACTTTTTTCATATCAAATGATTTCAATTGTAATTCCAAATAAGTGGTTTGAGAATTGTAAGAAATCTCTTCAAAAATTTCTATGGACTGGAAAAAGACCAAGAGTGAGATTTAGAGTTATGACAGATTCAAGAGATAGAGGAGGGTTTGCAATGCCTGATTTGAAGATCTATCATGCAGCTTTGTGTTTAGTTTGGATGAGACTATGGGTGTTATTGGACAATCGTAAGCTCTTGATGATGGAGGGGCATGAGTTACACTTTGGCTGGCATGCCTATTTATGGCATGGCAAAGCTGATGTACAAAAAGTTTTTCTTAATCATATTATACGGAAATCTCTATATAAAATATGGTCTAAGTATAAATATTTCTTGTGTCCCAAAATATCGTCCTGTGTTACTCTGTGACTTGGGGGTCCCGGGAGGGGTACCCAAACAACCAAAACAAACACAAACCAAGATGGGGAAATTAGCTCTTAGCTAACGAGAGGCAGGGTAACTTAGCAGGGATCTTTTACCCTATGTCTACAGCATCAGGTCAGTGAGCAGTCAGGCAGTTCAAAATAGCAATTAAGATTTATTAGACAATTATTAAGAAAAACACGAACACACTCCTAACTAGAATAAGAAAATAGAGTTTTTTGGGAATGAGTGATACGTCACCAATCCTGCAGTCCTGGGGAATCCAATGGAGGGTAGGAGGACTCAGCGTGGCAGCTGAGGGGAACTCTCAGAACGAGGTGGCAGGAAGGCAGGAGCGCAGTCCGAACGCAAGTCTGTTGAGTGGTCCGAGAAGCTCTCGGAACTGGGGGTTTTTATCAGGGAAAGAACGACCGTAGGCTAGTCTGGTCTTGGGTGAAAACAATAAGTTTTGGGTTGGAGACAATGCCTCCAAAAGGTCAGAATTTACATGATTGAGTTATGTTCGGAATTGACAATGGTATGGCTGGTATGTAAACGCAGCTAGCTCGGCAGTTAAGCACTTAGCTTGCCAGGGTGTCCTCTCAGGGCAGAGGGTCTCGTGCATTGGTAATGGGGGTGCTTGTTTCAGGAGGTCCCCTAAAGCAGATCTGGCAATCTCTGGCTTGGTTTGGTGGGAGCAGCAAATAGTAGCCATGCCTAGCTTCGCGCTTGTTCGGTGGCCACACAAACACTTGGCTGGTGGCAGAGTAGAGCCGAATTGTGATATCAAAATGATATCTTTGGTTCACCAAAGACCAGGCCAGTACACAGTGGTAACACCTGGGTTTTCCCAGCAGAAGCAATGTCAATAAGAACCTTAAGAAGGGAAGGTGAATGAGTGACTTATAAAGAGCTATTGTATCAAAAAGGGCCACAGGTATTGTTGAAGGATCAACAGTAATTGAAACAAGAAGGACACAATCTAAACTGGTTTCCCTATTTACCGATCAAAGAAAGATTTAAGAAAGATCTAAATATAGGAGGTATAGAATTAGAAATAAAAGAATTTGAGAAATTGCTATTAAAAGGAGATAAACAATTGCTGTCTAGATTGTATAACCTGTTGTTGAGATACGAGCTTACTGATGAATCTGATAAAGATTATATGATAAAATGGTCTAAAGATATTGGACATGTAATTAAGTTGGATGAATGGGAGAAAATATGGAAAAACTATAGAAAATATACTAGATCATATACTCTGCAGGAAAATGAATTGAAACTGTTGTTTAGGTGGCACCTCTCACCAATGAGAATTGCTAATATGTTTAAAAATGTCAAGAATTTATGTTGGAAATGTGATAAGGAAATGGGATCTTACATACACCAACAGTGGGGATGCAACCAAGCAAAGAAGTTTGGGTATATAATATGATCAAAAATGCAAAAAGTGTTAGATATCAGGATTGAGTTAAAACCTGAATTTTTTCTAGTTGGTATCCACAATTTGGACAGAATTCAGGAAGGAAAATTAGGAAGACTTATATGGTATACAGTAACATCAGCCAGAATGGTGTATGCTAGACACTGGAAAAGCAACACGATCCCAACAGAAGATGAATGATGGGATAAATTATTAGAAGTGGCAGAAATGTATAGGTTAACATATAGGTTAGATAATAAATCCGACGACCAATGCTTGAGGACATGGCAGCCATTACAAGACTATCTTAAAACAGATCTTAGAACATTAAAGTAGCAGCAGAGTAATTGGAAATTATAACAGAAGTATAATCCTGTGAACCAAAAAGTGTGACAGTAGACATAACAGAAGATTTTGAAGATTAAAATCTGAGATATTATCTATGTTATGTTATGTCTTTTATGTATAGGCTTCACTCATCTCATAGAGGAGGGGGTTGAAATGATAATAATAAGAAAAAACCGCATCCACTCCGTGGGAGGAGTCTTCTTTTAAGTATATCTTTAGATAGCTACATGAATGTTTTTTTTCTTGTTTTGTTTGAAGAAATGAAGAGGTGATATGATATGATGTGATAAGATGTATGTATAAACTCTTCTTTTATAAAAATAAATATGTAAAAATGTAATTACAAATCAAAAATTCTCTTTTATAATTTTAAAATGTGTTTGTTTATTCATTTATGTCACAAACAGAGCTACAAGGACCCAAAATGTAAAGAATATCTAAACTATAAGGAACCCCAGTGGTTTTCCAGTTTGAGGAGCAGGCAATGCCCTAAAAACATAACAAAACATTAACATTAGTGAGAGAGAATTATTTTGTCTGCACTATTTGTCTGTAGATCTAAGCAGAGATAATGCACTCATTTCTATAAACTGAGCTAAGAAAAGGAGAACAAGGCCAGGAATTATAGTGATTTGATATTGTACATACTCTTACATGAAAGTGTTCCTCTTACATAATTTTCCAAATTGATTTTTGGGTAGTCAATATTTTGTTCATCATTCTAAAAATATTCCATAATACACTTTTATCAAATTTTCCAGGAAGAATAAACATTGGAAAAAATGGGGAAAACAGTTTTTTCCCCAGAATTTTCCCCCCGCATTGGGCCTTCACATCTCTAGCAGGCATTTATGTCAACATGCCGACATCCAGGGATGGGATGCAGTGATATGAACAGTGATGGGGTGGGGCCAGAAATGCAGTCCAGAAGTGTAATTCCTTCTGCATGTGTAATCTTGATGCATGAAGGATGGTTGAAGAGGGCTCCTATTGGAACGAAAACAGGGCCAATGGCAGGCTCTTTCACTTGGAGAGAGACTCATGGGACATCAAAGAGATCAATGGAAAATTTGTGGCTCCATTCCCACCTCTACCACTGAGTTCCATGTGTCTTTTAATCTCAAAGAATTTGTTAGTACGAGAAATAAACAGGTTAAATAATAATGGTACTAAGTTCAGAAGCTTTCACATAATTCTAATGAACACATATCTTTATATAAATAACTTATCCTGCCCCTTACTATGCCATTTCCCTAAGAGGGTCCTGTACTGAGGACAATTTCTTCCCTGAAATTCTGGGGAGTTGCTGGTAGTCATTATCACCATATTGAGGTCCTTACCTCACGAAGTCATCATCCCAGCAAAGCCATGTGGTGTTCCTGGTCCAGGACCCATCCTATTGCATGATGTTGTCCCTAACCAGCTGCTTTCTCTCCCTTTCCGTTGCTAATCAGCACTTTTTCATTACTGGAAAAAATCAGGTAATGGTCTCCTTTTCTGCCACAAGTCCGTCACCTGGGTGAGTGCTGATCCTCACTTGCACTTGATGGCACTTCTTGTGTAGTCAAGAGCGTTCAGAACCTGGAATCAACACAGAAATTGCAATGTTGGAATTAAAACAGAACAACGTGCCATTAAGGCACGGTATGGTAAAGGCCTGAGTTTCATGGGTTGATCACAAAATGGAGGTTAAAACCATAAAAGGGCGGAATATGATGACAAAGCACAGGACAAAATCTAAAACAAAAAAGTTGCAGAATAAAAATCAAAGCAAAAACAGGAGCAGAGGACAACAGCAATTCAGGGATCTAAAAAGCATTAACTTTTTCTTTCAAATAAAGGAAGGACGGAAAACTATGAGAGAATACAAAGGTCTTCATCTGAACGCAAATGTATCATGATTTAGGTACTAGGTAGAGTGCCACCACTAAAAAGTTTGTTTCTCTTGTAGCCACATGCCTCATCTCATTTGGCAAGGAATGCCATGAATCTATTTCACGTATGAGTTTTTAAAATGATGCATGGTCCAGACTAACTAATCAAAACAACATCAACATTATGACTCTATCAGTGATTCCCTCCTGAGGAAAAAAAAATAAAGAATTTTTTCCCGTTATACAGGCCTTAGAGCAGACAATCAAACTGCTCAATCTGGAAGTGGAAAGCATTTCCATGTAGTCAGGATTACCATTTTGGCAACAGTTGTAGTATTAAAATCACTCAGGAATACTTGGGGAAGAACGCAAAACATGATTTACAAGAACAGCTTTAAGAAACTTGGCAATAGCTGTCTAAATTGCAATTGAGTTGATGTGTTTTTAATGTTCTGGACTTATCTGAGTGCCTAAATAACAGTGTTCTCATTTCTAGATGTTGGGGGCTGTTGATGGTGGGAGGAATAGGGCAGAGGGAGAAGCAAAAGCATTTGAGAATCCACATGCAATTGCTCCCATATTATATTTAAATATGCCATGCATTTCTTCAGTCCATTGACAGTTGAGGAAAGAAGATCTTGGATCATCACTGTGATGTCAGTAAAAGAGAAAGACTGCCTAGAAGCCCCTTCACACTACATAATTATAGCACTATTATTCTACTTTAACTGCCATGGTTTCATCCTATGGGATTTGCAGTATAGGGAGAGGCATTTAGAATTCTTAGTCAGAGCATTCCAGTGCCTCACTAAACTACAAACCCCAGGATTCCATAGGATGGAACCGTGGTGGTTGAGGTGGAAGAAAAGCACAATAATTCTGTAGTGTGAGCAGGCCACAGTCCCATCCATTTCTAGGAATTGCCCAGAACTATACCTCACCTGAAGTGCACTGCGTTTGCCTATAATCAATTTAGCTTCCTTAGATATAAATCTGAGGGGGCCAAGTACTTATGTAAAATAATCTGCTTTTCACTTTAAATAATCAAGAAACAATAATTATCAATTGATGATTGAAAATAACTTCAAGAATAAGAAACAATCATCATCAGTTGATGACTGAAACAACTTCAGGCCCTTTCACACTATAGTTACAGCACTATGGTACTTTTCGCATGGCATTTGCCGTAGGGTGGCCTCCCTCGGCGACGTGTCCTGCAGTGTTTGCTGCTGCGACGGGGGCAGCAGCCGGCATGCTGCTGGGCGGAGCTTCCCCTGGGAGTTGCTGTGTGAGGGACAGGCAGCAGGGACTGCCCACACCCTGCCCGCTCCCGGGTCGTTCCCGGAAGGACATTGGATGGCGGCTCCACATGGCCTCCATTCCCACTATTGATGCGGGAAAGGGCGGTTATTTTCACCTTTCAGCTATAAATGGAAAAAAGTGGGATCAGCACTGCCTGCAGCCAGGATAGCACCTGTTTGGCCAGAACGTCATGTGGTAAGGTGGCTCCTCAAGGGGGAGGGGAGTGTACCTAATGCGATTTAAAAATGCCATGTGAAAAGGGCCTAGGATTCCTTGATATGTTGCTCTGTTAAAGTGGAACATAATGCAGTAGTAATGTAGTGTAAAAAGTAAGGTCCCATTGTGTCAGGAGGTGAGGCCCTCCACCTCATGTAATTCAGCCTGTAGAGGGGTCTTAGGTAGGAAGAATTTGACCCTGGTCCTAGAAGTTTCCCCATCTACGCTTTAGTGTTTCAGAGCAATAGTGGGTTTTTTTTAATGTCCTTTCTGTTGACAGTCTGTGCAAGTTCTATTTCTTTGTGTTTTATAGTCTATCCATCTCTCTAAGTAATTTGGCATGCTACATCACCTACACCTGAGTAGCTGTTTCTTGTGGTGTGCAAACAGACCAATCCTGTCCACAAAATTGTGCGAAAATGTTCCTCCCCAAAATCTCCACTCTATTGAAGTAGCCCCAGAAAACAGACATGAGTGACAAAATGCTTGTGTGTAGTGAGCTTTACTTCTGTTGACTTTCCGTCTGCTATTTGACTGACCTTATTGCTTTTGTTGTCTTTCCTTTTCTGGCACAGAACTATGCCCCATAGGACCAGTTATGCAGA
This sequence comes from Iguana delicatissima, assembly GCA_948472985.1. Lineage (NCBI taxonomy): Eukaryota > Metazoa > Chordata > Lepidosauria > Squamata > Iguanidae > Iguana > Iguana delicatissima. The sequence goes on from CAOKZL010001289.1 coordinate 218,766, forward strand.
TGGAGAAATAATCCATAATATAGGTTTCCAGAAGGACTAATAACACTCTCACAGTTTTCTTTCCTTTCTCAAAGCTTATGAGTGAACAGAAATGGAAGAGAAGTCATTTTCAAGCCAAACATGAAAGCATAAGTATATAAAAGAGCAAAATGATGAATGAATTTGGCTAGTGCATTATTCCCATAAGTATTGTCATCCTAAATTATATTGCTCTGTGTTTTTACATAGGTGGATAGCGTGGTGGGAAAACAATTTATTTCTTTAATAAGTTGTGGGTTTGTTTTATGGTCATTTCTGTTGCATTAGGTTCCAGAAGAAGAAATCAATTGCTAAACTGTCACATTTCATGGCCCTCAGGTAGAACTACCCAATTTTGCTTCTATTGACTTTAACCCGCTGCCGCGCCCCACAATTTCAACATATATACAGGGTGAGCGTAAAATGAGATTCACAGTGTTAATGGTCTCTGTTTTTTGTTGAAAAAGGGAGAAATCATTTAAAGCAGATTACATGTTATAAGAAAACATATAAATAACAAATACATTTACAAAAAGTTAAACGAAAGAGTAAAGATGAAGTGTAGGAATCAAAACTAGAAGCTGAATTAAAAAATAGCAACAGATGCAAATGCTTCTTTAAAAAGAAAGTTTTCTGTGGGTGATGGAACACAGACAAAAAGGAAGATGACCTTACTTCTTGAAGCAATATCAAGAAGGAAGTACCACTTGTGTGTTGCCACAAACTGTGCTCACAAAGACAGTGGTGCACAAAGGAAATAATCAGATCAATAGGGCTTGAGTTAGGCATTGGGGCTGCTCTAAATAAAAGCCAGCTTCAATCAAATGCTGTGTATTTTTTCCCCAGAATGGATGGTAGTGACTTGAGCATTTGCTTGAATGGAAAACTGTTAGATCCTCTTTTTACATTGTTCTGAATTTTCTCAAGGAATAGCAAGATGTCAAATGAACTGAACTGTTAAAAAAATATTGAAGTATTTATACCTCACAGTTTATCTGTTTGATGTTACAGCATGGTTTGAGTGTTGGACTATGACTCTGGGGACCAGTGTTTGAATCCCCGCTTGGCCATGGAAACCCACTGGGTGACCTTAGGTAAGTTACACTCTTTCAGCCTCAGAGGAAGACAAATTCAACCCCACCCCCCAACAAATCTTGCCAAGAAGACCTGTGATAGATTTGCTTTAGATCTGCAAGTTGGAAATGACTTGAAGGCCAACAACAACAGCAGCAGCAGCAGCAGTTAAACTTTTCTGGCAATGAAGGAAACTGGCAAGAACAGTCAATAGGTTCCTATTGGTTTACCCTACCGATGGATAGCCAGAAGAGGGAGCACATGTTCTATCCAGTCCTACCAGTTTCATTGTCTGAAGATTTCTGCAATCATTTTCTTATTCTTCATTATGGTGCTCGTTATAAGAAAAGTATTTTCTTACGCTTTTCTTTCTCTACTTACACAGAGGTGAAGGGAAAAATTGTTGTGACTCCCTCAGCCATGTTTAGAAACTAAGCTGTTTGTTTTGAATCTGTAAGTAAAATGGAATATAATCCTCCATATTTGCTTTTTTAAAAATGTAACATTTTGAAATGAAATAGTTTTAAAAAATTAATAGTAGGAAATGTCAAAGATACAGCGAGTAGACCTACTGTGACTCATGATGCATGTTGTGTTCTCCAGTATCTCTGAATTCAATCAGCAGTTCAGCACTCAAGTCTTGAGATTTAAGGTGTCTCCCATTATTCCAGAGCAGTTGCCAGATTGATACATTCAAGTGGATCCCTGTTAGTGGGAAACAATTGCATTTCCACCATTCAATAGCAGCAATTCAAATCCAGCAGCATAATTTGTGAGCAAGAAAATATGAGAAGAAATGATATGTAGTGGCAAGTGACAAAATCAGGGTAACCAAAGAATAGACTCCTCTTATTGTTTAGGACTGTTAACACAGTGTGAGAGGGAATAGTTCACTGTTATTTAAAAAGAAAAGTAAGATTCTATCTCACAAAATAGTTGACAAGAAAGAACTAAACAATGACAAAGTACCAGGGTCCAAAGTCTTTGACAGCTAGACTTTTCTTCTTTTCCACATCAAAAATTCATGGACTCCTACCAATAACCTTTGTCTTTTGATTAGGTACTCATTGAGTTTATTGGCACTCGATGCATGGATTGGTGACTGCAAGGTACTAAGCTTTGTATTTTCCTGTCTTGGAATATGAAATTCAGTTACTTGTCATTCTACTGTATATTATAAATTGCTAAGAACTTCCCCAGTTTAGAAGATGAAATGAGGTTCAGGGATGTGTTGATCAGCAAGAACTCTGGAGCATGTAGCTTCCAGAGTGTTTGGCATCTAGGCTCTGTACTGGGGTACCTGTAAAAGCTACATGCCCAGGGTCCTTGGTGTCTGGACTGTTGCTTTTTTGAGTACAGTCATCCCTCCACATTTGCTAAGGTTAGGGGCACAGGACCCCCTTGAAAGTGGAAAAACTGTGAATAACTCTCTGCTCTCCCAAATCATATTTAACACACAAAAAAGTATGATCACCATATTCAACCCACCATGGATTCCTTTGAGGCATCAGGGTTCCTTCACAAGGCAGAAGTGGGTGGCTGGCAGGGCTTAGTGCCATCTCCACTGCTGCTCCACACCATTTTTAATAGGGACTTGCAAGCCTCGTTTGCAGTTTCTCAGCCTCACAAGGCTTGCAGTCCCCATTAAAAATGGCATAGGGAAGCAGGAGAAGTGACAGCAAATAATCCATGAATGATCAAATCTGCAAAAGTGAAACTCACAAATGCGGAGGACCGACTGTAGAAGGAAGCAACACTCACCTTGCAGAGTTTCAGATCATTAGGTAAGATTTGGGTGAAGGGGAGGTGGCAGCAGAATCTGGGCAAATTATTTACAGAGTGTTACCCTGCTTGCTGGGGGTCCCTTAGGGGGATTCCCAACACCTGTCAAAATTATCACTTGTGGGGAAAATTAGCTATGAACACCGCTTTAGCAATGCAAAGAGGGCAGGGTAATTAAGGATCTTTAGCCCAGTGTTTACAGAGTTGGATCACAGAGAATCAGGCTAACTGTTCAAATCTAAATATTTTATTGAAATAGATGTTAAAATCCATACAATCACTCAGCTGCACTCACTCCAACAAGCATACAAGACTACAGAAATTTAGGAAGAGGTGAAAATTAAGAGAGAGAGATATGTAAGGGTTTTGGGGTAATATTGTACCAATCCAGAAGTCTTCAGCTGGAAGAAAATGAGTGAAAAGCTGATCTCAGCCACGCCATTTGAGGCTGAGGGGAGCTTACCAGCAGCATTGTTTGCGATTCTGGGAGAACTCCAAAATGGAGGAGAAAAAGGGGACTAGTTATAGAGCTGAAACATGTCCTGGGGAACAAATGGCTGCACTTTTATGAAGATGGAGTTCAGCTTTGTAGTTCAAAGAAAATACAGTCAAACATCCTTGTAGTTTCCTGCAAGATGAGTTTCTCATCTGAGGATGTATACCTTAAGGTGTCACATTCCAGGCTGTTTGCATTGTTTATTTGTTCCTAGAGACTTATTGTCTCCTGTTCACTGCTGAAAATCCATTCAAATGGCCTGTGAACCATTTGCTAGATTCACCTAGGATGCGTGACAGAAAACAGGCTACTCTTTGATCTATCTCCATAGCTCCACTGCCTACGTGTCCTTCCAGTAGATCTCTATGGCTCACTATGTTTGATATAAAATAATTAGGACCCTCAGAATATAGTTTTTAGGTGGGTTAGGTGGGTAACAAGAGAACTGGGAGACAAAGTATGCTTTGCAGACCTAAAGGTATCATGGAATCACAGACCTGGAAGGGATTTCAAGATCCTTAGATCCTTTTCATATATACTGTTAGCAAGCTAGATGTCACCCATCCCATGTGCCTTTCACTTTACTTGCCTAAATGTAGTATCTTACATTAATCTCTGTTGCAATTCATTTTGTTAGTTATTGTCCAGTTCTCCAAACTGTTAAAGTAATTTTGAATCTTGATTCGGCCCCAGAGTATTAGTTATCCCTCCTAATTCAGTGTCATTTTCAGATTTGAGAAGTGTGCCCTCTTTTCTGTTATCCAAGTCATTTATAATTATGTTGAGCTACTATAGGCCCAGGACAGAATCCTGTGGCGCTTCACTAGTCACTTTTCAACAAGGTGAAAAAAAACTATTAGTGAGATTTTTTTTGCTTTGGTCAGTCAATCCATTAAAATCCATCTCACAGCAACAGCACCTAGTCCACATTTTTACTAGCTCACCTCTGAGAATATCATGGCACCCTTTCAAGAGCCTTTTAAATTCAAGATACACTGCATCCACAGCATTCCCCTGATCTACCAAGTTTCTAACTCTATAATATAAACAAAAAAAGAGGCAAGATTAGCTTGGCATGATGTACTTTTGAGAAACTATGCTGGCTCTTTGTAGTCATAGCATTTTGTTTAATGATGTGCTCTATGTTGTTTAATGATCTATTCTGCAACTTTATTGGTTATTCACACTATGCTGACTGACCCGTAGTTTCCTAGATACTCATTCTTCTCCATTTTAATGTATTTTATGCTATCCCTTCTATGACTGTCTAGGTCTATTTTCCTTAACTTCTTCTACTGTAGAATATCTGTTTTATATATACTTGGGATGATAGCTATTTAAGAAAAGAAGCAGGGCTGATAGCTGCTGGGGAAATATGGTGTGTTAATTGAATTTTATTAGTCTAATACAAATCTATTTTCAGAGGAAAACATAATCCCTAGTAGGTGCCCATATAAAATGTAATATTGGCCCTTTCCACATGGGGGGGCGTGAAACATGGGGAAACGGGGCAGCGCATGCGGAAACGGAGCTTACCTTAATCTGGGTAGCTCCGTCGCCGTGGGGAGCAGCACGCATTCGCTGCTCTACATGGCAGCAGCGTCCGGTGGTGTCCAGCGGCGCCCAAAATGGCGGCTGGCGGGTTCCGGCGGCTGTCCTCCAATCGGAGAAGCACGCCAGCCGGAAGCCCCCCCCGGCAGCTCCGCAGGGACGCGCTTGCGCACCCCTGCAATTCCCCATGGGGCGCTGCGACGGGCTAGCGTGCACATGTTTCATAAAGACCACATGAAATGTGGTCTTTATAAAACACGTGGTGCCACCCTCACGGCCACGTGAGGGTAGTTTGAGGTGGGGAAACTCCACATTTCTAACCGCCCTAGCGCACTCCATGGTGTAGACGACCTCCGGGTGAGGTCGTCCAACTCCGTGTTACCCCATGTTTTTCCCCCTGTGTGGAAAGGGCCATTGCTAATCTAACAAAATGATATTTTGGCCTTTGTTGAAGGTCGCAAGCAAATTAACTGGTGCAGCAGATGATTAATATGCTCTAACAATTACATTTAGTATATTCATCTGAACATCTAAGGTTTAGTGCTTTTTTCCAGCAACTTGAGAAAAGGAAGAACAAGGAGAGCAAGATAAATTGGAGGGACCTAGCACTTACTGGAATAAATCTAGTATTTGTCAGATTTCAGTATTCTCAGAACAGAGACTACATTGGCAGGCATGTAGTATCCAGATCTTCACAAACATGGCACATCATCCTTGAGCAGGCTTTTCCTCCTCATAAATAAACATAAGTATGCCTGTGTGTATGTGTGTGTATGTATGGGACAAAGAACAACTGGCATTCCATTAATTCTTAACTGAATGATCTGTATTTTGTCTCTTCTTAAAACAAAACAAAAAAGTAAGTGAAAGTATCTCGTGCCATTGTCCATGGTGCCGAGAGGCAACTTATCATCCAGTTCTCTGTATTCAGGAAAAAATAAAAAGATGTCACAATCTTTGACATTCAGTTGGCAAGGGAGTGATAGCCTCTCCCACAAAACAAGGTGTTAAATTTGTTATGTCTTAATTGTTTCTTATCCATAATTTATTTAGTGACATGTGGGAAAGGGCATGTTTTATTGAATCACTCCTCTATAGCAGCCCACTGTATTCGTATACTTTTTTCCTTATCTTGGTTGTGTGAACAGGTTCAGTCTCAGTGAAGAGAGAATGAAAAACAACCTACAAATGGGAAGATTTACATAATTTCCTTCTTTATAGCAGAGTGAATTATCTGAATATTATGGCTGCTGGTGGATTTCACTGTTTTTAAAACCCCCAGAACAATAAAACTTATTCTGAGGCCTGGGAAGAAGCTGAAGGACACATATTATTTTGATGGATCACCAAAAAAAAAAAAAAAAAGGTGCATGGTGGAACGATTAATATAGGCCTTTTGCTAAGTAAAGCCCAACTCTTTCTGTATTCATCTGCACATTTAATGACAGACCCATTTGTACTGAAGGTGCAGATCAAAAATGTTGATTTTAAGACTGCTGGGCATGGCCCTCTTTTCCTCAGAGCACTCTGGAAGGCTAAAAGGCATATTAACACATTTTTGAGCCACTCGGTACCAGTCTTTTATGTACAGATAAAAAGCAGCTGACTATAAAATCTGTTTTGTGAAGAGTTCTTTTTAGCATATGAAATATCATCATCTGCTTGGCATAAATTCTACTGACTGTGAAAGTTTCCCAGCTGCTCCCCCTACAAAAGAAAGGAATAGGTGGCTTATATTGCTAATAGGCATCTTTGGGAACCTTCTGATCACTAGTTCACTGATGCACTGATTCACTGTGACTAAGATAAATAATATTTGCCCCCAAACATAGGAACACATCCCAATCTCAACAAACCATGTTCCCAGATTAAAAAAAAACTTTGAGCCAGGATCCAAGAAATTGCTATGTCCAGGAAGAAACAGACACTGAAAAAGAACAGAGCAGAACTCACTGTTAGGGAAGCAGTGGCTGTGGAGCTGACAACAGCTGGCAATACCCAGCAAAAACAAAGGACCTATACTGTGACAGCTAACATGTATTTAGTCCAGTCTGAAAGAGCCAATAAGAACAGGGAACAGATTTTGCAAAAATTTGTCACCTTACACAATGCTGCTCAAAATGCTGGTCTGTACAGCAGTGCAATATCCAGCAAAAACAAAGGACCTCTACTGTGAAAGCTAACTTGTATTTAAGTCCAGTCCGGATGAACCAATAAGAACAGGGAACAGATTTTGCAAAAGTTTGTCATCTAACACAATGCTGCTCAAAATGGTGATCTGTGGAACACTGCCATTCCATGAGCCATTGGCTACCAGTCTACATTGAGTCTCCAGGATTTGTGCAGATATGATAATAATATGGTAGAAATATGGTAATAGTCCTCAGCACATTTGGAAAAAAATTGCCATCCTGCCACATCAGATAGGTGAAGAATTCTTTTTGCATTCCACTGTTATAATAGTTGATGCCACCTTAACTTACATGATTCCATATGATGGAATTCTTGGACATGTAGTTTGGTGAGATATTTAGAATTCCCTTCTAGGGCCCTTTCCACACGGGGGTAATAAAACGTTTTAGCGCATTGTAGCGCGATATCTGACGGAGGTCTTCCATACCTTAGAATGCGCTGAGTCGTCTTTAATTTTTCAGTTCCACACCTCAATCCGCTCAGAAACGTCTCCAACTGTGCTTGCACATGCTTTTTAAAAACCGGAAAAAAAGTGTTTCTTTTCCCCCTGAGCCGTGCAATCACGTGCTTGCTCACTTGTGTGGAAGTGCAGATTCGCGCTGATTTGCCCCTGAGATGAACGGGGGGCGGGCCGTGGGCATGGACAGGTTCGGCAGTTGGCCCGCCCCACAAAGAGCTGGACGGCGCCATTTTTTAATCCTCGCTAAGCAAGAGCCCACAGCAGGAAAAAGAAAAAGCATTGCAGGTACGCTAAATTGGACTTTTTTCTTTACTGTCCATCTTAAAATCACCTTTTGATGTTTCCGTGTGGATGTTGGAGCTTCAGGGGACTGTGGATTTATTGCTTTCATCTGGTGTGGGCTATTGGGGGTGGGGGTGGGGTGGGGGGATTTCTGGAAAGTCGCCTCTCTAGTGACACCACCATTTCACAACCCACCACAAACCGCTGGATGTTTGAGCCAGGGGGCAAGGGGGGCCGCGGCGGCGGTGGGTGGGGGCCCTCGGCCCTTCCCAGAGGGCGCTGGACGGAAAGGGCAGCATGGTGGCCGCCAGGTGTCCCCGGGAAGCCTCGGATTAATGGCGCCTTTTGAAAAAGTGCTGCGGGGATAGCATGTAAACTAGAATTACAGGTTTGGTAAATTGGGTTTATTTCTTTCAACCCCCCCCCCCAAATGCCACCGCGGATGAAAGCAAAAATCCACAGCCCCCTAAGTTTCAGTGGGGGTCTGGAAGCTTCAGGGGGCTGTGGATTCTTTGCTTTCATCCGCGGTGGCATGTTGGGGGGGGGATTTTTGGAAAGTCTCCTCTCTATCAATACCGCCATTTCACAACCCGCCACAAACTGCTGGATGTGTGAGCCAGGGGGCAAGGGGGGCCATGGAAAGCCTCGCCGTCATAAGAATTAAATTAATGTCGCCTTCACGTTGAAAAAGCATCGTGGGGCTATCATGACTCTCCCCTGGAAATGCCCAGAACATGAGGGAAAACAGGGCAGGGGGCCATGTCCTGCATTGGGCAGAATGGAGCAAAATGTGTGTGGTGGGGTGGCTGACTGACATCCCTTGCTCCAACAGAACTAGAGCCTGATTGGTGGGCGGTTGGTGGGGGCCACGACAGGGGCGCAATCTGACAGGATGGGGAGGACGGGGCTGAAGTGGGGTGCTCCAGACAGAAAGATGACCATCTGCTTTGTGTACACAAGCCTCCCCAAAACCCACGATTTGCTCGCAGGTGAATTCCCGGTGGCCCGTCCTTCGAGGCTGAGAGAGGGATCACACAAGGAACACTCCGTGGCGAAAAACCTCCAGCTTCCAGTTCTCCAAAAAGCCTGCAGCCCAAACTGGTCGCCTGGCTTCTCTTTCAAAAGAAGCAGTTGCTTCAAATACTAGCATGTATAGGCCATAAGCTGTATGTGCGTTCCTTCAAACCATGGATTTCAGTGGTGGTCTCCCATCCAAGTTTAAATCCTAACACACCCTGCTTAGCATCCTAGGTTAGCATGGGATTTGGGGCCTGTTCACACGATCTTTAAGTACTTTCCACACCTGTGTGGTATGGTGATGCCTTGCTACGGCGGGCGGATCCAGGTCAAACTGTGGACTGCTTCCAAGGGTGAACTGGTTATATGCAACCATTGAAGACAAGTTACAGGAACGCTTGGAGAAATATATTTTATTAAATAACAAGATAAAATTGTCAGCCAACAGAACAGAAAACCAGCAAAACATAAAGAAAGGTTGCAAAAGATTATAGGAGGTTGCTCCTCCTCATCTGTGACTTCAGGTCCCGTAATTCCTTCCTTATTTCCGCGTACGAATTATCGAGGGCGGATGACACCTCGAGCAGGCTTCTCTGTGCAGACTCATCTGTGGGTGGGAGAGCAGATATTAGGATGCCGTGCTGACACGCTCACTGAAAGCACCGTAGCCAACCTTCCATCATGGCCACCCATGTTGCTAACTTACACATCTTTGCTGTTTTCTTTTCCAGCATGGTCATCCCCGCCATCAAAGAATCCGCAAGGGACCTCAGCTCCTGGGGGATGGACCTGGGAAGAAAAGATGACATTGGCGACCATCCACTCCTTGGAGGGGGCCTCCGTTTGTGCCACCTTCCGCGGAAATTTATTGATACTTGCCAGCTGTACGTGAGGATGGACCAGGAATGTCTTCCAGACATTCCTTTCGTTCCTCCACTGCGGACACTGCGCCAACTGTGAAAGGAAGAAAACCGCTCAACATCCCTGTCAACAATTGGGCATCTAATCTCTGCATTTTCTCCCAAATAGGTGATTACTGTACCTTCAGCTGCTGTTCCTCTTCCTCTGGCACATCAATCACCAGATTGCCGTGACCGGGGGAGGAACAAGCGGGGCTCTCTGCTTGTGTGCCCGTGGCTGAAATAGAAATAAGCAGGAAACAGATGTTACCCCGGAAACAGATTGACTTCCTAGCTGTTAATAAAGTTTTCATGCCAAAGCTGTTGCACATGTTTTACCTATATCTTCCCCAGCACCTCCACCATCACTTTCCTCCCCGGGGCCCAGGTGTCACCCAGCAGGATTGTTTCTGGCTCTCGAGAAACAGGAAACAGCAAAGCTCGTAACCTTTGCAAAACAGCGGACAGACCTTTAGTAAAACACAACTGTTCTCCACGTGTTTGCATACGTAGGGACAGGGCTGGAAATTTCATCACAACTGGAGGTATTGCACTTGCCTTCCCTCTCTGGGTCCCGGCGACATCAAAATCTTGCCGGGTCGCACGGCGTCTGGCACCTGGGAAGTGGCACATGCTGTTGTCAGTGTGTGCTTACATAATGGGGGAACCAGGAACCCCCACCGTTTGATTGACCATCACTTGTTCATTGGGAGGGGGATGGTTGTCAAGGCTACTCACGTCCTCTTCTGCGGCCACGCCAGGAGGGGCGCCCGGCAGACTTCCACAGCCGCAGCATGGTGCCAAAGTAGGGAGGCTTCGCTGCATGGGGTGGGTGGCCATTGAAGCGTTCCATGCAGTTGTAGAACGCCGCCTTAATGGCTTTGAATATGGAGTTGACCTGCGCGGCCGTCCTGTCAAACTCCTGCCGTGACAACCCCCTTGCAATGGTCTCAAAATTCCCTATTGGGGGCATTTGTACTACGGAGTAGTACATTGACCCCTCCGCACCACTCGACCATAGCCAGCATCTCCCTGGTTTCAAAATCACCCCAGAGGGCACCCTCACGCTCCATCTCTCTCTCTCTCTCTCTCTATATATATATCTATATATCTACCTTTATATTCCTATCTATTTATCTATCTATCCTCTATCTATCTATCTATCTATCTATCTATCTATCTATCTATCTATCTATCTATCTATCCTCTATCTACCCATAATATCTATCTATCTATCTATCTATCTATCTAGCTATCTATCTAGCTATCTATCTAGCTATCTATCCTCTATCTATCTATCTATCTATCTATCTATCTATCTATCTATCTATCCTCTATCTAGCTAAAGGGACAGCAGGGTAATAAAAGGATAAAAAGTAATAAATCTAGAAACTCCCACGATCTACCTCTACCTGCCTCCCATCTCCGCTCGACACGCCCACAGAAAGGCTGCAGTTCCACCGCCTTCCTGTGGAGGTCCCGCGGCACCAAGTCCTGGTGGCCGCTGCGCATGTGTGAAGCGTCGCCGGAAGAGAACTGCGCTGGGGCGACCAGGAGGAAGCCATTACTTGGAACTAGCAACCTCGTGGTCAGCCAAACTTTGCGGAAGAGTTTTGTTGAAGGTGGCTATGGAGACCCAAGATGCAAGCCAGGGAAATGTGTCTAGCCCTGGAGAGGGAGATTTCAACCCGAGGAGAAGCAGGGCAAAAGGCAGGGGGCTCGCGTGGTGACACTCCGAGGTAAAGGATCTCCTTGAAGTGTGGGGCGAACAGAAGTACCAGGCAGATCTTCAGGAAAGCTACCGGAATATCGAAATATTTGAAGAAATAGCCAGGGAAATGGAAAGAAGAAGGCACAAGAGGACAGCGGAAGAATGCCGCACAAAAACTAAATGGCTGCAGCTGGACTACCGTCATGCGGTCGCTGCAAATAAAAGGACAGGCTCGTCCCGAGGTTACCTGTCCTTACTTTGAGGAGCTATCTCGAATTTTGGGTGGTGACGCGGGTGCACATCCACCAAGGGTCATCGCAAGCTTGCAGATTGCAGAGGACGGGGCTCACGGAGTGGAGGAGGCTGCAGCATCAGAAGGTATGAATGTTAAAAGGGGTACCCTCATTTTAGTTTTGTATCACTAACTCATCTATGCATGTAAATTCCACCCATTCATTTCCCTTTTTGTGCTCTAGAGCGTGCCCATAGCCAGGAGCTTTTTGGGGATTCCCAGGATACCTCTGATGTGGAGTGTGACACTGTAGGTTTATTTTCAGTCTCTTAACTTGACGTCCAGCCTTGCAAGACTGGAAATTTCCTACCAGTGTTTTACTAGGGTTCTTGCCAGCCTTCCAAAGCTGACTTCCACGCATGGAACGACTGGCAATCTCCCCAACTCTCTCAAGTATGCTGCCACCACCCCCCTAATTAAGAATTACTTAGACAGAACAGGAGGGACTCTGCCTAATCTCTAAGCATAAGGAACTTCCACCTCCCCCTTTCCCTGAGTGAGAGGTCCTATGTAGCGTGTGCCAACCCTGGCGTGGAAATGGAGAGAAACGGAGGTTTATAAAAGTGTTTTAATCAAGGCATGCAAATAAACAATATCACACTTGGGAGACCCCCTCTCCCAGGTACACTTAGTTACAAGAATTTACAAAACAGATATAACAGCACAGATACATTCTTAAGATCAGCCAACTTCCAAAATAATAAAAAGCCTAACATGGCTAACTACTTTAGTCTAGTACTCACAGATGTCCATAGGCTTAGATATTCTAAGAAGAAAGAAGCCAGGAGGCGAGGCATGCCTACCTGCCTACGACTGGCACAGATCTCATCTCTCTGTCTGTCTCTCTCTGTGTGTGTCTCTCTCTGTGGCCACATGGCCTTTCAGAAGTTTTATTTTCCTCCTTGGAAGGATCTGGAAGCATCTCCAAGATGCCCACCTCTTTTCCTTTTGGTTGGTCAATTCTCACCTTGTGACCTGTGATGCTGACCCTTTCCTTTTGATTGGTCAACTCTCACCCTGTGACCCTTGATGTAATCCTAACATCTCATTAACCCTTGGTTTACCTGAAGAGGGAAGTATCTCCCTTTGATAAGCCTAGATAATGGGAAGCCCCATTATCACACGGAGACATCAGGTAAGGCAGGTTGTTAGTGTGGCAACAAACGTATAAGCTTCGCTGTATCTCCCTGGGTCGCAATAGTGCTTGGGCATGGCTGCTATGAAGCTGGGCATCAACTCGTTGCCCTCTGAAAGAATGCTTTGGCAATGTGCATGCTACCTCGAAATTCCTGTTTCATTACTTAATCACTAACCATATCACTAACCATATAGTGTGAGGGAAGTGCACTATAGATCTATAGTGCAGAATTCTCAGTACCCTGTGGTGCTATCCCTTCAAGGGATTATTGCATTTTAGATATGTTGACCCTGAGAAGTCAATTAAGGAAGATAGAATTGAGAAGTAAGAGACAAAGAAGGAAAGAAATAGGGATATGGGACTTGTGAGACAAGCATTGTTAAATATTGCTATTTCTAAATGGCTGTATATATCTGTAACTAAACTAGACAAGAAAAAGTCTCTGAAAGTCCCATGCTTTGCTCCTGTACAAACTGATCTTATTTTAGAGATCTACATGATGTTTTTCCTATCCCAAAGTATTCCCAGGGAACTCCTGGCATTTACCAAAAACTTTTCATTCCTGGTCCTCTCTGTCAGTTTAAATTAACTCACTATTTCCTGAAATGAAATATACCTCTCCATGGTTGCCTGTGTTATATTGGAAATGAGATGGCTGCTGTCAAGAAATAAAGGGATATTTTTTAGGACCCAGATTCAACAGAGATCAAGCAAGAGAAAGAAGAATGCTAGCAATAAAAGAAAATGATCCTAATGCTTAACTACTGTAATATTGCTAAGCACTTTAATGTGTTGACTGTAACTCTTGAATAATAACTAAAGAGGGCTCAGTGGAAATTGGTGAAAGTCAATTTCTGAAACATTGCCTGAATCTAGATGTGATGTGATTACAGGGAGGAGAAGAAAGAAAGACACAAGGGATGGGAGAGTGAAGGAAACCTGATATATTTCAAGAAAGAGTTTGGATGCAAAATTATTAATATGCAAGTAACATCAAAACAAAAATAACTGGAAAGTCTTGCTGCTTCCAGGGATTCTTTCCTCCTTTCTGGATACATCTGAGGAATCATTCTGAAATCTCAAATGAGACGGAGGAAGATGTACTTCTTCAAATCACGCTTCCAAGCATTCTATTGGATGGAGCCTTGACAGTTAAAGCATTTTAAAACTTTTTAAGTATAGATACATTCTTAGTTACACAGCTTGACAGCTTTGAAGAATTTGTATGGAACATATTTGGAGCTATGGAACATTAAGTCTTAGGTATGGGTACACATTTTATCAGTTTTGTTCTTTTTCTTTCATAATTAATACAAATTTAAAAAATAATAAAAAAGACAATACATTTTACCAGTTTATAAAATGGAAAGATCTCAAAGCTTGTTACTATCTGTATTCCTTGTTCACAGATATATTGATGGCTTCATATGTTAAATGTTTTATTTTACTACTATACCTAAGAGAAATGGATTTGGGGTTTCCTCCTTCAAGATAAAAAGTCACAGGGCTTCCAAATTCAATACATTATCTTCCTGTTCCTTTCAGTTTTCATATTTTTGAATATGGGCATTTGCAACATTGTTGTAGAAAGTCTGGATTTAGGATTTCAGAAAATGTTCACTGATTTTTTTTCTTGATTTCTTTGGAAGATTTCATGATTGTTTTATATACATTGGCACATTTGATTGACAATAACAACAATAACAACAGAAGGCTAAAGCTGCAATGTGGCATGGACTTATGTAGGAGTAAGCCCTATTGAACTCAATGAATATACTCACATAAGATTGCGCTGTCCATCTCTGTTAGAGAATATTCACTAAGTAGAGAATATTCATTTGTATGTTCTGATGCCCAAGGGATATGCTAATTGTACTTTCATTACTGCCTGGTTGACAATAGGATGAATTAACAAATTCAGCAACATGTGCTGAAGCACCAGAGTGCTTTTCTGTTTATGAACTGGTATTGATATAACCTTGTACTGATTTTGTGTGGAAAGGGAGATGGGAAACTTTCTAATTTTCTGTATGACTGCTTTTGTTCAATGCAGAATTAAATTATTACTCTTATGTATTACATTAAGAACCAAGTTCCCTGGGGAGCGAAAGAGAGCAGCAGTGAGATGTCTAGAAAACTGATTTTTATCATCTCAGAAGTTAAAATCTACACAAAACATTTCACAGTGGGTACTGAAGCAAACCACTGAGCTGATTTGATGCACTGTAGCTTTGGGGTATTACCCATGAGATCTGTAATGCTGCCTGTCAAAAATAGGGTGATGACAGATGTATGTTTTGGTGAGCAGTGGGATTTATTTGGAAACTCTCCTGCTGCAATGAGGACACAAAGAAACTTTTCCTCTCCAGTGTCAACTCTAAAACTCATTTTGTTATCTGTAGACAGTAACAATTGGCTAGTGCCTAGGATAGCATCAAGATACTTCCCTGTTCATCCTTGTTGAGTAGATGGAGGCCCAGCATCCTTCTTATTTGTTCTGAAGGCTTAGGGTGACTTGCAGCTGGAGCTCAGTATTATTTCTGGCAGACAGTGGAGATACAAACTCTGGAGCTGTTGCTTCTCTGGCTGATGGATGAGGCAAGGCTGTTCCCCCTATTGACATGATGTTCTCTCTGGGAGCGGGGGGTGGGCAGAGTGCAATGTCCAAGTGGTCCATGGTGATTCAACTAGTGGCAGAGATTAGCTTGTGCTTCTGGTCTAAGATTTCAGAGTGACAGGCAGTTGGCAGTCATGGAGGGCGGAAACAAACTTCCAAGCAGAACTTTGGTCCTATTCAGGCATTCTCATTCCTGATGTGATTGGAATCATATGAAGGAAGACAGAGATGGGAAAAGTTAGTGTTTGAACTACAACTCCCTTCCTCCCCAGCCAGCATGGCCAGTTGACATGCTGGCTGGGAGGGGGAGTTCTGGGGGTTATAATCCAAAAATTAACTTTTTGGAACTGTGAGGGAAGGACTAGTGCTGTTTTTTCTGGTGTTCTCCCTGGGTGTATTGACACTATGAAATTATAGCATTATGATTCCACTTTAACTACCATGATTCTGTCCTATGGATTGCTAAGATTTGGAGTTTAGGGATGGGCAGCTAGTGACTCTAGTGCCTTCCCAGCAACAAACCTTAGGAGTCCATAAAATGTTGCCATGGCAGTTAAAGATGAATGTCTACAGCTCTACATGTATAGTTTATCCCTGTGTTAGAACTCTGATGCTTGCAAAGAATGGTGCTGGAATGAGGCAGAGACAGTGACCTCATTAAGTGATTCTGTTTCCCACAGAAGGAGGGAATTAGAATGCCCAAATGAGGGCATTTGTCTCAGCTGAATGTCCACATCTCATTGGCATTGTTTGATGCACATAGGACTTAACTAGAAGAAGACTTAGCTGTCAGTGCCAGCTCTACCATGAGGCATCTACCTGAGGTAGTAGATCTTGGGGACACAAAACAATGAGAGGACTGGAGGACTGAGCTATGTGTGTCATGCAGCCTGCTTTGTGCTGTAACGGAGCCTGGTCCCTCAAGAGTGTGGAGGATGTTCTTTCACCACCACTGAAGTAAGAATCAAGTGTCACTCTAGTCATCTTCTGTACATGGAATGAAGATGGTGTCATCTCATCCTTTGCCTCTCATAGAAAAATTTCTTGGGAGGACAACCCTGTTATCTATATATCATGACACACCAATAGCCCAGATTTATTTGTGGTAGAGCAGCTGGTAAGAAGCATAGCACAGTTGTGATATATATCAGCAAGAGCTACAAGGTTAAAAAGAGCCAGGTTCTGCTCTCTGTTGTACTACCTGACTGCTGGCATGATCTTAGTTAAATCTGTTCCCTCTCACTTGGTTTCTCTTGTCAGACACAATAACTGTGCTATGATAACAGAAGTTAAGCATGTTATGGTGATAAGTGTTACTGCTTTTACAACCCTATGAAACAAGGCAAATACATGCCTTGCTTTCTCTAATATGTAAGTGACACAAACCAACCCTTCACATTTTGTTCTGAGGGAGTAAAGGAACACTTTGTGACTTCTGTTTCAGTTCAATATCTTTGAAAGGCATAAAGCCTAAGTCAGGAGCTGGAGCTCAAGTAATGAAAACAATTCTTATTATTTATATCAGACCTAGGCAATCCAGAGTCTCCATATTGCTTACTAGTTGCAGGAGTTAGTGTTTCAGGCTTCTGTTTATTTTTGGGCATGAAAAGAGCTTACAGAGCAAGACACAAGTTGTCCCTAATAGTCAGAACTTGGAAAAGTTACTTTTTAAGGTGACAAATTCCACTGGCTGTGTCCAGTCCAGGAGGTTCCTGTGTCTGACCTTGCAATGTCAGACAATAATGAGCTTTTCTTTGGAATGTCCTCTCAGATGGTGAGGTTTACCACATCCTGGAAAATTTATATTTCAGTATCTTTCCTGGAGGACACAATAAATTTCCCATGACATCAACATTGTAAGAAATGTTCATTTCACACTAATGATGGAGGAAAATCACATCATGGTAGTTCCACCACATCAAAAATGCACCTGAACATTGATTTTGGTCTTCTATTTTTCCCAGCTGTCCCCTCACCCAAGACTGGCTTTTGTTTTTCCTACAGTTCAGAGCCATAAATGGGAAGGGGGAAGGATGTGATGGAAGCCAGTCGGTAAGGTAGTCTGCCTTTTATAAGTGGTGTCCAGCTCTTTACTCAAACAACATAAGTAAACTTACTGTACAAAAAGGGGGTTTGTACAGGAGAAGAGCTTCAAGGAACTAGCTATATTTAAGCAGTTACTTGTGATTAATTTCCTAGGAACATTACAATATATTACAATGTAATTATAACTTATTGTGATGCTACTAAGGAGCAGTGGACAGAGTACAGGCAGTAATTAACATGTACAACTAGATATTTTGAACAAAACTGCACCCAACTTTATTGGTTACAATTGAAAATGCTTGGCCTAAAATGGGGTGCATGATTCAAGCATTGTTTCAGTTGCCTGACAACCAGGGAAACCAGCTCCTCAGAGCAGTTACTATGGAAAGCATAGGATGACAGAAATGTGATTCATATAGAATCATAGAATCATAGAAATGTAGAGTTGGAAGAGACCACAAGCGCCATCCAGTCCAACCCCCTGCCATGTAGGAAAACCCTCAAAGCTCTCTCGACAAGTGGCCATCCAGCCTCTGCTTAAAAACCTCCAAAGAAGGAGACTCCACCAACTCCGTGGCAGCACATTCCACTGCCGGACAGCCCTGACCGTCAGGAAATTCTTCCTGAGGTTCAGGTGGAATCTCCCCTCCTGCAGCTTGTATCCATTGCTCCTTGTCCTGATCTCAAAAGCAGGAGAAAACAAGCCCACTCCCTCCTCGACATGACATCCCTTCAAATATTTAAACATGGCTATCATGTCCCCTCTCAACCTTCTCTTCTGCAGACTAAACATACCCTGTTCTCTAAGTCTGTCCTCATAGGGCATGGCTTCCAGACCCCTCACCATTTTGGTTGCCCTCCTCTGGACCTGCTCCAGCTTATCCATATCCTTCTTGAATTGGGGTGCCCAGAACTGGACACAGTATTCCAGATGAGGTCTAACCAAAGCAGAATAAAGTGGTACCAATACCTCCCTCGATCTAGACACCATACTCCTATTGATGCAACCAAGAATTGCGTTGACTTTCTTGGCTGCCGCATCACACTGCTGACTCATATTCAGTTTGTAGTCTATTAAGACTCCTAGATTCCTTTCACATGTACTGTTAGCCAGCCACTTGTCCCCCATCCTATATTTCTGCATACCATTTTTTCTGCCTAAGTGTAGGACCTTACATTTCTCTCTGTTGAAGTTCATTTTGTTAGCCTTGGCCCAGCTCTCCAATCTGTCCAGGTCCTTTTGAATTTTGATCCTGTCATCAGGCGTATTAGCAACCCCTCCCAATTTGGTGTCATCTACAAATTTGATTAGCGTGCCCTCTATTCCTTCATCCAAGTCATTAATGAAGATATTGAACAGCACTGGGTCCAGGACAGAACCCTGTGGCACCCCGCTAGTCACTTCTCTCCAGGATGAGAATCTGCCATTGGTGACCACCCTTTGGGTACGGTCAGTCAACCAGTTACAAATCCACCTGACAGTAGCCCTGTCCAGCGCACATCTTACTAGCTTCTTTGCAAGAATGTCATGGGGAACTTTGTCAAAGGCCCTACTGAAATCAAGATATACTACGTCCACAGTATTCCCTTCATCTATCAAGCAAGTAACTCTATCATAAAAAGAGATAAGATTAGTCTGGCATGACTTATTTTTGAGAAATCCATGTTGACTTTCTGTAATTATGGCATTGTTTTCTAAGTGATTAGAAACTGACTGTTTGATGATCTGCTCCCAGATCTTTCCAGGTACTGATGTCAGGCTGACTGGGAGATAATTATTTGGGTTCTCTTTTTTCCCTTCTTGAAGATGGGGATATGGGTGAAAACCGTTATGCGCTTCCCTTCTCAGATGGGGTGAGGGAGGATACATGATTCCTGAACAGTTTCCCAGCTTCTCATTCCAAAGTCCCTTAAGGGGATCCTGAACTGGGAATGAGAGGCACAGAGATCCCCACAAGCTATAGGATGCTGGCCATTGTCACAGTGAACTTGTGACAGCTTTCAATTGGAATCCATGTTAACCTTGGTGTTGAGATGGATGGAAGGAGAATACCTTTGGATTATCTGTCAGTGGCTTGAAGCATTCAAGTCTGTTTTTAAAGTAACAAAAAAGTACCTATGTTAATCACTTTTGATAAACAGGAAATTGAGCAGTTACTTTTTCAAAACAGCAATGATAATAGCAATCTACTATTTTCTTGGACCTATATTTGTTTTAAAAAAGTAACATTCTTAGTTCTGAACAGGGGTGTGCAACTGTAAAGTAACCAAGAATGCTTGAACAGACTGTTGAATGTTGCGTAAGGGGTTGCCAATGCTCTTCTCCTCTACCTCCCCCTCTACCTGCTATGCTACCAGCTTGGCAAAGTTTTACTGCACCAGGTGGGAAGTGCCATTAGTGCCAACTGATGGTTGGTGTCATGCCCCACATATGGTGTAACCCCACTTGTCATGTCCCATTTGAGGTACAATAGGTTGAACGTCAGCATAGTAGCTCACACCATTAAACTGCAGGATTCCATCCTTGCACAAAGCCACAGATGAAATCAAAAAGCAACCTGACTTGGACTCTATTCCTAATTTAATCTAGTAACAACATTCTGGCCCTTTTTCTGGGAGTAAGTCCCATTGAAGTCTATGACCTTTACTTCTGAGCCTGCATGCCTAGGACTGTGCTTTCAGAACGTGGTGGGCTAGTTGGAAATTTAGAGCTCTATTAGGCCCCTGAGAGTTTGGAAGACTGCACTCTCATTCAAATGGAAAATTATTTTTTGCCCCAAAATATCCTTTAGGGGCACAAGGGACATTTTTGCCATGTTTTAAGGCTCCCCTGGACCATTTTAGACCAAAAAGAGGCCTTGAAAAAAAACACAACAGGAAGTGACCAGAAGTCTTTAAAAAGGCCTCTTCTGGGCTCAGTCTTTAAAAAGGCCACTTTTGGGCCTAGAATTGCCACCCCCCCACACAATATACTGAAAATATTCCTATGCTCCGTAGAGAGCATTTGGGAGCATTTTGGGGACCCGTGTGTGTGTGTGTGTGTGTGTGTGTGTGTGTGTCTGGAGCTCCACAAAAATAGCCTTAAATTGAGAATTTAATAAAATTATCATTTTTGCTCATTCACAATTTTTTTTTCTCTTGTAACTGAACTATTTTTTTTTAAAGGAGGAGTAAAGGGACACCTTGAAATGAACTGAGAGGCAGAATATTTATTGTACATTTTTCTGTTAGAAATCTAGTGAGTGGAATATATTTATCAGTCAAATGTCAAAGAATGAATGTATCAAATGGGATCCTTGATTGCAGCAGGGCAGACTCTGCAATGGCTGATAAAATACTTTCAAAGATAACATCTACAGTTTTCCTCAATATGTCTGGCTCAGTAGGGAGATTATTGGAGCATTAATGTTACTGGTGTTGTATCAAATTCAGACAAATGAAACACCCTTGTCCCCATCTGTTGTTAGCCCATATAGACAAAATGTATTCTGTATAAAATGTATAAAAACTATTCTGGTTGTATTCCATTCAATTAAACAGGCTGAGATAAGACCTATACTGTTTCTCCAGTATAGAAAATTTGACAGCACAGAATGAAAAATTATTCTGGAGAGTGCCAATATGCTTGACAAATGAAATCCAGCAAGAGCTTAAATGAAGTCTTGTACTTTAATGTCCTGACTTTCATTAGAGCATGGAGCTTTTCCTTTTTTGTGTTTATGTTCCTTTTTTTTTGGAGGTCACTGGAACAAGGACAAACTCTCTAACTTGTTTGTCCAGTAACTATTCCTTTTGGTAGTTGTACCACATATTAAAAATAAAGGTAACTGCGACTGGAATTCTGTTGGTGCACACCACATGTATAGAGATCTGTTACACATGTGGTTATATTTTATCAACCCTCGGTGTGTGTGGCACTGACAGCAGCAGGAGAAGACAGTTGACTCTATGTCACTTGTTTCTCAAATACCTGGACTCCAGAGAAGTCTTCAGAGCCAAGGAATTCTGGGAGGGATGGCTTAGACCAGTAGTTCTTAAAATTTTCTTTACTAAGGACCCCCTTTAATTATCTTTTTTTGCTGCAGACTGCCAAGACTTAATTCAAGATTTAAAACTGTAAAGTGCATCAAATATTTATTTAAAATTGCTCATCAAGGGTCATCAGATTGGGAAAGAAGGGAGAAATAAGTAAATGCACACTTCCCTGACAGCTGTTGGAGGTAGAGGGAAGACTTTTCTTCTGCATCTTTCTGACAATTTAAGGTTACAGTGGATTGAACAGCAAAGTGCAGGCCCAACTAACCTGCCTCCTTTTGTCTTTGTTCCTGTCACATTGCCAGTCCATTGTGGAGTGGAAATGGGCTAAACAGTCTTCGAGCATTTTGCAGACCCCCTGTGATGGTATTTCAGAGCCCTGGGGCTCCCTAGACTCCAGGTTAAGTACCACTGGTTTAAACAATCAAACCTTGTTTTATATGTGCCATGGTAATTGGATAAGCCATCCTCTCAGCATGTCTTGGTTCCAAGGATTCCCCATCCCCAGACATTTGGGAAACAAGCAGCATGGTTTACTATAACCCCCTGTATATGGGGCTGCCTTTGGAAAATGTTCAGAAACTGCAGAAGGCCCAAAATGCTGCTGGCTAGGACTGGTTATAGTGAACATATAACTCCCCTGTTGAAACTTCTTCACTGGCTATTAGTTTGTTTCTAGGCACAATTCAAAGTACTGATTATGACCTATAAAGCCCTATACAGCTTGCATCCAGATTATCTGAAAGACAGTACCTTCTCATATGAACAATCCTGATTTTTAAGATTTTCAGGTGAGGGCTGTCTCTCAGGCCATTTCTGCATGCGGCAAGGGAATCGCTCCCTGCTGCTACTCACTGGATCTTCTTTGGGTCTGGTCTGGTCTGGGGCGAGGAGGCGTGGTGCGTGATCGCAGATCCGCACTGCTCTGGCGTCCAAAATGGTGGCTTCCGGTTGGGCATGGGTCACGACCAACCGCTGAAGCTCGCCAGCCTAAAGCCCACCCTCCACAGATCGCAGGCTCGCAATGGCGTGTGCTGGCATTTTGAAAAACCTGAAAAATCAGGTTTTTCAAAAACATGCTGGAGGACCACTTGGAGTCGCTCCGGAGCAGACTGAGGTGCGGATCTACACTAAGTAGTCCTGACCCAGTCCGCTCCAAGGTGCAGACGTCCTCCGTGGAGGACGCACTGCACCGTTTTTTTTAACCAGTGCGGAAATGGCCTCAGTCCCACCATCATAACAGACATGTTTGTTGAGGACACAAAGAAGAGAACCTCATGAGGCCAGGTTGGCCTCCTCTCTGCTCAGTTTCTACCAGCAGGCAAAGACATTTTTCTTTACCCAGGCTTTTGCGTGTTCATTGGCTGTTGCAGAAGTTCTTTTAACTGGAGTGTGCCATTTTTAAAGACAGTCTATGTTTTAATAATTATTCAATTGTTTTAAAAAATTCTGCTATGCCTTGTTTAATCTGCGTTCTGGTTGAAGGTATACTGTAAACTGTCTGGGGTCCCATATTGGGAGAAAGATGAGATATAAAAATAATTTTAATTTAATAATAATAATAATAATTTCTTATCTGACTCTCAAGGCAGGTACAACATAGATTAAAATACAATATATAACTAAAAACACAGCCATAAAAAAATACCAATTTAAAATTCATAGTTTAAAATCAACTGAGTAGGCTTGCTGGAAGAGATAGGTCTTTAATACTTTTTAAAATTCAGACTGTATGTTTAGCTGTTGAATCTGTTCCAACGGGTCATTCCACAGTCTAGAGGCAGCCGATGAAATAACATAGCCAGCAGCCTTCTCCTGCCACCCTTGCTGACCTTTTCTCACTATCCTTGCTGCTCATACACGTACAACTTTTTTCTTTTTGCTGTCACCTTTGCTTTCAAAAATGTAGTTGCATTACTGGCAGACCAAATAGAATTCCAGCCTATGTTTCCCACAGTTTTGGTATGAAACTAATACACACACACACGCGTTATAAATAGATAGATAGATAGATAGATAGATAGATAGATAGATAGATAGGTGTGTATATGTATATACATATATGTGTATATGTATATATGTATATACATACATACATACATACACCATGTTTGTAAAAGATAAAAAAAAGAATCTTGGCTAATATCACATCATATTAAATTGCTGATCAAATGTCTAATAGCTGGTGGTTCATTTACTGGCCAGTAGTTAGTGTGGTGTAGTAGTCTGAGCGTTGGACTGTAAGTCTGGAGACCAAGGTTCAATTCCCAACTTGGCCATAGAAACCCAATGGGGTGACCCTGGGTGTGTCACATATTCTCAGCCCCAGAAAACCCTGTGATAGGTTTACCTCAGGGTCACCATATGTTGGAAATGACTTGAAGGCACACAACAATAATAGGGAACAGATGAATAATACTGTCAAGTTTACTCAAGGGGATTCATGGAGTTGTAGTCCAAATAGTAACTTTTCCAAGCTCTGGGTTTACCAGGCTCTAATATACTTATGACAGCTGTCTAACGTACAAGCCTCAAGTACTGTTGGATTTACTGCCAGCAGCTCTAGGAACTAGCTGTTAATTGACCTGTTTCCTGAGTGAGTGAAACACACTGTAACTTGCCTGGAGATGCTGAAGGAAAATAAAGATGTTAGGATTAGATCACCAAGGAGGTAACACCTGTGCTCTTGATGTGCTGTTTTTAGCCATCCTATTTTTAAAGGTTTTAGTTTTCAGAACTGTAGTTTTCTAGGAGTGGGCCAGAGCCTGACATGGCTCAATTGAGCCTGGAGAATCTCCAGATGCATTTAGGATACCCTGCTGGTGTCCTTGCCTTAGTCCCTTGTGTGAACAAGTCTACCTAATCTTTTGGAAAATCTAATTTGAAAAGTGCTATATTTTATTAGGCTAAACATCTAGTAAGCATTTATTTTGCCGTGTGTTGTCTTTAAGTTGACTCTGACTTGTGGAGACACTATTACAGGGTTTTCTTGAAAGATTTTTTCAAAGGAGGTTTGTCATTGCATTCTTCTAAGGTACAGAGAGTATGACTTAGCCAAAGTCATCTTTGCATGTTTAAGTGGGGATTTGAACCCTGGTACCACACTGCTTCAACATACAATTTATTATCTCATATTAGTGTATTTATATGCTACTATCTCCATTGGGACTCAAGGTGTCTTACAAATTAGAAAGAAATGCAGGTTTAAAATGCATAAAAAGAAAAAAATTGTTGGAAAAATTCCAGCATTCTCTCTCCCCGCATCTTGTTTTAGGGCAAGTGGAGCTTAGATAGTATAGGGTTTCTTTTCCTTTGCATGTCAAAGCCTTCTCATCTAAAGCCTCACCATTTGTCCTTGTGTCATTCAAATGCATGATCATAAAAACCTTTGGTGTTCTGATGACTAGATCATGTGACCCAGGATTCCTAGGGTCATCAGTCTTATAAAAGATCCCCCCCTGCATATCACTCTCTCTTCTCCTCCTCCATTTTTTTTGCTTCTTCTTCTTTCTCTCTGATATCAAGAAGATGGTGAGTTAAGAACGAAGCTACTATCTTATCTGATCTATTCATTAGCTAGTGAGGATGCAGGTTCCCCAATGCATATATAAATGTAAAAGCCATTAGTATATTTTTCTAAGTTTCTAACCTGAAACTGCCTGCCTTGTTTTGTTTTCTTAGCCAGTTTCAGTTCCAGGAAGCCACATAGAAATTTGGGCATTTTTTCTGCTACTCTGCTAAAAGAAGGCTGATACCTAACAGTTTTAGCTTTCATCGAATTTCCCCAAAAAGGCCAACACCCTGGGAAACTCTAATTCCCAACAAAAATATGGGAGAAGTCATATTTAAAATAAAAGTAAATAATCCATAGGTTTTAAAAATAAAATCCATCAAAAAGCAAGAGATTGAAAGAATTTTGCACACTAAGAAGAGCGCTTTCCTTGTAAATTGTCCATTTTCAGAAGCCTGTTTAAAGGAAAGCAAGGAAAGAACCAGTCTTGCTTCCCTTAGAGAGGAGTTCCAGAGCATGGGAGCTCCTACCTAGAAAGTTCTCTCTCACATTCCCAACTGGTATTCCTGTGAAGGTGGTGGGAACAAGGGAAATATCTCAAAGCTTGGGCAAGCAGAGGGAGAATATAGTCCCTGAGATAATCAAGTTCCTGGAAAACAAAAGGCTGTCAACACTATGGCCCTTTCCGCACCGGGCTATTAAAACGGTGCAGAGCGACCTCCAACGGAGGTCTTTGCACCATAGAGTGGACTGGGGAGGACTACTTTTGCAGTCCCGCACCTCAGACTGCTGCGGAGTGACCAGAACTGGTCTCACGGCGTGTTTTTTAAAAATCTCTTTTTAGAGGTTTTTAAAAAGCACGGAGCGCATGACTCTGTATCTCTCTGTCGCCGTGCTCTGGTGCAGATTTGCAGGCGTGCACTAGTGCGTGCCTGCAGATCTGTCAAGTGAGGGCTTTAGGTTGGCGAGCCTCTCCAGTTGGTGGAGAACCTCCACCAACTGGAAGCCGCCATTTTGGACTCTGGAGCAGTGCGGAGCGATGAGCTCGCACTGCTCCTCCTCCGACGGACTCAACCAGACGCCGAAGAAATCCTGTGAGTCCCGTTTTTGTGCGGTTCCTTTCCCACATGCGGAAAGGGCCTATACTTCTACCACATTATTTTTGTTAGATCATTGGTAAAGGTAATGATAACTTCAATAATATTTTTAAAGATCCTGAATGAATGATTTCCAATGAATGTTACTTTCTTCAAGAGGCGTACTTATTCTTTTTTTTACAAAAAACTAAGGCCGTTTCTGCACTACACTATTATAGTGCTATTATTCCACGTTCAACATTCTGTGGAATTCTGGGCTTTGTAGTTTCCTGAGGCCAAAGAGCTCTCTGGCTGAAAATTCTAAATGCACCTCCCTAAACTGCAAACCCCAGGATTCCATAGGATGTTGAAAGTGGAATAATAGCACTATAACAGTATAGTGTAGATATGGGCTAAATAGCATGATTATTGATTATATTAACATCAAATGTTCAATTATATTGCCTCAAATTTTTCCTTGACCCACTTTATTTGATTAAAAGCTGCCGCTGTTAACAAAAGAAAAACAACAACCCATATCTCCTATAGTCATGGAAAACAAAAAGCTGTTCTGCATACAGTTCATCCTGATTATCCCTGAGCCTTACTGATGAAAGCAATCATTCTTAAGCCAGACTACTTGATGGCAAGAGGGACATCAGGCATTATTTTGCAACCAATTTTGAAATGTTCCAGGCTGCTTCATATGTTGTAGAATCACAACTATAGGGTGTCACCACACTTACATATTTCCATGAAAACACTAAACCTATCCCATATCACTGAAATGACTTTGAATTGAAGCCGAACTGAAATTTGTCAGAAAACAATTTTTAAAGATTTTTTTTCATTGTGTACCCCTCGCCAGTTTTTATTTTTTTTATCTTTTATTATTATTATTATTTGGGGGAGGGCAGGACAAGGTTACAAACAGATTAGGAAGGTTTTCCAAAGGTCATCTACTCCAATGCCTACCAGTGGGGGAATTTATACTTAGGTACCCCTGAAAGTTACAACCTCCAATAAAAGAAAGTACACATTTTCCCAAGGTAGGCTGTTCGGGCAATTATTGTCTGGAAGGTTTTTTTTTATATTTAGTTGGAACTTCCTTTCTTGTAGTTCCAATCCATTTCTTCAGGCTCCGTCCTTTGGAGCAACAGCAAAAGAAACTTGTTCCACCTTCCAAATGACGGCCCATCATCTTTCAGTCTTCTGTGCTCCAGGCTAAACATACCTAGCTCCTTCAATTATTCATCATCAGGCTTGGTTTCCAACCTATTTGCCATGTTTACTGACATGACAGTGGCCTCTAGAAGGAGACAAGAACAGGCAGGCACAGTTTCACCGTGCCTAGGCCCAGTAGCTGATGAAAGCGCCCTCCCTCCATCCCAAGTGCCACTGCTGTGGTCTCAGGGGAAGAGATGAACAGGCAGGCACAGATCAATCACATGTACCAGCTGATGAAAGGCCTCCTGCCATCCCAGCTGCCACTGCTGTGACCTCTAGAGGAATAACAGCAGGCAGAGCTCCATCACGCCTAGGGCCAGGAGCTGAGGAAAGGCCCTCTATCCCAACTGCCATTGCTGTGACTTCAGACAGAGAGAACATACAGGCAGAGCTCCATCATGCCTAGGCCCAGAAGCAGATGACAAGTCCATTCCACCTGCCACAGCGTTTGCCTTGGAGGGAGAGAACAGCATCTGTTGGACTTAATCCCCTTCCCCACTGCCATCCCCTTTGCTTTGTGTATTGTGCCTTTTTAGATTGTAAGTTTGAGGGAAAAGAAATGCCAAAATTGTAAACCACTAATATAAAATGCCATGTAAACTGATGGCACTATATATAAAAATTAATATCATCATCACCACCATCACCATCACCCTCTTGGTTGCCCTCCTATGGCAATGCCCTTCTTAAACTAGGATGATCAGAACCATAATTTAAGAAGGGTATTGACAGAGGAGGGTGACCAAGATGAAAAAAGTGTGTCACTTCTCTCCAGGATGTTGAGGAACCATTGTTGAGTGTTATTTGGGTTGGTTCATCATCAAGCTCAAGTCCTCCTAATAGTAGGTTCAACTAGCCCACATTTTACCAGCTTATCTGCAAGAACATTGTGCAAATCTTGTCAAAGGCCTTGCTGAAATCAAGATACACTATATCTACAGAATTCCCTGGTCTACAAAGCTTGTAAATCTGCTTTTTAAAGAGAGGTAAGATAGTCTGGCATGACATGTTCTGAAAAACCCATGCTGATTCTTGGTAATCACCACAGTGTTTCCTAAGTCCTCACAGACTGATTGTGTTCTGCAATCTTGCTTTGTGTTTACATCATGTGGACTGGCTGGTAGTTCTGTTAGGTCTACACATTGCTATCTCTGTTTTCCTTGATAGGGACCCATCACACATCTTTTCCAGTTCTGGGAAGTAGCAGGAATCCTATCTACAGAACCCAACTATGCTGTCCTTGGCTTGCAACTGCTCCTCTTTCCAAAGGGAGAGCCTGGAATCTATTGTGTCACTCTAATGATCCAGCTTAGTCCCTCATTCTGTATGTTACAGTCTTTCAAGCATTTGCTTCCGGTGTTTGTTAGGTTCCTTTCAAGCTTTTCCCAATGCTTTCCTGAGTTGCCAAGGCAGCCTCCCCTCTGCTTCTCTTTGTTCCTTCATAGTGATTCCACTTTTCTGTCTGGGAGGCTTTGCAGTTTTCCCCCAGTTCCTCCTAATTAAATTGAGCTGCTTATTACTCAATAATATTGCTCTGCTCATAATTGCTCAAAAGAGAATTCCAAGAAATATTTTGTAATTAAAAAAAAATCTTGGATGGTTGGAGAATTCATCCTTCCATTCACATATGAATAATAGTCAATAATTTGTCCCTCCTTGCCAATGTTCCAAGGGTTTATTACTGGTATATGTATGAATGCCTGTTGTAATTCAAATAGTACCATAATTATGAGTTTGCATATTACCTAAACAAAAGGTCATGGTACATGGGGCCATGAATAAGGGAGGCCTGATTAGTTTCAGCTCATTTAGAAGGTGGAGGAAAATTAAATTAAAAGGAACAGTGGGTTTCCCATACATCTCTTTGGCTGGCCAGTGCAAATCTGGTAGAAGTTATCATGAGTGGAAGGATGTCAGGTTGATGAATGGCTGTAATAGATCAGAATGGCAACTATGAGTCAGAAGAGACACTGGTGGGTTTCTAAGAATTTAGATGGTAATCAGAAAGATGTTTGAAGATAATTACTCAGCAAAAATGGGTTGTCAAGCCAAATGTATGTAAGTCAGTTAGGAGAGGGAAATAATTCAAATGCACAGGTCAATTTTCACAGTGTGATACCATGTTATTACCATGCATTTTAGGATATTCTGTAATGTGTTCCAAGAACTCTGACAAACAGAAAAAGACCTGCCCTTTGCAGATAATGGGAAAATAAATTCAGACCCTAGTATGCTCATACCTTTTTATGACCTGCTACAGAATCTCATGGAAAAAACATGCTTCTTAGGGCCTTTTCACACATTACAAGAAAACAAATCTAGATTTCTTGTATAGCAGGGGAGGCTTCCAGATTTTGTAATGTAACTCTCAGCAGCCCCAGCTAGCATAATCAATAGGGAAGGATGATAGGATTTATTTATTTAAATTTATATCCTGTCTTTTTCCCGATGTGGGACCCATGGTGGCTACCAGACAGAGTTAAAACCAGATACAGTTAAAACTATGGCTTCTACAAAAGTTTAAAAACCAAAAAAAATAAAAATAAATACATGGATGGTTACCAACATGATCCATCCTTTTTATATTAAAAATATTAATTTAAAGCAGTTTTAAAAATGTAGTTACAATATAGTGATAAGTATACAAATACTAATTTAACATGACCCAGATTAAACAACCTCCTGCACCAGACAGTTTATCACTGGATAAACAGAAAGGTTCTGCAGTCCAATTACATCTGGATGGCTGCATGGTTTCTAGTCCTGCTTTACAAGAGTAGAAGCAAACTATGGGCTCCTCCAGGTGAGCCAATACTTCCAGTACATGTTGGGCTATTCTGTTCCTGGATTTCACACCTTATAATGGTTGTTCCTGCTCCCACAACCCAGTCAAGCCATAAATATATGCTTGTGCTTGAAGTATGATTACAGAGTGGTGTGGTTTCCATCCACTGCCCTGTTATTCCCATTATGAACTCAATAACTCCCCCATGCTCACTCCACAGCTTCTCTGCTCCAGCTCTCATACATTTAATTAAAAAAATTGTTACAGTCACAGTGCTAAAGTTCTATACCACTTAAGTACTGTAACTGTAAAAGAAATGAAAAAAAGAAAAGAAATGTTCAGGCTGGTGACGGAAAATGTGGTTAGGGAAGGAAGGTCAGAGGAAAATCTCTGTGGCAAAGGTTACACCCCTGTTTATTATGTCATTATTAGGAAGCAAGAAAATTAATGTGGGATTTTACCCTTGCCTATGTCAGAAACTCATGGGAAAGGGGGAAAAAACTCTCCTGCTTTGGATTTTTAAAAGACTAGTTCCAGAACATTATAAAAATATATTGGGAGGAGGGTATGTCATATAAATATTTTTTAAAAATCCATTATAATCTGTTTTAAAGATCCATAGGTACATGTACAGCTTCTGCCAGATCCCAAGACTATTGCCCAGTCTGAAGGAGTCTTATGAGTACTTGTATCTGTGTGAAATATATACGAGCAAATATGTTTCCACTGCATTCATAGCTGATATGTATAGTTGCATCCTTACTTAAGTGTACACTTAAAAAGAATGAAATGTGGGAAGCCCCTGTGGAGAGAATTGAAGCAGGCACAAGAGCTTCATTTGCCACAGGGATAGCAATTTTTCGTAATGATTTGTTCCTGCCCTCCTGTGATGTTTAGGTATATATAATTCAACACTGTCACATCACAAGTTTCTCCTCTTCCTCCTCCATCACTGGCTACCAGCAGTAGCAGGACTGCCACACTGCATAATAAGTGTAGCTCAATATTAAAAGGAGAATGGTAAGAATTCATGACAAAGATGCTATTTTTGGTAGTATCTTTGCAGTGCAAGTAATTTCTGCATGTTCATTCTGTCTTAATACTCTTAAATTTTTGGAAGATTAGCTTTGTGCCTCTGCTGCATATCCAGAATGAAAGCTGCACAGATAGAATTAGCAGACTCTGGATGTGGAAATAGCTCACATGTTCTCTTTTACCAGCTTTATTTTGGATGTTGTGATAGAGGTACAAAAAACAAAATAAAACCTTTGTGCAATTTTTCACTATGATATTCAGGCCTCTATAAACTAGCCAGGCATAATACTACATCATAATAATCTTGGATACTGTCTCATACACCAGTGGTTCTTAACCTTTTCTTTACCATGGACCTCCTTTAAATATCTTTTGTTGCTGTGGCCGACCAAAACTTAACCGAAGGCTGCTTCTGGCTGTACCCACGGTAGCAAGAAATGTCACGTGCTTTCTCTCAGCCACTTAGTGTCATTCATTGCATAGTTCTCACTGCATGCAGAAGCAACAAGTGCTGAGTACATTGTTTGCTGTTAGGCAGTTATTTTCATAACTTTTGAACAGTTTGAGATATTGTAATGAAACTTTGTACAAATGGTGTCTATCACTGGAAAAAGACTTCTGTTCTTTGAATTCAATGTATGACTATCTTCCTACCTATCTGTCAGTCTCATTCACTCATTATTTCATCGATCCATCGATCCATCTCATTCATTCATTCTAATTGTAAAAGTTCATAAGATTTCTTCAAGCCTTTGCAGATCCCGTATAATGAGATCATGGATCTCTGGGGTCCTGTGCACGTATGTGCAGACACACACACACATTTGGATAATCCTGACAATGGCTAATGTTAATGCTGTATCACATCTGTATGTATTTGCCTGGAGTTACAGCTGGGAAATTCCATACTTCCATTTCCAGGTTTACATTCCAAAACATGTTATTATGTTTAGTCTTAAACTATGAGCAGGTTGTTGTGTATGAAGATTTCTGTATCAGGGCCTGCACCTTTATACCACAGTTAGATATCACTAAAGAATACTTTCACTTTTATTTCAAAGTACTTCAGATAACCTGTTCCCTGCATTTTGGGAGTTTATTTCTGGGTTATGTAGATAAACAATTTCACATCACTGCTCTTACTACTACTGTGGCAGTCAGTCCCATATCAACAATGAATGTGCTGACTGTGCAATAAAATGAATAATTCAATGGCAATAATGTGTTGCTTATTAAATATTGTTTCTAAAAAATAAGAAGGAAAAGAAACAGGGTGAATAATACATTTGCTTACACAGCAATGTTGCTTCCTGATCTCTTTCCACAGAAGAACTGATTTGGCAGCTGTAGGTTTGTTAAAGTTAATTCTCCTAACATCTGTTACATATGTAAGCAGTGCAGGAAAGCAACTGGATACAGTTAATGATCCAGCAGAGCTGCAGGCTTCACATTTATGGTGAATTCTGACAATTGTATTTTGGACTACTCTGGACAGTACAGGATGGACAGATTGAAATGTGGCATATAGGCCACATTTCCGCATGAGGCTGGTAAATCGGTTCGTGCCTTTTTTACTGTATTTTCTGGGCTTGAAACAAGGCGGATTTTCCCTCATTTCTTTCCGCACAGCTACCGCGTATGTTCTATTCTGATTCGGAGGAGTGCGAGTTCATGAATCCACACTGCCTGCGCCGTGGCCACTCCCACTACTCCCCTCACCCCGCCCTATCGGCTGTGATTGGCCTCCCCTTTTTTTTGCATGGTTTAGTACATCATTGTGTACGTGCGCACGTGTGAAAGTCCATACTACCCCCTGGCCCCTCCCATGAGCCCTCCCCTGACCACCAATTCTCATTGGTGTAGCTGTACATGTCTGTACCACTGCGGAAGTACAAATCAGATTGATCTGGAAAATTGGAAAACCAATTGCTTCCAGTTTTCAAATAGTTCTATTTGACCCCCACATGGGGGCGCATTTAGTCGTAATTACATGTGGAACAAAGTAAATAAACCAAACCTAGTCTGCTCCAACATGCAGAAGACCTCTGTGGCAAGACCCATTGGCCCGCCTTAATAACTGCGTGAGGAAAAGGCCTTAGTTTCAAACGTTCTGAAATTGTGTAAGGAACTGAGAAGTTGTTCTGGGTGTTGTGAGCAAGTTGGTGTAAAACTAATACAACTGAGCTTCATTACATTAAACACACAGAAAGCTATTATGCTGTTGGTAACTACTGTCAAGTTGATTTTGACTTATGGTGACTGTATGAATGAGACCTCCAAGTTACCCTGTCATCAACAGCCCTGCTCAGCTCTTGAAGACTCAGGGCCATAGCTTCTTTGTTTGACTCTATCCATCTCTAATGTGGTCTTCCTCTTTTCATATTGCCTTCTATCTTACCAAGCATTATTGTCTTCTCAAGTGAGTCATGTCTTCTCATGATATGTACAAAGTATGACAGTTTCAGTTTAGTCATCTTGGCTTCTAGGGAGAATTGAGGCTTGATTTGCTCCAGGACTCATTTATTTGTCTTTTTTTTAGCAATCTGTGGTATCCATACAACCCTTTTCTAGTACTACATTTCAAATGAGTTGATTTTCTCCCTGTCAAATTTCTTCACTGCCCAGCTTTTACCTTGGATCTTTGGGAAGCTACTATATGAACAAGACTTTAAGAATATCTCCCTACTTAAATGCTAAATGTATTTCATCTCTTCTCTTCCACTGTGAAACATTATTACAACCTTTCTGTTATATCCCTGCTAGTATCACTTTCTAAGCAGCTAAATAGTGCTTACTTCAAGGATGGGGCACCTGTGGCCCTGGACACAGGGCTGTAGCTATGGATGAGTGTATGCAAAATAAGGGTTTCAGCTCCTCTCAAATTAAATTTTCCTTCACTCCTCAAATTTCTAACATTGTAGTAACTTAATACTTCAGTTGAACATTTAGAAATACAGTTTAGGCAGACAAAGTTACCAAGGGAATATCAACACAGTGGGAGTTCTAGGTTTGAATGATTTTCAATCTCTCTCTCTGTGCAATGCTAGAAATTTGGAGACTGAAGGAAAATTTCATAGGGAGGGTAGAATTCTTATTTGTGGGAGGCAATGCTCTCATTTTGCCTCTATCCCTGCCTCCAAATGTCATTGGACTGTAGTTGCCATCAGCTTCACACAGCATAATCAAAACAATGGCAGATGTAATCCAACATGTAAACATGTTTGCATCCTTCTTTTCTTTCTGTTTTACTGTTCTCAGATGCTTAGCAGGGATTCTGGTATCAGTTGCTATTTACCTTGTCATCATCCTCATCCTCATCCTCATCCTCATCATCAAATTAATAGTATAACAACAACAACAACATTCTTACCTGCCTCTTCCCATGGATTGAGCTGGGAGACAATAATAGATTAACATATAACAGTTAAAAACAGAAAATCAATTAAAACATTAGTAAAAATGTATATCATCTTAAAAGAAAAAAATTACGAATACCTAAAAATAGACAACAGTCAGTCCTCCACATTTGCGGGTTTCACTTTTGAGGATTTGATTATTCATGGATTATTTACTGTCACCTCTGCTGCCTCCCTATGCCATTTTCAATAGGGACTGCAAGCCTCATGAGACTGAGAAACTGTGAACAAGGATTGTAAGTCCCTCTTAAAAATGGTGTGGGGCAGCAGTGGAGGTGGCAGTAAGCCCTGCCAGCCCCCCACTTCTGCCTTGTGAAGGAACCCTGATGCCTCAGAGGAATCCATGGTGGGCTGAATATGGTGATTTTTTTTCTTTTGTTTTTATTAAAACATTTACATAATTCTTAAAAAAATATACATATGAAGGTTATAATTGTATTGAACATTTCCAGTGTGTATCTATACAAAGTAAAGAAAGATCGTCAATATTCCATGTTGAATATGTATTTATAAATAAACTTATAATGATTTAGTTTTCCACTTTCTTTTGCCGTCTATCTGGAATCATCTTTTTATGCTGTCTTTTTTACCTATAAAGAAACACCCTTAATCTTACATTCTAAGTATATATATATTTTTTTGGTTTGAGCACACACTTTCTTTTTTATTTCTTTACTAAATATATATTTGTTTCCTAGCTATGTTTTTTTACCTTTTATTGACAAAGAAAAGTTAATTCCAATTCTCTTTGTTTTTCCATTCTCCATACTTAATGTGTATATCCATTTTCCTAATCAAATCTTTATTTAAGATTTATTAACATATGTACTATGTATATCTATAAACATCTATATACAGGTATACATCTTGTATTTTGGATTTTTAAAATTTTTACCCCCCATCTTGTGTTAACATATATTATCACTGGTTCCCTATTTTTCTCTATTTGGTTGATTTGCTTTCCCTTTATATAATGGGAGAGTAGGTCAAATTCTTTCAATTCTAGTATTTTTACTATCCATTGTTCTATGTCTGGTGTATCTGAATTTTTCCAAACTCTTCCAAAGTTGATTCTTGCAGCAGTCACCAAATATAATAATATCCGATTATTTTTCTGCACAAAATTTTTCTCAAACATAAAAGTCATGTTCAATAAAAAGAATTCCGGCAGCATGGGAAATGTCACTTGGAACATTTCTTTTATAGCTTCATATATTTTTGTCCAATATTTCTTTATCACTGGGCAAGTCCACCATAAGTGATAGAATGAGCATACATTTTCTTTACAATTCCAGCATTTGTTATTT
Source organism: Iguana delicatissima (assembly GCA_948472985.1). Classification (NCBI taxonomy): domain Eukaryota; kingdom Metazoa; phylum Chordata; class Lepidosauria; order Squamata; family Iguanidae; genus Iguana; species Iguana delicatissima. Next base: position 254,734 of record CAOKZL010001289.1, read on the forward strand.
CCCATATGATAAATTTGATCTATCTTTTCTGGAGTAAGGTGGTAACTGTACATTATTTTTATAAAATTTTCTGTTAGATCTTGGGAGCAGGTAAACTCATTTGTATTCTTCCATGTAGATTCCCAATGTTCTAATGGAATTTCATGCTGTAAGTTTTTGGCCCATTTTATCATAACTTCTTTTATTGTCTTGTCTTCTAATTTGCGGTTTAAAAAGTACTTATAAAAATGAGAAATCTTTTGTTTTGATTTGGTAAAAAATATTGTCTCTAGATCATTATATGTTCTTTGGGATGTAAAACCTTCTAGTTTTTGGTCCATTTTAAATCATTCCTTCATTTGTAGATATGGAAACCAACTGATCTTGAAGCCTTGGTTGTGAAGTTCCTCTCAGGTTTTGATCCCAATTCCTTCGCTATTATCTTGGATTATCAGATTTTTGTATCTAATCCAATCTTCTTGTTGGTCTGTCCATTTTCCAAAAAAAACTTCTTCTGGGGAAATCCAAGATGGTATTTTGTTATAAACACTTTTTTTTACATTTGTCCAAATTTTTAGCAATGATTTCCTAACATAATGATTGCAAAACTCTTTATCTATCTTCTCTTTTCCATACCATAAATATGCATGGAAGCCAAACTGCATATTGCATCCTTCTATTGCTAGTGTTCTTTTATCTTTTAGGGTGATCCAGTCCTGTATCCAAACCATTGCATTAGCATAATAGTATAGCTTCAGGTCAGGCAAGTTACAACATCATTTAATTTTTTGTTCTGTCAATAACTTCCATTTGATCCTTGGTTTTTTGCCTGCTCATATAAATTTTGTCAGATCTTTTTTCCATTGTTGGAAAGGCTTATCATTCGTAATGATTGGAAGATTTTACTGTAGTTGTTGTCGAATAGATCCTTATTACTTTCCATAAACCATATACCTAAATATTTTATTTTCCTCTCAATTTTGAATTCAGTTATTTTGTCTATCTCTTCTTTTTCTGGTTGTCTCATGTTTTTTACCAGCATATATGACTTACTTTTATTAATTTTCAAACCTGCTGCTTCTCTGAATTTTTTAAAATTGTGGACCAGTTTTTTAACTCCAATAATTGGATCTTCAACAAAAAAAATACAAGGTCAGGTGATCATATTTTTTGTGTGTGTATTAAATATGATTTGGGAGGGCCTAGAGTTAATTCACTTTTTTTTTTTACTTTCACAGGGGTCCTGTGCCCCTAACCCTAGCAAATGTGAAGGTACATATTTAAAATTCATTGTTAAAACCCACAATTTAAAATCATCTGGATAGGCTTGCCTAAGAGATTGGTCTTTAATGCTCTTTTAAATTAAGACAGTGTATTCAGCTGTTAAATCTTTTCTGGGAGGTCATTCTCCAGTCTAGGGGTGGCTGAAGAAAAAGTCCCCTGGGTGACTGTTGCCAATCTAGTCCTGGCCAGTTGAAGTAAATGTCCCTCAGAGGATCTGAGTGTGCAGGGCAGATTATACGAGAGGAGGTGATCTCCTAGGTAACCTGAACCCAAACTATGCAGGATTGTAAAGGTAATAAACAACACTTTGTACTTTGCTTTGAAACTAACTAGCAGCCAGTGGAGTGACTTTAATACTGGTGTAATATGCTCACTTCTTGATATACCAGTAACTATTCTGGCTGCTGTGTTTTGAGCCAACTGAAGTTTCTGAACATAGCCCAATATATAGCACATTGCAGAAGTCCAGCCTTGAGGTTACCAGCGCATGCATTTCCATCTTTGGGTTCTCCAACAAGCAGCAGTAGGACTGCATAGAATAGAATTCCATTCTTTCCCAGCTCAAGCTTTATTGTATTGTTTATTGCAGTATGCTGCTGCAACGTGTCACTGAAAATCCTTCATCCTCCTCCTCATGTCAATGCTAAAGCATGCCTGTAGTACCTTTGTGTACTGTGTGAGAGAACTTTTTTTTAGAAATTATTTTATTATGAATAAGTAAATCTAGATAGAGCAGAGTAACGTTTCCTTTTTATTTCTGCTGTGACTATAACAGTGAACATTTGAATAGAAGTAAGACACTTAAAAAAATAGAATTAAAATAAGAAAAGATGAAGAAGAAGAGAAGAAAGAAAAAGGGGAAGAATGGGTGTATGGGAGGTTCCTATGCATTTAAAACTGCCATTTACCTATGCTTGATTAGAAAAGCATGTTAAGAGAGCCACTTCCTTTATCAGATGTGTTATGAGTATGGCCGTTTCCACACTAGACTGTTATAGTGTTGTTATTACATATTCAACTCCTCAAAGGCCCCTCCCTAAACTGCAAACCCCAGGATTTCATAGGATGTTGAAAGTGGAATAACAGCATTATAAAAATCTAGTGCGGAAATGGCCTGAATCTGGGACATTGGAAAATGCCATAACTTATAATCAGAAACACCATATCCAATTAAAACACAGCGGGCATGATCCTGCATCAGAGGCTATGATGTGTAACTTTACAATGATGGAGCTATGTCACTGACATGATATGCAACCATGCTAGTCAATTGCAGTGATGCACAGAAGGGCACTGTTGTCTATCAGTACACTTTATGTGTCGAGACTGTTGTGTAATGGGACATGTTGCACATCAGGATATGCTGTACATCAGGATTATTGTGTAAGGGGATGGGTTGTGTCTTGGGACTCCAGCACAGTGACCACGCTGCTAGCTCCACTTACGTAATGGTCCCAGTGGCATAGATATATCACTGATCGCCTCCAGAGAATATGAACATAGCACAACAGCAGAATACAACTTTATGCAATCGTAAGTTGGCTTGCCTTGATGTAACTTGCCTTGATGCAACAAGATGCCAATATTACATGTTATGTAAATGTTTTTGCTGGTAATAAAAGTAGGTTGGCTTATAATAAAATTGTTTAAAATAAATTATTCTGTTCATTGATCTGGAATTGTTTAAAACTGGTTTTTTAAATAGTATGTGTCCTGGGATCTCATGACAGAGAGCAGGATAGAAATATTTTAATAAATAAAAAAATAAAATTGGCAGGTGGATTTTTGTTTGATCCTTTTTCTATTAGCACAGTAGAAACTTGAAAGCAATGGATGCTTCTCCTTCACTCCTTGTAATGGCTTCATGATTCAGCTTTCAATTAGCAACAAACAATTATTCTTCCCTGGAAAGGAGTAGAAAGATAGCTCTGACAGATGTTAATGATCTCTAACAGACATTGTAGAATGATATAACAATTTGAATAGTGGCACATTGCTTCTTCCCTGAAAGCGAGTAAGTGTTGTAGTTCTTGAGAGTGATTTCGTATTATTCTGGTCTGAAGTAAGTATTGAAATGGAACTCTTCAGAAACTCTACATACCAGCTGTTCCCAGTACACACCTATAACTTGGAGCCTTGCTTTGGCAAATACAGATATGCCCAAGCTTAGCTACCAAGATTGATATACAACATTTTGTTGCCTGAAGTGCAACAAAGTGCATCTAAGATGGTGCTTCCTCTCTATTTCATGTGCAGAGGCTCATTGATTTGGTACTGGAATCTTATTTCAACACTCAAGGTGGGATAGCATTCATCACTGCACCTGAGGCTGCAGGGGCCCAGAACAGGTTGTCTGGCATGGAATCATAGAACCATAGAGTTGGAAGAGACTAAGGCCCTTTCCACACGGGGTAAAAAAAACAGCTTAGGGCGACCTCACCCGGAGGTCGTCCACACCGTGGGGTGCACTAGGGCGGTTTGAAAAGTGGAGGTTCCACACCTCAAACCGCCCTCACGTGGCCGCAAGGGGTGGCGCGGCGTATTTTTTAAAAACCACATTTCATGTGGTTTTTAAAAAACGTGAGCGCGCTAACCCATTGCAGCGCCCTGAGCGCCTCCCTGCAGAGCTGCCTGGGGGTGGGCTTCCGGCTGGCGCACTGCCCTGATTGGCGGAGCACCGCCGGAAGTTGCCGGCTGCCATTTTGGGCGCTGCTGAACGCCGCTGAAATTCGCCAGTGTGTGGAGCAGCGAACGCGCACTTCCTGCGGGGACGGAGCAACCCGCTTCCAGGTAAGCTCCGCCCTTGCATGCGCTGCCCCATTTTCCCGTCCCCTGTGTGGAAAGGGCCAATAAGGGCCATTGAGTCCAACCACCTACCATGCAGGAATACAGGAAGCATTCCCGACATATGGCCATCCAACCTCTGCTTAAAAACCTCCAAAGAAGGAGACTCCACCACACTCCAAGACAGCGTATTCCACTGTTAAACTGCTCTTATGATCAGGAAGTTCTTCCTAATGTTTAGATGGAATCTTCTTTCCTGAACTTTGAAGCCATTGCTCCATGTTCTAGTCTCTCGAGCAGTAGAAAACAGATTTGCTGCATTCTTCATATGACATCCCTTCAAAAATTTAAACATAGCTATCATGTCACCTCTTAACCTTTTCTTCTGCAGTCTAAATATACCCGGTTCCCTAAGCTGCTCCCTAAGCCATTTCCAGGCCTTCAACAATTTTGGTTGCACTCCCTTCACATGTTCCAGCTTGTCAATATCCTTCCTGAACTGTGGTGCCCAGAACTGGGCACAGTATTCCAGGTGAGGTCTGACCGAAGCAGAATACAGTGGTACTATCACTTCCCTTGACCTAGACACTATACTCCTATTGATGCAACCCAGAATCACATTGGCTGTTTAGCTGCTGCATCACACTGCAGATTCATGTTCAGCTTGTGGTCTATTAAGACTCCTAGATCCCTTTCACATGTACTGTGGCCAGGCCAGGTGTCACCCATCTTATATCTGTGCATTTAATTTTTTCTGCCCAAATGTAGAACCTTACACTTGTCCCTGTTGAAATTCATTTTGTAAATTTTGGCCCAGCTCTCTAATCCATAAAGATCATCTTGAATTCTGATCCTGTCCTCTGGAGTGTTAGCTACTCCTCCTTATTTGATGTTATCTGCAAATTTCATACAAATGCTCTCCATTCCCTCGTACAGATCATTGATGAAGATGTTGAATAGGACTGAGCCCAGGACAGAACCCTGTGGCACCCCACTAGTCACTTATTTATAGGATGACGAGGAGCCATTGGTGAGCACCCTTTGGGTTTAGTCAGTCAACCAGTTACAAATCCACCTAACAGTAGCATTGTCTAGTCCATGTTTTATTAGCTTGTTTGCAGGAATATCATGGGGGACCTTGTCAAAGGCCTTACTGAAGTCAAGATATGCTATGTCTGTAGCATGCCCTTCATCTACTTGGCTAGTAACTCTATTAAAAAAAATAGAGAGAATGAGAGAGAGAGAGAGAAGATTAATCTGGCATTACTTGTTTTTGAGAAACCCATGCTAACTTTTAGTGCTCATAGCATTTCTTTCTAAGTGCTTACGGACTGTCTGAAAATTCTCTCCATCAACAGAGGGGAATAGCCAGGAAGAATGTGAACTACCAGCACCAATCCCTAGCAATTACTCCCTGGCCCTTTCTACACGACATTTTCCATGTGAAAGGGTGCCTGGAGCGTCATGCAATTGTGAGGAGCGATCTGCATGACGCACTCATAATCGCGCAACGCTCCAGGGTAGGGCAGGCACCAATTGCGCACCTTTTCATTTTCAGCTAGAAGCCGAAAATGGTGCACAATCACGCATTGCTCCCGGGCCCCATGCACACTTACCTGGTGTGTGGAGCCTCTGGAGACATGCCGGTTGTGCTTCCTGCCCAGCGCAGCCTGGGAAACTCGCAGGCTGTGCTGTGGAAAGAAGAGGCGGGGCTTTTGCGCGAGCAGGCAGCTTGTGTGGAGCCGAAGGATCCTGTATGCGAGAGCCTCTCGTCGGAGGCTGCTTGCGCGATCCCTACATCCCAGCGCTGGAAGAAGGTAAGGTGCGGAAAGGGCCCCTGAATTAATTGCCATTCTTTGCCTAATGATAGGGCTGGCCTTTTGCTGTTTATTGAAAGAAAATACCACATGAAACACAATTGGTGCAGACATATGTGATGTGTGTAACTAAGGTCTTACCAGAGAACCAGTGATGGATCTGATAGGAAATATAAAAAAAGCAAAATGATTAACAGTTTTTAAAGAGGATAATTATATAGACTCCTGTGAGTTTCTTACAACCTAGAAGGAAGACTCCATGTTTACAGGCTATTTGAAGGTAAATGTTAGTTACTCTAAGCCAAGTGGCTCTGAGCTTTGAAAATGATGTGACAGCTCTGTATATTTTGGCTCCAAGGTCACTGCAATATCAGTTTTGCCAGATGTAGTCCAATGCATCACTAGTCAAAGCAAATTATTTTTATCTCTAGTGCCAGAGGTTAAGCTAATCAATTCAGTTTTAAATTGCTTTACATATGAAAATGCCAGCAAGGACAACAATCAGGAGGGCTCTGCAATCCCAGTTTTGATCTGTTCTTTGCATTATTTTGCTCAGCCAAATCAAAGCAACAAGGAAAAAAAACAACAACCACACACACACACACACGCCAAAATTAAATACAGGGAGGGATGAGTTCATTCATTAATACTGATATCTCTGGTGTGGATTTTCATCCAATACCTTCAGAAGTTAAATCTTTAGAGAAAGTGTGATTTAAACATACGTACTGGAAAAAGTCAGCTGTCACAATTACTGCTGTACCTGATCACTCTCAGATAAACACGCACAGATCAATGAATGTATGACATTCGGGAGCTGTCTGTCTTTCATTTTTGTGTTGCTGGGGTACCCTCTTTGATCTGAACAAGCACATGTTTCTGTGAACCCATTTATTTCATCTTATCAAACTCAAGTAATCAGCATTCATTGAGATAAAACTTTGTCAACAACTGCATTTATTACACTAAACATGAACAACATGTATTTTGGGGCCCAATGTCACCCCTGCCCATGTTTTTTAGCTCCTAGACATTTCATGTACTTTTCTTCCCTATAAATATGAGAATTGTGCTCCTGGAAGCCTCCATGAACAGTCCTCCTCTTCTAAAACATGGTGCAAAGCAGCATTGCTTTGTGTGTGTGTGTGCATGTGGATGGGGCTGTCCTATTGCCCCCCGAAAACTGGAAGTGAAGTTTTTGTTTGGAAAAACAACAGTTTAAAACATGTCTTGGGCATGGGTGCAGCCTACAGGAGATCCTGTGGTGATGGGGAGGAATTGCCCCCTGGAACCAACGAAGTTGTCTGCTCCATGTTACATGGATGTTGTCATTGTTGATGTGTGCCTTCAAACCATTTCTGACTTATGGCAACCCTAAGGTGAACCTATCACAGGATTTTCTGGTGCTGAGAGTGTATGACACACCCAAGATCATCCAGTGGGTTTCCATAGCTGAGTGGTGAATTGAACTGTGGCCTCTAGGGTTGTAGTCCAGTGCACAAACCCCTAAATTATCTGGCTTTCGTAGAGGTGGGAGCTCATATTATTTCCTGCACAGCCATGGAACTGACTTGGTCATCTATGCTACATTTAGCTTTCTGTAATTTTGGCTCATGCCTGAGTCGACATCCCTGAATTTTAAACAAATTAAAATTGGGGTTAAGATGGTTCATTTGCCTTCAGCAGTTACCCCAAAGCTGTCCTCATTTATCTAGTTTTATCTCATCTATTTATTGGAGCCCTGGTGACGCAGTGGTTAAATGCTGGTACTGCAGTCACAAGGTTGTGAGTTTGATCCTGCCGGGCTCCAGGTTGACTCAGCCTTCCATCCTGCTGCAGGTTGGTAAAATGAGTACCCATCTTGTTGGGGGAAAATAGCTTACACATTGTAAACTGCTTAGAGAACACTTAGCTGATAAGCGGCATAGAAATATACATGTTATTGCTATTTATGGGTCATAGTTTCTTCCCTTTCCACTTCAGAAAGAGACTTCCTAGATGTTTCAGACAACAGCCCTGAGCATTCCTGAGCACTGACCATATAGGCTTGGGCTGGAAGTCAGTAGGTTGAGGAGGGCTGCTATGTATAAATACAAATTCACATCTAAGTTACTTTAAATCAGAGATTCTGAACTCTTTAAGTGGCAACTAAGCAGTCAGAAAAACTTGGTCCAAAGGCAACCAGTTAATAACTATATTTTACAGATGGTGATCACTAGGGCCAAAAGATTAGCGAATAACATGGACCAGACATGACAGAAAGCTTTGCAGATCTGGATCCAATCACTGCCGATCTCTGTACTAGCCTGTGTTCCTGCCTGAAATCATAGCAAGTTGTTGCTGGCTTTGCTGATGTAGGTTATGTTGCCAGAGAAGGCAATGGTGGTATTGGCACTGATAGCAACATAAGAAAGGCTGCAGACATGGCAGTGATGAGGCAAAGAAGACAAAGCTGTTGTCCATGGAAAGAAGAATCTGCTGTCAGAATTCCTGGATGCAATGTGTGTTTCCTTATGGTTGAGGCACTCTGGCAGGGGTGATATAGAAGAAGTCATGGGACAAGTGATTCTGTATGCCATCTGTTTTAGAGTATCTCAGCTCCAAAGACAACTCCACCTGGTGGAAGTCAGGCTTTGAGAAACAGACATCTCTAAACTCGGCAGCCTCCTCTCTCTCCTCCCCACTCCTCTTTCTCTTCATCCTCATCCCCGTCCTCCTAATAGACCAAGTGGAGAGAAAGTAGAACCACTAGCATAATGGACTGTTATGGTTCTTTGGGGCAAATTATACACGATCACTGCAAACACAGTCACAATCACAACGGTTTAAATAGTTTCCACAGTTAAACCAACTTTTAAACTTAACAGCAACAGTACAACATATTCTGTGCTGAAACTAGCACACATACAGTCTCCTAAAGTTTGATGGACCCCACAATGCACCAATGCAGGACATTCTTGCAAAAACTTTGCTACTCAGTAGCTACTGTAGACAATGCCCAAACCCTAATTCAAAGGGTCAGTGGCCCAACAGGTACCCCTGGCAAACACGGTTCCTCCTCCTTCCGGCAAAACTCCCTCTCCAGACTGAATTGATAAGCACAGGCCTTTGTTAGGGTTTCCTTACCCACTGAGTCAAACCAAAAAATTGTAGGGGCTAAATTAGCATTGTGCACTGACAAGATTTCAGCCTGAACGCACCACAGAGAATTGACGGTTTTGATTATATTAGCCTAAATTCAATTTTTAGTCCCAACTAAAGTAGACCCATTGACTCAATGGGGAGTTGAGAAGCCAACACTTAAGTAAATAGCATTTATTCACTGGATCTGCTCTGTTGGGGACTAGCAGTTAGATGCAGGCCATTAATTTTCAAGTTCATGAAGATGTGAGTCTCCACATTTTAAAGAGAGCAGTCTGCAAGATGGCACAATTGATCTGTAACACTTGACAAATAATTTCATTCATATTTTCCTTTATTAACAACAACAACAACAATAACAACAAATCAATTTTTGTGGTAAGAGATGGCTTACCCAACGCTTCTCATCCTGAAACAATCTGCTTTCTCATTCTCTCTCCTGAAGATCTTGTGCTCAGAATCACAAATAAAGTTAGTTTGGTAGGAATATTTGGTGTTTATATTAAGCAGATTGCAGCAGGGCTAGCACGATATGAGCTTGTGATAGAAACAGGAGTAATTACTCAGGATGCTCTTGTAAGGTTGAAAAAAGAAAACTTATGTTTATTTTCTCAGGAAATTCATCTCCAGTTAGGAAAGATTAGGCAAAGTTAGGCAAAAGAACCACAGAATTCCATAGGATGTTGAAAGTGGAATAATAATAGCACTATAACAGTGTAGTGTGGAAATGGCCTGATTTTCCCTTTTGAGCTAGCCACTGAGTCAATGGGACCAGGCAACGGGCAGAACCTGGGTGTTCTGCTAGGTGTAGACTTGATTGGGAGGAGCTGTCTAGGTGTGTCCTTCGGCAAGGCCTGTGAATTCCAGAGATTTAGCATGTCTCTGTTTGACACACAAAGTGTCAAATGAACTTATTCATGATCATAGAGCTTGGAAAAGTTACTTTTTGAACTAGAATTTTCAATGGCCATTCTGGCTGGATAATGCTGGGAGCTGCAGTCCAGACAGTTAGCTTTCTCCAGGCTTTGATTGAACACTTTATAGAAATGTAGCTTTTGAAGGCTAGATAGAACCAAGGGGTCTTAATGTCCTTTGAATTTAATCTTGTATAGAATCACAGACATCTGTGGCTCAGACTGATACAGATATAGTGTTAATTTGCATTTATACTGACCATTGGCCCATCGAATCCAGTAAAGTCTCCTCTAACTGGAAGCAGTTCTGCAGGGGTTTGGCCAGAGATCTTGTGCAGATTTGCAGAGTTTTTTCATGTGAGATAACAGGATGTGTACTAGGCACCTTACACAACCAAAGTATGACTTATACCAGCTAGTTGTTGTAAAGATTGTTTCTCCAACTTGTAATCTGATGAACAGTGGGAGAGCATCCTGGATGTCCGTCAATCTAATTTCTTATGGAGAGAGGATTTTTTTTTTTTTTTTTGCTATAAACACTCTTTTGAAATCTCATTCATTAGCAGCACCCCTCCCTACCAAAAAATAAAAGAATCTTGTTATGGATCTAACATCCTTCCATCACTCCAAATTGCTGGTGGACTTCCTACCCCCTTCTTTCCCTATGAAGTAATCAATAGTGTCATTTTACTCAAGGTAGTAGATCAAGTTGTTTTAAAGTGAATTAAAATTTATAAAATTACTATGTTGAGGATTGGACTGTGACCCTGGGTTCAATTCCTTGCTCAGTCATGGAAACCTACTAGGCAATCTTGGGTGTATCACACATACAAAGCCCCAGAAAGCCCTGTGATAGGTTCACCTTAGGGTCATCATAAGTTGGAAACAACTTGAAGGCACGTAGCAACAACAACAACAACTGAAGTGGTCATGAATAATGTCACAGGAACATCTTTGCCTGCATAGTTAAACCTGAGGGTAATTTAAGATTAACTCGTAAAGGCATTCTCATCCCCACCCCCCATATACACACACATGTACATCTATACCTGTAGTTATAATTTGATATTATGTAACACTGTAAAACAAGATCTTGTAAGTTGGTACTTCAAGATGATGGTCAGCCATCAAGCTGCTAAGTTACTCCCTCTCCTCATTGGCTAAAACAATCACTTCTAGACATTTAATGAAGAGATTATACTTTCATTTCCAGAATGTACAAAATTTCCAGAATGTACATCGAAAAGACTTCAGGTTTTTTTGCCATTATTATAATATCTAAGGGAGCCAGTGTGATACAGTGTCTTGAGCATTGGACTATGGCCCTTTCCACATGGCGATGGCATCCTGGGATGGGGAAATGAGAGGAGTGGGACCACAATGCTTCTGCATGACGTCATTGTGGTCCCGCCCTTCTCACATCATCAGCTGGTGTGATCGTGGACTATATCACTGATGGAAGAACTCCATCAATGAGCCTCAATCTCACAAGTTTTCAGTTGCAGCCAGCCATGCAGAAGATCCAGAAGCGCAATCTGTGTGCTTATTCCCCTACTGCTGCATGGAAAGAAGGCTGGCTGCAGTCTGGAAGGACAGAGTGTGTCTCTTGTGCTGCTGGGAGTGTGACAGGACAACATGTGAGCGAGCTGTTGTGTGGAAAAGGCCCATGATTCTGGAGACCAGAGTTCAAATCCTCACTTGGCCATGGAAACCCAGTGTGTGACTTTAGGCAAGTCACATTTTCTTGACCTCAAAGGAAGGTAAAGGCAACCCCTCCCAAACAAATCTTGCCAAGAAAACCCTGTGATAGCATCATCTGCATAAGTCAGAAACAACTTGAAGGCACACAAGAACAACAACAACGTCTAAAGTTTTGCAACCACGATTATTTGGAACATCTTAGTTTTCAAGTCCATATTGCGAGACTGCTTTAAAAGTTTCCAAGGGGCTGTTTATGTCATACAGTGTTTTCTTCTTCTGATAGATTTTTTTGCCCAGTGAGAGCTTTGCTCACTATCAGCGGGTGATAAACTCGGAATGTTTTAACTGGAACTGGATAAATCACACTTGCTCCAGGCTCTTCCAGCTATTGCTAGAATGTTCCAGGCAGTGCAAGTGTTACATGAAACCTAGGACTTATGAGAATTGTTATACATGGGAATACATTGGTTCCTCTTTCGTATCAAAAGGAATTTCCCACTTTTACAACTACATTAGAACTTAAGAAGAGGATATGGCTTCCTGACACTGTTGATACTTTTCACATAGATTAAAACCTTTCCAGATTCAATGCTTTTCATTCCCATACTGCTAATATTAGCTCCTGCTGTTTATGACTATAGTTAAATCATTGACCTCACTTTTTATGCTTTTCTGAGAAACCACAATGAATATTAGAGACAGAACTTAAATATCCAGATTTTGAATATTTGCAGTGTGATCTTCCATGTGCATCTGCTCATAAATTAACCCCTCTGTGATTTTAATGAATTGTTTTCAATCAATGTTATCACTTATATTTTTTTTAATGGATGAAGTGGTATAAAATGCTGTAAATATCTAAACAAATAATATTCAACTGAGTTTAGTGGAACTTGCTTGTAGAGTAGCATGTATCAGATTGTCCCTTAAATGCTTTTTTCAGAAATGATTCACATGGTTTGCATCTTCTCAACTGATATACTGGATTTTCTGCGGAAACATTTATTTCACTGGAACATCACTTTAATTATTGAGGATGAGTAACAGTTTAAATAGGGCAAGAAACAACAGCAACATTTTAAGGAAAATATTCTGGACCAGAAATGGAAAAAAGATGGCATTTTGCTGCTTAACAGCAGGTTTTGATTTCCCAGAAACATGATATTTATAAGCTAAATTTCCAGTGTCTAAGCTTAGCAATCATAAATAAGTGGAAAACAAGCCAGAATTTTCATGAGCATGTGACAAATTATATTATAAAAATAGCCTGTTGAATAAAACAAGATTTACCCAGGAATGAAAAACCTTCATGAAGTATCTTCAGAGGGAAGCTTAGGGAAAAACGCCATTGAGATAAAATATGGAATATCTCATTCTTCTGCAAAAGCCTCATGTTCATTCTCATCAACTTTCTCCTCAGGGTATTTTTCTGATGCCTGCAGAACATATTATGGTCATTTGCCTCTGAATGCTTTTGCAGGGCTGTCACTGAATTTATTTCAGTAACGACAAAGACTGTGAACAAGCTTTCAAGACTCAAATGGGAGTTTCTTTAATAAAAAAGGAGACAAGAGATAACTTACTCTAATTTCCTTTACTGTTAGACTCTGTGAGAGTTTGAGTAGGAATTAAATTGCATTCTTATATCTCTTCTAGAGAGTTATTTCTCTTCCTCTCAACAGTGTCTTGTGCTGGATTTCTCAAGAACCAGGATCAAAGTAGATGATACATTTAGTATGTTTTTAGAAGAGGTACTTCTTGGTAAAAGGTGTTTGTTTGCCATTAGCATGTGATTTTCCTCACCTATATGTCTTGCATTTAGTGTGCCTTGTTTTATGATTGGTCAATGAATGATAAACATGGCCTTGATTTTCATGTTTGGTAGCTGAGGCATGTATCTCTGGGTTTATCCCAGGATAGGAAGAGAAATAGATTAGTTGTAGAAATGTATATTCCCATTAATGTCTAATTTGACCCAGAAACCTGTTTGGCTTGTCCTCCAGTCTAGTGATAGATATACCAACAGAGCTATGTAAAAAAGCTATAATTTTATTAATTTTTTGAACTTCATTTTATTTAAAACATTCTAAACTTAACTTTATAAAAAGTTTCAAGGGTGATATATGAAGGCTACTGACATAAATCTATAAATATGATAGATTATTTTTGGACTTTGGGTGAAATCAAATGTCCAAATGTTCCCTTCCTAATTCCTAATTCCATGTGCTCTGTTGGATCCTGGACTAACTGATTGATTTCAGGAATTATTCCAATTGTGATTAAGTCTAGAACCAACCTTATACAATAAGACCAGCACGTATCCATAAAATAATATAGCAACCAATTAAGCAAAGTCTTTAAAAAAGTCTATGACAGAAAAACAAAGCAAAACTTCTCCCAAAATGCCTTGGCCAATAGCTGGGTTTCAATCTAGTACTTAAAAGATTATAGTACCTCTTCTGTGTGAGTGCGGCTTTTCATTTTATTCCTCTTAAATGGCCTGAGCAACGCAAGCAGAAGAGGTACCTTCAGGTCATCATCAAGAATTAATTTTAGGGAAACTTTCCTCTGGAGGACATTTTCCCTCAACCCCCCCAGTAGTAATGGAATGTGGTAATGAAGCTGCCATCTCATCTTGGATCAATGGAGCAAATGGGCTAGCTCTATTCTACCTGGTTCTGTAAAGCTCCAGATTCTGTCCTGGTTCTTTGTTATGAACCATTGTTTCTGAAGCACATGCAAGTATAGATTTTTCCTCTCTCACACTAATATGAAGGGATGGATATGTAAGAATTCTCAGCTCTTGATGGGACTACAAGGCCAATGATTCTTTTGAAGAAGCCACGATAGTAAAAACAACAAAGTCTTGTGGTGCTTGAAAGATTAGCAAGTTTTATTTGGCTTAAGCTTTTGTGAATTGCAACACTCTTCACTGGATAAATTAACTCTTTGTGGTAGGTATTTATTTATGCTCATACTAAGCGATGTCAGGTGTGTGTTGATACTACTGTAGTATTTTAAGACTGGTACATGTGCTAGTATAGTGGAGAAGATATAAGTTGCTTGTGTGCTGTTGATTATCTGAATTAGTCCTAAATTTCAACTGAAACTGTAAAATCAAACAAAGGGATCGCTCTTAACATTATTTCACCTTATTTAATGCACTGCCTATTTTTTTAAAAATGTTATTTATTTCTTAATTTTAACACAAAATAACATAAGCACTAACTTACATTTTTAACATAAAGAGTGAACTAAACAATGAACTAAACCACTGAACACTAATTCACTAAAACACTAACTTACTAACTTGACACTTACTAAAGGGATCCAAATCTCTAAACCAAATTGTAATGAAATGAGAAAATAAGGGGAAAAAATCTACCATTACAAATCCACCTAAGCAAACTCATTAGGGTTATTGTCAACCATACCCACAAATTATTGCATTGTTATATTTCTTATTGCTGAAAAAGTCCATAAACAGTGTCCAGCCTTTAAAGAACTCTTCAGTTGGTGTATCCTTTAAAACCCACATTAGTTTGCAATTGACCTAGAAGAGTGGAAAAAATCGTGGGGAAAGTATTTAAAATTTACATTCAGTATTGGCTTGAAGGAGAATTACTACAAAATATCATATCGCTAGTATATAACTCCAGTTAAATTATCCCAAATATACAGTACAGAAGAAGAAACCTGTTGGAAATGTAACGAAAATAGAGGAAATTTCTTCCACATGTGGTGGTTTTGTCTAGAAGAAAAGCGGTACTGGAAACAAATACATATGTCAATATCAAAAATTTGTGAATTAAATTTGAATTAAAACTGGAGTTATATTTGCTGAATATGACTGGTGACCACCCTGTTTTAAAAAAAGTTCAAAATTAATATTATATTTTGTTATGTAGAAGGAATTAACTATGCACAAAAGTGGAAATCTGATGAAAAATCTCTGACAGATAATTGATTATTGAAAATAATGGACATGATGGAAATGGATAAATTGACAATATTATTAAAAGAAGCTTCAATTCAAAAATTTGAGAAAGAGTGGAAACTGATTATTGAAAATATTTAAAAAGAAGGAGAAAAAGAAGTTATCAATATGGAAAACAATTGAAAAGATACTTAAAGTATCGAAATTTTAGAAAAAATAGTAGTTTATATACTAAGTAGTGAAATTTGGTGTGATTGACACAAGGACATTAACTTCTGGGTACAGGTATCATCTGATAAAGTTATAAATGCCAAGTGAAAAGCAACAGAATGGGTAGACAATGGGGTGGGAGAGGGAGGGATAGAAAAGGGAGAAGGAAGGAAGGAAGTGTTTTATGTATTTAAACGTGGTAATATTTGTAAAATCAATGAATGGAAAACTACACATAGATGTACTGGATATTTGGATATATTTAATAAAAATAATTTTAAAAATCCCTGCATTAATTTGGCCATTTGGGATAACTCAGCAGCCCTAACAATCCAGTCTGCTGTTGCTGGTGCTTCAGTCTGTTTCCAAGTGTGGGCAAACAATATTTTTGCATATCATATCATTTTATCATATAGTTGAAGAAATAGTCAATATTTAATATCCAATTACTTATCCACAATATTCACCAAAAGCATTTCTGGTGACATTATAAAATCCGCCTTTAGAATTTTTTGAATTAATATATAAATCTTAGACCAATAACTTTTTGCCTCCTTACAAGTCCACCACATATGGAAAAAAATTAAAAAGAAAAGGAATTTTCCTTATCTTGACATCCCCAGCTGGGGTTTGAAATGTTCTTAGATATTTTCAACAATTTATTTGGGGTTAGGCACTATCTATACACTGTCTTGCACATATTTTCTTTCAGATTGCTACATAAAGTAAATTTTATATCTTTTGACCACATTTCCCCCATTCCTCCATTTGCATGTGGTGCGCAACATTTTTGTTTATGTTTACATATTTTTTTGATTATGTGATTATCATGTTTACACAACTTGAGGTAGAACTCATTTTCTCTGAATTCTATGGCAAGATCTCTCTTGCCAAAGAATTTTATGCCAGATCTCTGCTTTTGTTCCAAACATAATTTGTCAAACTGAAGTCCATCCAAGTAGTCTTTCCTATCTGAAGTTTTTTGTTGCCCCTCGCATACGTGCCCTTGTAATATTCCTTTTCATATATTTAAGATTTTCAAATTGTCCATTACATACTGACCTCCTTTCTTGAGTTTTGTAACAGATTTTTTAATCCTTTCCTGCCTTAGCCATTTAGTAAGCCATTTCCTGAGTTTATTTGCAAATTCAAAGTTCTTAAGTTGTTTAAAGTCGTTTAAGATATAGTAGTTTAGCATTCATTTCTTGGGCACTAAATGCATTGCCTATTGATGGAGCTATTATGAGCATTTTAACAAACTGAAAATAGCAAATGATCATAAACTCACAGAACAGCAAGCCAATTCTCAAGATTCTATATTTAATCATACTTGATTGGTAGGATGGTTATTCTTTTATAGCTGCCTTCCAGTCCACAGCATTGTGCAATGAAAGCCTTTCTGTCATCAGCTCAGTTCAAAAGCATTTATGTTACAAAAGTAACAATGACTACCATTAAAGAGAAAAAGGGCAAGACAACAGTGTTTTAATACTCAAGAAAACAGGGCTTGCAATAAAGAGACTCAGGCAGCTGAGATGTTAGAAAATTGCCCACGCAGACCAACCTTGGAAGATGAAACAGTGTGGAGAAAGTAAACTCTGAGTGATCTGCAATTATAACCCTGAGTTTCCAGTGATGGTTTGTGTATGAGCATCAGACACATTTTCCAGTCACGGTGCTTGTTAGAAGCCGGTATCTGCTGAACCAGATGCTATCTTCTTCATGTAGCTGTATTTACTGCATGGAGGATATTCCACCATTTAAACTAGTGGAAACATGACTCATTCTGGTCATGATAGACATCTCTTAACATAAACGACATTTGACCAGGAGAGATGGTTCTCTCAGGTTGTAAAACACTGTGGTAATTTCCACTTCTGCTATGCCTTGGAAACAGCTGCTGATTCCAGAGTCACAATTTTACATTGCTTGGCCTCTGAGCCTCCCAAAGAAGAAGGAGGCAGAGGCAACAATAGCCCCAGCGGCTCTGCTGCCATCACTGGCTAATTCTATGGTGTAGTGGGCATGGCACAAGTGGTTCCTACAAGTTCCCCTCTGAATCTGTGGACCCACAGAGCTAGCCTTGAGGAAGCAATTGACATTGCACAGCAGAGCTGGTAGCTAATGATCTTGGAAGTTCAGAGACTGATGTTGGCATCATTTCCATCTCCTATTTCTGTGTGGGGAATCCTATGGCCTTCTAGATCAGAGCTTCCCAAACTTTTCATGTTGGTGACACACTTTTTAGACATGCATCATTTCACGACACAGTAATTTCAGTTTTATTAGCAAACTGGAGGTTAAGCTAACCCTTTATAAGAGATACAGACACATACATAAATTGTAATAACAAAATGTATGGGGACACAACATATCTCATGAAAACCTTTCATATATTTTTTAAAATATGTGATTTATAAATAATAATATACATTTCCAAGATTGTAGGTGACACACCTGCACACTTCAGGCGACACACTAATGTGTCGTGGTACACCATTTGGAAAGCCCTGCTCTAGATGTTGTTGGAGTGCAATGCCAAGTCACGCCTTCTTCTTCCCAGGGTAGTGGAAGCATGGTTATTTGGGTCTTGAGTCATGATTTCCTTCTTTAGTGGTGAAGTGCCACCACGTTTCCTCCTCCTGCTCCTCCTATTCTTCCAGGAGGGTGTTTGTGCCTGTCTGCCCATGATTCAGCCATCTCTAGCATGAGGGGGTGATGATGGTAATACTTTGCTTCCCATTGATCATACTGGTTGGGACAGTCTAGGAGCTGTAGCTCCCAAGAGTGACTTCTCCTAAGATTCAATATAAACTGAATCAAATAATTGTTTAAAAGCTACCCTTATTAAATGCTGGCAAATCTTACTAATTGCTTTCTGACCAGTCTTGCTTTGGATAACAAAGAATTGCCAAACATTTGGAGAGATGAAATAAACAAGTAAGAACATCATGAAGCAAAGAAAACATCATTAATATTAGTTTAGCTTCTGAACCTTCTTCCATGAGAAAATAAGACATATGTGACATGAAGCTATATATTGGTGTGAGATTACTTAGAAAGATCTCATTGTTTATTTAGGGAAACCTGGAATAAAGCTCTTTGGAGCTGGAAGAAAGATGGGCTATTCCTATTTTATTGGGAAAGGGAGGCAGCGAATGATTAAGCAGTCAGCCTGCCACAACAATAAACTTTCAGAAGAGTCCTTTGTTCTAGGAATTGATTTTAGCAATCATGGCTCAAGACAGCTTTCCTATCAAGGAAGCAGCAATTGAGAAGGTCTTTCATTCTTATTTGTTTATTTAAAGAAAACTTGGCTGCCTTGTGCATGTGTTTTTTAAAAAAAACAAAACTCCAGCTCTTTTATAAGTTTACATTAGTCTGTTAGCAAGTATATTATCTTCTTCATTCTTTCTTAGATTGCATCTCAACCATTGCAAAGAGTCAGTGCAGAATACAATAATGTACAGGCTTTTAAACAAACGAAGAATTAAAAACCATAGGTGAAAGATAATGTTTTCTTGTGCTCCCTCCTTTCCATGTGATTAGGCAATCCAGTGACAGCCTTCTATACAATCAGTTCAAAGAGAGAAGTATTCAGTAACCTATCCACAAAATAGGTTCACCGTCATGGGTAATTCCTTTAAAGTTTGGACTAAAACTCAGAACAATTCTGTTGACTTGGGATACACTAACCACTACTGCAGGTACTGGAGACTTCTGGTGATTGGTAAAATTGGCTGGCTGTGGGTTTCTCAGATTTGTTGTTCCAAAATGTAATGTTTGCAAGAGCTGGTTGGAAGGCATCCATCCAGGCTATACCATACTCTGAAGTACCATCTGTCCCCCAAAGCAACTGTATCACGTTGTGGCCCACTTAGATTCAAATTGACTAAATATTTTCTTTAGTACCTATCCAGATGGTCCAAGTGAGACATATATACCAACAATACGGCATAGACAATGGACATCAAAGTCCATTGATGAAGAACCTCTCACTATCAAGAGAGGCAATTCATTTTAGTCAGGCCTGGGGTTTTACCTTGTGACAAGCTGCCACAATCTGCAAATCTGACATGGTTGGTGGCCATATAGACTGAAGGCAGAAAGCATGGTGGTGAATGGGATGGAAATGAGACATGAAATCAGATGAAACTGATGCCTAAACGAAGGGAATTTAATCATGTATAGGCTGGAGATCAAATACTGAATTGGATATATGAGAGCTTGGAGAAATTGCTTTCTTGAACTATACCTCCCCCAGTACCTCAGCCATTATGATTACTGGCCATGGTGGTGGGAAGGAACTCAGGGAACTGTAGTCTCAAAAGTAATTTCTCCAAGCTCTGTAGATGAGGTAATGTGAGGTGAAGCAGTAAATGCATGAGAATGTAGAGTGGATATAGGGCAGGTATGAGACAAGAAGTGGAGCTTGTACAGTTATGGCAACAAATAGCTCAGAGTGCTGGTTAAGCCTAGAAGCATGGGTGTTACAGGGTGTGGGTTGGCAAGGTCAGCTGACCACCTTTTCTCTGTGGCAGAGCTTGGAAATAATAAGTTACTTAACCTATCAAGTTGTTAGAGTTTTCTACCAACATCACTTAATTCACAAGGTTTCCTAATGAACACTGAAATTAATTTCATGCTTCTGTGAGTTACTTTTAAAAGGATAGAATCATTAGAATAAGTCGTTTTTCTTTGGAAGGCTCAGTGAGACAGAAAAGCCTAAGGTGAAGAAGCATTAGGCTAGAGGAAATGCATCATGTGCTTCTTTTGCCAGGTGATAGAACCAGCAGAAGAATAGCTGGGAAGCAATCAAATAGCTAGGGGAACAACTGAAGAATGACACCTCTTGACTTCTGTTTCTCTTCCCTCTTATTCTGCTTTCCACCCATTTAGTGGGTCACATGCTTTGAGGGGCTAGGTGAGGTTGGAGCTTTTAATCTGGAGTCAAAATATTCATTTACAAAACCACATGCTCTCCCCCTATTCAATCAGAAAGAATTCCTTTTTTTTTAAAAAAAAATCATTTTTATTAAGACATAACAAGAAGGAACGGAAAAATTGTAACACGAAGAAAAAATACAAATCGTCACATAATATCTAACACACACATAAAACTTGCAAAAATGTTACACTAACGTAAAAACAATTACAAAATTACTAAACTAACAAAAACAGAGAGAAAGAATTCCTATTGAATCTTTTTGTAATCCTTCAATGTATTTATTATTGTTTATGCAGTGTTGGGTACTTGATAATTAAGTGGACCTTACCTATTTTTGAGTAGACAAAGAAAAAGCATGGGTTTGATGAATGAATCTTTTGGCTTCAAACCAATAGCTTCAAACTCACAATACTTGCCTTTTCTCTCTCCTCTCTCTTACTTCACATTGCATGCACTTCTTCAGTGGATCATTACTAACCATTAACACAGTGGTGGGAATCATATGGCCCTCCAGATGTAGTTGGACTGTAACTCTTATCAGCCCTAGCCAATGTAGATGATGAGTAATTATGGAAGTTGCAATTCAACAACATCTGGGTGGCTGCATAATTCTTCCTGCTTTAGCATCACTTCATGTTAATTTCTACTATGCTATTGGACAGAACTGAACTGAACAGATTGTCCTGAAGGACAGCTAGACCATTTCCAGGTATTCCGAAGTCCAACCATATCCATGAAAATGGAGGCAACTTTAAAATGAGAAAAAGAGCCAGTAACAAAAAGTGTCAGAGTTAATGAATTAATTCCCCAATTTCTAATGGTTAACATTGAATTAATTTTCAAACCAAACATCCCAAGCTCTGGTTTGTGGGATCAGCTGGCAACAGACAGCACCCTTGCCTTGTGGGCCTTGATTTGATTGGCTGATGAATGGTGCAGAACAGAGCTGTAGAAAGTAAGACGCTGAAGCCTAGTCATCCTGCTAAGAACCCTCTTCCAGCAAAATAGAGTTCTTCATCTTGTCTGCTGGAATATCCAGATCGCCCCATCATAGGATCTTTAAGTCAGACTTGATGGCAACAGGAAGATCAATCATTTATCAATATCATTTCTACCAATAAATAATAATTTAATTATAGATTAAGTTTCCCAGATGACTTTTTCTAAAAGAAGAGCCAACACATCTTAGAAGACTGAAAATAATCATTTTAGCTTTTAATTTTATTTATTTTTACAGAGTTTTTTTTTTTAAATCCAGATGGGGAGCAGCGTTTAGTTCTCCAATGAACACCTTTTACACAATGTCATCTGTTTGCAAAACACATTTTTCAAAACACACGTGTCTCATTCCCATATTATATTTCGAAGTCTCAGCATGAAAAATATACATGTGTGAAAAGTTACCATAAGTCTATGTCTCTTCATAGACTTTTTTAAAAAGCTGAAAAAACAGAAAGCAAAAGTGAAAAAAGGAAGTTTTAACTATACATCACTGATAAGCAGCATTTTAAGCAACAGTAACAATAGGTTCTGGAGAGAGAGCATTGAACGACAAGAAACGACTCAGCACTCTTTTGCAGGAATTGGAATTCAAGGCGGCTTCCAGGGGTGTCATATTGATTGCTGGCAGCCAGCTCTGGTACCTTAAACTAAAGATCAGTAGGAGGAAATATGATCCTATCAACTTGAGTCACTGTAAGAATTTAAGAAATGTGAAAGGCTTGACTCAAGGTGTAAAGATTAAAGAACTTGGTGGTCTTGTTTAGCATTCACAAATGCCTTGAGTGCCAAAGTGGTAGCTGCAGTGTTAAAAGAAATAAATAAGACCAGGTAGAGAACCAAGTGGTTTCAGAAGTCAAGACACAACTGTTTTTGTAAGGATTTAAGTGCTTTGCAATAGCTTGCCATTTGTGTGGATAGTCTTGAGGAGACCACAAATGGAGTAACCTTAAATCAATACTGGGTTATGCGAGAATTATGGTAATGTCTTATCAAATGTAAACACAATTCTTATTCAGAATGGAAAGAACTTGAGATTTTTTTTAATTAATGTGGGAGAAACTGAAACTGATGTACTTGCTCCACTCTTAAAGAATTTGAGTTTGAATTCTAGGGTGTATTCAGCCACGAATGCTGAGATTAAAGTTGCCACCTCTGTTTCCCCAAAAGGCTCCTGTTCTTTTATTTCTATATGGCAGGCAGATACAACATTGTGGTGGTCTGCACACTTGAAATAGTTGTGCTTACTGAATTGGCCAGACTAAGTGAGGGAGAAATTCAATTCAGCTTCTGTAAAATTTTATTAAATTATGCAAATTTCTTCTGGTTCAAAATGGAAAGAACTTTAGGACTTAAATATTCAAATGTGGGAGAAAATGAAACTGATACAAACAGTTATCTTAAATCCAGCACTGCTTATGGTCTCTCATCTGTAGCTAGGATCCATTTGCATTATCCAGATCCTGAAATTGTGCACAATTAATGTAATAAACATGATACTGACACTGAATGACAAACAACTATTTTGAGTATAATCTGTAAAGTTTTTGAACAAAGGATGATGGGCCCAAATTGCATTTTTAGTGTAGCATCAAAGTGATCCCAGAGTGTATTTTTTTTTTTGATTCCAGATCCCATAATCCCTTAGTCAGCATATCTACTCTTCATGCTTAATGAGAGATTCTGGGACTTTTAGTCCAAAGAGAATCTTTCTCAGGCTGTGACTTAGGCCCTTTCCGCACGGTATTTGCCATGCGAAAGGGTGCCTGGAGTGTCGCACAATTGTGAGGAGCGATCTGCACGACACACTCACAATCATGCGATGTTCCAGGGGCCGGCAGGTGCTGATGGCGCACCTTTGCATTTTTATCTGGAAGCTGAAAATAGTGCACGATTGCACATTCCTCCCAGGTCCCACGCGCACTTACCTGGCGTACGGAGCCTCCAGAGCCATGCTGGTCAGGCTTCCTGCCCCAGCGCAGCCTGGGAAACTCAAGGAGGAAAACAAAACTTAGAATGGTCTGACAGATCACTTCACTCAGGCTGGCCCCACAGTTCCAACCCTAGGAATCCTGCCATTCACCGTGCACTTGTTTCTCCACTAAAACCTTCCTTGGATTGGGTTTCTGGGCCTGAGAGTGACCCATTCAATGTGGACATCATTCAGCTCTCTTAGTACTATTGCTCACAATTATGAGACCAGGTATGAACGTGCCTTCTTTTTCAAAGGAACAGGAGCCTAAAATCCTTTATGTGAACTGAAAGGGAATATCCACACTGCTAGTTGCTTCCTTATTTCTCCTCTACAGTAACAGTGAAGAGGAGTTAGTGGCCAAGGAATCCAGTGTGAACTTGCAGGTAAAGAACCATACAGACCCATACCAAATTTTGCTATTCTAATGGATTCTCAAAATTGGGGAAAGCTCACCCATGGCGGGGGGACAAAAATGTTCCTGTTTCCAGGAATTTTCACTAGATACTTTTGAGCAACAGAAAGATTGTCTAATTCTTTAAAAGGGCCCCCCCGGGAACCAAAAAAAATTTCCCCTCAGAAACCCCTTTTACTCCATCTTGAAGCCCCTCTTCCCATTGTGACCCAAAGGTAATTCTTTTTCATATTCCTTACCCTGTTTTTTACCTGACTGTCCATTTCCCCCAAATTTTGCCCATTTTCCCTTTTTGATTTTCTTATTCACTTCTACTTGCAATAAATTTTTCCATTTTTTTTTATTTTTTCCTGATATTTTTATTAAAAAATAGTCAATCTATATCACAAAATCATCACCATAACATATTCATTATTTTTACAATTCCATTAAAAAAAAAAACCATTGTTTAAAACCACACTTATCTATATATATCTCCTGTATTTTTATTTTTTTTTCCCAACTTGTAATAACATTTTCCCCCTTTCTATTTACCCACCCTTCATTTGTTATCTCCCTTTAAATCCATTTCTTATTTCCCCCTTCCCCTTTTTTTGGGATCATTCTTTACTGCTAATTCCTATGTGATCTCCATTAATTTTGGATTTTTTCAGATTTTGTTCTTCACAGTGTAATTAAATTTAAACCTAGTTAAATTTTTTTAAAAAAACCCCCGTATTCTTTTTCATCAATCAAAATCTTATTTTTATCCTCTTCCCCTAATTTTATTTATTTTTCTTGAGAAATTTTTCTTGATTAATCCCATTTTATTCATTCTCTTATTCATATTTTTAATTTTCTACCCTTTTAAAATCATCTAAAATAGAAAATTTCGGGACTTTATCTTACCTTTTTTTAATTGTGGGTTTTTTTTGCTTTTTTTCCAATATTTTGCGTAAAACAACCCTCGCTGCCGTAGTCATGTAAAAAATTTGTTTTTCCCTTTTTTTTTATATTTCTTATCAATTTGATGTGTCATGTTCAGTAGGGGTTTAGGTTTTAAAAGGGAACTTATTTGGGGGAAATTTTGCTAATTTTGGGTGTTTTTTTTTCCAATATTTTTTCCCCTTTTGAGCATAGCCACCACATATGGTAAAAATCCCACCCTCTTTTGAACATTTCCAGGTTATCTTTTTTTTATATATCTTATTAGTTTCCCCGGATCTAAATACCATCTGTGAGCATTTTAAAGTAATTTTCTTTTAGATTCTGCACTAATGTGAATTTATGTGTCCTACCCCAGCTTCTTTCCCATTGTTCTAATTTTATTTCATGCCCCAATTTTCCCCCCACATATCATTGTTTCTTTTACTGTCTTTTTTTTAAATTTTCGATCTGATGAACTTATACAATAAAGATGTCAAATTTTTCCCTTTTTTTTTTGGATATTGTTTTTCCCCATTATTAATTTTTTAAGGTTGTTTCTTTTCCCCCTTCTTTTTTAGGTCTATTTTTTTTTCTTTTTTTTAGTTTCATATATGGCCCCTTTACATTTCCTTATTTTCAGTTCTTTTTGCAATTTTTAAACCTTTTTTTCAATAATTTAAATCAAATCTTTTATACATAAGCCACTTGTCTTTTGAAAATTTTTCCCTTTTTCCCTAAAAAAACCCCCTTTGGAGGATATATAATGGAATTTTCATATATAATTTTCTCTTCCTATTTTTTTTTTTAAAAACAGGGGTTTTTTTTAATAATGTTTTCAGGAAATCCTTGTCTATTTTTGTTTCGGGTACCAAAAAATTTCCCAAAAACCCAAAAAGGGAAAAAAAAAACCCCTTCCCCCCAAGTTCAATATTCTTTCATTCTTAAAACTCAAACCAGTTTTTTTAGCCAAATCATTCCATTAGCCATAAGTATGATTTAAATTTGGGTCCCCAATTTCCTCTTTTCTTTTTTTATCAATAAAAATTTTTCCCAAATTTAACCCTTTTTTTCCACCCCAGATAAGAGGATAATATCTTTTTCTGTTCTTGAAAGCATCTAGATTTGTTATGTTTGGTAGGTTTTAAAATAAATAGTTCATCTTTGGTAAAACCCATCATTTTAATCCCAGCAGTTCTTGGGTAGTGATAATTTAAATTTTCAACCAATACTAACCCTTTCTTTTTTTCCCTTTTCCTTTTTATTGTATAATTTTTTTTCAACATTTTTTTATTTTGTTTTAGCAATAGCAACCCCCAAAAAATAATTAATCCTTTTTTTCTTTTTCCCTTTTTTTTTTCCCAAAAATAGCTACTTCCTCTTTTTGCAATTTTTAGTTGGGGATCTTTGTTTTCTTTTCTATTGATATTAAATCCTGCTACTTCCCAAAAACATTGGAGACCTCCATCATTTTTGCAATCCTTTTTGGCTCCTTGGGGAAAAAAACCCAGGTCTCCGTAAGCTCTTAATTTGTACTCTTCTCCTTTCTTTTTTAATTTCCCTTTATTATATTTTCTGTTCTTTTTTTTTCCTTAAAGGACTTCCAGCACTAATATAAACAATAAAGGGGGAAAGGGAATTTGATGTTTTCCTTTTTGATCTCTATTGGCTCTGTTTTCTCCCCATTTTTTCAGTTTTTGATTTTAAAATTCAAAAAATTTTAATCCAAGTATTAAATTTATCCCCACAGTTCATTCCTCCAAAACTTCAAACATAAATTCATGGTAAACATTATAAAAAGTCTTTTAACCCCACAAAGATAAATTCACATTTCTTTTCATTATGTTTCTAATTCCCCAAATTTTTAAAAACCGTTAATTTGTTTATTTTCTCTTCAGAAAAAACCCGCTTTGATTTTGAAAACCTTTCATATTTTTTTAAAATTTTTCCGCATTATACTTGCAAATATTTTGAAATTCTGTTTTTAAAATATATTGGTCAACTATTGGTTCATTTGGGTTTTCCCTTTTCCTTTAAATTTTAGGGTTATATTTGCTTTCCAAACCCCAATTTACTATTATTCGTAATCTCATTGAACATTTTACGCATAGGTTTAGTTTAATTCATCTTGTAATTCTTTATAAAAACCCCCAAACCCGGGGGAGGGGGCTTTTCCACCTTTTATTTTTTTTTTTTGCCTCCGGGACTTCCATACATTTTTTTCGGGTTTTAAATTTTCTTTTCCTCTTTTTTAAAATTTATCAGCTCCTGCTTTCCCAAGTATTCCTAATCTTTCTTTTTGTACTACTTTTTTTCCTTTTTTTGATATAAAGTTTTTAAAATTTTTAAAAAGGGATTCATTATGGTCTTCTGGTCAATGAAAAAACCCCCTTGTCTTTTTTTCTTGTAAATTTGATTTCTTTCTCCCTTCCTCAATTTATGCGCCATCCACTTCCCCGGTTTATTACGTTTTTTGAATTTTCTTTTTTTTAAATATTTTCAAAATTTTTTTCCATGTTGCAAATTTTCTGTTTGTATTTCCATTTGTGTTTTTTTTAAAAACCCCCCCATTTTTCATTTCTACTTTTTCATAGAATTTACTTTTGTTTTTTTAACAGGGAGTATATTCCAACCAACAGATCATTTTCCCAGGGAGCTGAACTTGCCCCCCCTAAATAATGTCCATTTTATCCCCAAAAATTTCTTCTGAAAGGGGGATTTTTAATGACAAATGACAACACCTCTTTTTTTCTTTTCAAAAGCCAAAATGTAACACTTCCCCCAAACTAGGATTTTTTAAATAT
This sequence comes from Iguana delicatissima, assembly GCA_948472985.1. NCBI lineage: Eukaryota > Metazoa > Chordata > Lepidosauria > Squamata > Iguanidae > Iguana > Iguana delicatissima. The sequence goes on from CAOKZL010001289.1 coordinate 282,542, forward strand.
TTGACATCACTTTTCTTTTTAAAAATTGTTTTTCCCGTAAGCATATTATGTCAGTTTTTTTTTTCCAGGTGTGGGAAAACCCCCTCAAACTTGTAATTTGAATTGAGCCTTTTTTCATTCCATGAGATACACCTTAGAGTCATTTTTTCAGTCTTCTCTTTATTAAATTTTTCCAAACCTTCTTAGCTTTGTTGCTCTTTAATTTTCCCCTTTATCATCTTGTTCTTGTTCTTCCCTTGTCGCTCCTACTTCTTCCCTTAGTTTTTTTCTTTTTCTTTTTGCTTGTTCTTTTTCCCTTTTTTATCCTTTTCTGTTTTAATTTTTTTCATGGTTTCATTAATCTGATCTGTCATAAGGATTTTGTTCCTTTTAAATTTATTAAAATCCTTTAAATTCCCTTTCCCCCTTATATCTTATGTTATATTTTTAACAATGTTGTCACACCTTTTAATTCTTGTCTTCGTTTCAGTGTTTTAAAAAGGGGGGTTTTTTGAATATTTAAAATTTTTATCCATCAATAAAATTTTTTTTAAAAATTTTTTTTGTAATATTTCTCTCCCATCCTTGTCCTTTAAAACAAACTAATATATCCCCTTTGGGCCCGTTCTTTTTCCCTTTCCAGTTTAAACTTTGGAATATTTTGTCTATTTAACTCCATCGTTTCTTCTGGGTCTTTTTCCCTATATGCAGCCAAGTTAGGTATAATCCGGTCATAGATGTTCTTTTTCCCGCCTCTCCCTTCCCCGTTTCCTTTTCCCAAATTTAAGGCATTTATTCAATTAATTTTTTTGTTTTAAAATCTTTTTCTTGCTTCTGAAAACTTTCATTTATCTCTTCTTCCTTTCCCTTTTTCCTTTTTATTTATGTGTCCTTCCATCTGTAAAGTCTTTTATGTTTATTTCCCCTTTTTCTATTTTTTTATTTGTTCCTTCATTTTTTTTTTTTAAAACCATTTTTTTTTTTGGCTTGGTATCTTTCAAAATTTGTTTTTATTTCCTTTTTAAAAATTTTGGGGTTTTTTTAAAATTTGCTTTCCCTTTCCCAAACCCTCCCGTTGGGGGTGTTTTTTAAAGGGGCTTCTCACTACCAATTGAGACTGGAATAAATGGCAACCTTTTTCCCTGTTCCAATTTATATTTATGTCTTGTTTTTACAATAGGTAAAATATTGATATTTTCTTTTTTTCCCCAAATTAAAAATTAATTAAATAAAAAAAAATTTTAGTTATTTGTTTTAAATTAAATTTTCCCAATTTATATCTTTTAAAAATTCAAAAACAATATTCAATTTATTTTTTTTTAATCAAAAATTAAAAATCTTTTAATAAATGATTAAAAAAGCTAAAAAAAATGCAAAATGAATTAATAATTATAGTGATTATAATAATTAATATTTGAAATATGAATTACTAATCTATAGTTAAATAACCCAAAAAAATTTTAAAAAATTTTTAAAAAACAGTCCATCAATAATCAATAGTCCTTAAATAAATAAATAAATAAATGGAAATCCCAATTAAAAGTTTATTTCATTTATCTTCACCCAAATCTGATATCCCCTTTTTTTGTTATATTTATTTCTATATTAATTTTTTATAACCATTCCAATAAATTTAGATCGGGCTTGTGGGTTCACTACTAATTTTCTATTTTAATTAATAAAATTAAAAAGTTCAGTAAAATTTTTTAACCACCAGAAGGAGCTATTATTTTCCCCAGATAAATTGTCTACCTTATATCAAGGTTGTTTTTAAAAACCCCACAACCTTCAAACAATTTAAATTTCAAGGTTCTCCTCCTCCCTCTCCAACCCTCCGTTTTACACTAGTTTTAATAAAACATGTCTGTTTGCCCCCGCAGTCTCCACATTTTTTATTTATCACATATACTTTTAAAAATTTTTTATATATACTTATAAATGCTTAAATGTTACAAAATACAATTCAATTTTAATCTAGCTTTTTTTTTAAACTCCCGAAATTTTTTTTCAGTATTTTCTTCTTATTCCTTTCTATCTTTCTGTTTTTTCCCACCTTTCCAATTAAACGTTTCTTAGCCACAGTTCTTCAAGGCTTTAGGGGGATACTGCAGATTTTTTTTTTCTTTTACCAAACCCCCACCTAAATTCGCCCCTTCCCCCCTTTTCCTTTATAGGGCCCCCCTTAATATAAGTTAATATAAGTTTTTTTCTGTTTCTAAATCTAAAGTCTAATTTTTTGCCTTTTCCCCCCTCTTTTCCCTTTCCCTTCGTCTCCGCTTTTTGTTCCCCTTGCTTAAAAACTCGTCCTGAATTCTTGTTCTGAAACACCCTTCCATTTTCGCCATTAATCTTCTGTCATATAAAGTTCCTTATTCGATTCACACTCATTATCTTTCCAATCCTTTCCCTTCCTTTCCCTTCCTTTCCTTTCCTTTCCTTTCCTTTCATATCATTTCATTTTGTTTATAATCAAATATTAATTGAATTACTCCCGAATCTTGTTGTTTTATCCCGTTCTTTTACTGCTCAAATCACTTCTTTCAATGCTCAAATCACTTCTTTCAATGCTCAAATCACTTCTTTCAATGCTCAAATCAAATTCCCAAACCATGTAAATATCAATGCCCAATGTCGTTTCTCTGTTAGCTATTTCTATTTTTTATTTCTGGACACAGTCTATCAATGTTGAGATCTGATCTCTGTCCACGCGAGGGAAAGGTTTATTATCCTCAGCTTACTTACAGCTCCATATTAAAAAAGGTTTTGGCATCCCTTCATCGCAAAAAGCGGTAGCCCAGCGGGGTTGTGGAATCCCTCCTGTTCTCGCTTGTCTTCGTACCTCCGATGCAGGGATGCAAAATCCTCTGTATCTTTCCATCTCTTGATGTGTTTCTGAGTGGTCCTCCTGCCATGTCTCTGATTTAGGATTATATTGACTGTCTTTGATTTATGAACATCACTAGGACTGTTGTTATGCTTCATATTTGTTTTGAGTATGTTTCCCTACTAGAGTAAAATAAGAAATCACTTTGTTGAAAGAACTGCTTGCTGTAGCTTCTAATCCTTATCAGCTGCCCTTTGGCTGATGGCCCAGACCAAAAGTGGCCACCCTGTTTGTTCCATAGTATGTGTGACACCAGATTTTGAAATGAAAACCAAGAACAGGGAACTAGAGCTGTTTTTGAGAGGAGGGGTGTAAACATTCCTCCTTCAGTTGTGATCTGGGGAAAAAATTGTCCTGTCCCATCAGTAAGTGACAGTAAAAAGCTCACACCAAAGAGAGATAAGTTGCCAGAGTGAAAACTGGAGAGGGCTGATCTACCTTTAATGGCTGTGTAGAAGAAGGAATTTCAGCAGGTGTTGCTGGTTACCTGGTTGAATGACAAACAACACCTGCTGAATTTTTCTCTTCCACATTAAAGGAGCCTTTTCCAGCTTTCTGTCTGGTTACTCTAGGATGAGAGCTCTCCCCTCATACTGCAATTTGTAATACTCTACTGTGTTTATTTCAGTATCACAGTGGGGGAGGGAAAGGTTAAACTTCTCATCTATATTTGCACTGTGCTCCCAGCCTAGATTGGATCTCTGCTCTTGATTTTTAATCTTGAAAGACAGTTGGATGTCACATTTAACATCACTCTATAGTTAGGCTTAGAGAAAGAAAAATCTGTCAATTTTGCTTCTTAATGGAACTTAGAAAGGAAAGATTTCTAACTTATCCTTTCGCCCGTATTCATTTTTTTTAAAAAAATACCAAGTTCTTTCCATCCTGTTTCTGAAAAGCTAGTTACAATGTACTTGGCACCACCTGTCTTTATACTTCATAGGAATCCATAGGATCTCTTCTTTTTCTAACCTCAGGAATTTTACCAGCAGTAATTTAGCAAGCCCCCTCCCATTCCCTTCACCTTTTAATCTCCAGTGTCTTAACATCAGTGCTTTAGCCCTCTCCTGCTTTCCTGCCTCAAGATTTTTTTTATACTTTTATATAGACCTTCATTAGGAATGTTAACTTGGAATTGGCCACTGCAACTAGAGTGACAATGTTCTGAATTTTGCCTCACAAGGCTCTTTTGCTTCCAGGAAGATCCCTGAACTTGGAATTCTAAAGTGAAACTGGCCACCAAAATTGAGTGATAGTAAAATCATGCTGCCAGATTTCGAGGTGTCTACTAGGATTTATTGATTAGTTATGTCAAATCTCCTTTTTCCTTTCTAGGAAACACTACATTCAGAGTTTTTACTTTTTAACTTGAAACTAGATACCACAACTTGGATGACAGCCAAAAATACTTTGGCCATTTCCGCATGGGCTTAAAGAAATGGTGCAGAGCGTCCTCCATGGAGGACGTCTGAACATGGAAGCGGACTGGGTTGGACCTACTTAGTGTAGTTCCGCACCTCAGCCCACTCTGGAATGACTCGAAGTAGTTGGCCAGTGTGCTTTTGAAAAACTGCTTGAAACAGGTCTTTCAAAAGCATGGAGCACACCATTCCATGCCCGCGCTCCGGTGCAGATTTGCAGGCTTGCACCAGTGCAAGCCTGCAATCTGCCGGGGGCAGGCTTTAGGCTGGTGAGCTTCAGCAGTTGGTGGAGAGCCTTGACCAACTGGAAGCCACCATTTTCATCCCTGGAGCAGTGCGGAGCGGTGGCCACGCACTGCTCCAGACCAGCCTGGACCCAACCGTGGAGCCAAGAAGTCCGGTAAGTAGCGGCATGGGGCGATTCCCTCGCTCTGTGTGGAAATGGCCTTTATCAAAACTTTAGACATTTCCCTCAATTTCCTACTTGACCTTCATTTTTGTGGCTTGAAACTGGGCAGGGCAACTTGCACAGCAACCAAGAACAAATTTTGTTCCATCACATTTTGAGGCATCTAGCTTGATATAATGAGCTATGGCTGCCACAGATAGATTACACAGATTTTGCCTTTATTATTAAAGATATTGCAAATTGGAGTAAGCAATAATCAAGAATGAACAAAACAAGATTCTCAACCACCTGCTGACCACATTCAGTCAGCTTAGCTATCTCCAGAATGAAGAAGACCATGTGGCACCTGTCATGTAGTTATTGAAGATGAGAAACCAATCAGAAAAAAAAGTCACAAATATGGTTGCATACAAAGAGATTTCATGCCAGACTTCTACAAGTTAAATACTCAAAAGACATAGATGAGCATTTTTGCTTTCTTTCACTTTTAGGGTGTTCTTTAAATTAAGTTTTTCTTTATGTTGCTTTGATCAGGAAACTTACAGATGTTGGAAAGCCCTTAGTCTAAACGAATAAAATGAAATTGTCACTGATCACTAGCAGAGTATGTGGTAAGTGGCTACTGCCAACCTCCACCCATAGAAAGGGAAAAGTTTGCATTTTACTTAAAAAACTCTGTCTATCTCCACTGTCTATCTCTCACATCATAGATTTTTAGTTAAATATCTGTTCATGCTTCATGCTACTGGAATGCTTTGAAGGGACGACTTACAGAGACTTTTCCCTGAACTACTATGGCAGGATTTTTTTTTTCTCGTGTACAAACTGTTGGAAAAATTACCAGCATTCTCTCTCCCTGCTCCATCTTGTTATTAGAACAGATGGGCAATAGCAAGATAGGGCCTCCCTTTCTGTTGCATGCCAGATCTTCTCCATTTGCCTTTCTCTGTCTTTTATTGCATGATCATAAATACCTTTGGTGCTCAGATCATGTGACCCAGGATAGTTGCTTGGGTCATCGGTCTTATAAAAGTTAAGACCTCTCTCTCTCCTAAAAAAAGATCTCTCTCTCTCTTTGTTCTCAATGGCTGCTTTCCCTGAACTCTTCGCATGCTCCGAGTTTGAGTCCCATCAAGGAGGATGGTGAGTTAAACTGAAGAATCTCCTATTCACTAGATTAGACAGGTAGCAGGCTCTCAATACAGATGTAAATGAAGAGTCATTAGTAAAGTATTTAGTCTTTTATTCAAAGCTACCTGCGTCTGTGCTTATTCCAAGTACCAGTCTGAAGCCACAAGTCATTAGATAAAACTTCTACCGCTTCTCTGTGTGACTTTGCTAAATGAAGATTGGATCCTGACAGGTTCAGTCTCATTTTCCCCTACAAATTAGGGTCACGGGCCCAGAAGAGAAGTTCTTTGTTTGATGACCACGTGGCACCCGGCCGGCAGAGACTGACCGCTTGAACAATGGCTTCTAATCCATTGCTTACTATTGAAAAGTTAACTGGTAGCAATTACCGAAATTGGTCTTGGAATATGCAAATGCAATTAACTACAATGGGACTGTTTAAAGTTGTGAAAGGACAGCGGCCCACAGAAGATAGGGCAAAGCAGAAATTTGATGAAGATGATGAGAAAGCAACTGCTTATATCTGCTTAGCCATTGATCCAAGCATTGTTTATCACATCAGGGACCTGAAAAGTGCTAAAGAAATATGGGAAAAACTGAAGAGATTATTTGACTCTCCCAGTATTGCAAAACAAAGTGGTATTATAATCAGACTTACAAGAATGAAATTGTTAAATCCTAGATTTTTGAATGAACATATTAACACTTTCAGGACTATGGTATCTGAATTGCAAAGTGCTGGAGAAAATCTTTCAGAACCTGTGAGATTGGGAATGTTTCTAGGAAGCTTGCCTGAATTTTTTGAGCCCATAATTGATGCTCTACAAATTAAGGGAGATGTAAATTTGGAAACTGCTATTGCTGAAGTTATAGAATATCAAAATAGGAAAAATTTGAGGAATTTTAAACCTGAAGTAAGAGCTGCTGGAAAAGAGTTCACTCAACTTGCTGAGCAGAATTTACACATCAAAGCGTCTTCTTCACAGAGAACAAATGGCCACCAAATTAACATTTCCAAACAACAGAAACACAAACCCAGTGATAAAAGTGGTTTTAACTCTAAGAAGAAATCTTCTGCAAATTTTAATGTTGGTCTAATTAATGAACAATTGCTCAAGCCTATGCAAAATCAAAAAGAAAATATAATTGTAATTGACAGCGGTGCTACTAGTCATTACTTTAATCGGAGAGAAATGTTTGTAAATCTTGATACAAGCATACATTTTCCTGTTTATTTAGCAAATGGCCAATCAGTGGTTGCAAAAGGGAAAGGGACAGTTCTTTTGCAAACAAAACTTGGCGCCAACAGGATAGAGACTTTAAGAATTCATGATGCTTATTTTGTCCCAGATTTAAAAGTGTCTCTTTATAGTGTCAGAACAACTACAGTGAGAGGAAACAGAGTTATTTTCAAAAAGGAAACTTGTTTTGGTCTTCATGGCAAAAATTTAATTTTTCGAGGAATCCTAAATGGTGACTGTTACCAAATGCAAATTTTGGATTCATATGCAAATACTGTGATCCAGTGTAATCACAAAGACTGTTTAAATTTATGGCATCGCCGATTTGGGCACAGAAATGTACAATGCATTCAGAGACTGGCTAATCAAGAACTTGCTATAGACTTTAATTTTAAAATATGTTCTAACAATGAGAAATACATAAAATGTCTAAGGGCAAAAGCTGTCAGAGCATCACATTCGTCAATTACAGAGAGACAATCCACCAAACCACTGGACTTTTTATATACTGATCTTTGTGGTCCATTCAGCCAAAAGTCTGCAGGTGGAAATTCTTACTTTATGACTATTATTGATGATTTCAGCAGATACACATACACTTACCTTCTCAAAGAGAAAAGTCAAGCTTTTGAGAAATTCAAGGAATACTTTAATCTTGTCTCTAATAGATTTGGCTACAAACCTAAAAGCCTACGCTCTGACAATGGAAGTGAATTTGTTAATGCAGAGTTTGATGAGTTTTTTAAGGAACATGTTATTGAACATCAAACTACACAAGTTTACACTCCAGAACAGAATGGAGTGGCAGAACGAATGAACAGAACTCTCAAAGAGATGGCAGTCACAATGCTTTTAGAGGCTAACATGCCTAAACGCTATTGGTCTGAAGCTATTATGACTGCTACATATTTGTGCAACCGTCTGCCAATTAAATCCAGAGATGCAACTCCATTTCAGTTATGGAATGGGACTAAGCCCAAAGTGAATCATCTCAAAGTTTTTGGAAGTAAAGCATATACCTACATTCCCAAACAGAAAAGAGACAAACTTGACTGTAGAAGTGAAGAGGGAATTTTTGTTGGTTATGCTAGAAATGGTTACAGAATTCTAAATCCAGATGGGCGTACAATAAAAGTAACAAGTGCTGTTTATGTTGATGAAAGGCCACAGCCCAAATCTAATCCAAACCAAGATGTCTATCCAGATTTGTTTGCAGTGGAAGGAGACTCCCACCAGCAACCAGAGTATGTGACACTGTACAATCCTCCAGATGTCTTGCATCCAGAAGGGGCTACAGATGTGGTGATCCAGCCAGAGGACGCGGAACCGGACGGCGCTCAAGGAGCAGACCCAGGTGTCCAAGTCCAGGTAAGAAGATCTGAACGCAGCAACAGAGGCGTACCACCTGATAGACTGTCTTATCTAGCCACAGAGGAGAAGATTCCACAACCCTCTGACTGGCAAAAGATCAAGGGACTACCAAAGTCAGATTCTCAAAAGTGGGTGGAAGCTGCTGTTGAAGAGATGCAATCTTTATATAAAAATAAAACATGGACTTTGTCAGAATTGCCAAAAGGAAAAAGGGCAATTGGCTGTAAATGGGTCTTTACCACAAAGCAAGATGCAGAAGGGGAAATTCAGAGACATAAAGCCAGGTTAGTGGCAAAGGGATTTACACAAACTTGTGCTGGAAAGAAGCAGATTAAAATTGACAAGGAAAGTGTTTGCTGAATAGATGTTCAGGTATATTAAAAAGTACAACCCTTTTAAACAAAAGTTCTTATAGATCCTTGTAGATAGCAGTGATAGCTCAAGTCACCCTTCCCTCAAGCAGACACCCCCCTCTATAAATGTTTGATTACAATTCCCATCATCCATAGTCAGCATGACCATGATGGCTAGGGATAAGGGAGCTTATAGTACAAATGCATATGGAAGGTACCAAGCCAAGGAAGTCTGGTCTAGGTCCTTAAGGCTGCAGTTCTGTAGGTTGAAGAAAGCACCATTAAGAGAGTCAGTGTGGTATAATGGACTAGGATTTTGAGAGATCGTGGTTTAAATCCCTGCTCAGCCATGAAAACTCACTGGGTGACCTTGGGCAAGTCAACACTCTCTCAGCCTCAGATGAAGACATTGACAACTCCCTTCTGAACAAATCTTGCCAAGAAAACCCTAAGATAGGATTGTTGTTGCTCAGAGTCAACTTGAAGTTACATAGCAACAACCACAGCAAAACCCATTAAACTTAGTGAGATGTCTGGCTAGGTATGCATTGGCCTGCACGGTTACATTTCTAGCTGTCTGGCTTTAGCTCTATGCAGCATTCAAAAGAATCTATGTGGGCATACAGGGGTTCACATGGCAACACTACCTTTGTACAGACCTCCACATGTTACACCATTGACACAAAATATGAGAGAACTTCTAGACACCTTGTGGTTTCTGTGTGAAATTTTATTCCTGTAATCTCACCACTGCCACCACAGACACCATTTATCTGAACTCAACTACTCCAATAGTTTTTCCAAAGACACATGTGTACATTACAAGAATAATTTATGAAACAGAGGCTCTTTCCACACGGGCATATTGCTAGGGCGACCTCTCCAGGAGGTCTTCTTCATCACGGGGTGCACTAGAGCAGTTTGAAAAACTGAGGCTCTACACCTCAAACTGCTCTAGCACAGCTGCGGGGGTGGCGCTGCGAGTTTTATAAAAACCACCTTCGCAAGTGGTTTTTATGGAACTCGCCCCCGCTGCTCCGTGGCAGCCCCCAGTGAAGAACTGCAGAGACACGGTAGCGCGTCTCTGCAGATATGCCCGGGGCGGGCTTCTGGCTGGCGCGCCGCCCTGATTGGCGGAAGCTGCCGGCCACCATTTTGGGTGCTGCCGAGCGCCGCTGAAATTCGGCGGCGTTTAGAACGGTGAATCTGCGCTCCCCGCAGGGACGGAGCAACCCACTACAAGGTAAGCTGTGTGCGCCGCCCCGTTTCGGCCCCCCCCCGTGAGGAAAGGGCCAGAGTTTCAACATACTGTTAAATATTACTCTATATTACTTAGTGTACAGAAGCTTATGGCTACAAAAGCTCAAGGCTTAGGCCATTTCCGCATGATGACATCCTCACACATTGTCCAGTGGCAGTTCCAGTAGGGAAGGGAGCGCAAGAGAAACGCTCCCCTCCACACCTCACTGGCTTCCTGCGGAAGGGAGCACGATGGCCCGCCTCGTCCTTTCGCAGTGCAGTCAGGCATTCCCATGCTGCACTATGGAAGGAAATGTCACCATCATGCTTCCCTGCCCTTCTGCATGACAGTAAGTACAGGAGCATCGTGTGATTGTAGGCACAAAATGGATTTTTCTGTTTTGCGAATACTGTGCTAGCATGACACTTGGGGACAGGATGGCAGTGGGCCAGTGATGACGTTGTGCGGAATCACAACCAGCCAACCACTGCCAGCCTGTCCCCAAAGTGGCACAGCCCTGTTGTGCAGAAGTGGACTTTGTTGTTATTGCTACTAATTTAACTCATCCAAATCCTAATTGACTCATCTTAATAAATTTGTCCCTATATGTTCATAATCCTAGCTGGATCTAACTAGCTGTCCTAAATAACCCCAAACACAAACTCCTGCCCTTCACTGTCTCATCTCTCACCCTACTCTTCACTCTTTCTTCACTAACTGAAACTAAATCTTAGTTTTGACAGGCTTATCTCTCCCTCTGTCACAGACATCTGCCTTTTAAATGTTCCTTCAAACATTAAGCCAGTCACCAGTCACCCGCAACATTATGTGCTCTCACCTCCTCCCAATGCAACACTTACTTTATTATATATACTATATACTACTTACATAACCATACTTCACCTTAGTTTCTCTAATAAACATGACATTTCTACAGAAATCCAGAACATCATAGGCCTCCATGTCCCTGGCTGCACTGGCTTCACACAAGGCCTTCCTCCACTGAAGATGAAATTCTGCATGGGTATTCTAAGCTTGTTTCATTAGAAGCATCCCCACAGCAATAAGAACACCGTATCTTCCAACTGTCTGCATTTTGTAGGGACAATGTTACCCTGTGACTTGGGGGTCCCGTGAGGGGCACCCAAATAACCAAACAAACCTAGCAAGATGGGGAAAATTAACAGGAGCACTCTCTTGGCTAACGAGAGGCAGGGTAACGCAGCAGGATCTTTTACCCAATGTATACAGCGTCAGGTTAGTGAGGAGGCAAATAGTTCAAAATAGTAATTAGATTTATTAAACAATTATTAAAGAAAAGCACAAACACACTCCTAACTAGAAAAGGAAAATAGAGTTCAAGGGGAATGGGTGATACTCTACTTGTCCTGCAGTCCTGGAGAAGCCAATTGTAGAAGAGGAAACCCGGCGTGGCGGCCGAGGGGAATCCGCTGAACCAAGTGGCAGCAAGGCAGAATGAAGTCCAAGTGATCCAGTGAGAGTTCCGAAGGGCTCTCAGAACTGGGGGTTTTACAGGGGAAAGAACAGCCGCAGGCTAGTCTGGTCTCAAGTGAAAACAATGAGTTTTGGGCTGGAGACAAAGCGTCCGAAAGGTCAGAATTTATATGATTGAGTTAAAGTCCGAATTGACAATGGTATGGCTGGTATGTAGATGCGGCTAGCTCGGCAGTTAACTACCTAGCTTGCCAGGGTGTCCTCTCAGGGCAGAGGATCCCTTTGTGGTAGTGTGCATTTGTAATGAAGGTGTTTGTTTCAGGAAGTCCCCTAAAGCAGACCTGGCAATATCTGGCTTGGTTTAGTGGGAGCAGCAAGTAGTAGCCATGCCTAGCTTCACGCTTGTTTGGCGGCCCTCACAAACACTTGGCTGGTGGCAGAGTAGGGCCGAATTGTGATATCAAAATGATATCTTTGGTTCACCAAAGGCCAGGCCAGTACACGGTGGTAACAACAATCTCATTCAATTCTCTTTCACCCAGCTTTTTCAGCTTCCTTTAATATGTCCCAGTTTTGATCTCTTCCTTCCACTTTCTTTGTTTTCAGCTTACTTCAGTTGCTGCAAACTGAATTCAAAGTACAAAAGCAATTCACATTCCATTTGATCATGGAGGAGAAAAGTTCAGAAAGAGATGGAATCTTGTCCGGTAGGTTCAAGTAAAAGCAAACTGCTGCAGCCTCTCCTAGCTTGGCTGTTCTTCAACCCCATTAATAAGTTTTGCCATTGTGACCACACTCTGATGTTGCTAGATGTCATGTACAAGATAAGCCCAGCTCCAAAGAACACAATCTGAAGTGTACAGAAGCTTATTCATGTTGGGAGTGGCAACCTTTGCATGCCTAATTAAATGGTTAGTTTGTTTGCATGTCTATTGTAAGCATAGAGAGATAGCCTAGAGAAAACTTCCTGTTTGTTGGTCAACACCTCTTCTTTCAGCACATACCCATTCCTTGTTCTTTTAAAAGGTTTTCTTGCCATTTTATTTTTTCTTCGCCTTTTGACCTGAAAGCATGCTCTGAGATTTCCCAACAGGGATCATTGGCAGCAAGCATGCGAGTGCTTAATTTTCTTCCTACCTTCTTCAAGAATTGAACCTGTATAGACTATGTACAAGATTTTGTGAGTAAACTCTTCTATATTTTTAACCAAACTGTTTTTGTGCTTATTTTGAGCTAGATTAAGTGTGTTTGGGGTGGAATTAAAGAAGTGGGACTGGTGATCTGTTCAACTTCCATTTTGTGCAATTACTAAAATATTCTGCTGATTGAGAGTCTCATTACCAACGTCTCTCAATATTCAATATTTTTTCAATTTCTCCAACAATTCAGTGGAAATTCATGGGTACCATTTAATACACTTCAGCAGCAGTTGCCAAAACTAACTTGCAAGCAAAATTACATTTGTTAAAATAAGCAATCTTTTAAATTTGTGTGTGCTACACCTGCATTGGTTAATAAAGCAAAGCACTTTCCTTTCCAGGCTGGTTCCCTTCTCTGACTTTCTTGAACCTTGAACAGTTGTTGATTCCCTTCTAAACCATTCTGTTATGTCAACACTCACTTATTCCCACAACATGGTTCATATTTTCTCAATTCACCCATTTTACCTCTTTTCCTCTCCAGTCCCGTATTGTACCTTTGGATACATTATTCACTATACATTTGGCTACATTATAACAGCACAATACATATGAGCACAATACACAGGTAGATTATAGGCGGGGTCTTGTATACAAGCATCATACAGAAGGCTATATGAAATGCAAATCAGTGCACTTGAAAATAGACTCGCTTCTGTAAGATCCCTTACAATACCATGGCAGGAAAGCAGAATAACCTGACAGTAGGCCACAGGTGTTCCAATTTTCATCAGTGAAATGTTGGAGCATATGGAACACTGATAACACAGTTCCCAATTGTAGGGAGGATTCCAGGCTTGGTTATCTGAATGTGCTAAGATTCCCCCATCAGACTTTGCTGTTAAATATGACAGGGCTTGGAAGCTTCCAAAATTTTCTAGCTGGAAGAACCAATGGCCATTGTATTTAAAAAAAAATAGCAGGAGAGCATTTTCAAGCATGTTCACAGGCCAATGAACATGGAGACATTGTGGGTGGGGTGGGCATGTGTGCTCCTGACTTCCACCATGTTTTATGCCCTCTCACATTCTTTGAACTCTCATATGAGGCTTACGAATCATTTGAGTCTGCCAGATTTAGCGGGAGTCAAGTGAAACAGAGCCTGAGCCCAGGGACCGAAGTAGAAATTACACTGAAGGAAAAGGCACATTGTTACAGCGAGGCTGTGTTGGAAGATGTTAACTTACTCATAGCGAAACTGTCACTAGAAAGGGGAATAGAAATGGAGCAGGTGCAAATGAATCAGTGATGTTCTGTATACTGTGGCATTCATTAGTCATGCCATGATATTTGTTCACTTGTTAATAGGTTAATAATCAAAACTATATGTGGGCTTCTAATTATTTTCTGTTGAGATATTGGGTATCTACAGTACACCTATTGAAATGAATGTAACTGAAGTTAGAGCCTTTTCGCATGCAGTTTCTTTTGCGAGAGGGCCCCTTGAGCATCACGTAAATGGGAGCGGCGGTCCATATGACGCACTCCCATTTATGCGACACTCATGAGCGTAACGTGAACTGCGCATGCACCTTTTCATTTTTGGCTTCAAGCTGAAAATGGTGCGCGGTCACGCAAGGCTCCTGGGGTCCACACGCACTTACCTGCACTGCGGTACGTTGTCCCAGGCACGCCGCTCGCGCTTCCTCCCCCAGCGCAGCCTACAGTTCCCAGGCTGCACTGTGGAAGGAAGGGGCGGGGCAATCACACGACCAGGAAGCCAGCTGCTGGACGAAGGAGCAGCGAAGAGAGCGCCTCGCGCAAGAACCTGCTTGCGCGAATAGCACCCCCACCTCCGCGATAAGGTAACGTGCGGAAATGTCCTTAGTCATGACTAATTTATTCCCATTGATTTTACTGCAATTATTCTCAGAATGACTAAGTCAGACCCAAACCTAAAGTTTTTGAAACAGACTCCAGAAAACTTTGACGGGAAAGTAATCTGTAAGCTCAAGGAGATCATTTTATATAAGATTTGGGATGTAGCCACAGGAGGTGGAGAGCAAAATGAGGGCATTGCCCTCCAAAGAAGTATTCTCTCCCTCAAAATTTTCCTTCAGTCTTGAAGTTTCTAGCATTGCAGTATTTTAAAACCTCACTTGAGTATTTAGAAATACAGGCCCTTTCCGCACCAGGCAATTAGAATGGGGCAGTGCGTCCTCTCACGGAGGTCGTCTGCACCTTGGAGTGGACTAGGAGTGGACTACTTACCGGAGATCTGCACCTCAGTCCACTCCAAAACGACCTCAAGTGGTCCTGCAGCGTGTTTTCTAAAGACCGCAAAAAACAGGTCTTTATTTTCCTGGAACACGCCATTGCATTCCTGCTCCCTTGTGCAGATTCACAGGCTCGCACCAATGCAAGCCTGCAATCTGCGGAGGGCGGGCTTTAGGCGTGGCAAGCTTCAGCGGTTGGTCAGGACCCACGATCAACTGGAAGCCGCCATTTTGGAAGCCGGAAGTCGCCATTTTGGAAGCCGGAAGCCACCATTTTGGAAGCCGGAGCAGTGTGGATCTGCAGACCTCGCACTGTTCCCATTCACCCTGGACCAAGGAGGAGCCCTGCGGAAGGGCTTCAGGGACAGTCCGCGTTGCTTCGGACCTCAGAAGAAGTGGTAGGTAATGGCACGGAGCAATTCCCTCACCTTGTGTGGAAAGGGCCACAGTTTAGGCATCCAAAGAAAAAAAAAGTAGTAACCTTACCAAAGGAATGCAAACACAGCACATATAGAGTTCTAGGTCTGAATGATTTTCAGTGTTTCATTTGCTGCAATGCAAATTTTGGGGGAAGAATTCTTATTTGGAAGAGGGGTTTGCAGTTTGGAAGGGTAAACTCACCTTTTGCCCCCACCTTGTAGTTACAGCGCTCCCCAATTTGATGCCCTCCAGATGCTTTGGAAGTCAGTTTCCATTAGCAACATGGCTAATAGTCAGAGACTGGGGAAACTATGGTCCAAAACCTATGGAGGACTGTAAGTTGGGGCAGGCTGATGTATCTCATCACACAGGTGATAGGAAGGTATGGTGCTTCAGAGTGCAGAAGGTATAGCCCTAAGGCCCCATTTTTGCAGCCAACTAAGCACCCAGAATGTGGTGCTGGATAAGACTTCTACAGATACCATGGACTACTAAAAAGACAAATAAATGTGTCTTACAGCAAATCAAGCCTGAACTCTCCTGAAAGTGAAGATGACTAAACTGGGGCTATCATACTTTGGATGTAACATTAAACAATGTGACTCACTGGAAAAGATAATCATGCTTGGTAAAGTGGAAGGCAGTAGGAAAAGCCTGAGGCCCTTTCCGCACTGCATGGCTGCCCCACTGTGGGGACATGATGGTAGCGCTCCGTGGGTTGTGCTTCCGCACAATGTCATTGCAGTCTTGCAGCCATCTTGTCACCACGCAAGCGTTGTATTTGTAAAACGGAAAATGTCCATTTTACACTTACTCATGCTGCCACCTTTTCCAGCATGTGGAAGTGCAGAAGTGCGCTGGCAATATCTCCCTCCCCAGCACAGCAATGGCAAATGCCCGGCTGTGGAAGGGAGGAGTGCTCCCCTCCACAGCGACTGGGTGAGGTGTGAAGGGGAGCGCTCCTGGTGTGCTTTCACTCCCCGCCAGAGCTGCAGTGAAAGGATGTTGCTGGGCCCTGTCGTGTGGAAAGGGCCTTAGTCAATCCACTACAGGTGGATTGATTCAATTAAGGAAGCTGTGTCTCTGGCCATTTCCACACTGGACTGTTATAGTGTGATGATTCCACTTGCAACATCCAATGGAATCCTGGGGTTTGCAGTTTCGGGAGGGGCCACCTGGCCCCTCCCGAAACTGCAAACCCCAGGATTCCATAGGATGTTGCAAGTGGAATCATCGCGCTATAACAGTCCAGTGCGGAAAATGGCCCCTGAATTTCCAAGACCTGATAACAGCGTCTGTTGGAGATCTCTCATTGAGGTCATCATAAGTCAAAGTCAACCTGACAGCGAATAACAACAACAACCCTCCAGGACACCTCCAAGCCTACATTTTTTTTTTGTTCAAAATAGCCTCAAACTGTGCAAAACCACTGGTTTCCCTCACCCACAACATCCCTCCAAAATAGCCCCAAATCAGGCCAAAATTATAACTGGAAGTGACATCACATTACCTCCAGTTCCAGAAAAACATGTCCATGTTGCCCACCAGGGGTAATAATTGCTCCTCATCACAACCTCTGTAGGAGCAGTTTTCAATCCCTTGCTTACAGCAATAATAACTAGTTATTCCAAGTTATTCCAAGCCTTGAAGATGACTAAATCTGGATCTAAACCACTATTTACAAATAATGAGCCTAAGAAATGACAGAGAAACAAACTAGGTGTGGAGCAGGAGAGGTTCAACTCCCATTTTTGATTACTGGAACAGAAATTTCCTGGGATGTTGCCTGGCTGTTTCCTGATTCTGGAGAAATAATTTGGCCAGCAGTAGTCACCATAGTATCTAGCATACTCTCAACTGCGGAATTTGAAATTAGTTGAAATTAAGTGCACTCAGTCACATGTTGAATTGTGTCTTTAGTTTCCAAACTCTTCCAACCAAATACATATGAAATATATGTGCAAGTAATAGTCATTTCCCTTCTCTGGCCCTTTCTGCACCTTACCTCTTTCCAGCACGGGGGCACAGGGATCACGTGAGCAGCCTCTTGCGAGAGGCTCTCATGGCCCCACTGCTTTGGCTCCGCAGGAGGTGTCTGCCAGCTGGCTGGCAAGCAGCATGTGGGCTCCGCCTCTTCCTTCTGCAGCGCAGCCGGGTATTTTCCCAGGCTGCACTGGGAGAGGAAGTGCAAGGGCCACGGCTCCAGAGCTCCGCACACAAGGAAGTGCACGCAGGACCCTGGAGCGATGCACGATTGTGCACCACTTCTGTCTATAAGCCGAAAATGAAATAGTGTGCGATTAGCACCTGCTGGCCCCAGCAGCATTGCACGATTGTGAGGACATCATCTGAAATGCTCGTAGCAACTGTGCAATGCTCCGGAGGCCCTTTTGCATGGCATTTTACTGGGGTAGATATTAGGTATGACTGATAGCCAGCCTTATTTTTAAAAAGTCTGGATCAGACTAATGTATTTAGCCCTCTATGTTTGCAGGTTTGACTTTCATGGATTTTATTATTTGTGAGTTTATCGAATCCCTGCCCCTCACCTCAAACACTTCTTTTCCATAGGAAACTTCTCTCTCAGTGACTGTGATCAGGCTGTGTAGTGCTTTAAAAAGCCCCTGGTTCTCTTCCTCCTCCACCAGCCATTACCTGGCAAGCTAAGGACAGATTGCAGCCCTATTTCTTGGCATTACAAATCCTCTCCTGATTCCCCACCACACACTGAAGGAAGAAGATGGGAGAGAGCAAAGAAGCATTGTGGTGGAGACAGTTTCGGGTCAATATTCCATAGGGGCTGATATTGGAGGAAAACTAGGAATAAGAATTCTATCTAGGGAGTAAGTAATGAGAAAGATTCCTGTTTTCAATGGACTGGCAAACCCATTTAAGCCATGAAGCTTGGCTATAATAGGAATTCTGCCAGTATGTTAATGAAAAAACAAACCTTTAAACCAGGCTTGGTCTTGAATAATGGGAGGCATGCCGAAGGAACTGGAAGGCATTGAAAAAGCACATCAGAGGCATGCCTCCTCAGAAGCAAGTTTGATTTGCTCAGCAAATGTGCATCCAAGTAAGCTTTGGAAACATTGCTTAAGACCTCTTCAGACAATTCTCTCATGTCTTAGGAGAAAAAAAAAACAGAAGAAAGGAAACTCTGCCTTAACTCTGCTTTAGTGAAGATTCAATGAGGTGTCAATTTGCAACACAAAGAACTTCCATCCATTCACTCCCCCTTCCTTGCTGGAGAAGCCTGCCTTCTGTAATTTATCAAACAGAAAGGAGGGGGAGAAGGGGGGAATTTAAGAATGTGTAACTTTTGGCTTTTTCCTCCTGTCACTTTTTACAGGGGAGATGGATTTTTAAGGCTGCAAAACTCTGACATTGTTTTTTTGAAAAAGCAGTTGGCATGGGATCTACCAGCTCAGTAGCCCTATATTGATTCATGGGAATTGTAGTAACTGAATTCCCCCCACCCCAAGGCTTGCAAAATGTTAGGAACAGAGAAGTAAAGTAATAGATAGCCCCCTCAGAGGAATCTAGCGCACCAACCCCCAGAGGCACCATGTCCGAGACGGCTCCTGAAGCTACAATGGCAACTCCTTGGGAAACAGCCAAGCTCGCCCGCCTCCACCTGTTTTTGCACTCGCTTGCTTGCTCGCCAGCCTGCCTGCCTCTCCACTGCGGAGACAGCGACAGCAGCAACACTGAGGAGAAAGAGCTGCTGCCAGCATCTGCATGTGTGGTGGACAAGAAGAAGGAAAGAGAAGAGAGCCAGACTGGTAGGGACCGCCAGCCGCAGGCACGTGACATCGTGAGGGGAAAAGGCTTCCTGGAGGAGAAGCAATGGCTACGGCGGCTCTCCCCCCCGGCTGAGGTGCCTGCCAAGAAGGCCAGGAAAGCGACGGGGGGAGAACAGAAGTGGCAGCGGATCGCCAGCGGTGCCCGATGCAGAGGAAGGTGCAGCAGCCAGTGGAGCTGAAGCCAGCAGCAGCAGCAGAAGCAGAGGAGGTTGCCCGAAGGTGTAGGCAGCAGAGATGGCGGCAGGAGGGTGACTGACAGGATGCAGCCAAGGCTGGGCGAGGAAGAGGCATGCCCCCCCATTGGCAGCAGCTCGAAGCCCCGCAAGGCCTCGAGCCCCAGTGTGACAAAGCTGCTAACCAAGGCAGCGGCGGCATACAAGGAGTGCAACGGGATGTCGCTGGCCACCCTGAAGAAGGCACTGGTGGCCGCCGGCTACGATGTGGAGAAGAAGAACAGCAAAGCCTGGAGAGCAAAAGGCACGGGCTCCTTTAAGCTCAACAAGAAGCAGTAGGAGGGCAGGGCTGGCAAGGCAACAGCGACAGAGGCAGAAAGCATGGAGGAGGCTCCATTCACCCCCCCTTCCTTAGTCCATCTGATGTTTAGGATTTTAGAATTGGGCAGCAGAAGAAAGCCAAAAGACTGATGCTGGAAGGTCAGGAAGAACTCAGGACCAAAAAGTCCAGGAGCTCCAGCAGCAGCTGGCAGAACCATCCCCTGCCACCAAAGGGGAGACAGGCAAGTTAGGAGAGGCTACGCAGCAACAGGAGGGCAAGGCTGGCTCTGCGAAGGAAGAAAAGCGGCTGAAAGGGAAGGAGAAGCGAGCCAAGATGACGAGCCACAGAAAAGGCTGGCAAGGCAGCAGTAGAGATCCAACTGCAAAGACCCCACCAATGAGCACCATGTGGAGGTCTCTGGCCTCCAAGAAGAGGCAACCAGAGGCCAGGAGCTGGTAGAGGAAAGAGGGAGTTGGAAGAATTGTGCTTGGAGAACAACTCTAGCAGCGAAGAGCTGAGAGACCTGCAAAGACAAACTGTCAGCAAGCTTCCTTGCTGGCTTCTGTGAAGGCACTGAAGGAGAGAGAAGCAGAGCTGAACCAAGGTGTCTGTGGCCAGCTGTCAAGTGATGACTGAGGAAAAGGTTTTGTCCCTTATCCCACAGACAGAGAAGGGCAAGGGCTTGGAGCTGTGACATCCTGGAAGGAGAAGTCGGCAGCAAGAGCATGGAGAACACAGGGAAAGATAGAGTCCAAGATGCAAGGCAGTCCAAATTGCGAAGGGCCCCCCCACCAGTTCCTGACAGAGTGGCAATTGGTAAGGCTCTCTGGCCCAGCCCTAGCAGGCTAAGGAGATGATAGAGCACCCCTTCAAGCTGGGAGAAGAAGGTGATAGCGCACCTCTGAGCTGGGAGGAAGAGGTGATAGGGCGCCTCTCTAGGCTGAAGTGGAACTGCAGCTGAAGGACTCTGACTGAGAAGGTGGAGAAGAGGGAGAGTTGAAGGCTGTGAGACAGCCAGGAGACCAACGCCAGCCTCAAAAGCCTACACCATATAGGCTCAAACAACAGACCTGCATTTATCCACAAGATCATCAAAGATTAAACCACTGCTCTAGGAATTGTGGAGAGGATGAAACAAAATCCTGAAGACACAGTAGTTCAACGTGTATGGCCCAGACAACAGCCCTGGCTATGTCTTTGGACTGGATGCCAACACAGGGCAAGTGGCACGATACCACCTTCCTAGCCCTTTTTACAGAGACTTCTCACTTTTATTCCATGTGCAGCCCACAACAGAGAAACCAGGAGTGTTTTTTGTTCTTCCCATAGCCCCATTATGATAAGGCATAGGATAAAGTGCACACCTCACAGAACCATAAGGTTGTCCCCTTTTTAGCCAAAGTATGAAATCATTTTGGGTGGATTAAGGAGAGACACAAGGAATTAGGAAACATAACTCTACAGGAAGAAGCTAGTGCACTAGGAAAAGCTATGAGTAAAACAAGGGAGTAAATGTTGGAATAGTGACTCCCCTTTCTACAGACACAGGCACACCCCTTCCAACCAAGAGATATGGGTGAAAGATTGGGGGCAACTTGGTCATGGGTGGAGGAGACTCTATCAGGAAGTAGTGATAACTCCCACTGTAGTGAAGGTGGCCAGGATGAAGCCTTGGGTGTATTACACTAGGATAAAAAGGCTCACTCTGATTGGACTGTTGCTCCAAACACAGGGCAACCTCTGAAGCTGAAAATTACCAGAAAGCAGTAAGAAGATTTGAGACTAGGCCCTGTTGTGTTTGCATACCTGGAAGCCAGACACCCAGCGCACAGCCAGATCTCAACCTGGAGAGGGAAAGAAGAACTGGGGATAGGCCTTATTGCAGTTGCTACCAAGGTCGCACTGTTCCATGTACGGCCAGACCTTGAATGTGGGAGAAAATATTATGGGTTGTGGCAGGCATAGGAGGGGCAGGAAGCCTGGGCTACCTGTTTTATCACTACAGACGGATGTTTGTGGGATTGGAAGATATGTGTATATGGCAATTGGTGATGATGAGGATGATGCTGAGCAAGGGGCTCTGGAAGTGAATCAATTTCACCAACTGGTCAATCAGATCATGAGCACTCTGGATGTCAGTAATGGCTGGGTATGTTCTCATGGGCTAAGCTTAGGAGACTATCCCAGTTGTAATGTAATGTTTGAAATCCCTGAATCTCTACAGGCATGCCCAGGAAAGTATCCCAATGTCAACTTCTTCTTTAGTTATAGCAATGGTTTCATTGAGTTATATGGGAATAAGGGGGGCTGGTCCTCCTTAAATAAGTTCTAGGAAGAAACCAGTTTTTCCAATGGTAAATGGGTATATGGTTTGTCTTCTGGGATGAATTGGTTTGGCCACTGAGAGTATCACCTTTCACCCAGTGCACCAACCAATGCAGGCATGGGATAGACAGTTTGGCTGGGCAAGAATGAAGAGAGCTTATGGGTATGATCCTGGCAACATGCATCTGAAAGGTTGGGAGTCATCATAATCCCCATGGTGGAAGTTGCTCCTCATGTAAGGCAGATGCGTTGTTGGCTCAGCCCAGTATGAAATAGCTTTAGACTATCTCCTATTATGTAAATGAGTTTGAATGTGAAAAGGGAAAATGCATTCTTAAGTATTCAATATTAGAAAATCATTCTTAAAGTCTGCAGGCATGGGGACATGATTATCTGGTTCCCTAAGTCAGCATGGGTAAAGGCACTGCTTGTAGAATTGCTTTGCCTTCCTAAATCTGCCTGTCAGTACTCTGCTTGTTAAAGTGTTTTCAATCTGTAATGATTAGGTTAATAGAAGGAAAAAGCTGCTGTATATGCTGTGATGGCACAAACGAAATGGTTATGCTTGAATTGCTAATGAATTCAGCATAAAGGGGGGAATGTGGTGGAGACAGTTTTGGGTCAGGCTAAATGACCTCTGGGTATGAGGGAAAAGCAGTTAATTTTCTCTGCAATTGAAGTCCCTCTGTGTTTGAAGGAAAGACAAAGAAACTTTGTATAATGGAATATTATCAGTTTGGCTTGATGCGCTAGCCCTTGGCTGCGCTACAGAAGATTTGCAACATTTGTAGACACTGGCAGGAACTTATGTACAACAAGATCCGTTTCCTTTCTTGAGCATGTGATGATTGTGCTGGAAATGTATAAATTGCTGTGAATATGAAGGGGTGGGGCTCAGTCTTTTGGGAATGATCCCAGTGAGACAAATAAACAATTTTCCTTAAATCCATGGGTCTCTATCTCTGTTCTGCAACAGTATAAGGCCACCATGCCAACCCATTCCCTTTCCCTCTCCTTTCCCTGACCTGGTTTGGACCTTAAGTACCTGCTCTCCCCACCATGCCTTGGCCTCCTTTCCACAAACACATACACACACATTTTTATATTTGTATTTTTTCCACTTTTGCAGGGGTCCTATTCCCTCTAATCCTAGCAAATGTGGAGGGCCAACTATAATGCAGGTGTGAGGGAGACTGAGAGAGGTAAAGGGCACCATCTTGCTGGAATGAAGTACAGTTCTCCCTCCACATTCAAGGGTTTCACTTCCATGGATTTGATTATTCACAGAAGTGCCTATTGTCCCCCATTCTCTTCCTCACACTCCAGGCCTTCTGTGCTGCAGGAGTGTGCAGGGTGCCCAAGGCCTGTGCTTGTGCTGGCTGCCCTGTGTGTGCCTGCATGATCATGCAGGGCCAGTGGTCCTTGCATTCTTGTACACTCTGGGGCCTGCGCTTGTGTGGGTGCCCAAAAACAGGCCCACAGGTTTGTGCAGGGCCAGCGATCACCATGTCCTTGCGTGCTCCGGGGCCTGTACTTATGTGGGTGCCCAAAAACAGACCTGCAGGTTCATGCAGGGCCAGCGATCACTGCGTCTGTGCACATTCTGTGGGCTATACTCGCACGGGCACCCAAGAGCAGGCCTGCAGGTTCATGCAGGGCCAGCGATTGTCATGTCCATGTATGCTCGGGGGCCCATGCTCATGCGGTCACTGGGGAGCAGGCCCACAGGTTCATTCAGGGCTGGTGATTGCTGCATCCTTGCACGCTCTGCGGCCTTGGCTCCCACGGGCACTTTGGAGCAGGCCCGCAGAGGCTGCAGGGCCGGTGATTGCCACCTCCTGCAGGCCTTGGGCCTATGCACTCTGGAGGAGGCTCACAGGATCGTGCAGGGCTGGGGTTGCATCCTCCCTGCATGCCCCAAGGCCTCCCCCGTTCCCTGCAGCAGGCAAGAATGTGGAGGGAAGGCACTGGCCTATTCGCAATTTTTTGATTTCATGAGTGTTCTCTGTCCCTATCCCTCACAAATGTGAAGGGCCTACTGTAGTAGATTTTTATCCCAGCAATAACAGTGGAAGAGAGAACAACCATGGCCTTAAATCTCTCCCACTGAAATGGAAAGGAATCAAAAATAAATATAGGCCAGACTGCAGTGAAGGAATATCACGCACATTCAAAGATTACTTTGGTGTCCCTGGGGAGCTCCCTCACTTCTGTGCCTCTCCCCTCATGATGTGGGCTTTCCAGAAGTGCTGGAAGAAGCAACCACTAGCACCCGCAGAAAACACTCTGACGAGACGAGCTTGGCAGTTAGCTGAGCAGACATAGCTTATGTAGCTCAATTTGAGAAAGAAGGCCTAGTTGTTGTTGTTTTTGTTGTGTTTTTGTTTTTGTTTTGTTTATAACAACTATTCTCTGTATTATCAAGTATGGAAGGTGAGGGAGCTGCTGCTGTCACCTGTAGCACTTGTGGCATGTTCCTTTTCTTGCCACAAGATGTTGTCGGGTACACCTGCAGTAAGTGCAAGCTGGTCACCTTCTTGGAGGACAAGGTTCGGCAGCTGGAGGCACATCTTTCTAATCTTCGTCTTATTAGGGAAGGTGAGGACTTCTTGGATAGGGCAGAGAGGACCTTCCTGAAGACCGGATATGCGGAGGAGCTGCCAGATGAGGAAATCAGTTCCGTAAGCCAGGAAAGCGATGCTTGGAGGAATGTCACACGGAGAAGTAGAAGGGCCAGGAAGGCAACAGAGACTCTCAAACTACAGAATCGCTTCAACGTTCTTGGTGCTATGAAAGATGAGGAACACCAAAAGGAGGGAACAGAACATCAGCAAGAAGGAATTCAACTTTGGCAACTGGAACTTGAACACCAACAGGACAGCATTCAACATCAGGAAGACCAGCACTCCCAGCCTCAACACAATGCCCAGGCAATCCTGGAAGAATCTGCTTGTCGAAGAACTCCAGACAGGCCTCAGA
Organism: Iguana delicatissima; assembly: GCA_948472985.1. NCBI lineage: Eukaryota > Metazoa > Chordata > Lepidosauria > Squamata > Iguanidae > Iguana > Iguana delicatissima. Next base: position 307,466 of record CAOKZL010001289.1, read on the forward strand.
GGAGGCGAGTTCTGGTAGTTGGGGACTCCTTACTCAGAGGAACCGAACCGGCAGTTTGCAAACCGGACAAACTCAATCTAGAGGTCTGCTGTCTTCCTGGGGCCAAGATAAACCACGTAACAGAGAGGTTAGCCAGGCTGGTCAAGCCCATTGACAGTAAGCCCCTCGTTTTGGTTCACGTTGGAACCAACGACACGGTGAAGCGCAGCTCTCACCACATCACAAAGGACTACGAGCTTATGGGGAGAAAGCTTAAGGACCTTGGTGCGCAGGTGGTCATTTCATCAATCCTCCCTGTTCAAGGATATGGTGCACGAAGGGAAAGGACAGTAGTAGAGGTTAACAACTGGCTCAGCACATTTTGCCACCGGCAACAGTTTGGCTTTTTGGATCATGGCTTGAAATTCCAGGAACATGGGCTTCTGGCGAGGGATGGGCTACACCTCACGAAACTTGGCAGGAACATTTTTGCAAACAGTCTCACAAGGAGGATTAGGAGGGCTTTAAACTAAGTACAACTGGGGAGGGAGACAAGATTATCCAGGACAAGGACTCGGCAAGTGCAGGGAAAAAAGGCCCAAATGATATTGGCCAAGTAGGAATGGCATCCAATCGTGGGAGGTGTGGAAACAATGCTATGGGACTTGCAGGAAGGGCACGGGGACTTAAGTGTCTCTACACTAATGCACGGAGTATGGGAAACAAACAAGATGTATTTGAACTCCTAGTACGACAAAATAAATACGATTTGATAGGCATCACTGAGACCTGGTGGGATGAGTCTCACGATTGGAATATAGGAATAGAGGGGTATAGCATATTTTGTAGAAATAGACCAAATAAGAAAGGAGGAGGAGTAGCCTTATATGTCAAGGATGTTTTCACCTGTGAAGAGATCCATGACTTGAACACCGGAAGCCAGGTCGAGAGCATCTGGGTAAGAATTAAGGGAGCGAGAAACAATAGGGATATTATAGTGGAGGTTTACTACAAGCCAGACTGAGGACTTTGATGGCGCTTTCATAGACCAAATGACTGCACATTCAAAAAGGAGAGATACAGTAATAATGGGAGATTTCAACTACCCGGATATATGTTGGCAGTCAAACTCTGCAAAGGCGGCAAGGTCCAGCAAGTTTCTTGCTTGTCTTGCAGACAATTTCATGGTCCAGAAGGTGGAAGAGGCGACAAGGGGATTAAATATTCTGGATCTGATCCTGACCAACAGGGAAGACCTTGTTAATGACGTAGAACTGGTTGGATCTTTAGGACAGAGTGACCACGCCCTATTAGAATTTGGCATTCAGTGGGGAAGAGAAGACAAGTGTAGCCGGGCACTCGTCTTAGATTTTAAAAAAGCAGACTTCTGTAAACTGAAGGAGCTGCTGGCTGAAATCCCATGGTCAAGAATAGTCAATGAGAAAGGAGTTCAGGATGCATGGGAGTTCTTTAAAAGGGAGATACTGAAGGCACAGGCTAAAACTGTGTCATTAAGGGAAAAAAATGGAAAGCATCTGAAGAAACCGGAATGGTTGACTAAAGAACTCTCAGCTGAGCTAAGTGTTAAGAAAAACATGTACAGGAAATGGAAGAAGGGGGAAATCACCAAAGAAGATTATAAGCAAGTAGCCAGGAGATGTAGGGAGAAGGTCAGAAAGGCTAAAGCACAGAGCGAACTTAGGCTGGCCAGAGACATTAAAAACAATAAAAAGGGCTTTTTTAAATACGTCCACAGCAAAAGGAAAAAGAAGGAGATGATAGGGTCACTGCGCAGGGAAGATGGTGAATTAATAACAGGACGAAGAGAAAAGGCAGAACTCCTCAACACCTTCTTCGCCTCAGTTTTTTCCCAAAAGGATAAAAACACCCAACCTGGCGGTTGGGGAGCAGGTGAGGAAGTGGGGGAAATGCTGCACAGAATAGATAGAGAGGTAGTACAGGAATACCTGGCCACACTGGATGAATTCAAGTCTCCAGGGCCAGATGAATTGCATCCTAGGATTTTAAAAGAACTAGCAGAGGTCATTGCGGAACCTCTTGCTATAATCTTTGAAAACTCTTGGTGGACAGGAGAAGTTCTGGCAGACTGGAAGAGGGCAAATGTTGTCCCCATCTTCAAGAAGGGAAAAAAAGAGGACCCAAATAATTATTGCCCAGCTTGACAACAGTACCTGGAAAGATCCTGGAGCAGATCATCAAACAGTCAGTTTCTAATCACTTAGAAAACAATGCCGTAATTACGAAAAGTCAACATGGATTTCTCAAAAATAAGTCATGCCGGACTATTCTTATCTCTTTTTATGATAGAGTTATTTGCTTGATAGATGAAGGGAATACCGTGGACATAGTATATCTTGATTTCAGTAAGGCCTTTGACAAAGTTCCCCATGACATTCTTGCAAAGAAGCTAGTAAGATGTGGACTGGACAGGGCTACTGTCAGGTGGATTTGTAACTGGTTGACTGACCGTACCCAAAGGGTGGTCACCAATGGCAGATTCTCATCCTGGAGAGAAGTGACTAGCGGGGTGCCACAGGGTTCTGTCCTGGGCCCAGTGCTGTTCAATATCTTCATTAATGACTTGGATAAAGGAATAGAGGGCACGCTGATCAAATTTGCAGATGACACCAAATTGGGAGAGGTTGCTAATACGCCTGATGACAGGATCAAAATTCAAAAGGACCTGGACAGATTGGAGAGCTGGGCCAAGGCTAACAAAATGAACTTCAACAGAGAGAAATGTAAGGTCCTACACTTAGGTAGAAAAAATGGTATGCAGAAATATAGGATGGGGGACACGTGGCTGGATAGCAGTACGTGTGAAAGGGATCTAGGAGTCTTAATAGACTACAAGCTGAACAAGAGTCAGCAGTGTGATGCGGCAGCCAAGAAAGCCAATGCAATTCTTGGTTGCATCAATAGGAGTATGGTGTCTAGATCGAGGGAGGTATTGGTACCACTTTATTCTGCTTTGGTTAGACCTCATCTTGAATACTGCATCTAATTCTGGGCACCCTAATTCAAGAAGGATATGGATAAGCTGGAGCAGGTCCAGAGGAGGGCAACCAAAATGGTGAGGGGCCTGGAAGCCATGCCCTATGAGGACAGACTTAGAGAACTGGGTATGTTTAGTCTGCAGAAGAGAAGGTTGAGAGGGGACATGATAGCCATGTTTAAATATTTGAAGGGATGTCATGTCGAGGAGGGACTGGGCTTGTTTTCTCCAGCTCTTGAGACCAGGACAAGGAGCAATGGATACAAGCTGCAGGAGGGGAGATTCCACCTGAACCTCAGGAAGAATTTCCTGACAGTCAGGGCTGTCCGGTAGTGGAATGTGCTGCCACGGAGTGTGGTGGAGTCTCCTTCCTTGGAGGTTTTTAAGCGGAGGCTGGATGGCCACTTGTCGGGAGTGCTTTGAGGGTTTTCCTGCATGGCAGGGGATTGGACTGGATGGCCCTTGTGGTCTCTTCCAACTCTACATTTCTATGATTCCATGATTCTATGAGACTTTCATCTCAATTTCAAACCATGCCCTGGAGAAATACTATCTTGCCAGGGTTGTGGGAAATAAAAATGGTGACTAGCCTTGCCTGTCATTGGGGTGCCAGTTAAAGTGATTTTCTGGGGCAGCATCAGCAGTGGGCCTGATTCAAAGATTGGGAGAGATACTGTTTTAGACTATATAGCCAGTGGTCATGCTAAGGGAGATTATGGAAGCTGTAATCTAAACAATAACTGTTCTAAATCCTGTCCCTGCTGGAGTAATGGGACTTTAGCAGCTGAGCATGTTTAGTTCGTACTTGGTTAATATTTGTCCCCCTCTTTAATTTTTTGGGATGGGCTGGACGTATTGGTGAAAAATCTTACCTAAAGCATTAGATTTAGCCACTGATTTCTATGGACAGTTCTCACTTCTTTTGACGTTTAAATTAGCTTCTCAGTATGAATCAGGAAATAAAGCATCTTGACAATGGCAATTTCCACACCTTACCTTTTCGCGGCCCTGGGGCACAGGGATTGCGCGAGGAGCATGAGGGCTCCTCCTCTTCCTTCCACATCGCAGCCTGGGATTTTCCCAGGCTGCACTGGGGCAGGAAGCACGAGCGCTGTGGCTCCGGAGGCTCCGCACGCATGGTAAGTGAGTGTGGGGCCCTGGAGCGATGTGTGATCGCACACCATTTTCGGCTACAAGCTGAAAATGAAATAGTGCGCGATCAGTGTCTGCTGGCCCTGGCAGCATTGTGCAATTGCGAGGATGTCATGTGGACCACTCCCCGCAATTGCACAGCACTCCAGAGGCCCTTTCGCATGGTGAATGCTGTACGAAAAGGGCCAATGACATGTTATTTCTCTCCTACCTTTTTTTTTTAAAAAAAACATGGAGTCTGCAATCCTAACTATAACTACTATACAGTAAGTACCATTGAACCTAATGGGGCTAGTTTTTGAGCAGACATGACCACAATTATGTTATAAGTTGTCTCTCTCCACATCCTCTCTTTCCAGCCACTCACATCATTGTGCCTCTTGTCTGGTTGTCCATTTTCTCTTTGTCTCCAAGAGTACTGAGCAATTTTGAGGCATTTTCCCTCCTCACTTAGTGTTTTTAAGGTACCTATGTGGGCTTTGAGGTTCATAGAAGCATAGTGTTGGAATGGACCACAAGGGCCTCCCATTATGCAGGAAAACTCCCTGCCGTGCAGAAGGTTATACTAAATGTGTTGACCAGGTAGCTTCCAGGTCAGTCAGATAATCCATTCTGGATTTTAGTAGGTTTAACCATTTACTGTTCCATTCTTTTTGGGGGTGGGGTGGGAGAGGGAAGTTTGTAGCAGTTTCTTGGATCTGCACTAGGTCTCTTCCAATGATTATTTTAAACAGAGGATCACCTGGAACAGTATCAACAATGGGTCCTGCTCAGAGATTGGGCAAGATACTGTTTTAGATGTGTTTTGACTACATAGCCAGTAGCCAAGCTAAAGTGATTCTGGGAGTTGTAGTACAAAAAGCAACCTTTCCAAGTTCTTTCCTTGTTGGGGAATGGGACCTTAGCAACTGTCCAGGAATGCTGCAGAGGGGCACTGCATATCACAACTGCAGTCCTATGCAATATATTTAGAACTACATTTGGTCTTCCACATTTGTGGGTTTAATTTTCACTATTTGATTATTTGCAGATTTCCCCAACCCCTACTTCCCTACCTCAAGCACTTCTTTCCCAGGGGAAACTTCCTTCTCAGCAACGTTGATCAGGCCTCAGGCTGCACAGCTTTTAAAAACCTGTCTCGGGTCCTCATCCTTCTCCACCAGCCACTGCCTGGCCAGCTAAGGGCAGCTTGCAGCCCAATTTATCCACACCACAAACCATCTCCAGAGTCCACACACACACACAAGGAAAGAGATGGATGTGAGAGAAATATAGGGCCCCCATGCCATCTCACCCCTTTTCCCTCTCCTTTCCCTGACCTGGTTTGGATCATTCTCTCTACCATGACTTGACCCCCTTCTCACACACAGACATACACACTTTGAAATTTGCAGTTTTCCCACTTTTGTGGGGGTTCTGTAACCCAGCCCTAGTGAAAGTGGAGGACCAGCTGTCTAAATGACATCGTTTGACTTCTTTCTGAGTGTATGTGGTTTGGACTGGAGTGTTAACGTGCTATAAATAAAGTGAAAAGGCAGCACCCCACTAAAACATAGTTAAAAGTGGTCAAGCGTAAGCAAATGCTGAAACTCCTAACTTCTACCGTTTTAACTCCAGCCATCAAAAGCCCACACAGAAATGTAGTGGAATTGGTTTTATAGCAACAACAACAACAACAAAACCCAAGGCACTGCAGAGAATTTCCACTGAACCAGCAGGCAGCACGTTTTGCATTTGTGAAACCATCTCATCAGGTACTTCTCTGTCACCCCCTGCAATTCAAGAAACAGCTTGTTCTACACCAGTGCTTATCACTACAGGGGAGGACAATGAAACATCAGACACCTATATTAAACCATTTTTCTTCAATGACATCTCTTTTCAGGCACAAAGAAAGGGATCCAGCTGGCCTCCTTCCACATGAAGGGCCTAATGACAAGAGCTCTTTAGAAGAAAAAATGGCATTCATCTCTCTCCCTCTCCCATTCATGTGATTCTGAAACATGAGAGGCTTTACTATCATTACTGTACATGCTTGTTCCATCCTCATTCGTCTTTCCCACCAAACTGGGTCATTCAGCTAAGGGTTCTTTCCACGTTTCTTAGAGGGCTTTCATTTGAGAAGAGAAACGTAGACTGAGGATAGCTTCTTCATACTAAAATCCTAAGACAAAAACATTTGTATACTGCTGCACCCTAAGGCGAAGAGCATTATTGAACTCCATCAATGTGTGGGTCCACATGTCAGGTTTGGAGGTCCTGGTTCAAGAGCCAGTGTGAAATATCTGAAAGGGAATTGGAAAGGACTGCAAAATGCTCAGCCCTCCCCTTCCCTAGTCATCTCCTCATATGTAATGATATCACCGGGAAATAATTTGGCCAAATGATGAAAAAAAATTACAATATATGCACTGATACATATAAACCAGGGAGTAAAGAAGAACAGTGACCTTAACATGTGTGCAGTGTGGATTAAAGATCTATTTGCACTTGTAGAAGTGAGATCCTTGCATAGAAATGTATTCTTTTAGCAGTGCAGCAAAACTTGGAAAGGTATTTTTTAAAAAGGAAGAAGTTTGTAACACACTGTTTGTTATTTTTTCAGAGTAACCCACTAGTTGTTACATGTCCCTTTGTCTACAACTTTTAAATTAATTGCTCCTCTGTAATTAGAGTGGTTCAACTGAAAAACAGAGAGGGCTCATATACCTTTAATGGTTGTGTAGAAATTTTGGCAGGTGTTGCTTGTCATACAACCAGGTAACAAGCAACACCTGCAGGAATTTTATCTTCTACGCAACAGGAGCCCTCTTCCGTTTTCCTTTTAAGAAAGATATAGACAAGTTGGAGCAAGTTCAGAGAAAGGTAACAAAAGATGATAAGAGATATGGAGAAGAAAAGTTAAAGGACCTGGATGTGTTCAGCTTAGTGAAGAGAAGAGTGTAGGATGAGATGATTGCACTCTTTAAATACCTCAAGGAGTGTCCCAGAGATGAAGGGGCAGGTTTGTTCTTTGATGCCCCAAAAGACAGGACCAAGGCTAGTGGACTGAAATTACAAGAGAGTGGATTTTAGCTGAAGGAACTTCTTGAAAGTAAGAGTGGTTTGGCAATGGAACCAATTGCCTGGAGAGGTGATGGGGGTCTCCTTCTCTGAACATCTCCAAAAAGAGGCTGGACAGCTACCTGCTGGACATGCTTTAGTTGGAGATTCTGCATTGAGCTGGAGGTTGGACTCAATGGCCTGTGAGGTTAAGATTCTATGAATTTACATCACAATGGTTAAAAAAATGGTACCAAATTTTCTCCCAAACCTAACATTTACAAGTGACAAGTAAATGTTACCCATTACATACACACACAAATTATGACGTTATCCAGCATAATATTCCCTTCCCCATGTTATCTGAAAGATAATGTTACAGGAACTATTGATATGCTTTTCATTTATAATTCCCACAGTACTTTGCCAAACTCACCTCATCAAGTGTCACTGACCCATTTCTCTAGCATAAGTCAGCTATGGCTAATGACTGCCAATTTTTTTAAAAAAAGTGAAAATATGATGTATTTTTGGTGGACTGGGGTCAGGGCCTGAGAGGGTGGGGTTTTGTAGGTTGGGGAACAGGTCTGATGCAGGAAAAAATAAGGCCTCAATTCAAAGTCCTCAATTCAGGGCTCTTCCAAATTGGTTTAAAGAAGTGAGACTTCTTGTGTTAAAACTCCTTGGGTTTAACTGGTTTTCCCCTGTGTTGTCACCTTCATATCCATTCATTTTATTCTCTTTTTTGGGGGGGGGCTGTTTTTATTACCTTTTTGGATCTGCACTAGAGGTCTTCCAAAGTTTTTTTTTTCAAATGAAATTGTGATTTACTAAGATGATCTTATGGTTTTAGTGCAAAGTTTTTCTTTATCTTTTTTAAAAAATAAAAACAGAATTAAATTGCTATAGTGCTTTATTAAAATGGCACTTTTGCACTGTAACTCTAAGATTCTTTTCCAAAACAAACAGTAGAAGATTTTGTCTTCAAATCATAGGATCATCTCATCAAAATATACCCTCAGATTTTTTTTAAAAATGGAAGAGCCTTCGTGCAGATCTAAGAAATTACTACAACCTCCCACCACCTTCCTGAAAGGAATGGCAACTGGCAAAACCTAAGAAGCTTTATTGTGAGAACCCACATTTCTTTAGGCCAGTCTGGAAGACTTCTGTGGGTAAGGAGAGCTAAACATTGTTCTTTGGAACAAACAGTTAACAACAATCAGCAACATGTACTTTAGAGGTAAAGGAGGGTGAGCTTACATTTCTTTCTTGCTTCAGAGTAATAGTTGCATACAAACAAAATCTAGGAAGATCGATATTGTTCATCCAACAAGGTCATGGATGAGAACACTTATCAATACTTTAAATCTATCAAGTTGATAATTAGAATTCATTAAGTGCCTATGTAATCTCCTGTGTGTCACTCCTGTATTGATAGAGTTGTGTAGGAAAGTTTCTTTTCCTTTCCTTTCCTTTTAAGAACCTGTTCCTACTTCTTGTCATTTCCTCCCAAGGCTGCCCATGGCAGAAAGAAACGGCAAGCAAGCCCAAAGGTTTAAGATGCAAAGTAGAAATATAGGCGGTAGGCTGAGTTTTTAGTAGCATCCTAGACAAATGGAGCATTGGACTCTTGGGCAGATTGTTTCTGGTCAGAGTTCCAGCCACCCCTCATCAGTTTTCTATGCCACTAGCAAAAACAAACAAACAGCAACATTTATTTTTAACATTCTTTTCACCAAAGAGCAGAACATCAACATATGCAGTCAAAGATAAGGATAATAAAACATAACAATCTCCAATATTGTTTCCATTTTACAGTCTGGGACAGCTGAGCATGTTCAGTCCTGATAGGGTTATTATTTGGAGGGGGCTTCCCTCCTCCGCTTTCATTTGTTGGGATAGGAGGTGGACATACTGGTGACAAATCTTATCTCAATAGAAGTATTGGATTTCTCCACTGATTTCTATGGGCAGCTTTCACTTCCGTCCTTAAGGACATTTAAAAATAGCTCCTCAATGTGACTCAGGAAATAACCCATCCTGACAATGATGTGTTTTCATTCTTCCACTTTTTTTTTTTCCAAATTCCGAGACTGCAAACATACAGTAGTAGGCACCATCAAACCCAATGGAACTAATTTCTGAAGAGACATGAACACAGACATGCATCTTTCTTTTCCAACCACTCTCATAATACTTTTGCTCATCTGGTTTTCCGTTTCCTTTCTAACTCCAACAGAAATTGGCTGTGTTGAGATGTTTCGCCTCCTTATGTAGTGTTTATAAGGTATACTAATGTGAGCTGTGAGGTTACCTAGGTGTGTTGATGCGTGGTGACTTCCATGGCTTCCATGTCAGCTGGGCTGTGAATCCATTTTGGGTTTTAGTCTGAACTTTAAGAGAGTTGTCCACTTTGCTGAACCTAATGTATGGATTGGGTTCAGTACCTTGGGGAGCTCCTTCGAAGTTCAGACTACAGCCCAAAAGACAGCACCACCTAGCCTAGGAGAGATGTTTAGGAGTATTTTTACTCTGGCTCTTTTCTTTTTTTCTATTTTCCCAACTTCTAGAACTAGATACTTTGATGCAGTAAAGAATCCTTTGTTTAGATTTTTGCTGTAAAAGCCTTCTACCTTTCAACCATATCTTTAATCTTGCCTCAAGGAGGAAGATCTGCTTACACACATGACTTGACAACTTCTAGGATGTGCTAGCGCAGGGAAATGGGTTTTCTCTGCTGTAAATACTTGCTAGATCCAAAATCTACAAATAATTGTATTTACACATCACTGGTCTTCTCTTAGTTTGACTACCTCCAAATCTGTTTTGGAGTGGCAGACCTAATCAGATCCTGCTCCATAAAATCATCCCCTCTATTCCATGAACAGAGCATGACTGGACCAGCAGTTGAACTTTCATTTAGAACTGGCAGTGGGATAGGATCTTCCAATACTTAAGGTAGCAAATGAATTTATGTTGTGCAGAACAGGCTGCATAGTACACGTCTGTCTTCCAGGAGAGGGGAAGGATAGAGGGCTCAGGAGCAAAACGCAGAATATCGCTGCTGCCCTTCCCGTATCTACTCAAGGCTGTTGCTTCATTATGTCTCATAGCGGGGTCAGCCCTGGTGCTTATCATTATCTCTGTGCTTTCAGAAGCTTCAGTTGTTAATGTGTTCAGATCAATCCACTGTTAAAAGACACAGGAGGTGACCAGGCCAGATTTTTCTCATTAGTTGGAAACTGCAGTACATGGAATATGGATATCTTTTGCTCTGAGCAATTTGGTACAAACTGCTGGTCAATGGGAGGCAAAGATGACCTTTTGAAGATTGTGTATTCTGTAACTTTGGTTTTAAAAGGTAGATGGTGGCATCACATGTACTGCCATGTGTAAGTCGCTGCGTCTATCATGGCTGCATTATAATTTTCGGTAATGTCTCAGAGTCAAATCTTCTGTGAATTGGAAATGCTCCGGCAGAAAGGGAGATTGAATGCAAAACTAGAAGGTGTGGTCCTCCAGATATTTTTGAACTGCAGTTCATATTATCCCTGATTCTTGGCTATGTCGGCTACAGTTGATAGAGCTGATGGAAGCAGATGCTTCTTTTATGCAGGTTCATGGAGAATGGGAGGAATAGTATTCCAAGAATTATTTTAATTTACACAATTTGCATCTTTCTCATAAAGCAATTTACAATTTGTCCACCTGCTACTTATTCTTACTTCTGGAAAGATTTCCCAGTGGTGATAATGGTAATTGGAATTACATAGGGAATTTAATTTTTTTTCTGTATTGTGAACCTGGGGATCAGATGCACATTTTAATAATGAAAACAAGCCACTATGGCATGTGCTTGCATATGTTTTTGTAAGAATATTTGCAATGGCTTACATGGCATAGAAAAGGCCATGCTTGCTGGGAGGTCCTAGAGCTGTAGTGCCAAAAAAAAAAAAAAAAAAAAGACACAAAAAACAAAATTTTTCCAAGCTCAGATTGTTTGTTAACACACACACACACATACACACACACCACTTTTACTTAATTCCCCTCTGGGGATTCATAGGTGCTTTGCAGAATGAGACCTATCCAAGGTAGAGATCACACTGCAAAACTTTGCTTTCAGCCTATGACAGTTGAGAAAATCAGATAAGAAATGGCAGTAGAAGGTCATCCAGCTTTTGATGTCTATATTTAGCAGGATAGGGTTGCTTGATAGATGCCACTATGAGTTATCTCAAGGGGGACAAAATGTGACCATCATTATCACTGCAAACCTTTCAGATCAAACCAATGTCAGCTGTAGGAACATCAGAAGTCTGAGGCTCTTAAGCCAAATCTGGCCTAAGCCTTATTCTAGTTGTGTTTGAACATATTTATAGGACAAAGATGCTTTAGTTGCCTTGGGTACTCATCTATGCCTAGACCTGAGTGGGGGACATGTGGCCCTATTAGTTCTTTTCAACCTTCCCAGTGGTTTTTAATCCCATTGGTCATTGTACCCTTCTGAAGTGTCTAACTGGGTTTGACTATGTGGGGCACCATATTAATGCTGTTATGGTAGTTCTGGTCTTTCTAGAAGTTTGTGCTGGGAGGCTATTTTCAGCACCATACAGTATCTCACACAATTATATATTGTTTCCTGTGTTGTTACCTCCTCTGTCGTGGGCAAGCTCAGGATGGGATGTGTCTGCACTGGGGTGTGCAAGCACTGGGTGAATGTCAGAGGACACTCAGATGTGTTGCTCCTGTCATTTATCATCAAGGCAGTGAAGAATACCCTAGGACATTCCCTGGGTTTAATGAGAGGCTGGATTGGTATAGTGAATGAGTTTGAATCAAATTCTGAATTAGATAGAGCCATTGTTTGTCAGTAGAAAGTTGGCTTTTGGACCAAGATTTAACCTGTTTTGGATATTATTACACATCTCTGGGAATATTCCTTGACCTTTTGCTGTTTCTGGACTGGCAATTATAGCAACAAGTGTAATTTGCATAATTACGTCAAATATACCATATATACTTGAGCCTGCCCAGGTTTTAAGACCCTCTGGAGAAGGTCCACCACTATTACAGACATGTCTTATGATGACATGTGAGAGGGCTTTCTTGGTGGTTGCTCCCAAGCTGTGGAACTGTCTCCTACAGTGGGCTAGGTTGGGCCCTTTCCACTCTCCTTGCATTGGCTGGCAAGTGTCTTTTTATTTAAACTGGCTTTGAGCTATTATAGAAAATTTGGGTCATTGCATAATGGTTCTTTAATGGGATATGTGTACTTTTATTATTATCATTATGTTTTAGATGGTTTTAAGCTGTGTTATATTCCTACTTTTAATAAGGCAGTTTATTTAATAATTTATTTAACTTCGATAGTGTTCTACCTTCTATGGGAGACTACAAAGATGGCTGTGACTTATTCTCCTGATATTTGCATTTTAAGAAGTCTTTTAGGAAATTATTTTGCACAAAATTACATGTGATTTTCCTGTGCAGAAAGGCAGTTTTTGCACAGGACACAGTGTTTTCCACATATAACACACAGTCTCCAGTGCAAGAATTATTTTTTTTTTGCAGAAAAAACACCTTCTGTGTGCAGAAATCATGTCCTTTTCTGTAGAATACTTTCCCCAAAGCCTTCACCAATTGTGAAGAATCTTTGTCACTGCTCTGTTCTTGCAGTTGGGAAAACACTTTAATCTTTAGGGAAATGAATATAGTAATGCATGTTCTTTCATCCCTAGTGAAAAGGACTTTAAGATTAGTTTGAAAACTCCTGACCAGAGCAGTGGTGTAAGTGATGTAGCTAGAGATTTGTTGCCTGGGCAGACCGCCCCACCTCCCTAGCTACACCACTGCCAGGACAGCCCCACCAGCCTTGGTGTCAACGCCAAGGCCTGGCAAGCAGCCAAGGGAGCTGGCTACAGGTCTCTTGCAGAGAAGGCAGGGAATAAATTAAAGGGCTTTACTTCAGCAGAACAGAACAGGAAAAATAGCAGTAAATACCGGCAGCAGGGAGACTCCATGGCTGTTACGTCACAGCCAGGCGAGCACACAGTCAAAGTCTGTTTGAACAAAAAAAGTTACCAGAGCTGGTCCGGGATCAAGAGGTGGCGACGTTCCAGCAGGTCGGGCAGCGTTTCAGGAGGCCAAGCTGAGATCCACAACAAGCACTTCACCCAGAATGGTCAGTTGTGAGCCGACAAAAGACCCAAGGCTGAGTGATTGCTTTTATAGGCAGATCACTCCTCCAGGTGTTATCGCAGCTGGGCCCTGATTGCCTGGCGTTTTCTATTTAAACGTTCTGACCTCCTGAGAGCACTCTTTTGCTCCCGATGCTGCTGGTAAGTAGGCACCTGCTCTTGAAACTCACCATACGACTCCTCTGGCTGGGCTGGGTCTGGGGGAGCCCCTGGCTCTGCTGCTGGGACTACTGGGGCCAAGGACTCTGTGCCTGGGGCAGCCTCGGGAGTGGGCTGTGCTGGTGCAGCAGGCTCCAGGGACTCTGGCTCAGACTCAGAGCTGGTGTCCTGGAGTTCCAGGATCCTGACATTTGGGAAAAAATTGGAAGCAGTAGTGAGTTACCCTGGTGGAGAACCACCTGGTGATTGGGGGAACCACGTGGTGGGTGTGGCCTAATGGGTGTTGCTGGTTGCTGACCTGTGGGTGATGAGGACTGTGTGTGGGCTCTGCACAGGTAGGTGAGGCAGCGGGCAGCCCTGTGTGGGCTTAGATGGGATGGCATCTAGGCAGTCCAAAGAGAGGGAGTTCTCAGGATGGGCACCCAAGCGTGGGCACCCCAAAAAGGTGCCACCCCGGGGCGGACTGCCCCCTCTCCCCCCTAGCTCCACCAGAGTTCCTGCTGACAAAAGCTTTGTAATTGTGTTCAGCTGACTACAGTAAAACAGAGCCTTGTCACACTTAGTACTCAGTGTATGAGAGCCAGTGTGGTGTACTGGTTTGAGCATCAGACTACAAACCTGGAGACCACTACTTCCCTACTTTCATTTGGTACATCACTGAAAATCCTGGGGAAATTATCCACTTGTTGATTCCTCTGTGGTCGGGGCTGCTTGAGCCCAAAGCCTTGAGCATGGTTTCAAACAAAGGAGGATATATATGCCAACATATACACACACACGTACACACACACACACACACACACACGTACACACACACACACACACACACACAGGTAAAAGTTAATTACACTGGGCTGTAGGTATGCTGAAAGAAATGGCAGTATTTTTCTTTACCATAAATTATTAGTTCCCATGAAGACATAGGTCTACTTCTGTTCTCCCTGAGATGTTTTTTCTTTTCTGGCAGCATTTTCAATGACAAATATGTATCTGGAAACTATTGTATTTGTTTTCTTTACTGTTATGTAGGTGGAGACGCTAGCCCTTTCTGCACAACAATGGCATCCCAGCATGGGGACGTGAGAGGAGTGGGACTGAGATGAATCTTCCACAAGACATTGTTTTTCCATCAATGACTCCTGATCATGTAACTCTCCTATACTTACCTGCCATGTGGTGGGGCTGGAAGCTTGATGGAGGCACTTTCTGGCTTAGCACGGCATGGGAAAGAGCCTAGCTGTGCTGTGAAAGGAAGAGTCATGTCCCTCGAGCTCCCTTGCATAGGGAGCCAGTCAGGTGCAGAGGGGAGCATTCCTGTCGCTCTCCCTTCCTGGCAAAGGTGCTGCTGGGATTGTGACTGGAAAACAATGGAGCAAGGTAACGTGCAGAAATGGCCTATGCTGGCATGGAGTAATAGTCTGAGTGTTGGACTACGGTTTGGAGATACCAGCATTTGAATCCCTGCTCAACCATGGAAACCCACTGGATGACTTTGGGCTAGTCATACTCCTTCAGCCTCTGAATAAATCTTGCCAAGAAAAATGTAAGATAAAGGTTACCATAAGTTAGAGTTAACTTCAAGGCACACAACATGAACCAGAGAAAGGAAGATGTGCTTGTGACAGGCTGTTTGAGATGATGGTGGTGGTGGTAGGGGTTCAAGTACCAAAATAACTAGTACTATGCATCTTGACTTTGGGAGTGAATGTGATATTCTTTGGTGCTCTGTCTCAGGCAGCAAAATTTGTTCAGCTGGCCCTATGTATAAACCCACACAGGGTGTCACTTTTAGGCACTCTCCCAGTTCAGAAACTTACAGCTAATGTTCATTCGCTGCCTCCTCCACTGCCAAGCAATGCCCTCCAGAGATGAGTGTCTCCCCTTCCCATTTCACTTAGCAGCCAGGGGTTTATCAGCACTAGAGCTTAGAAAGAATAACCTTTTTGGATAACAACTGCAGCATCCCTTAGCCAACATACCCAATGACATCTTGTCTAGAGACTCTGGAAGTAACTTTTCAAGATGTGGGTGCCAGTTCTGTCTTTCAAGTGCTTCCACTACCCATTAAAGTCCTCAATACCACTGAATTTAGGTCATTTTAGGTCATTTTGTATGCTTTTAAATTATCTCTGTGCCATCCTGCATTTATACAAACGTCTTTATACATTAGGATGCATGCATACATGGGAAGAAACTGGTCTGAATTTGGATCCATACTTGGCAAAATTCAATGCAGTTTGGACCTGCAATTCCCTTCTGGGCTGATTCTAGCAGAAACATGTGGAAGGAAGACCATGTCCCTGACCTTGTGTACTTATGGAGTTCTATGCTTAGTGTTGGGAACATAATTATAATGGATAGGTTTCCTTGCCTGCACTATAATAGGTCTAAAAGCCTTCTAATTGAATCCCTTATGCAGTTCCTGCTCACAGTTTTCTTCAGGGCAACTGAATAACACTGTGAGTTCTGCTTTAGTGAGAGATCTGGTTGTATCAAAGGGTGAGGGTTTTTTTTGTTGCATTTTTAGTTCTTTGTGTATGAGTCAACATCCGCTCAACAGAATCTGAACCACTTAACTCCCTCTACAGCTTCCCCCAGCTCGTGCCATCTAGCATCCAGCAGTAAATGTAGAGCAGCCTTATCAAAACTGCAGAAACAGCAGAATGCTAAAGGAAAGGAAGTTGTCCCCCTTTAAAAAAAAGAAAAGAAAAAGAAAATCATAGATGTGCAAAGTAAAGATCTAGATGTGCAGATATCTAGATAAATGCTCATTTTTTTCCATCTGTAAAACCATCCTCTACAAAACATTGGAAAACATTTCCAGTCTTTAAAAGAAGGAAGGGAGATTGAGGAAGAAAAAAGAAAAATGAGGTAGCACCTTTAAGACTAACTGGTTTTTATTTTAGCCTGAGTTTTCACAGATACAAACCCACATGTTAAAATTAAAACCAATCAGTCTTAAAAGTCCTGCCACATTCCCCCCACCATTTCCTTCTGTTTATGCTGCAACAGATCAATATGGCTACTTCTTTGAAAACTTCCTCTCTTAAGTACTCCATGTGGGAGAGTGTGGAAATTTTAAAAGGTAATTAGTTAAACGAATTAGTTCAAAGACACTGGAAGCAGTTTGTAACTGTTATAATTGCTATTTTTATTTTTTTATATTCTTTTTATTCATCCATAAAAGAAACACAATACCACAATTGCCAAATACAACTATTGTAAGACAAAAAAGACATAACAGAACAGTAATAAACAAGTATATACAGATACATATACACATACACAAATAAAACATACTCACACAGACACATAAAAATCTTCCCTTATTTACTCTTCTTTTAAAATAATTCTTTCTCTATTTTTTTTATATAATTGCTATTTTTAAACCTCAGCTCTCATTTCTCAAAAGTAACCAAACACTTAAAAAAAGAAGACCTAAATGCTTGATGATGCTGGTACAAAAACACTCCTCCCATCTTCCTTATTGTTGCCTCCACAAGCATAAGGCAGCAGCCTGAACCAGTATACGTGAAATATCATGTGATATTTCAACTTTGCCATTTACTGAGGCCATACCCTGTAACTATAACAGTAACTACAATGTTCAAGTTACAACATAACTTTACATTATGACTTTATACAACTTCACATTATAAATCATAACATTACATCATGACTCTTGTTAAGTTATCGTTATAATGTAATGTAATTATATATCTTCATTATTGGGACAAAGAAATTGATTATTAGAAACCATTCATTCATCAGAAGTTAGCTCCCAGCTCTGGTGAAGTGGGAAGGCTGGCAGTTTGGATTGTTGAAAAAGAGGAAAGATAACATCAAGAATCATGAAACACAAGTTTTAGACACTGTTTGAATGTGCTGAATTAGTTGTAAAGATTCAAATTTGGAAAGATTAGATAGAAATGTAGAGTTGGAAGAGACCACAAGGGCCATCCAGTCCAACCCCCTGCCATGCAGGAAAACCCTCAAAGCACTCCCGACAAGTGGCCATCCAGCCTCCGCTTAAAAACCTCCAAAGAAGGAGACTCCACCACACTCTGTGGCAGCACATTCCACTGTCGGACAGCCCTGACCGTCAGGAAATTCCTCCTGAGGTTCAGGCGGAATCTCCCCTCCTGCAGCTTGCATCCATTGCTCCTTGTCCTGGTCTCAAGAGCAGGAGAAAACAAGCCCACTCCCTCCTCGACATGACACCCCTTCAAATATTTAAACATGGCTATCATGTCCCCTCTCAACCTTCTCTTCTGCAGACTAAACATACTCAGCTCTGTAAGTCTGTCCTCATAGGGCATGGCTTCCAGGCCCCTCACCATTTTGGTTGCCCTCCTCTGGACCTGCTCCAGCTTATCCATATCCTTCTTGAATTGGGGTGCCCAGAACTGGACACAGTATTCAAGATGAGGTCTAACCAAAGCAGAATAAAGTGGTACCAATACCTCCCTCGATCTAGACACCATACTCCTATTGATGCAACCAAGAATTGCGTTGGCCTTCTTGGCTGCCGCATCACACTGCTGACTCATGTTCAGCTTGTGGTCTATGAAGACTCCTAAATCCCTTTCACATGTACTGTTAGCCAGCCACGTGTCCCCCATCCTATATTTCTGCATACCATTTTTTCTGCCTAAGTGTAGGACCTTACATTTCTCTCTGTTGAAATTCATTTTGTTAGCCTTGGCCCAGCTCTCCAATCTGTCCAGGTCCTTTTGAATTTTGATCCTGTCATCAGGCGTATTAGCAACCTCTCCCAATTTGGTGTCATCTGCAAATTTGATCAGCGTGCCTTCTATTCCTTCATCCAAGTCATTAATGAAGATATTGAACAGCACTGGGCCCAGGACAGAACCCTGTGGCACCCCGCTAGTCACTTCTCTCCAGGATGAGAATCTGCCATTGGTGACCACCCTTTGGGTACGGTCAGTCAACCAGTTACAAATCCACCTGACAGTAGCCCTGTCCAGTCCACATCTTACTAGCTTCTTTGCAAGAATGTCATGGGGAACTTTGTCAAAGGCCTTACTGAAATCAAGATATACTATGTCCATGGCATTCCCTTCATCTATCAAGCAAGTAACTCTATCATAAAAAGAGATAAGGTTAGTCTGGCATGACCTATTTTTGAGAAATCCATGTTGACTTTTCGTAATTACGGCATTGTTTTCTAAGTAATTAGAAACTGACTGTTTGATGATCTGCTCCAGGATCTTTCCAGGTACTGATGTCAGGCTGACTGGGCGATAATTATTTGGGTCCTCTTTTTTTCCCTTCTTGAAGATGGGGACAACATTTGCCCTCTTCCAGTCTGCCAGAACTTCTCCTGTCCACCAAGAGTTTTCAAAGATTATAGCAAGAGGTTCCGCAATGACCTCTGCTAGTTCTTTTAAAATCCTAGGATGCAATTCATCTGGCCCTGGAGACTTGAATTCATCCAGTGTGGCCAGGTATTCCTGTACTACCTCTCTATCTATTCTGTGCTGCATTTCCCCCACTTCCTCACCTGCTCCCCAACCGCCAGGTTGGGTGTTTTTATCCTTTTGGGAAAAAACTGAGGCGAAGAAGGTGTTGAGGAGTTCTGCCTTTTTTCTTCCTCCTGTTATTAATTCACCATCTTCTTTGTGCAGTGACCCTATCGTCTCCTTCTTTTTCCTTTTGCTGCGGACGTATTTAAAAAAGCCCTTTTTATTGTTTTTAATGTCTCTGGCCAGCCTAAGTTCGTTCTGTGCTTTAGCCTTTCTGACCTTCTCCCTACATCTCCTGGCTACTTGCTTATAATCTTCTTTGGTGATTTCCCCCTTCTTCCATTTCCTGTACATGTTTTTCTTAATACTTAGCTCAGCTGAGAGTTCTTTAGTCAATCATTCCGGTTTCTTCAGATGCTTTCCATTTTTTCCCCTTAATGACACAGTTTTAGCCTGTGCCTTCAGTACCTCCCTTTTAAAGAACTCCCATGCATCCTGAACTCCTTTCTCATTGACTATTCTTGACCACAGGATTTCAGCCAGCAGCTCCTTCAGTTTACAGAAGTCTGCTTTTTTAAAATCTAAGACGAATGCCTGGCTACACTTGCCTTCTCTTCCCCACTGAATGCCAAATTCTAATAGGGCATGGTCACTCTCTCCTAAAGATCCAACCAGTTCTACGTCATTAACAAGGTCTTCCCTGTTGGTCAGGATCAGATCCAGAATATTTGATCCCCTTGTCGCCTCTTCCACCTTCTGGACCATGAAATTGTCTGCAAGACAAGTAAGAAACTTGCTGGACCTTGCCGCCTTTGCAGAGTTTGACTGCCAACATATATCCGGGTAGTTGAAATCTCCCATTATTACTGTATCTCTCCTTTTTGAATGTGCAGTTTTTACTATAAGATTACTATTGTATCTTACTATTGTTTAAATAGAAATATATCCATCAATTGTGGGGATGACTTTGTGTGACTGGATTACTTGTCCATTCTGCTGTCTACTTTTTAACTGTTGATGGGAAACTTCAACAGAAAGAAAGATCTCTTTTCATAGGGCTTTATGTTTTTCAATGGAATTAAACTTGATGACTCTTCAACATCTATACAGAGAGTATAAACATATAGATATACTGTATAGATACAGACCAGTGGTGTACCTAGGCTCAGAAGTGCCTGTGGCAAGTGTGGAAGTAGCACCCCAGGCACTGCTGCCGCGGCCTTCCCCCCGAAATGGTCCAGGAAGGAGGGGGGAGCAGTGAACAGGTGTGGAGGGGTGCGGGGGGTGGCAGATGAGCATGGGAAGGTGAGGGGAGGTGGCAGACAGGCATGAAAGTGCACAAAGAGGTGGTGGGCGGGTGCAAAAGTACACATGGGGGTGGCAGGTGAGCATAGGAAGGCAAGGGGAGGTGGCGAGCAGGCATGGGAAGGTGGTGGGCAGGCATGAAAGTGTGCAGGGGGAGGCAGGTGGGTGCAGGAAGGTGTGGGTAGTTGGTGGGCAGGTGCGAAAGTGCACAAAGGGGGTGACGGGCAGGTGCGGAAGGGTGTGGGGATGGCGAATGAGAGCAAAAGTGTGCATGAGGGTGGCTGGCAAGTGTGGGAAGGTGCAAGGAGGTGGTGGGCAGGCGCAGAAGCATGTGGGGAGGTTGAGGGTGAGCACGAAAGTATGTAGGGGGAGGTGGGCAGGCATGGGAAGGTGTGGGGGTGGCGAGCAGGTGCGCAAGTGCATGGGGGTGTGGTGGGCGGGTGTGGGAAGGCGTGAGGGTGTGACAGGTGGGCACAAAAGTGCACAGGGTGGTGGGCGGGCACAGGAAAGCATGCAGAGGTGGTGGGCAGGCACAGAAGGGTCCAGGGAAGTGGCCAGCAGGTGTGAGGGACAGTGGCTTTTGTGCCCCCTGGAATGGCACCCAGGGCACATGGCCCAGTTGCCCCACCCTAGATCTGCTGCTGATACAGACATCTATATAGAAGGTGGCTGTGAGCCCTACATTTGTTTGAAACACTTCTCTGTTTAAAGGGCTGCCCAGTCCCAGCCCTGGTAAAGATAAGGAACCATAAGAAGGGAGAGCAAGAGGAGTGAGGTTGCCCTGGACAGCAAACTGAGCAGGAAGATGGGTAACCTGGTTACAGTTTTTTCCACTATTGGTGAAAAGTATTCCTTAAGAGAGTCCATGAGCAAAATTCAGCTTGTGAAGGCACTCTCAATAAAAATCTGTTTCTGGATCTAAGGTGGCTACCTTCTAATCTGCTAAATGCACTTAACACATTAATGGACAGTCATATAATGAATGTCGTCATAAAATATCCATAATTGCCCCTAATCAATTATCATTTTTTCTCTTGTGACTTCAAGTCCATCTCAAAATGATGGTTTCTCTCCTTGCCCTGGTGTATATAGGCAGCAAAATGAGGTCATAGTTTGAAAATGCTCAATTGAGCTTTGCTACTTCAATCTGTAGGGTCATTAAAAACCTGTTTTTGGGGCTTCTCTATGTAAAAATGTCTTTTCTATAAGAAGAAAACTAGTATAGGCAGACATAGCTATCAGCCTGTCATTTTTCCTGCTATGCTGATTTCCCACAACGAGGCTGAGGGACATTTGATCTCCCAGATGTTTTGGACTGTAACTCATACAGTCCTGATCATTGGCTGGGCTAGCTGCAGCCAGTAGAAGCTGAAATTTAACAAAACTGGAGGTCCCAAGATTCCTCACCCTGATCTAAAAGGAGATATTTTAGACATGACTCACTAGAAAAGACAATAATGACTGGCAAGATAGGAGACAGCAGGAAGGCTGCACTAGAGGTAGGTAGACTTCTTCAGGAAAGCCACTGCCCTGAGTCTCCAAGACCTGAGCCGGGATGTTGCTAACACGGTGACCTGGAGCTTTTTCATTCAAAGTTGACTTGATGGGAGGCAAATAACAAGTCTTAAGGTAGGAATTCAGTTAAAACAAATTGATATGTACCCTTGTGAAATGAAATGAAATGAAATGAAATGGCTCACTCAATTCTACCATGTCAGATCTCTAACATCCCACATTATTTTACTACAGTTGTAGTTCCTGTCTGTGAATGAACCACAAATTGGTTAACTAGGTGACTTCAACAGCATTTATTCCACTAAATTTTAATGGCAATCTGGCAGTTGAAATCCCATTTATTTGGTCTTGTTGGTTTGTTGACATGATTGGGAATTTTACTTTTGAGGACACACCTCCCAGAATCTTCCATGCTGGCTGGTAATTCTAAAACATGTAGTCCCCAAGTAAATCTTCTAAGCTGTCTTTGTTGATTGTGTTCTCTGTATGCCACAGCATGGAAAAGTTACCTTTTTTGGGCTACAGCTTCCATATTCCCGATGGCCATTCTGCTTGAGAAATTCTGGGACCAGTAGTCCACTAAGTAACTTTTCCAAGCTCTGACATATAATATATAGATTATGTCTCTGGGTAATCAAACCCAAATTGCATTTGTTAGTAATTCCTTTTCTTTTTTCAAGTAGCTTTATACATAGCAATCTTCCACCTGGTCTTTCAGGATTTCATTAGACAGATATATTCTTCATTGCAAGATTTTAAACTCAGGTTCTTCCATTTATGAAGATATAAAAATCAATGGGAAATGGTCCAAAAATTCTTGCAGTTTATGTGAGGTCATTTCTGCCAACAGGTGCAGCTCATGGATTTATAAACCTTTCATTTAATGCATGATTGAACACTGTTGCTTGTTATCTGGGAAAAATCTCTCTACCTGTCGTACTTCATTTTGGCATCGGAAGCTATCATTCATGGAAAAAACAATTTATTCTTCATTTTGACAATATGTTCTTGCCATCTGCAAACATTATCATGGGGCAATGTATCCTCTGGGGCCTTTTTTGGGTTATTGATTTACTTGCTTCTAGATACCCTGGCACCAAACCGCACTTCAATTTCTTTTGTGCAATTTAAATATAGTTAGAATCTCAAAAAATAAAAAAATAACCCCCTCACACAAAAATCATTGGGGACTTCTGATATATACCAAAATAAAAATGATAGATATTTGTTTCAGCTTGTATAACATGGCACATTTCTTGTACAGGATATCTAAAATTCATTTAGGCTAGTTTAAGGACTGAGGCAGGCAATCAACCTATTGGCGTATAATTTCCCCATGGAATTTCCTATTAATTTTGAATTGTTGTTCCCTTCTGATGGAATGCTACCCACAAGTATCTCATTTTTGGTCTTTCTCAAACAAACAAACAGCAGGAATAATCAGGAAAACATCTCAGTCATGGATTCTAGCCCCTCTTAAGTTCTTATGCATTTTCAGTTGTTGTAGAACATTATTATCTGTATTCTTCTAAAGGCACATTTCCAAAAGCATACACCTACAATAACATATAAAAAAGAAAGCCCAGTCCTGGGCAGGTCCTGAAGATGTTGTTGGACTTCTGAATTCACCATTCCCAGCCAGCATGAAATAAGGGTAGTTGCAACTCAGTAACATTTGGCTTCCTCACATCTACCTATTAACACTACAGAACCATAGTGCCATTAATTTAATCTAACCGACATGGCTCCATTCTATGGAATCATGAGATTGGCAGTTTAAGGAGAGGCATTTAGATTCTCAGCCAGAGCACTCTAGCATCTCACCAAAGTACAAAACCCCAGGATTCCACAGGATGGAACCATGGCAGTTTAAATGGAATGAATAAGGCTGCTATAATTGTGTTACATGAAAGGACCTCTAGTCTAATCAAAGATGTATCCCATATACATACACTGAACTTTCGCGAGGGATAGGGAAAAAGAACCTTTGCAAAAGTGAAAAAAATGCGAATAACTGTGGGCCCCCATCTGTGCCATCAAGACGGTCACAGGAGAAAGCCAAGAAGGGAAAGAACTTCCCTGCTTGGCTTTCTCATGGCTTCCACCCCCACAATTGGGTGAGTGGAGGGGCTCAGGAGAAAGCCAAGTGGGGAGAAAAACTTCCCTGCTTGGCCTTTTCCTGGCATTCCCTTGTGATCGATCAGGTGGGGGCAGGAGAAGTCAAGCAGGGAAACAACTTCCCTGCTTGGCTTTCCCCTGGCTCCCACCTGTGTGATCAGGTGAGTGGGGCGCACAAGAGAAAGCCAAGCAGGGAAAGAACTTCCCTGCTTGGATTTCTCCTGGCTCCCACACACATGATTGGGTGAGTGGGGGGAGCACAGGAGAAGCCAAGTGGGGAAAGAACTCTTTCCCAACTGGCTCTCTCCTGCCCTCCCATCTTCTGCTGCCTGCTGAGGGTGTGCCCGCACCAGCAACGGCGGCCGAAGGAGTGTGGGGAAGGGTCAGTTGCCCTCCCTGTGCCCTCCTGCTCCCCTAGGCCAGGGATGGGAGAGAGAGAAGATGGGCAAGTGGGCACCTCGCGAATAATCAAATTTGCAAAAGTGAAACCCGTGAATGTGGAGGGAGAACTGTATATACCAAATATTCTCGTTTAGCAAGGTCAATACCTGTTTTCTGGTCCCTGTCTAGGGATGGTATTGAATCTCTCTTTTCAGAAGATGGCCCTGTGTTGGAGGGCGTCCTTGATTTGAATGGCTCTGCAGTCCCAGGCTAGAGGAAAGATAAAGAATCACAGCAAGAGTGGTGGTGCTGGGGGAGAGAGGCCTTGACTATGTGATGAGCAGACCAAGAAGTGCACCTGGTTACCCTCTTTCTGCTTTGGCAAAATGTGTGGTATTTTTATGTTCTCTTTTTCCTTTTCTTTTGCTGATTTATAAGTAAGCATCCTGTTCCTATCCCAAATAAATGACAATCTCTAACTTTTTTACTTGCTACAGTGAGTTTTCAGTTAAGGTTGCCAGGTGAAAAACAGCATGGGTTCCTGTACCTTTAACATATATTTGAAAGTGAATTTCAGCAGGTGGAACTTGCATGATAAGCAACACCTACTGGAATTCCCACTTCTACTCAGCTCTTAAAGGTTTTGGAGCTGTGTGTTGTTCCTCTCATGGCAATTTTGTTTGCAGTTGTCCTTTTTATGAACATGAACGACTTGCTAATTTCACAGTTTGAAATTGTTGATATGGCTTTAGGGCAGAAACTGTCTTGACTTTTTCAAAAAATGTCAGTATAGGCTCTTGCAGAACAAATGGACACATCATGAAATGCTGTACTAAAAATTTTTGTATGCTTAATTTTGATCATATATTCTGGGAGGAGCAAAAAGAAAAAGAAAAAGAAAAAAAAAGAAATTGCATGAAAACTGATCACAGAGATAAGAAATGTCTGAGAAATTTCTCAGAGTGCATGATTATGGAGTTTCCATGCATTCTGTACAGTGTATGTGTATTTGCCTTCAGGTAACCTGTTGACTTATGGTCACCTCATGAATTTCATAGGGTTTTCTTAAGCAAAGAATACTCAGGGGTAGTTTTACCAGTTCCATCTTCTGAAATATAGCCTACAGAACCTGGTATTTGTTGGTGGTTTCCCATCCAAGTCCTGCTCTGAGCTGACCTAGCGTAGCTTCCCAACATCAGATGTGATCTGGTACCTTCAGGGTATTTAGACAGGATCTTATACAGTAGGAGTAGGCAAAGTATGGCCCAAGGCTCACATGTACCTCCAAGCCCTGATATCATTCCCCATTTTTCCTTACATCCTTACACTCACTAAGGGAGGGGTGGGCATAGTGAGGCCCATTGGCCACATGTAGCCCCTGAACCCCACTTTTGTGGTCCCTGAAATCCCCACTAATCCCACAAGTTACTCGGATTTTTAAAAATGTTGGTGGAGTTTTCAGGCAAATTTTAGCCCCAAGTCACACAGAAAGCCTCCCAAACACATGAAAACATGCAAAAATGCCACAGGTACCCCCAGAATCCTGTACTGCCCCAATAGCTCTTTTTTCCTTGGTAGTCTCACACAAAATTATAACAGGAAGTGATGTGTCATCACATTATTCAGGGGTTGGAAGAAGAGTCAGAACAGCTTTGGGATCAGATTGTTGCAAAAATAAATATGAGGGGAATCTAGGTAGAACCTGCCTAACCAGGGCCATTTCCACATTTCCTATGAGGCCCCTCCATAAACTGGAGAACCCAGGATTCCATAGGATGTTGAAAGTGGAATAATAGCACTATAACAATCTAGTGCGGAAATGGCCCAGGTAATATGGCAAACCAGGCCCAGGGGAACTATTTTTGGTGGCCATGGAAGTAACAAAATACACTCAGGAGCTGCAGTTTGTTGGCATTCCCAGTGGCATAGGAATGGGGGGGGCGCTTTGTTCCAGGCGGCAATGTTTTGGGGGTGTCCCAGCTTGTAGCCACGCCCCTGTGTGCCCCAGCCACACCTCCACACACTGCAGTCATGCCCTCTCTCACCCCCCTTCACACACTCCAAGCCCCGCCACTGGCCATTCCTGCTTCCTAGAGATTGCACACAGGCTTACCCATAGCACACATGACACATGTAAGAGTTTTCCCAGGTGCTGTGCTGATGCCAAACTTTTTTCCTTCAGTCTTGGTCAACTACTGCCAGGACTTGTACTTACAATATTGACATTCTTCTACCTGCATTGCTACAGATGGGATGAGGATCTCAAGAGCATTAACCTACTTTTCCTCCATCCTTCTTCCTTCTCGGCTTTCTGACATGCTGATGTAGCCTAAACACAATACAGAGACAATGCTTTCATGCTGAGCCAATGAACCTTGTCACCAGTGGGAGGTGGGGGTTAGGCAGCTCCAGACTATAAAATCAGACTTTCTCCTCCTTCAGCATAGCTTTCCCTGAGAATTATCTCTCTGTCTGCAGACCCAGGGAAGCATACCAATTCCCTGAGACTTCAGCCAGTGGCCTGAAAATTGGCCTCACTGGGAACATTTAGATCTGCAATTGTTGAAAAAGGGATTCCGAGGGTAGAAGTTAAAAGAGTCATTGTTGTTGTCATTTGTTTATACAGTGCCATCAGTGTACATGGTGCTTTACAAGAGTAGTTTACAACTACAATTCCTTTGACAGTTCTCTGTCAGCTGGAAAAACACAACACATAAGGAAAAAGGGATAATAGTGGGGCATAGATTAAATCCAGCAGATGCTGGATATTGTTTTCTCCGTCAAAGGCTGGAATAATGGCAGTTGGGATGGAGGGAGGGCTTCTCATCAGTTGCTGGGCCTGTGCATGATGAAGCTGTGTCTGCCTGTTCTACTCTTTCATTTCTCTTCTATTTCCTTGCATTGATTATTGGTTTTGATTATGGGACTTCCAGTACTGCTTATGTGGTGGTGACTCTGGGTGATACAGTATCTTTGGCAGACATATCCTCTTGCCAGTAAAGGAGTTAAGACACTAACACAAGATGACTGGAAGTTCCACTTTGGAGTCCTCCTGGTACATATATTTACCCATGAAAAAACACTGAAATTCTGTGCTCAAAGAGCAATGGATTGCCACAGGATGATGGACAGATGTACTAAAGACTGGTGGCATAATTGTGAGACACAATCTCGGGAAGCACTGATATTTGCTCTCAAAAAATCGACCTGCATTGTTACCCTAGGTAAGCCACTTTGGTGTGACTCACAGTTAGCTTGGGAAAAGTTGTATTTTTGATAAAACTATGTGGGTGGGAGATTTTGGGAACTACATTGCATAAAAGCACGCTTCCCAAGATCTGGAGGCAACCTGTATGTGGAGAAACAGCTGTTATCTACTACATCTGAGGGTCCAGACTTCTTCTAAGTGGTTTGTTTTAAGGTACATAGTGTAAATGCCTTGTTCTAAAGTGCATAGTGTAAAAGCCATTATTAAATAGCCCAGTTGGTTGTGGAGACAAACATAATATGGAAAAGAACTACCACACTCATTGATGGCCATGACCATATTGGGTGCTGATCCTTGTTGCTATCAGACAGCTGGTCTGCAAGGGATCAGCATTGAACTTTCCCTCAGCTTCCCATTTAAAACTGGTATTCCTATTGGATGGTTGCCATTTTAATTTCCACCATTCCTTTAAAGCAGTCCTGCATCTGGGAAAATTAAAATTAAAATGGTGGTCTCCTATTATTGATCAGAATACTGCTGCTTTTTGCTGTAACTGCTGGACTGTAACTTAGGAGATTTAGGTTCAAATCCTCACTGCACCATGAAACTTATTGGACTGGACTCTCTCTCTCTCCCTGCCTCTCTTACAGCCTGACAGACTTCTTGTGAGGATAAAATGGAGAGGAGGAAAGTATTGTATCCCATCTTGAGCTCACTAAATGAAACATGAGATATAAATATAAGCAACAAACCAACCAATGCACAAGAGGCCCTTTTGAGATAGGAGAAAGCCCATTGGAAAGCTGTCTAGGGCCATTTCTGCCCTACACTGTCATAGTGCTACTATTCCACTTTCAACATCCTGTAGAATTCTAGGGTTTGTAGTTTACTGAGGCCAAAGAGCATTCTGGATGAGAATTCTTAATGCCCCCTCTCTAAACTGCAAACCCCAGGATTCCATAGGATGTTGGAAGTGGAATAATAGCACTATAACAGTGTTTTGAGGAAACGGCCTTGGTCTTCCTTGAACCCAGAGACAGTAATGGTTACATTACTAGAATTTACTTACTACTGGTTCAGCTGAGAAAAGGAAGGTATAGCCTTTATATGTCAGTCCTCACTTGGGCAAACTATTGTTTGCCACTTTCAGATTTTCATATAAAGGAAATTATTGAGGTAATAGTTTGCTTTCCATGAATAAAACCCTACTAGTTTTATTTCCTAGTGGAGATGAAACAATGACTGCACAATTTGTCCAATGACAAATTGATGCTTGGGTGACATCCTGATCCCAGTGCAGCAAGTCTGAACGTCACCCATTGCCCAGAAGTGTTATAACTTGGATAGGAGTTCACATAAATTCTAATGTCAATCAAAAAGCTTTTCAATTATAGCACAAGGTTTCTGTCTTGGAGAGACATTTTACAGGATGCCTGTCTAGTGCCATTGCTGACTCAATATAAAATTCCCCACAAATGGGAAACCACAAATCTATTACAACAGAGAGAAGGCTTTCTGCTGAGAATTTAGTGCAGAGGTTGGTAGGTTTTCCCATAGTGTGGCTTAGCTGCTAAAGCTATACAAATATAGGTTACATGATTCATGTCTGCAGTCAAGGATTCTAGACATAACGTAAAATAGAGGGATAAAAGATGGGGATGGTTAGGAATTGCTTCTTCATTTCTTTTCTAATAAAGCACAGCTTCGGATATAACCTTGGCCACCAATGCTTATGTGAAGGAAGGGGTTTAAAAGTGGAAGTTGCACAATGACCCTTGGCCTTAATAATGGGAATGAAGTGACAACTGAGTGTTGTCACTTCTGCATGAGCAGAAAACATTTATTTGCATTTTCAGAAGTATTGATCAGTTTGACATATGCTGCTTTGAAACTGTGGTAATGTGACTTGAATATGGATGCTTTTCAAGTTGCTCAGCAATAGGGATGGAAATATTCAAAAATGGTTGAACAGTATATTTTTGAGTATCAAAGAACCCTGATGAAAAAAATCCTGGCTTGACAAGAGATTTTGCAGTTCGTAATTTATTCAGCACAAAATTTGCACATGGTTGTTTTGCATGGAAAATGACATTTTCTGTGCAGGGAACAGCTTATTCTATGCAGAAAATATTTTTGCACAGAAATATTATTTTTCTGGGGAGAAAAAAAAACATTTCTTGTACAGTGCTGTTTTCCATGCAAAGCAACCATGTGCAAATTTTGTGCAGAATAAGTCCCAAAGAGTGAATAGGCTTTGCAAACTGCACAGATTTAGAAGACTTATTGAAGTGAGAAATCTGCTAAAATTTGTTGTTGTTTCTTTCAAGAAGATAATTAGTAAAGAATTGCATCCCCATTCAGCAACTCATCTCCTCTCCTGATTCTTCATGTGTCTTATGCACAACTCATAGTCTTTGCAACAACACTGAGTTGGGAGACACAATAGGGTGGGAAATCCCAGGACTGGAATTATTTCAGATAATAAACAGGCAGGATTTTGAAAAATCACATTTTTTGGATGACAACTTTTAGAATCCCTCTGATAGGATTGTGGGTACTGTAGTTCAAAGAAGCAGTGTTTTACCATTCTGTAAATCAGTGGTTCTCAACCTGTGGGTCCCCAGATGTTTGTGGACTTCAGCTCCCAGAAGCCCTGAGCATTGACCATAGTGGCTGGGGCTTCTGGGAGCTGAAGTTCAAAAACATCTGGGGACCCACAGGTTGAGAACCACTGCTGTAAATGGTGATGTCCTTTGTAGTAACTCTGTTAGTTTTGAATCTGCTGACATTCACTCATTAGTGGCTTCCAGAAATAACAGAAGCCAAAATGTCTCCAGTGTCTCTTCAACCAATAGATCTAATCCAAACTGGGGGCTCTTCAGGGCCAGTTCTACTATTGGGCAGAGTGAAGTGACTGCCTCTGTCAGCAGTTGGTGTGGAGTGGGAGTACAATGTTATAGGAGTGGGTTGTGTGCCAGACACGTTATCTTGCACCCATTAAGCTTGCTTGCTGTCTTCAAGGGTGGTAGATACTTTTCTGGCACTAATACTGATGAAAGATTCAAGTGCCTGCCATTTTACTTGGTGTTTGTATATGCTGCTCCCTCCCCTCAAGCAGCAAAATGGCTTGGGCCACACTTGGTCTTGAGGGCCAGCTTGTCTCTGGAGGTGGGGTCCTTTCTCCTTGCCAAGCTGCCAGTCTCTCAGAAGGAAAATGTAGTTCTTTTTCAGCCCTCTACTAATCTAAATGTCTTTCCTGGCTTCCTAATTGTTCTTCATGGGCTGTAAAATCTGTATAATTTGCTTTAGTGGCAAACACTGGCTTTGATTTATGTGGGTTCAATTATGCAGCATGCTATTCATTTCATTTTACATCCAGTCTGATGGAAGAAAACTCTCTGTCAAGACGATGAATAGCAGCACTATGACTTCTTCTCTTTCTTCCACTTCCTCTACATTTACTGATATTGCTTCTGTACAGATGAGATTTCTTATTTTTCTAAATCAATCTCAAACCTGTTTTTAACTCTGCCATTATGCCAGGTTCACTTGGAGGTGCTGATGCTTCCAGAAGAATTCAGTTTTTTTCCTTTTTGTTGTTTCTTCCACCCCGTACATCTTGTAAGCATGGAATTATTTGAGGCACAGCTGTTCCTCTGTGGTAGAATCCACACTTTGCATGCAGAAGGTAGGGCATAGGTCGAATACCACACCTTCCATAGCAGAGCTAAAAAAGAATCTGCCCAGTGATTGCTGGTATAGGGCAGTAAATCTACTCCAGATTACTCCAGATATTACTCTGAACTAGCCAAGGCACTGAACCTTATCCTCAAAATAGGTTCAGCACCTTAGATAGTGTTTTTAAAATCTACAGTAAAACTTGGAAAGATTCACCCTCCCACTAATGTCAGCTATTACCGAGCCTATATGAAATCTTGGAAGTCCACCACTAGTCAGAGTTAACAGTACTGGTCTAGATGGACCAATGGTCAGACTTAGGCCATTTCCGCACGAGAGGGGAGAAACAGTTCATTGTGTGTTGTTAAAGTAGTGTTTTTATACTCTGATTCAGAAACTGAATTCAGAAACTCAGAAACTGCACCCCCCTTACATTGTACTATTGTGGAGAACAGCAGTTGCTGCATCCGCAACAGCAAGTCCCTGGTCACTCCCATTCCCCTCCCTCACCCTGCCCCACCATTGCTGATTGGTCTGTTTTTTTAACAAAGCACACACATTTTAAACGCATTTCTGTGTTGCTACATTTGTGTGTAGGAATGTTTGTTCGTCGATACATGGAAAAAAACATGTCTTAACAGTCCATTTCCAGATCCACTCTCTTCCTGCTGTCCGTTTAACACAGGAAGACAATAATGACGGCAGCCTGTCCTTTGATGGGTGGAGAGAGATAGAGACGGAAATGATGGAAGGGACAGCCTGGGAACGCCCATAGCCACTTCTGCGATGTGAATCAATGCTACACTTCTGCTTGTAGGTGAAAACTGAAGCAGAACCGGTCTGGGAGATTTACATTGGAGTTTTTCTGTTTTTCACATACAGCGGTTTCTCATCACAGTGAACTATGCTAGGAGCTGAAAATGTGCAGAACCATGAGGAAAACTACCATGCTAAAATGTGTGTAGGAATGTTTGTTCGTCGATACATGGAAAAAAACATGTCTTAACAGTCCATTACCAGATCCACTCTCTTCCTGCTGTCCGTTTAACACAGGAAGACAATAATGACGGCAGCCTGTCCTTTGATGGGTGGAGAGAGATAGAGACGGAAATGATGGAAGGGACAGCCTGGGAACGCCCATAGCCACTTCTGCGATGTGAATCAATGCTACACTTCTGTATGTAGGTGAAAACTGAAGCAGAACTGGTTTGGGAGATTTACATTGGAGTTTTTCTGTTTTTCACATACAGCAGTTTCTCATCACAGTGAACTATGCTAGGAGCTGAAAATGTGCAGAACCATGAGGAAAACTACAATGCTAAAATGCTACAACATGCAGACAGGAGGGTAAGAATTTGACGCTGCTACAATGTATCAATCTTGTGTGGAAATGCCCTTAGTTAAAAAGGCAGCCTTTTATGTTTACAATTCCCTCAGGGCTTATTGAGCAGAGTGTTCCACACTGGATGTGATTTGTGACAGTGTTCAGAAGAGATGTCGGTATCTTCCTCCACAGGGAGGCCAGGATGGCTCCTTCTTTGCCTACTTCCACTGGCAAGTGAAAACTTTCCTATTCCACCAGGGTTTGAGGAGTTGACCACAATGGCATGCTGTTTTGTTGTTTTCTTTGTATTCTGTCTTTTAATGAATTTTAAATGGTTTTAATTCTATAGATTGAGTGTTACAAAATGGATGTTTTGTTGCAAAATTGTTACAAAAATGGATGTTTTCTTACAAAATTGTTACAAAATGGAT
Organism: Iguana delicatissima; assembly: GCA_948472985.1. Lineage (NCBI taxonomy): Eukaryota > Metazoa > Chordata > Lepidosauria > Squamata > Iguanidae > Iguana > Iguana delicatissima. The sequence goes on from CAOKZL010001289.1 coordinate 340,463, forward strand.
GTTTTGTATAGATGTTTTTCTAGGCTTTTTATCTGTACTAGCTTTAATAATTTGTAAGCCACTAGAGATGTGAAGACCTGAAAAAAAGAAAATTGGAAAAGTCAGGAAAAAAGTCCCCGTCCCCCACAAGTAATGAGGAAAGCTTTTCCCCTCATATTTTTGCCTAGGCCTTTACATTGCTAGTCCCAGTATCGGGGAAAAGGCAAGATATAAAATAACAATAACAACAGCAACAACAACAACAATAATAGAAGAAAAAGTGACTTGTTTGGACTTGTTTGGAGACCAGTTAGATGGGCATGCACAAGAGGACTTTTCAGATGCTCTTAGGTTATGGGATGTGCTCTCCCTTCAGAATTGGAAGCAGTTTTCACTGTCACTGCTTTTAAGAAGGGGTCATGACATCTCTTTTCATTTTGGCCTTTAAACTGGCTCAGCTACTGTGGTGAATGTGAAGTTTTTTGATAGTTTTAAACAGATGTTCATTAACTGCCTTAAAATGTTATTTTTTTTAAAGTGGAAAAGTGGGATAAATGTAACGAGCAATTTCCTCATTCTGTCTAATACAGGGAGCTGGTTACATGCAGTCCCAGGGCCCCATGGCTGTTTTATGTGACTGCAACCTCTTCAGATTCCACTGACTGCACTTTTTCTGGTAAAAAGGAATGCTAATTGCCTTTTCTAGAGGTCCCCAGGAGAGGTAACTCACTTTTTAAGTAAGTGGGGGTTCAAAACCACAAAGTGACTTCTAACCCTCTCTCTTTTTATTCCTTCTCCAATTTTAGGTCCATTCATTCACCCTCAGAGGGTCCCAAGGACAGAAAACTGACCTTGTCCATCCATGGTGGTGGCCTTGACTTGAGTTTGTATCTATGAGCCATAATCTACTCTCACAGGTATAGTGTGAGGAGGAAATGTGGACAGATAGGCTGCCCTATGAGGTCTATTGGGAAAGGTCACTAGAGGATGGCCAAATTCTACAGCACTTCCTGATGGGCAAGTTTTTTGCATTTCCTACAGAGGTCTATGTTGCCAAATAGAATCAGAGCCAGGTGCTTTCCCTCAGATGTTGATACAGTATAACTATCTTGGCAGGCCATGGTGGCTGAGGGAATCTTGAAGCAAGAATGCAAAAAAGTAACTTTTCCAAGCTCTGAGCAGCCATGTATCAGGTTAGATTATTTGCAGCCTCATAGGGAGGGGGGACGATGGGGTCGGTGCGCCCTGGTGGCAACATTTTTGGGGTGCTGCCGCTCCTTGTCTGCCCTCCCCCACGTGACGTAGCCTTGCCTCCACTTGACATAGCTGTGCCCTCGCATGACATAACTATGCTCCCACCCCTCCGCCCACTCCCATCCCTGCCTCTCCTCCATGCACTCCATGCTACGCCACTGACTATTTACCCATCTAACCCATGGGTGGGCAGCTGTGGAGGGCACAGAGGCCATTTTTTCATTTCTGCCCCTCCTAGGTGGGCTGCACTGACACGACCAGAAGTGACCTCACTTCCGGTTTCATTTTTAGCGAATTTTGGCCCATTGGGGGGGTGTCTGGGGTATGTGGGAGAGTTGGGAGTTGCGGAGGCAAACCCATTGTAATTTGCTATGGCTTTTAAACCCATCTGTGGCAAATTTGAGGGAGAAAAATTACCCTTAAATTTTATTTTTGGGAGTTTTGGGGAGTCTTCAGCAGGCTTTGGGACCACAAATTGAGGCTCTGTGGGCCATATTTTGCCCACTTTGATCTAGCTAAAGTTGCCTACTCTAATGAGTATTGATCTCCTGAATTCTTTGAGTCTTTCATAATATCAGTTGCTTGATCTTCTTTCTTTCTGCTAAAGATTAAGTGTGCTACTTACTTCAAGGATGTAGTAGACGTGGGTGAGCCATGAATGTGCCTTAGCCTTTTGGGGATGCTCAGATTAGGTGTCTGGAAAAGTTCTGTTCTTTCCATTCTGAGTCCTGGGATGCTCATGAAGCCCTCTAAAAGGCTAAAATAAATGAGTAGCATGGGCATGTCTGTAAATGTATGGAAAGCAGTGGTGACATCTGAATGCTGAAGGGAAAGCAATTAATGCTGAAGAGCAGAGACCTGAAATGTCCTATGTGTAGTCTCATATCACCTCCCCCTATCTAGGATGACCCAGATGCATTGGATCACAACTCCCCCATCTGTTGGCCAGAAAGGAACAGGCTAGCTTGTCAAAGTCCAGAGGCATAACTGAATGGATGCTTCAGATGATTATGGGATCAAAATGGCAATATTTGAAGGTCAGGAGAGAGAGCATTTAACATGAAACAGAAAGAATCAATTGTGTTACTGAGAAGAGAAAGTGATGAGGTGATGAACTGAACAATGTATGGATTGGTCAGGTTTATCCCCACTAATACAGCTTATTGTAGAGGAGAGTTATGGGTTTTCTTTTTATGTTTAGCTACAATAATACAGAAAAAGAGATATTACAGAACTGATTCTTTCCAATTTGCATAGATGGAATATCTTCTCTGTTTTCTCGTATATTAATAAAAATTCCCCTTTTGCTTGAAAGACTTCTCCATTGAGAGAGTGAATAATTGGGGGGTCAGCTAGAGTATAGTGAGTGAAGTGGGCAAATATGACAATAATAGGACAAAGTCCTGCTCTAGGATTGATTCAACATTTAAGAACTAAATAAAAAGCCATATAAATAAACCTTTAAAGGTCAATATAAAATTGGTGGTAAATATAAAAACTGTTAGTCTTATCTTCAGTGAGAAAAAGAAAAGATGGTGGGCAGAGAAGGATAGAGTGATGAAGAAAAGGAAGGGAAATCTATTTAACACAAGCATGGGGTGGGGTACATATAGGTAGGAACAGAAAAACTTGGGGCTTATAAAAGCAATGCACCTGAACATAAATTAAAAATTAATAAATTAAATTGATTAAATTAAAAGCTCCACCATGTAAGGAAGGGTTGTGCCTCCCGCCACATTTTCCCATCTTCCCACCACTTTCCCGGGAGAAACTTAGATTTCTAACCATTACATCACATAGACTTAAATCTCAGAATCCCCTATACAGTTACTTCTCTATTCTTGCCCCACAGTCTATTTCAGGCATGGGACTCATGCAGCTCTCTAGATATTGTTGGATTGCAATTCCCAGGGCTTCATCACAGGAGGCAAGTAAACCACAACTACAGCAGCATAACAGTGTCTTTGGCTAGGACTTATCACATTACCTCATTCCTCTTCTGTTGTTCTCCTGGTGGGAGGCCATTTGGAACACTTTTCTTTTACAAAGGAGGTCATCAATAGGTTTTCTGTGTTAATAAAAGAAACACTTTTCAGATGGCATCCCACTGGGAGAACAACAGATGAGAAATGATGTCATGTGATTAGTTCCAGGAAAAGACACTATTATTCTGCTGAGATTTACCTGCCTTTTGTGATGAAGCCCCCAGCATTTTTTATCATTAGCTGTTTGGGTTGCGGGGAGATGCAGTTTTGGAAGGCCACATGTATCCCATCTCTGGACTATTGGAACAGTTTTATATTACAAAAAGGTGAAAGAAGCCCTAGACTTGTACTAGCCAATGCAAAAAAGTTGACTTTAATGTCAATGGTAATAGAAGAAGACTTATCAATAGACCAAGCTTTCTTTTTTTTCTCCTGTGATTGCAAAAATGAATTATACATACCCATCCTCTACATCATGCACTCCAACTGTCCCAGTTTGTCAGGGACAGTCCCAATTAATCTTCTGCTGTCCCACTTTTTTAGCTGCTTTTAGAATATCCCAGTTTCTTTCTCTCCTCCCATTTCCCTCCTTTGTCCTCATCTTACTTCAATTGCTGCAAACTGAGTTGAAAGTACAGAAGCAGTTTGCAATCAAATTCAGGGAGAAGAGGAAAGGAGGGTGTGAAATTGTGCCTTTTGCAATAAGTTCAGGCAAAAAACAAACTGCTACAGTCTTTCCCAGTGCATATGTTCCTCTTCATTAATAACTTTTGCTATCTTGACCACATTCCTCTGTTGCTTGGCCATATGTATCTAGGTTTTCATCTGTGAGATGTTGGAGTGTCTTGTGCATCACTGTTAGAAGTATAGGCATGTCTGGTCCTCTCTACTTGCATGAGTATTGGTTTTCTACCCTTCACAAATCAGGTCTGCACAGGACGGGCCTGAGTGAATGAAGAGGCTGAGTACCAATGAAAGGGCAGCAGTTTGCTAACTATTTAATATGTTCTTTCCCTCCCCCCAACAATGGGGAGAGATGCTTGTGCGATTTATTTATTTCTTTATTTTGTCATGCATGGCAAAATATTTTGGGCCGTTTTAGATAATATGAACCTTCACATAGGTGCATTGGAGGGACCATTTGCTCCTCTATGTCAGGCAGCAAAATGCCTTGGGCTGACCCTGTAGCTGGCATGACTGCCATCTTTAGATAAAGATGGCAGTTCAATCAGTTATTGGGGAGGGGAGCACTAAGAGGAGACCCACTTTGCTTATTTTGTAATCAAGCTCATATTAATATAGAATAGTCCTGGCTGTGACATTTGAAGCAAAGGGTGCGGGGTTGATAAAAAGCCTTTCACAGTGCCAGAGAAAATTCAATATTACAGCAGCATGCTGGCTGTTTGCCACAAACATTATAGCTTAATACACATTTTATGTGTGCACGGATTTGATAAAACATTTATCTGTCTAAAGGACAAGGTGAGTTTTAATGCAACTTTGAGAAATACATCATTTCAGATTTCTTGGCACATGGACGGACTACCCTTCACCGTCTGTGTTGCTTATCGTATTAAAGCAATGGTTGCCAGATTTACACAGCAAATAAATGGAGTTGTTGGTTATTGCTGTTGTTGTTTTAAATAACTATTTTCCTTGAAGTCTCCTTGTGTCATTCTGCCTTGTGGGATCAACTTCCTGCCAGTTGAGTTACTGTGCTGTAATGGTCACAGCTGCAACTTTAACAAAGCTGTACCTTTTAAAAATGCTTATCAGGTAAATTCTATGACTGGTAGGGTTATTCTATGATGGGAATATCTTCACTGATGGAATTGGGAGGGGGACAATTCCTTTTCCCATTGTGGCCCACTGAGCATCACCCCAAACTACTCTGTGAACATTTATGTTCCCTTTAGCTTTTAATGGCTGTTAATATACGACTCTTTTCTAGTGATGTAAATCTTCAGTTCTTTTATTCTTGCACAGAAGAAATATTTTCAAAAAATTTCTTTCTACTGGATGCGATAATGAAATCTCTACATTTATATTCCTATATTTTTAATAATTTTGTAGTTTTCTACTATGTATAATAAATATGATACAATGTAATGTATATTATAATATATATAATATTTAATATATACCATTAATATATTAATAGAATATAAATATATTTACTTTGTTGTTAATCACTCTTATTTTTATTGCAATTAATTGCATACTTTTGGGATCCAGAGCAAACTTCTCAAAAATGCTGTTCATTTTTAAATCACCTATTTAATATAATATATTACAAAAAAGGCTATAAATGTGTTTATATGTAATAATTATAATTATTATCTTAGTTTCACAGTCTACCAGGTGTTACTGCTTGGAATTTTGGACCATGCACGATTCAGATTCTATTCAAAAAGCTAGGACAGCTATCTCACTACAAGCTAGTGAGATGTCATTGAATAATGTGGTATCTTCTAAGTAGTATCACTTTTTGTAATTATTTTTATTTTTAATATTATTGTTGTATATTGGGACATTTTTGTCAAATATTGTTTTCTGTGCAAAAATATTGCATGTTGTCCCAAAATAGATTTTCTAGTATAGATGAACTTTTTCACACAAAATTTTTTCACACAAAAGTCTCAAAATGCAGAAAATCTCATGGCTGTTGACCGTTTCTTCAGTGGGTCAGCTTGATAGATCAAGATGCACTTTTTTGTTTAAGGATGAGAAAATTTGGAAGTATCCTGGAATATATTTTAAGGATTTATCATAGTCATATAACTTTGTGTGTCCTATGAGAATTAATGTCAGCATGCCCATTCACCCTCCTATCTCAGAGAGTTTAACATTTCTTTTGTATTAAAAATATTTAAATGATCACAAAAGCTTATGCAATGCTACAAAGCAGAGCTGTTAGTCTTTATAGTGTTAAAAGATTACACAACCAACCAAAGATGATGAAGGAAGTCTGGTCCCCAAAGTTGGGACCACAGCCAGTGAGATAAAAGAGGGGGGCAGGTATTTATAACTAAATTGATAAAAATGATCCCTGTTTTCTCTAATCTGCCCTGCCTAAGAATATAGTTTGTTTGTTTGGACCTGCTTGGTCCCAGATTTTGCATGCATATTAGGTTTCAATCTGTTAATAATGAACACTGATATGGAAGTTTGAGGAAGATGTCCAAGTATATTTGGAGAAACTTTGGGATGGGTAGGAGAATGCCACTTCAGAATAAAAGAAGAAGTGAAGAGCCTGCCTCCAGAGGGCACTGTGAACTTGCTGTAATGGTCACCGCCGTTGTACAGTTACACTGTACCATTAAATGGCAGTTATATAACTCTTGAAGGCTGTTGTATATTTATATTATTTAACTCTCATTTTGAGAGCAATGCATGCCTTTCTGAATACGTGTCATGCTGTGTAATAAATTATATCCTCCCTCCACTCTGCTGTCTTTTGGTAGGAAGTGGCAGATCTGGCTTTTATAAAATGACTTCTGAAATGAAATTAATCCAGCTTTGACAAAGAGGGTGTTTTGGGACAGTGGCATTGCTCTTTGCTCTGTGAGGAGAGACATAAATGGATGCTAATTGTTGGTTACCTCCCTTTTATGATGGTTTGAGGCAACCTTATTTAATTGCCTATTAAAATAACTTTACTAGAGCAAAACAGAGAGACTTTGCCAGCATTGTATGTGACTGTTTTCATGAAAGTATGGGACACTCTGTGGCAAGGACAGCAAATGACATTTTGCTCCTGGAAGCTGATGATTCAAAGGCACACACTCTCCACATTTCATTTAAAGAAGCTAGCATTTGAATATTATTTCAGCACTATGGATGGAACAGTATTCAGTATCATGACAACTGATGTAGCAGGGTACTTTAGAGGCCCAGTACATCTGGCAAGGCATACAGAAATCTGTCCTCCAATATAAGACATCAGATAAGGTTTAAAAAGGAAGCTACTCCCTGCATCTACTGCCATATGCTCCCTAATGGTAGAATTGGCCCTATTTTATGGAGAAAGAAGAAAGGTGAACAAGAATTCTTGGGCCAACACAAAGTAGCAGAATACAAAAATAATAATGATAAAATACAAATGTAAAAAAAAAATACAAATACAAAAAATAAGGGGTAGTCAAAGAATGTGTCACAATACTGGAAGAGGTTTGGTCAAAGGAATGGTTCTGTTGTATGAGAGAAAATGTTAACATCTGAATTTAACAACAAGAGCCAAATGCAAAAATAAATGGTTAAAGCAATTAGTTGAAGCTGATGGATTTTAACGTCTTGATTCAGTGTTGATACCTTACCATTTCTAAAGCACTATTGTTGTTAACTGCCGTCAAATTGATTTTGATTTATGGCAACCTTATGGATGAAAGATCTCCAAGTCACCCTATCCTCAACTGCTCTGCTCACGTCTTGTAGATTCAGGGATATGTCTTTCATGACCGAGTGTATCTACGTGTAGTGGACTCTCCCTCAGCGTGCAAAGCCATATGATCAACAAGGGGGTAAAAATGCTGCACTTTTTTGTTACTTGATATTGCTTCTCAGCAGTGAATTTAAAGACCCCTTCTGGGGGAAAAAACAGTAGTGCCATAATTCACATTGCTTTTTGTGATAACTTTCCCGAGCAAATCAGATTATCTTATCTTATCTTATCTTATCTTATCTTATCTTATCTTATCTTATCTTATCTTATCTTATCTTATCTTATCTTATCTTATCTTATCTTTAAAATCCCCAATTTTGCTTACAAAGCACTTTTTGGAAGTCATGAAGAATAAGATAGCATCTCATGAACGTATCTTATGCCTATGCTGGGCATCTTGAAATCACTATTCATGAAAATAAAGTAGTGAACACCTTTACAATATGATTTTTCTGTTCTACTGTAGATTTTGTATATTTTTCTGAGCTGATGTGTGTGTCATTTCTACACATTTCCTGCCTTTACAGATACATAGTTGAAATTACTTCTCAAGTATTTGTCAAGAAATGACTCTTCCTGAGTTCAGATTAAATCAAGAGTGATATTATCTTCTTTAATTAGATGCTCTGCATTTTATTGACCTCATTGCTGGGGCCATTGTTCATGAACAGACTGTAATTTCTTTAGAACTATTTGATGAGTTTGATATGCTGCTACTTTATCATTTTAATGGTCTCCCAGACCTTATTCAGATATTGCTCCTTGCAATGAACATAAAGGAAAGAACATGATGTTCACTTCATCCTGTATGACTCCATGGTAGTTCTGTAAAGTAGCTCTGGTTTTGTAAAATATAACCAGTGATACCTTAACCACTGTTACAAATGCTCTAATAGCATCCAGGTTAAATTACCACAATAAGTTAAACCTAGGACTGCCTTTGAAGGCTATTTGGAAGCTATAGTTGAATTTAAAATATGTCAGCTAGATTATTGACTGAAACTGGTAACTGGAACACATCTTACCAGTTTTTAAGGCAGCACCATTTATGTCATGATAATTTAATTTCTGGGGACAATGCAAAGTAGGGATATATATAAAGATGTTTTCAGGTCTATACTACTGGAATTGGATGCAGATTGGACCTTATTTGCATTCAGGAGTCTGCACAGTGCTTGATTGCTGTGGCTGCATGTGGTAAATATACATTTCAAAAGTCCGTGTAGAAAAACATTCTAAAACACAGTCCAAACACACTTTAGTCAACAGGATGTGATGCATGCAAGCACTGTGTACAACTTGAAAAATAGAAAACATGCATGTTTTCAAAATAAATGCAAAAAGGAGATGGATTTTAACAAGTACAAAACAAGCAACAGTTAAAATCTATATAGATTCTAGGTAGCAGTGAGCTTATCTTAGGTGCAGAGGTGGAAATAAGGGGAAGTCCACAGCTACTAAGTCAAAGAGTTAGTTTTAATTTTTAAAGATTTACATGGCTAGGATTTTGAGATATAGGGACCACATGAAGGACCGCATGCTTCCATAAGAAACTGTTTGTCAAGGTAATCAACACAGACCCTTTGCCAAGTGCCCCTGCCACCAGAGGTGAATTGAGTACAAAGATAGTACTTTCTTAGTGATGACTAAGAATGACCTTCATGGTGCTATTTGTCTGATGCATAGCCTGATGAATTTTAGGAACCACGTCATATCACAGATTTTGGTTCCCAGTGGTTCCCAAATTTGGATTCCTAGATGTTGTTGGAATATGACTTCTATTATCCCTCCTAATTGGCCATGCTGGCTGGGACTTTTAGGAACAGAAGTCCAAGAACATCTCAAGACCTACAATTGGAACCACTTTTACAGCCAATTGCTTGACAGCCCAGTTATGTCAATGACCAGGATTTAAGTCTTTTTGGATTTGGATAACTGTATAGGTTCATTTCTGGTATTTTTTTTTTACAATACCATAAATATAATGCATACACATTGCCATTAAACAGACAATGACTGTGACGGTGGTTACAGTCTAGTCCTTCCATTATCAACAGTAAATATTACAAAAACCTGAACATCTGACTAAACATTAGGAAGAACCTCCTGAGGGCAAGAATTGTTAAACAGGAAATAGATTAACTGAGGAAATGGCTGGACTAGAATACCCTTGGAGTAATGTTCAGTTCAATGATTTCAACATTTTACCTCATTGGGTAAGAGACTATGGTGTAGATCTAATGAAATCAGACAACTCTGTTAACCCTGTTTTATTTTTCATATGTGTTCAGCTGACAATACACTTTATCATAGTAGAAACGATGGACAATACATTTTTGAGTGACCAAGACTTTTCTCAATTGGAAAAACACATCTGTTAGCATCCCAAGTGATTCAGGAATAGAGATTTTCATGGCAAATGATGTGTGGTTTAACACACATTTGCCTTTGAATACTAAATTATTCAATGTAGTATTCATCAAACACAGGAATGCAAGGGGTCAGATCTTAGATACAAGTTTCATTAAGATTAAATATTTAGATTTTCTAGAAATGCAGGTATTTTCTTTTCTTTAAATGAGCCAGGCTGGATGACGACATTCACCCATATGCCACAAAGATAGTTGGCATTTCTGAGTGACCGATTTCATGTTTTCATAACAGATTGTGTGTGCATGTGCATTTTATTTGATGCATTTGCTTGCTGGGCATTTTGTCAGAAAACAGAACCTAAGGAAGTTTACAAATCCATGAATACATAGATTGGCTTTACCAAGGAGCTGAAAATTCTGTCACGTAGAATCAAATCCATCTGTAAAAATGTAGCCTCTGGTAAGCATTGATGTGTGTATGTGCACATCTGTTAAAGACAATGGAGTCTAAATTCCAGCAGTTCTGTTAGATGGTAGTAAAAAAGGCAATGGATGTTATGGTAGAAAAACCCAGAGACAAATACATTTATTGCTGTGTGGTCTTTCATAGGCAACAGAAAGAATGGAATGGCTCCTTCCAAGAAGTGTCTGTTTTTATTTGAAGGTGGGAAGTAGAGAGCAGAAGAGAAGTATATAAAAACTGATTATACTGTGTACTCATGCCATAGACATAGACAATGAGAAAAAAAGCACTTATATGTGAAAATATACAAAGGTGACAGTGCTATTTGCAAAGACGACTGCAAGCCCCCCCCCCAATATGTTCCCTCCAGATCAGGATTGGGTTGTGTACCAGGAATTGTAAGGAGGGAAAGGAAGGGAACTCAATGGGATTTACCTTTGACCAGATGTGTAGGCTTGTGCTGTCAGTATGTCATGAGTATCTAAATCAGTGGCAGGAACTGTGGAGCTCTTTGGATGTTTTTGAATTCCATCTCCCAGCATTTCTCCACATTGGCTACATTGGCAAGGGATACTGTGAGTTGTAGTCCAACAACATCTGGTGGGCTGAAGAATTTTCACCTTGATCTACATCATAACATGGAAAATTTAAGTTCCTCAGCTGTCACTTGGAGATTGCACACCTAGCAATCAGCCATAGCATTAAATTTCAAACTCTTTAGATAAATAATCTTTTAAAAAATGAAAACGAGAAGAGGCAATAAATGACAATTCAGAGAATGATTGCAAAAGACTCAGTACATAAATAGTGTGCTTGACACCCCAAGGTTTTTATTCAAAATTCAAAGAATTGGTCTTAGAGAATCACAAGTGACAGGAAGAACAAATTAGCTGAAATGTGACATTTGTTAAATAGTGTATGAAACAGATTATTTTGCAGTTCCTCTTGGAATATGTGCATGAGTGTGTTATGATGCCATGCTCAATAATGGGGATGCTTTCTTTTAAATTTTATCACAGAGCAATTTTGGCGAAACTTTATACTTTAGGAAGTGCATTTGAGGCTGTTTCATAACTTTGTTGCTTCAATGTCCAGCCATTGTGAATATGATCTGATTTTGTCATTGATGCTCTCAGCTTTGACTTATGATTGCCTTATAAATGAGAGGGCTTCAAGAGCCCCTGTCATTAACAGCCCTGTTCAGGTCTTGCATTTAATCAATCCATCTGTAATGTGGTCTTTCCTTTTTCCTGCTGCCTTTCACTTTCCCCAGCATTATTATTTCCAATGAGTCATGAAATCTCAGGATGTGCCCCAAATGGCCTCAGTTTGATAATTTTGCCTTTTAGTGAGAGTTCAGCCTTTTTTTGCCCTTGTATCCATTTATTTCATAGAATCATAGAATCATAGAGTTGGAAGAGACTCCAGGGGCCATCGAGTCCAACCCCCTGCTATGCAGGAACAAAGCATTCCCAACAGATGGCCATCCAGCCTCTGTTTAAAAACCTCCAAAGAAGGAGACTCAACCACACTCCAAGGCAGCATATTCCACTGCCAGACAGCCCTGACCATCAGGAAGTTCTTGCTGAGGTTCAAGTGGAATCTCCTTTCCTGCAGCTTGAATCCATTGCTCCTTGTCCTAGTCTCCAGAGAGGCAGAAAACAAGCCTGCTCCCTCCTCAACATGGCATCCCTTCAAATATTTAAACATGGCTATCATGTCCCCTCTTAACCTTCTCTTCTGCAAACTAAACATACCTAGCTCCCTAAGCTGTTCTTCATAGGGCATGGCTTCCAGACCCTTCACTATTTTGGCTGCCCTCCTCTGGACACGTTCGAGCTTGTCGATATCCTTCTTGAACTGAGGTGCCCAGAACTGGACACAGTATTCCAAATGTGGCCTAACCAATGCAGAATAGAGTGGCACCATTACCTCCCTCAATCTAGACACCATACTCCTATTGATGCAACCAAGAATCGCATTGGCTTTCTTGGCTGCCACATGACACTGCTGACTCATGTTCAGCTTGTGATCTACCAAGACTCCTAGATCCCTTTCACATGTACTGCTATCCAGCCACGTGTCCCCCATCCTATATTTGTGCATTCCATTTTTTCTGCCTAAGTGTAGGACCTTACATTTCTCTCTTTTGAAATTCATTTTGTTAGCTTTGGCCCAGTTCTCCAATCTGTTAAGGTCATTTTGAAATTTGATCCCGTCCTCTGGTGTATTAGCAACCCCTCCCAATTTGGTATCATCTGCAAATTTGATCAGTGTGCCCTTCACTTCTTCATTCAAGTCATTGAGGAAGATGTTGAATAGCACTGGGCCCAGGACAGAACCCTGTGGCACGCCACTAGTCACTTCCCTCCAGATTGAAAAGCAGCCATTCGTGATCACCCTTTGGGTTCGGTCAGTCAACCAATTCCAAACCTAACTAACAGTAGCCCTGTCCAGCCCTCATTTTACTAGCTTCTTTGCAAGAATGTCATGGGGAAGTTTGTCAAAGGCCTCACTGAGGTCAAGATATGCTACGTCTACAGCATTCCCTCCGTCTATCAAGCTTGTATCCCTATCATAAAAAGAGATAAGATTCGTCTGGCATTACTTATTTCTGAGAAATCCATGCTGGCTTTTAGTGCTGATGGCATTGCTCTCTAAGTAATTACAAACTGACTGTTTAATGATCTGCTCTAGGATCTTTCCTGGAATTGATGTCAGGCTGACTGGGCAATAATTATTAGGGTCCTCCTTCTTCCCGTTCTTGAAGATGGGGATGCTTTCAGTCTGCTGGAACTTCTCCTGTTCTTCAAGAGTTCTGAAAGACTGTTTCAAGTGGTTCAGAAGTGACTTCTGCCAGTTTTTTTAATATCCTTGGATGTAATTCATCTGGCCCCGGGGACTTGAATAGTTTAGCCAGATATTCCTGTACTACTTCTCTACTTATTCTGTGCTGCATTTCCCCCCCTTCTTCTCCTGCTCCCCATGCCCCAGGTTGGGTACTTCTATCCTTTTGGGAGAAAACTGAGGCAAAGAAGGTATTGAGTAGTTCTGCCTTCTCACTTCCTCCCATTATTAATTGGTCACCTTCTCCACGCAGTGATCCTATCATTTCCTTGTTTTTCCTTTTTCCTTTTGCTGCAGACATATCTAAAAAAGCCCTTTTTGTTGTTTTTGATGTCTCTGGCAAGCCTGAGTTCATTCTGCGCTTTAGCTTTTCTGACCTTCTCCCTACATCTCTTGGCTATTTGCTTGAATTCCAATTTGATGGTTTCACCATTTTTCCATTTCGTGTACATGTTTCTTTTAACACTTACCTCAGCTGAGAGTTGTTTCATCAACCATTTCGGTTTCTTTAGACACCAGCCATTTTTCCTCCTTACTGGCACAGTTTTCAATTGTGCCTTCAGTATCTCACTTTTAAGAAACTCCCATCCGTCATGAACTCCTTTCTCTTTTACTATTCTTGACCACAGGATTTCAGCAAATAACTCTCTAAGTTTAGAGAAATCAGCTTTCTTAAAGTTTAGGATGCGTGTCTGGCTACACTTGGCTTCTCCTTCCCACTGAATGACAAACTCCAAAAGAGCATGGTTGCTCCCTCCTAAGGATCCCACCACCTCCACCTCATCAACTAGGTCATCCCTGTTGGTCAGGATCAGATCTAAAATAGCTGATTCCCTTGTTGTCTCTTCCACCTTCTGGACCATGAAATTGTCTGCAAGGCAAGTGAGGAACCTGTTGAACCTTGTGGTCTTTGCAGAATTTGACTGCCAACAAATATTGGGATAATTGAAATCTCCCATTAACACGGCATCTCTCCTGTTTGAATGTGTGGTCATCTGCTCCAGGAAGGCCTCATCCAAGTCCTCAGGCTGGCCTGGAGGTCTGTAGCAAACCCCCACAATCACATCCCTATTGTTTCTTGAATTTAAGTCCTGGATCTCTTCACAGGTGAAGACATATAAGGCTACTTCTCCTCCTTTCTTGTTTGGTCTGTTTCTGCGAAATAGGTTATACCCCCCCCTATTCCTACATTCCAATCATGAGATTCATCGCACCAGGTTTCAGTGATGCCTATTAAATCATATTTATTTTGTTGTACTAAGAGTTGGAGTTCATCTTGCTTATTCCCCATGCCCTGTGCATTAGTTCAGAGACACCTGAGATGATGTGCTCTTTGTGGAATTTCGGTACTAAAGTTACTTTCCCTCTCCCTGTTGGTCTCTAGTTCTACTTGGCCTGCCCTATCTATGTTATTTGGGCTATTTTTCACAATACTCACTGAATCCTTGCCCAGAATAATACTGTCCCCCTCCCCAGTCAAACTCAGTTTAAAGACCTCTTGATCCGTTTTGTGAGACTGTTAGCAAAAACGTTCTGGCCGATGGTTGCAAGAGCAGGCCATCCCTTGCCAGAAGACCATCTTAGTGGAAATGGAAGCCATGATCCAAAAATCCGAATTGCTCCCGGTGGCACCGTCTTCTGAGCGAGTTGTTGATCCCCACTATTCTTCTTTCCCTTTGTGGACCCTGTCCTTCCACCGGGAGAAGAGATGAAATGACAACCTGCGTATGAAGGTCCTTCAGCTCCCTACCCATAAGCTGGGAGGTTTTGGAGGGGTTTTTTTTTTGGCAGTCCATGGTATCTGTAGGATTCTATTCCAGTACCAAGTTTCAAATGAGTAGATCTTCCTCCTGTTAACTTTCTTCACTTTCCAGCTTTCACAACCGTACATAAAAATTAGAAATACCAAGGCATTGATGATCCTTTTATTGATATTCATTGACCTATCTTTATACTTGGGGATCTTACCTAATTCCTTCTTAGCTATCCTTCAAGGTCCTAGACTTCTTCTGATTTCTTGACTACACTCTCCATTTTGATTTATGACTGAGATATGGTATAGAAAATCTTTTAACTATATTGATGTCTTTATCATCCAATTCAAAGTTATATAAATTATAGAATCATAGAAATGTAGAGTTGGAAGAGACCACAGGGGCCATCCAGTCCAACCCCCTGCCATGCAGGAATACCCTCAAAGCACTCCCGACAGATGGCCATCCAGCTTCTCCTTAAAAACCTCCAAAGAAGGAGACTCCACTACACTCCGAGGCAGCATATTCCACTGCCGGACAGCCCTGATCATCAGGAAGTTCTTCCTGAGGTTCAGGTGGAATCTCCTTTCCTATTTAAACATGGCTATCATGTCGCCTCTTAACCTTCTCTTCTGCAGACTAAACATACTCAGCTCTCTAAGTCTATTTTCATAGGGCATGGCTTCCAGGCCCCTCACCATTTTGGCTGCCCTCCTCTGGACTTGCTCCAGCTTGACCATGTCCTTCTTGAATTGGGGTGCCCAGAACTGGACACAGTATTCAAGATGAGGTCTAACCAAAGCAGAGTAGAGTGGTACCAGTACCTCCCTTGATTTAGACACCATACTTCTATTGATGCAACCGAGAATCGCACTGGCTTTCTTGGCTGCCACATCACACTGCTGACTCATGTTCAGCTTGTGGTCTATTAAGACTCCTAGATTCCTTTCACATTTACTGCTATCCAACCACGTGTCCCCCATCCTATATTTCTGTATTCCATTTTTTCTACATAAGTGTAGAACCTTACATTTCTCTCTGTTGAATTTCATTTTGTTAGCCTTGGCCCAGCTCTCCAATCTGTCCAGGTCCTTTTGAATTTTGATCCTGTCCTTTGGTGTTTTAGCAACCCTTCCCAATTTGGTGTCATCTGCAAATTTGATGAGCATGCCCTCTATTCCTTCATCCAAGTTGTAGATGAAGATATTGAACAGCACTGGGCAGCACTGGGGCCAGTACAGAACCCTGTGGCACCCCGCTAGTCACTTCTCTCCGGGATGAAAAGCAGCCATTGGTGAGCACCCTTTGGGAATGGTCAGTCAACCAGTTACAGATCCATCTGACAGTAGCCCTGTCCAGCCCAGATTTTACTAGCTTCTTTGCAAGAATGTCATGGGGAACTTTGTCAAAGGCCTTACTGAAATTGAGATATGCTACATCCATAGCATTCCCTTCATCTATGGGTATTAGTTATGTTTTCTTAATATTTGTCTGTAACCCTGCTTTTTTACTTTCTTTGCTGTTCCAAGTCTTTGCTATTCTCTGCTACTAATATGGTGATCTAATTACCTGGGGTTTTATCTGGAGTTCACAAGTTGAGTCAGCATTTCATTTCCATTATTATTTCATTTTCATGGATGTTTGAGAGCTGCTGGTTCATATATTCAAAATGCTGCTCTTTCCAGTATCATCTAATGCTTATTTATATCAAATAAATATATTTTCCTCTTTCACTGTACATTCTTCAAGATTCATTTGCACTCTAAATAGTCGTAAGATCCTTAATGTCATTCAGTCTCTTAACTGTTGTGGAGTTTGAACCACATTAAAAGACTTTTTGGAAATGAGCATGTATTCAAAGCACTTCTTTGAGTTTTTACAGGTCACACTCTAGGGCAAATTCATGGTCCTAGGTTTGATCTATAAATGTAGGAACAAATTACTTGGATTTCCTGAAAAATATGATCCATCCTTGAATAGTGACATCTTTTTCTGTGCTTGCAATGCTCCAGAGGTGTACAAAGCACAGTTTAGTGGAAACTCCATGTGGTAGAATTACAGCCAGGGCCATCCCTGTCATGGGGCAGAGAGAGGGAGCAGATTCTGGAAGGCAACAGCAACTTCTTAGTGAAGAGTGTTGTGTGCCCCATAATGCAACCTTCTACCTTTTGGTGTGACAGACCATGCTATCGCTTTTCTACAGTCAGTTGCTGATCTAGTTGGCTTTTGTATGTGGAATCATGGTAGGGAGTGATCCACTGGCATGGATGGACACTAGAAAGTTAATACCAGATTGAGTCCAGCTAAGCATGGGCTAGACCTACTCAGAGCTGTGTCAGTGATCGCAGTGAAGCAATCATACTTCTTTGCTACCATCTGCACAATATCATCCATTGGAGATATCCTGAATGGTCAGGGTCTTCTGTGTCCTGTCCCACAAGAAGAGAATGCAGAACAATTGACAGATTGATGTGAAGAATTTGAACAATGCTTTGCAGATAAAATTCTTCAGATCTCTGCTGATTTGGGTAAGGTAACTGATACAGATCCAGTGGATATAACCTTGCCTCCTACTTAATTGATATCTGTTAGTCTGAGGATGTAGTCAGGATCTTTGGAGAAGTGAGGGCCACCACATGTGTACTGGACCCATATCCTCTCCTGCTCATAAAAGTAGCCAAAAGGTGACTGAGCGGGTAAGGGGAGCAGTGAATGCTGTGCTACTGAAAGGTAAGTTTCCAGCCTGCCTTAAAGAGGCAATGGTGGGAGCAGTTACTGAAAATAAAATCCTCCTTTGACCCCACTATATTGAAAAATTACTGGCCAGTTTCCAATATCCCTTTCTAGTTTTAATCATGCTTTTAATTGTATTTTTAATTGTACTTTTAACTATGATATATTTTATATATCATTGACAGATTGGAGAGCTGGGCCAAAGATGAATTTCAAAAGAGAGAAATGTAGGGTCCTGCACTTGGGCAGAAAAAAATGAAAGTCACAAGTATAGGATAGGGGACGTGTGGCTGGATAGCAGTATGTGTGAAGAGGATCTAGGAATCTTGGTAGATCACAAGCTGAACATGAGTCAGCAGTGTGATGCAGCAGCTAAGAAAGCCAATGCAATTGTTCATTGCATCAATAGGAGTATGGTGTCTAGATTGAGGGAGGTAATGGTACCACTCTATTCTGCACTGGTTAGGCCTCATTTGGAATACTGTGTCCAGTTCTGGGCACCTCAATTTAAGAAGGATGTCGACAAGCTGGAACGTGTCCAGACGAGGGCAACCAAAATGGTGAAGAGTCTGGAAGCCATGCCCTATGAAGAACAGCTTAGGGAGCTGGGTATGTTTAGTCTGCAGAAAAGAAGGTTAAGAGGGGACATGATAGCCATGTTTAAATATTTGAAGGGATGTCATGTTGAGGTTTTCTGGCTCTCCAGAGACTAGGACAAGGAGCAATGGATTCAAGCTGCAGGAAAGGAGATTCCACTTAAACCTCAGGAAGAACTTCCTGATGGTCAGGGCTGTCTGGCAGTGGAATATGCTGCCTTGGAGTGTGGTTGAGTCTCCTTCTTTGGAGGTTTTTAAACAGAGGCTGGATGGCCATCTGTTGGGAATGCTTTGATGGGTGTTCCTGCATAGCAGGGGGTTCGACTCGATGGCCCCTGTGGTCTCTTCCACTCTATGATTCTATGATTCTATGATTCTATATCTGTATTAACTGTTCTATGTATATTTTAACTATGACTTTTAACTCCATCTATTTTGTACCCCGCCTTGAGCCTTAGGGAAAGGCAGGTAACAAATAAAATGTAGTAGTAGTAGTAGTAGTAGTAGTAGTAGTAGTATTTCTTGGGTAAGGTAATGGAGTGTGTGGTAGCATCCCATCTCCTGGGGTTCCTGGGTGAGATAGATTGTCTAGATTGATTTCAGTGCTGCTTCAGGTCTAGTTATGGGACAGAGACAGCTTTGGTCTATTTGGTCTATTTATCATGAATTTCTGGGACTGGCTACATCTTTTTAAACCCAGAGGTAAATTCCCATGGCAGTATCCAGTGTCAGAAGTACAGATTCTCCTGTACTTCTGGGTGATTCCACTGACGTTGTGTTGAATGGGTGTGTGTGTGACATCTGCTAGTAGGCTTTCCTCTGACCTTCATTCTCTTATTAATATGTGAGACAGAAAAGGGAAGAGCATGGGAGAATGTATTGAGTTCATTGAAATGATCATGAGGAGGGGAGGAAACCTCACTCACACCACAGTTAAACCCCCCTTAAGCAGGACAAAAGTGTGGTTGAAACCCCAGACATGATTAAATGTGGAGTGAGAACAGCTGTTACAAGGTATGAAATTCAGAAACAGAGTGGTCTGACATTTACTGGAACTATTGGCTCCTCTGCTGGAGCTCTAAGAAGAATGGAAAATGAAGTCTGTAACTCTACATAAATCGAGGTAATAATCATAAGTAGTTGACTCCTAAGGTACTCTTTAAGTCTGGTGGTGTGATGGTGTATTTTGAAAAAGAACAGCTTGGCCTAGTGCTCTAGGAGTGGGGCAGAGTCCAGGGGAGACCCAACCTGATCTGCAAGCTCATTAGCTTGGAGGTTGGGGAAAGAGTTTAGACTGCAGATTAGGATCAAAAGGCTTTCCAAATTATCTTACATTTGTCCGTATGGGTGTCCAGGTCTTCTAAAGGCCTGTATAAAATTTACTGGAACCAAGGTGAAGCCCTGTTGGATGGAACAAGCTGCAAGAAGAATGAATAGTTTCTGTCTTAAGCTCTCTTTTGAACTTCAGACTGAGAAGGGGTACAGTTGTATAGAAATTTTAAGACTTGTAGTCTGAAAGACCAAGACAAGTATGCCATCCTATAGCTCTATCCACACCCTTTTTACTCATCTGTTTTTTTCTTATTTTTATTGTGCAAAAATTATATAAGAAATTAAAAGCATGCAAAGAAAACAAAACATACACAATAAGATTGGAAGCACAATAGTGTGGGTGGAGTAGATCTAGGCATCAACCACAATGAAAGGTATCTGAATATCCAAAAAAGATTGTCCACATGAATTTTTCATCTATATCAGTGGTTCTCAACCTGTGGGTCCCCAGATGTTTTTGGACTTCAGCTCCCAGAAGCCCTGAGCATTGACCATAGTGGCTGGGGCTTCTGGGAGCTGAAGTCCACGAACATCTGGGGACCCACAGGTTGAGAACCACTGATCTATATGCTGTGAGAAGGGTTGAAAGCTCCTCAAGCCATTGAAGAAACAGAGATAGTAATTTATCTTTATAATGTGGCAGTGTAAAGTGTTTAGCCACAAATAAATCTGGATTATTGTAACACAGTCTATGTGAGGCTTCCTTTGGAAACTCTTCAGAAATTGAAGAAGGTGCAAAATGGTGCAGCCAGACTGCTCATTACAGGGACTCTATACTTTCCTTGTCCAAATAGCTTCACTGGCTATTGGCTCATTTCCAGGCAATTAAAAATGCTGATAAAACCCTAAAGTGCTTGGGTCCAGAATGCCTGAAAGAACATATCTCCCAATACGAGCCTACCTGAGTTTTAAGAACCTTGGGGGAAGGCTTTCCCTTCTTCCCACCACCATTACAGGCATGTTTGTTGAGGACATGGGAGAAAGCATTCTCATTGGCTACTCCCAATCTGTGGAATTCCCTCCCATGTGAAGCTAGCTTGGCCCTCTGTCTTCTTTCCTTCTACTGGCAGGTGAAAAATCTTGAGTGTTATCTATCTGCTTGAGAAGGTCTTTTAATTGGTGTGTGTTGTATTGTATTTTTTATATTTCTTATTACTTTTTAATGGTCTTTTTAAAATTGTTTAAAACTACTGTTTTAATATGATTAATTTTTAAAGAAACTTTTGTATTATCCATTGTTTTAATGTATTTTGTTTTCATTCATATTGTGTGGTGCCTTGGGTCTTGCACTGGGAGAAGGACATGACAGAAAACAAACAATGAATGAATGAACAAATAAAGGAAGGAATGAAGAATCCATTTCTCCTGACCAGTAGTTAACTCCTAAGAAAAAGGCAGATAATTTTGAAGGACATGGAACTCCTCCAGTATAAAATTAATGGCAGTAAGGACTTTCCCCTGCCCTGCATAATAAGTGCTGTGGTCTAATCAAATGTTCAAAAATCAGACTGGGTGAATTACACCATCAAGTAAAATAATTACTCAAGTATTTGCTAAAAGAAGTTGTATGCCAATTATATCAGGAACATTTTTTTTTTTTGCCATGTAAGTTGCAATTTAAGATCCATATATATGTCAGGTAAAGAATGTGTGAGGATGGAGTGAGGTCACACAGATGAGTCCCACTCCTTGCAATCCATGAACACAACCTCAATGTCTGGGGAGAAGGTGTGTATAGCTGTATCAGAGTTTGGAAATGTTCCTTGTTGTTGTTGTTGTTGATTACATCTCTTGGAATCCCCCAGCCAGCATGACCATAAACACCAAGCAGACAACCACAAGCAAAAGTAAGAAAGGAACAACAACAACAAAACTAAAGAACACAATACATTCTTCAAAGTTTAAAAACTGGGGAGGATGGATGGGGAAAGAGTTCAAAGTTACATGCTTGTACCAGGTCTCAAGCATTTATACCTGGACAATATTCTGCAATGTTACAATGGATGGAACTATTGGTAGATACCAAGGTAACTTTTTCAATGTTTCATAGTGTCAAAATAAAATTGAGGTCTCACATGCAATCTGAATAACTGGCTTTTATTTCCCTCCAGGAGCCTAACATTTTATTTTGCTGCTGGGTAGAGTCACCCTGAGCAAAAAGCTTCTGTTCAACAAAGACTTCCCTTGACATGAAAGCTGTTTGGATTATCTAGTGGCTTCTTGTAACACACACTCTTCAGATTTGAACAGAACAGCATTTCTTCGTCTATTAAGGGCTTTTCAATCATCTGTCCCTCATTAATATGAAATTGTTATTGAAGTGATAATATTGGGGGAGAGATTTGGATGTGGGGGTTTGGCTTACAAAGTTCCATAAAAGGGAATAACACATCATGCTCATTCTCTAGTTGTCCTCCTCTCCTGGAGGAATAACTAGCACATTCATTCAAAGCAAGAAAAAATCCTTTAAAAAGTAAAAAAGAAAGCTATTTGAAAACAAAGGATTAGATCAAAGAGAAGAGTGTGTACACAGAATAACTCTTCAACTAAAGGAAAAGGATGAAAGCAAAATGACTTATTCAATGAGGAAGCAATTTTTGTTTAATTCCATACAATCAGGATAAAACACATTCACTTTGCAGAGGATAATGGTTTATATTATGGCTTTTTATAAAATGGAAAAGGAAGGGAGAAAGAACAAAGAAGCGCCTTTGAAACTAACTGATTTATTTCAGAATTTTATTTTAGAATTTTGTTTCAGGCATCAACAACCTGAGTTCTCCTACTATCTGAGGTAGTAAGAGAAGTATTTCACCCCTACCTCCTTGTCAGAGCCCACCCTCAGGCAGAATTCTGTTAGTATACCATACTAATGGAACAACTGTTGACTAGTCCTTGTTCTTTCTAGGACAGATTGGGCAATCACCCGGGTGTCATGGGCCAGTCTTCCCTATCTGGATACCCTCAGGAGCTGCACTTCCAGCATATGCCAACATACCTCTGTTTCACTCCTTTTTCCTTCCAAAATGGCAATCAGGTGAGATGACATGTTGCTTCCTGCCATGGTTTGGAAGGAAAAGTGGTGAAAAACTGATGTATTTGAAGGGATGGGTGGGTCTTCTGGGATGGCTTTGTGGGCTTGAGGGAGGGTTCCTGTGTGTTTGTGCACATTTGGGAGTTTCAGCATGATTTGGGGGGGGAAATCACCTGAAACTTGAACCAGAAAAAAATGGAAGAGGGAGGCTTTAGGATATTAGTGGTTGACTAATCAATGGAGTTCAGGAGTCCCATGTGGCTTTTGGGGAACACTTTTTCCACTTCTGTTCTAGGAGGTAGAGCCAGGGCAATATCCTAATCAGATCTGCACAAGTGCTGTTATGCTGGTGTAACCATTGCACAAATGGTGTGATGTAATGTATTGATCGGGTGATGGTTATTTGTCCAGAGTAACTCTGTCGTAGTTCTGCCAGTGAACTTGATCTCAAGTGACACAGATGGTAGGCAGATTCTGTGGAGAACAGCATAAAACAGCTGGTATTGCCCTTCACAGAGCCAGATGGGTATAAATGCCTGGTAGTGAGGAATCCTAACTATGGCCATTTCTGCATGATGGGGCTGGCCTGCTATGGGGACAGGATGGCAGCGGGCCAGCAATGACATCATGCGGAAGCATGACCAGCCATCTGCTGTCATCCTGTCCCCACAGCGCAGCCCCATCATGCAGAAATGGCCACAGCTGGAATTGCATGACGCTTCTGTACCTACCTATGCTGCTGAAAGGCAGGAAGCATGATGGTGACATGCCCAGCTGCTCTGTGGAAAGAAAAGGCATGGCCATCGTGCTCCCTTCCACAGGGAGCTGGTCCCATGCGAAGGGGAGTGTTTCTGTCATGCTCCCTTCCCTGCCAGGACTGCCACAGGATGACTCACAAGAGACCCGTCATGCGGAAAGGGCCATTGTGGGCGGGGTACCCAGGGAGACTGCCTGTTACAAGAAATTTATATGAACTTACTAAGAATAGATGTTTAAGTTATCTTGTTCACCTGATACCCCCGCTTCATCTTCTCTCATGTATTTTATCATTTATTCTTTAGGCTTATATCCCAATTTGTTAGGAGTAGTAACCTTATTATGCTTATAGTCAGTAATTAATAGTTTGCACATCCCTCTGGAAGTTTAGGCATAGCATGTATTCACATCATTTCTTGTTTTTTTGTTGTTTTTGTCTAAGCTATATCCTCTCTCTTACTGTCTTCCTTATTTGACAGTTATTCTTGAGTTTGTTCATCTTCCATTTTCTAGACTGTAGTCCTCTCCTTCTGTCCTCCATGTTTGAAGAGTGAATGTTATAGAGCCTCTCTTGCCATGAGATTTTATGAAACTGTTAGTGTTTGTGAATAAACCTATTTTGTGTGTTTTTGCAAGGAAGACCAAGTCTGAGTTATTTGTCTGCTAGAATTGTGTAGGGTGATGATGGTGTGGGACTGGTTGTTTATTATTTACTTATTGGATTTTAACTCCATCTTTCTCCCAGGAGGGCTGCTATCTCTCACCTTTCCTCCAATCAGTTCAGGTTGGGCTCCATGATTTTCCTTCATCCCATTTGAATCCTCAAAACAGTCTTGTGGTGCAGGTTAGAATGAGAAAAGTAACTGGCCCAAGGTCAGCAAGTGTGTTTCATGTCTAAGTAGGAACTTTAATCTGGATTTCCTTAGTGCAATCCTCTGAATGTAACATCATACTGGCTTTTAGACTGTAACCCTAAGTGCACAGGGAAGATCTTATTTATATAGATTGTTAGCATCTATCTATCTATCTATCTATCTATCTATCTATCTATCTATCTATCTATCCATCCATCCATCCATCCATCCATCCATCCATCCATCCTGCTCTAGGAGACGCTCCCAGGTGCTAAAGAGTGTTGTATAAATCACAGAATCATAGAGCCGTAAAAGACCACAATGAGCATTGAGTCCAACCCCCTGCCATGTAGGAATACACAATCAAAGCATTCCTGGCCATCCAGCCTCTGCTTAAAAACCTCCAAAGAAGGAGACTAGTCTGGCATTACTTGCTTTTGAAAAACCCATGTTGACTTTTAGTAATTGTGGCGTTCCTTTTTTAAGTGCTTACAGATTGTTTGTTTAACAATCTGCTCTAGAATCTTTCTTGGTATTGATGTCAGGCTGATTGGGTGGTAATTGTTGGATCCTCTTTTCCCTCCTTGTTTGAAGATGGGGAAAATATTTGCCCTTCTCCATTTTGCTGGGGCTTCTCCCATTCCCTATGAATTCTCAAAGAGTATTGCCAGTATTCTGAGATTATTTCTGCCAGTTCTTTTAATACCCTTGGATGTAGTTCATCTGGTCCCGGAGACTTGAATTTATTTAGAGTAGCCAGGTATTCCTCTACTACCTCTTTACGTATACTATGCTGCGTTTCCCTTACTGCATAATCTGCTCCATTTTCCTCAAGTAGGGCACTACTTTACTTTTTGGGAGAAGAACAAGGCAAAAAAAGGTGTTGAGTAATTTTGCCTTTTCGTTGTTCCGTTTAGCATTTCATCATCTTTTCCATGCAGAGGCCATGCCATTTTCTTGTACTTCCTCTTGCTATGGACATAACCAAAAATGTCCTTATTGTTTTTAACTTCTTTAGCAAGCCTGAGCTCATTCAGCACTCACTTTAGCTTTTCTGACTTTCTTCCTATACTTGCTGTTTGTTTGTTTGAATTCCTCTTTGGTGACTTCCCCCTTTTTCTATTTCTTGTACATGTCCCTTTTAAATCTTAGCTCAGTTGAATGTTCTTAAGACATCCATCCCAGATTTCTTGTACATGTCCCTTTTAAATCTTAGCTCAGTTGAATGTTCTTTAGCTATCTCACATTTTAACTCCTCATTGGAATTGTTTGAAAGTGTGCCTCCAATATCTCACTTTTAAGAAACTCCCATCCATCATGAACTCCCTCTCTTTTAGTATTCATGACCATGAATAAACTTCAAACTTCCCTAAATTTACTGAAATCAGTTTTCTTAAAGTCTGGAATGCATGTGTGACTATGCTTGGCTTTCCCTTTCTTCTGTATAATAAACTCTAGGAAAACATGGTCACTTCCACCTAAGGATCCTGCCAGTTCCACTCTATTAACCAGGTCAGCATTGTTGGTTAGGATGAGATCTAAAATAGTTGTGTTCCCCTTGTTGCCTTGTCCATCTTCTCGATCTGGTATTCTTGGCAGAGTTTGACTTCCAACAAATGTCAGGATATTTAAAATCCCCCATTACTACTATATCTCTCCTTTCTGAATGTTTTGTCATCTGTTCCAGCAAGGCGTCATCCAAGCTCTCAGTCTGGCTTGGGGGCCTGTAGTAGACCCCCGCAATGACATCATTGTTGTTTCTCTCCCCTTTAATTTCTACCCAGACGGCTTCCAGGATTTAAGTTATTCACAGATGTAAATGTCTCTGACATATATTGCTGGTACTCCTCCTTTCCTGTTTGGTCTGTTTCTCTGAAATAGGTTATACCCCTCTATTACTACATTCTAGTAATGACACTCATCCTACTGTTACCCTGTGACTTGGGGGTCCCGGAAGGGGCACCCAAATAACCAAAACGAACACAACAAGATGGGGAAATTAGCTGGAGCACTCTCTTGGCTAACGAGAGGCAGGGTAACTTAGCAGGCATCTTTTACCCAATGTATACAGCGTCAGATCATTGAGCAGTCAGACAGTTCAGACTAACAACAATATTAAACAATTATTAAGAAAAACGCAGCCTCACTACTAAATAGGAAATGGAAAAGAGAGTTTTGGGGAATGGGTGATACGCCACCTTTCTCATAGTCCTGAAGAAAGCCAATTGGAGAGAAGGAAACCCGGTGTGGCGGCCGAAGGGAGCTCGCAGAAGAAGCGGCAGCAAGGCGGGATGGAAGTCCAGTGAAGTCCGAGCGTTCCAGTGAGAGATCCGAGCATTCCAAAGAGCTCTTGGAACTGGGGGGTTTTATGGGGAAAGAATGACCATAGGCTAGCCTGGTCTTGGGTGAAAACAATGAGTTTTGGGCTGGAGACAATGTCTCCGAAGGTCAGAATTTACATGATTGAGTTATGGACCGAATTGACAATAGTATGGCCAGTATGTAGATGCGGCTAGCTTGGCAGTTTAAGCACTTAGCTCACCAGGGTGCCCTCTCGGGGCAGAGGTCTCTTTGTTTTAATACGCATCTATAATGAAGGTGTTTGTTTTGGGAGGTCCCCTAAAGCTGATCTGGCAGTTTCTGGCTTGCCTTGGTATGAACAAATGTAATAGCCATGCCTAGCTTCACGCTTGTTCGGTGGCCTCACAAACACTTGGCTGGTGGCAGAGCAGGGCCGAATTATGATATCAAAATGATATCTAAAGGTTACCAAAGGCCAGGCTAGTTCACGGTGGTAACACTACCAGGTTTCAGTGATGCCTATCATATCATATTTACTTTGGTGTGCTAAAAGTTCAAGTTCATTCGGTATTTCTTATGGTCTGTGCCTTAGTGTAGCGGCATCTGAGACCACAGGTCACTCCCCCTAGCTGCTTATTTAGGTATCATTCCCTCCTACTGTTGGGTTCTTGTAAACCATACCACCACAAAACACAACCAGTCTTATCTGATTTTGGAAGTCAGATGGTCTCCAGGTAAGGCTGGGGGAAAAAACTGCCTGACACCTGGGAGAGACACTGATAGTCAACGTTGACAGAATTGGGCTGGATGCACCAATAAACTGACTCAGTATAAGGCAGATTTCTGTGTTCTCATGACATAACCATTTAGCAGAAAAGCCTTGCAGGGAGCTGAAATGTATTACAACCACATTCTTGCAAAATTTTGATTTTTCCTAATTGAGGAGGAAAAAATAAAAGAACTCTAATTTTCACTTCAAGTGAAGTTTTTGGCGAAAATTCTAGGTATGGGGCACAGAAGAATCAACTGATTATAGTATCAGATTTTTTTTCCCAAGCAGAAGAACAGCAAAGGCTGATAAAAGTGCCTCTGATTCTCTTCTTCAGGCAACTGAAGAATCATTCAGATATATCTGCCCATGATAATTCCAACAAAAAATTATTTAACCCCTCCCCACAAACTAAAGACCTTTTTTCACTGAAGAAAGCTCTGCAGGTGATTTCGTCTCCTGGCAAAGAACATTCACTTAGACACAGGAGGGTTGCTGGTTATGCAACCTTCTTGCACAGTGTAGCTATCAACTCACATCATGTGCTTGTGTTATGTGGCCTGGAAATAATTCAGTAGAAAAGGATGGGCTTATTTCTTCTATCAATCAACCGCATTTTCTTTTTAAAAAAGCCAATCAGTTCTGCATTTACATTTGATATAAATAAGATTATATAAAGCTGTTGTAAACTCAAACACTTCTCATGTGGATTTTTCATACATTAAAGCTGCTTTCTCTCATAGCAGTAATCAGTCACGATGACACCCCTCATCCAGATGGAAACCAGGGTGATTTAGGGTGAAACTAGACATGATATTAAGTGCATTTTTGTGTTTAACAAGTACCTAATTTTAAAACCCAAACTGTAGTGTTTGGTTTAGCTTTTGGAAATAATCCACACAGTATCCAGTGCTGAAGACTGTGATCTGTGCTGTCCTTTTCAGACACTGTGAGAACTATGGTGTTCAGTGCTCTTGCGTGTATAAGATTTCCAGTATGCAGAAAATTAGTATCTTAGGGAAACAGGATTAGGTGGTTTTCTACATGCAGAGAGTTTTCTTTTTAATATAAAATAGAATTAGAAATATAGAACCATTTGTCACTGTACAGTGAAATGGGGTTTCCTCTAGTTAGTGCTTTGTTTCATCAGTAGCTTCATGGCAGACAGAAAACTGAAAGGTTTAGTGTTCTCCACTGCTGTATTTCCATAAAGTTGGAAATTCGGAGTTCTAAAATGCATAGGATTTTATGTCATGGGATTATTGCACAATGAGGTAAGACTGAAGATAGGATGAGCATAGGCAGGAGTGTAGCAGGCAAATTGAGGGCATTGCTCCCTAAATAAGAATTCTTCTCTCCCAATTTCCTTCTGTCTCCAAATTTCTAGCATTGGACTAATATAAAAAAGCAGGTGAACATTTATAAATACAGTTGTTAACCCAAAAGGTGAGTAACTCAGATGTCCACCTGTGGTGTCAATGCCTCTGTGGAATGATAGGGAATTGTTCACATGAGGTGGAGGTAACCTTCAGTATCTTTCCACCTATGTATACCAGTACTAATGTAGGGACACCAGTTGGCATTTCAAAGAATGTTTTATTGGGGAAAATCAGAAGCACATGGAAGATTCAAGCAGTCGCAAAACCACACAAGGGTAACCAAAGGAAAAATTGGATAGCAAGAAATTGGGGCAAAGTGGCTGATATTTGCCTATCCTGCAGAGAAGAGAGGAAGCGATGTGACTCAGACTAGGGATGGAAAATATCTGGGCAGGTGAGGAAACAAAGGAGAGTTTCAGTGGGAAGAGGAGACAGATTGATGACCATCAGTTGCTCTATTGAGACTACTTTATGTGCTATTGAGTCATTGAGGGGATTAGCTCGTCCTGACTGATAGGACCTGGCCATGCTCTGAGGTCCCATCTGACCTAGTTTTGCTCATTTGCAGCCAGTCCTCATTGCCAGCATGGGTTTTCAACCACAACAGTGCATGATTTATATTTTCTATGCCGAACAAATAATGTTCATTCCCAATTATATTAAATCATGAAGTGGGGGTGTATGTCATGGTAACACAGTTTAGGCATCTAAAGTAAAGGAGCAGGTAAAGTTATCAAAGGAATAAAAAGATAGCAAATATAAGAGTTCTAGGTGTAAATGATTTTTAATTGCTCACTCTTTGCAATGCTAGAAGTGTGGAGATGGAAGAAAAATTCCATGGAGGGGCAGAATTCTTATTTTTGGGGAGCATGCTTTCATTTTGCCTCCTCACCCATAACTATACTTCTGGGCAGATAAAGTTGGCAACTAATGAAAATACACATTCTTGTGACTTTAACAGAGGCTTTGTATGCAAAAATCAGCCAATGAAATTTTTCATGGGAGGTGTGTCAGCTGAACATCATTGCCTACAAATTGCTGAATATGTAAGTGCCAGTTTCACAGGCTGATCAGCACTGTATATTAAATGAGGTGTTTTAGTCTTGTAACGCTGTGGAGATTTCAGCCTCAGTCTTCAAATAAAATTCAGTTCCAGAGTCAGTTATATTCATGAGTAATTTCTATGCTTCTGTGTGATTACAGGAATAGTAAGCAGATGTAAGTGTGGAGTACACACAATCTGGCCTCTACTGCTGCTAGTTTTGTATCCAGTTTATCTAATGATTGTGCTCTTTAAAATCAAGAAATGCTTGCTGCTGCCTAGGAAAAGAAATATAATTTGAAAATAATCCAGTGACTGACTGTGTTTCATGGCTTTGAGAATTAATTGTGAACACAGCAGAGCTCGATTTTTGGAAATAAGCAATAAAAATAAAACTCAATAGACTGGGAGAACATCCAAGAATAATAAAAGAGCTATGATAAATGGAGAAGATACTTATAGAGTTACCAACCAATTAAATAAGCTCTTTTGCTTTTAAAGGATGAAATGTTTATAGGAGAGCCACCAAGGTGATCTTTCGGAATACATGAAATCAGACAAAAGACAGAATGAATAGAGTTTAGGAAGAAAAGGCATGTTGAGAAGCATGTGTATGTTTTGCACACTAACATTTCACAGATGAAAACCAGGACATATGTGGTTAAATAACATCTGAGTGAGGTCAAGATGGCAAAAGTTATTAATGAGGAAGAATGCATGAGCTAAAAGAAGCTGCAGCAGTTTGCTTTTGCCTGAGTCTACCACGAAGGGCAAGAAGAGCTATCCCTGTCTACTCTACCATGGGCAGGAAGACTTTGTGAAGTTCTCACTGTGGAGGAGCCCAACTGCATGCTGGACAAAAGATGTTTCCCCTCTTCTGCTGCCAGGCTATCCCAGTGCCAAAGGTGTGAAATGATGCTTAGCAGTGGCAATAGACAATACAGAGACACAGGGAGGAAAGGACCTTGAGCAAAGTGTAGCTTGTGATGGAGAGAGTATAAGATGAATTCAGCAAGGGAGATGTCACATCTGAAGGCAGAGAGGTACAGAATTTAAAAGTTAAGACTACAGCCTTGAATGACAGAAAGTGTGCCAGGAAGTCAGTATCAAGACTTCAGGAGAAGACTGACACGGTCATCTGATGGAAATATCAATTCACTTGAACCTGATGTTGACTGTTCATAATTCAGGCTGCAATGACACAGCCAGTACTTTTGAGAAATATAATGGATCATACTGTAATTCAAGCTGCCAGGAATGATAGACAAGACCGATATGTAGTTTCTGATTACTAAAGTTAATAAATACTGCATGGGAACAGCAGATGTTTGTTATGAACATTTCTTTGCGTGTATGTGTGTATTTCATCTATCTTTAGTCAATAAAGGTAGCACTTGCTCAGCAATTTGTTTGTCATTTATGCCTTTGGAAGCATGAGCTGCTAGATAGTAAAAAAACCAGCTTCTATCCCAGTATACCATATGTTCCCTCTTTCCCATAATTCAGTGCAATAAACTAGATAGATAGCTTTATGACTGAAAGATTTTGTTAGTCATTTTGAATTCAAGAATGCATTCTATCCAATATAGGAGCTGACTATAGTCTTCCCAAGAATTCTGATTCTCATCATTTTTGTGTTCCTTTATGAAAGCCTTCCACAACCTGGTACCAAATGTGTTGGATGGCACTATGTTAACTATTCCCTTCATTTCTATTCATCATGGCCCACCACAGGGAATATGGAAGATACCAAACGGGAGAAGGCTGGTCCAGGACCTGAAAGGCTCTGGTTCAGATCTCCAGCCAGTCCTGAAGCTCACTGGCTGACTTTGGACCAACCAGTAGCTCTCTGTGTAACATACTCCACAGGGCTGTAGTGGTAATTAAAATTCAGAAAGAATCATGTACACCGAACTCCTTCAAGGAGGAACAGGCTGTATATGTAGAGCAATACATTTCATATTCTTATAATTTTTGTGTACAGCTCTTAGTGCAAGCTGGCTGGCTTCTTAAATACTTCTAACAGCTAGGTTTCATAAATCATTTATAACAATAAATGCTGTAACCCCCTCCTCAACTTTACCCAATTTCTGGGTCATGCAGTTATAGATGTTATTAAATAAATGTAATAGAGGAGTGCATTTATTCTTTTTCAAAGCAAAGGGGATGAAATCTCAGTCCCCAGCATGAGCTACGTAAAGTCAGATTACAAATATTTTGATCCTGTCTCATTCTTACTCTCTTATTTCTGTTCTGCTTTCTTCTGCTTGCTTCTTTTATTCTGCTTGTTATTTTATTCAAATAAATGTTTACTTGTTTCTGCATTGGTTAAAAATATCTTTTTCAAATCTCTGCTATATAAAAGCCAAAGCTTGCGAGTGATCGTGTCTGTTTGTCTGCGTCAGGCAGGCAAAGACCTCATATGATTGGCTGTGTTGACGAGAGGACCACATATGACTGGCTGGCTGAGAAGATTCTATAGAATCCTGGGGTTGGCAGTTCAGGGAGGGGCCTTTAGAATTCTCAGCCCGAGAGCTCTGAATAGGCTGGTTGCTATGGAGATGAGGCATAGCAGCAAGTCCCCTCATGAACCCAATCTCTGTATGTTAAGAACTCTGAATACATACTGGATTGGGGAATATCAGCAAAAGTTACAGGTCCTAAACAACACAGTTTGAGGAATTAGAGACACAGGATCTCAAATCTGTGTATTTCAACTGCATCTAACTCCTAAAGTAAGATAAGGTAATTCCTAATTCCTAACATGTGTTACCTATGAGAAATTAAAATCCCAGGCAATGCTGGGTAAATTGTCAGCAAAATGTCATGCCCAAAATATAGCAGAGATTGCTCCCACAGCTTTGGGAGCGTGCCCAGCAGCAGAGAATACCTTAGCAGCAATGCACTGTAGCCAGGAAAAACTCACCCACACCAATTGTTTTCTTCCATCATTGCGTTACAATGTGTACATATTTACAAGAATCTCCAGAAGTCATTCCAGCATCCCTCTGCTTGCTGTTTCTGACAGAGCCTCCAGCAGACAAGTCAGGCACCATGTGCACTTGTTGGCTAGCTCTCAGCTATATTTATACTCACACTAGCTGATGCAATTCTGCCAACTTTTGCATTCTCCCCATACCTGATGCAACCTTCTCCCCTGGTTGCTCATCAGCATGAATCAGCATGACTCAGCTGAAGTCACATGGTTTTCCACAGGTGCACTTAATAACCCACATCACAAAGTATTTTTCTACAGGTTTGGTCCAACCTTTAATAAATATCCTAGTTCATTATAAAAAGTATTTAGCAATATATGCATTTTTAGGTTCCAGATTATTTTTCATCTTTCTTGTCATTCTGTTCCCTTCCTCATTCTTTGAGTCCTTCTGTAAGTATATGCCAGTGTCATCAATACCCTCTTCCATTTGTTCCTCTCTTCTCTCTTGCTCTCACTTTAATTTGTCACAGGTCATTTCCGCACTACACTGTTACAGTACTATTATTCCACTTTCAACATCCTCTGAAATTCTGGGGTTTGCAGTTTACTGAGGCCAAAGAGACCTCTCCCTAAACTGCAAACTGCAGGATTTCTTAGGATGTTGAAAATGGAATAATAGCACTGTAACAGCGTAGTGCAGAAATGGCCTCAGTCTCTGTCCCTTTTTTCTTTATTTCCTTTAGTCTTAAAATTGGATTTACTCCAATCTAAAAGATTTCAACCAGGATACACCCATTGAATCAATGAAACGAATGTAAGTTTTGACCTACCAATTTTTCCATTGATTTGGTGGGTTTGCTAACACGGTAAGCTTTCGAGTGAGGTTGTGTGCATTGCTTCATTTGTACGGTGCTTATATTGTACGTGGTGGATGGGAATGTCTGATCTTCCAGATGTTGTAGGATCCTACAATCTCTTGCAATTTGTAGTGCTGGCTAAGGCTGGTGGAAATGGAAGTCAAGCAGACACCTGGATGGCCGCACATGCCCCATTCCTAATATATGCACTCAAAAGAATTATCTATGCTTCCTCTGCCTTCACTTCCTTCCAATTTCATCTGGTTCTCCTGTGCCTATTTATGAAATTCCAAGCACCTTGGAGGAGAGCTCTGTTTCTCATTATTTTTGAAGTTCCAAAGACTGTTTCATTCTGAAAAACAAAAACAAAAACCCAACCCTCAGCAGTAGTAGTAGTGATAGTAATACCAAGTAGACATTTTAGATTCCAGCACTTTAAATGTGTGGTAAGAAATAATATTCTTGGGCTGAAATTCAGAATTAGACCTACAGCTATGTAACCTGGACTCATGCATCTGTAAGGGATCTGTGTTCATGGTTCCTATATTGTTATAATCATGACACTATTGCCACAATTGTAACTGCTCTCTCCAAACCTACTTTACTCATTATCACTTGCACAGAGAGAAGGAGGGTCTGTTCGACTGGTGATTGAGGCATGGTAGATGATTTTTCCACCCCTGTCCTGCCATTCAATGAGGCTGCAACAATCAGAAGTAGGACCCCCATTGCCTTCCCTGCACAGCTTCACCGGCTGGTAGGAGGGAGGTGGAAACACCATCTGCCCATGCCCTGATCACCAGGAGAATGAACCCCCTTCTGCCTGCATGGCTAATGCCTGATAAAGTAGGTTTGCATGGGTCAGGCTGGAGAATGTTACTTATGCAATTAATTAGCTATGTAACTAAGTAGCCCGTGTAGAGTTCTGGACTTCGTTTTCAATCTCACATTTGGGGTATGCATAAGGGGGCGTGCATAAGATCTACTGTGCATTAAATGAATACAGTGCTGGGGCACAGGGCCATGGAGACAAGCCCTGTTGGGAATGTGTGCCACTGCTGTGGTACCAAATAAATGGTTAAGAAAGAGTTTTCTACATATGCAAAACTACACATGATTTTCATCTTGGTGTGGTCTTCCAGTAAAAATCAATTTACAGATTTTAAAGCAATTTAAAATTTAAAACATTCAAAATAATTTAAACTGATCAACAGTGAATTAAACTTCAAAGGTTAAAACAGACTTACTGAAAAGTAAAAAGGTTTTGGACTTGATCAATTACATTGCAAAAGCTTTAATAAAAAGCTGTGTTTTTACCTGGTACTGGATTGAATTTAGTGTTAGCGTCAATCCAGCCTCAGAGGCAAATGTATTCCACAAACTGGGCACTACAGTTGAGAAAGCCCTCTTATATGACCTACCACAGTGTATTGCTCCAACTGGTTGGACACAGAGGAAGGACTTCAAAGCAAACCTCTGTCCTCAGGCAGGTTAATACAAGGAGCAGCTCTCAAGTTTCGAGGTCAAAGTTATTCAGGGATCCATCACAATCCTGTGCTGATGAAGCGTAGAAGGAGAAGCAAAGAGTTTAGATGGAGAGTAAATGAATCCTTAATTCTGAATGAGGAAGATTCTCCTAGGATATGTGACAGGAACCAATATTAATTTTAACCTTCGATCCACTACCCATAGCTCAGCTGCCTACGTGTCCCTCTAGTAGATCTCTGTGGCTCACTGTTATTTAATATAAAGAATAATACTTCTCAAGTGGGGGCTGCAAGGTGGGGTAATACCCTGCTGGCCAAAATCACAGACTCCATTGCTCAAAACAGCTGACTGGGTATTGAGCTAGGCTTCTGGGACATTTATGAGTGTGGCAATAATATTATGATAATAAATGTGAATATGAAGCATTACATAGCTATAAGTTATGGCATCATAACTGATGCCAGCTTCCCTTATCCCCCTAGTAATGATCCTGTGGGCTCCCCTCCCACTAAAATAGTGTTGTCCTAAAAATGCTATTGAATCAGGATTGCTCTCTCTGCTTTTGCACCTTTGGAACCATTCTGGGATTACAGTGTTTCACGCAAGCATTTGGGACTGCTCACCCACTAACTCCTCCAAGAAATTATCCCTACCTCCTTTCTTAGTTTGTCACACTGTCTCTCTCTCTCTTTCACACACACATAGAAAGAGAGATAGAGGGAGAGAGATGCCTCCCCAAATGTACATGAAAAGTTTTACATATAAAAAATCTTTTATTCTGGGAGTGGAGAGGTGCTATCCTAATTTGGATAGACCAGGCTTCTGGCTTCAGACTTCACTAATCACTGGTAGATGAAAGCCAGCAGCTACTGATCTATCTATCTCATCAATACTGGCTTCCATCTGCGAGCAATTAGTTAAGTCTGAAGCTAGAGGAAAGCAAAAATTAATGGATTAATAAAATAAATTCTTTTTGAAAACTGTTAAGACTCTTTTCCACTTCTGTGTCCAGATGCACACGTGTGTGTGTGTGTGTGTGTGTGTGAGAGAGAGAGAGAGAATGAGAGAGACACACACTCTGGAAAAGTAGTGGAAAAGGAGGCAGAGTGGGGAACCAATGAACAAAGTTTTGGTTTCCTTGACAAGCAGTCATTTGGCAATGAATTTTTTATATAGAGAAAAAAAGTTTTAAACTTTCTCAGTTACTTTGATAATTGAAAGGAAACCACATTGAACCCCCCCTTCTCTCCCTTAATTACTGGAGGTGGGCTGATGTTTCCCCATTCACAGCACATCCAGTGAATACTCCTTGACCACCCAAAATTAACGTAAAAGCACAATTGAACTTCTACACATGAAATCATAGCACAACAGAAGCAGGAAATGAGGTCATTAACAGATTTCTGGTGTTTAAAAAAAAGGAATGCTTTTCAAATGGTCTACCATTGAAGAACAGCAGAAGAGGAATGACATCATATGATAAGTCCCAGCCAAAGAAACTATTATCTAGCTGTAAGTGCAGAATTTCCTGCCTCATGTGATAAAACCCTTGGAATGAGAGGCAAAGAGGGAAATGGGAAAAGGTCATGGAACACACTGCAGTGAGCAGACATGAGAGTAGGAAGGAGGGGAGAGGGAGAAAAAGTAGGATTGGGGTATTAATTATGCTGTCCAAACCTGTCCTTTTCCTTGCTTAAATTCTACAGCTCCATGAATTCTCACAGGGATTTGTTGAGTCAAAATTATTTTTCAGCACCTTTTTGGAGTGAGGGATGAGCATAATTTCTCTTGAAATGTGATAATCAAAATCTCTGTGACGAAAAGGCCCCAAGGCAATTCAAGTCATTTAAAAACATATCTTGCAAAATCTGATTTGTGCGGTGCTCATTCCAAAGGCAAATTCATGTCTAACTTGCCTCGTAATTGTTAGCATGGCATAGAATTTCAATCAATTATAAGTTTTCTAAAGGGCAAGATAGGTTCTTTGTACCACATTTCTGACATCACTTCTGGTTGCACAGTGTGCACATTTTCTCTTCTACTTTTAAGTCCACACTCTTTTTGGTTTCATTGAAATGTTTCATTTTGAACTGCATTATTATCTTGTATTTTTAATTGTTTGTAAGCCACATTAATAGTCAAGGGACAGAACGGTGGACCAGAAATGCACCTAAATAAAAACTTTTATTGAAATACAATGACCATGAGTATATCTGCAGCACAATCTTTCAGTATTTTGCTACCACTTTGCCTGCTTTGTCTCCATTCTACCGAATTCCAGATTTGCAATTTTGTGAGGTACTTGGACTGGAGTTCTGAGAAACTGAACTTGTAAACTAGATTTCTCTCACAAAGGATTCAAAGTATATCACCAAACTACAAATCCCAGGATTCTGTAGGAATGAGACATGGCAATTAAAGTGGTAGCAAACTGCTGCATCTGTCTAATGTACTGTATACTCCACAGACTACATACACTTAACAGCTATTTTACTTGTGATGGATATGTATTACTGCAACATCTACAACAGATCCATTTCTTGATCCAAGCCAGGTTTGTTGGAATGCCTTGAACTGGGTGGAACTGCTTCAGAAAACTACAACATTTGGCCTGTGGACCTGGAAAGGAAAGAAACCACAGAACAATAAATCCTGTATCTTGTAAGTGTCTGAAGAGCTTATAGTTTCTTAGGTGTCCAAACACAACAGTTGAGCTTATATGCTCTTGATCTCATTAAATAAGTGTGGGCTTTCCATAAGCATTTGTCTGGCCCCTCTGGGAACAGAATGCTGGACTAAATAAGCCATTGCTTAGATCAAGCAACTGTCCGTATCTGTTCCATTTCTATGAATTGCTTTTGGACCACTTCACTCTTCTAATGCTTGTACATATTTATATAGATAGCACAGCAAAACTCTCCTTGATAACAGTGGCTGAAATCCTACATTGTATTTATAAGGTGTCAATCTCCATTTATGTAGTTACATGAAGGTTATTCTATGCTGTTCTTCTCATGAATACTTACATAATGCAACCATGTATTGTCTGTTTATTGTCTGATTGTGCACTGAAGAATGCAAAGTGGTTGTTTCTGCAAGTTCAGTGAACAAAGTGGGAGACTGACGGAACTAACAAATTGTTAAGCAACATCCCAGAAAGTGCATCTGCATGGCTGGAGTCCTGTTGGTTAATCCCAACTAGAACAGACCTATTGAAAAAACTGTTGACTGGTGAGTCAATGTGTAGGTAAGTCCAATAGATTCAATGACACTAGTCTAGTTAGGACCAACAGTGTGCTTTAGGATCATGTGAAATTTTGCTTATGCAACTGTGAGCTGAATATGTCCATTGTACAACAGTAAATAAATAAATATAAAAAAAATAGAACCATGTGTTAAGAGGAACTTAATATGTGTATGACACAACAAAATTTAGGTCATTCTGGTTTTTCCCATGTGGTTGATAACACTAAAAGGGGGAATTACTTGAAGGGGCTTGTTGATTTTTTTGATTACTCACTGTGAAAATCAGAGAACTCTAGATTGCATAAATAACCACATGAAACAAACAGACAGAGAATTGTACTGAGACCTTCTAACAGACATTATGTTAGGCTCTGTTCCAGGGTATTTTTTTTCCTACAGACATTTGCTGACCAGCAAAAAGACTATGAGACATTTGCTAATTTCCAAACAATGTTTAAATTGCACATTGGAAAGATGTGGTATTTCTTTCCCAATAATCATGCTGAGATTTCATGTTTTGCTCCTACCTTTTTATCATTTGAGGCCTCTTAATTGCTGGAGCATGTGATCCCTGCATCCCCCAGGGGAACCTTCCCAACATGGAATTGGTTTTTTGGACTCTTCACTGCCCCATTGATCACTGCTGTAATAGTGATCACAGTGATGGGTTACTGGGCTCCCAAGTCCATGTTCCTACTGGCATCAGATAAACACAAGAAGTGGTCTTATACCAGTATTGATATATCCAAACCAGTTCTGTTTTCTTAAACTAGAAGTAGTTCTTCAAGATCTTCAACAGAGATTATCATCTTCCACCTGACCTCATGCATTGGAGATTTAAGAGCCTCAGCCTGGGATCTTCTGTGAGTAAAGTCTGTGCTCAGTCATTGAGCTATAGCCCATCCCATGGTGTGGAACTATCTTTGGGGTACAGAAGCTCTTGATATGATGGCAGTAATCCACAAAATAAGATGAAGTACTTACTGCTTTCTGGGATATGTATGTGGTATGTGTCACATATTTGGGGAACTTGTTTTCAGCAGTAGCCCTGATAAAAAAAAACTAACGTGCTATATCCCTATTTCATTTGTCATGAAGATGTCATTAATTCTGGATAAATTTAAGCCTAAGTGTTCAGATGGCAAATGTCAACTTTTCATTTCAGTGTTCTTTAGTTATTAGCAGTGACCAGGACAGTCTGTGCTGTCCAGGTGACTGCTTGGATTTGTGACATCATTCTTTCTGGGCTAGGATTACATTAGCTGCACAGGCTCTCAACCTTGAAGCAAAATGTGAGTTCATTGTATAACCTCAACTGCCCTCCAATCTCGAACAAAAAGGTTTTCCCTGTAGGTGCACAACAGACGATTGCTATTCAGCAAGGGAAGTCAAAAATGTCATTTTACATCAGTCACACAAATGCAGTCACTTGCTCACCTTCCTCTTGGCTAGAAGGAAAATACAAGAATCTTCTGGACAGGAGTGATGCTCAATAAAGGGAACAATGGCAGAAAATGACCATGAAAGGGTGGAATGAATTCTTAATGAAAAGGAAATAGTGAGTGTGAATCTCATCTATAGCCATCAGCTGGAAGTGTTAAGGTCTAGTATTTGTGGAAGCAAAGTTCAAAAAGCAAGAAAAAATGAAGCATCAGAGTTGGTATACTGGGAACATGCAGTACTGTATATTTATGGTACACCTGAGAAGACTCTGAGATGGTGCAGGACTGTGTTTCCACCCTCCAGTGGCAGCAACAGCCAGTGTCTTCCACGTTAGTGAGAGGGTGGCTCTATTCTAAGTTTTTGTCTGAACATTACAGGAGCTGCCTGAGATGCTGGTGTTACCGTAGTTTCTAGTCTGGGCTTGTGGTATATTAGATATCACTTGATATCAATAATTTGGCCTTCTTTACCCGTTTCTCTCCACGTGCTTGCGAGGCCCCCGGACAAGCACGCGCATAGGCATGGCCGAAAATAGCTGAACCACTCCAGGCTGGCCAGTATTTGCCAGACTGCCGCTTTAGGAGACTTCAAGGCAAGTACTCTTTAAGATCACATTAAGTATGCACGCTGTTTACAATAGATCCCCTGCCCTGAGCAGGCAGCTTGATGAGCCGAATACTCAACTGTCAAGCACTCTGCGTTTGCATACTGGCTACTCTATTGACAACTCTGTCATAACTCAATCATGAAAAATACTGACCTTTCGGAGGCTTTGTCTCCAGCCCGAAACCTATTGTATTGCCTGGGAACGGACTAGCCTAAGGGCACATTTTCCCCTATAAGACACCCTGACTTTGAGCGCTTCCTCAGATCGCTCTGACTTCCACCCTGCCTTGCTGTCGCTCCGTTTGACGAGCCTTCCCCTCAGCTCCTTGTGCTGAGAATCTCCTCTTCTACGGACCTTTTCTTCAGACTACCTGGGCTTCAGGACAGGTGTAGTATTTCCCATACAAAACCTCCTCTTAAAACCCTCTATCCAACTCCTACCTTTATTTTAATAGTTCTCTGTGTGAGTGTGGTTGCATACACGTGTTTGACTGTGGTGTACATCAATAAAGAAAACAATAATTATTTACTTCTGTTTGCTCCTTGACTTGGCCTGACCCCGTATACATTGGGTTCAAGATCTCACTAGGTTGCCCTGCCTCTCGTATTGCTAGCTTGTGCTCTGCTAATTCTCTTCCCCATTGTGAGCACATTTAGGTTTCCCTCCCGGGACCCCAGAAATCAGGGTAACACTGGGCCTATTTTTCAGGTAGGATTTAGCACTTTGGATAGCTTCTTTTATAGGAGACCCAGCACGGTGTAGTGGTTTGAACATTGGACTTAGACTGTGGAGACTTGAGTTTGTATCCCTGCTCAGCTATGGAAACCCCCTAGGTGATCTTGGGTAAGTCACACTCTCTCAGCCTCAGAGGAAGGCAAAGGCAAACCCCCTCTGTACAAATCTTGCCAAGAAAATCTTGTGACAAACTGTCCTCAGGGTTACCATATGTCAGAAATGACTTGAAGGTATGCAATAACAGCAATAGTTTATCTATAGTTCATTCAAACCTGGAGCAGATCCATTGCTTCCCTGATATGCAAGCTGCCTGCTGCCAACAGTAGGGTGTCTTTTCAGTCTGCAACTGCTCCTCAGGTCCTCTTTCTAATCCTAGCCTTGAGTTTGGGATTTTGTAACTCCTCCTATTGCTCATTTTTAACAATCTTCTGCTGCTTGTATTTGTTATATGCAATGGAGACTGATGGCTTCCCTGACAAGAGGACAATGAGTGCAATCCAGGCTTTAATTTAAACTTTATAGGAGTCTAGCATATTTACCCAGCGTTGCTTAGGATTTTATTTTCTTATAGGTAACACTTGTTAGAAATACCTTAGGAATTGCCTTATCTTACTTTAGGAATTAGATGTGGTTGTGTTGTGGCCAGGAAAGAGACGAAGACCAGGTTTCCAGGGAAAATCAAAAAGCCTTTCTTTATTGTTAACAATTTACTTGTGCAAGGATGACAAATATTCAGGAATTGTCGTGTCGATTAATTGAGGTAGCATCACTATATACTTTTTGCCTTCTATGTCAGCAATCAATCATTCATTTAGCCTGCCCATCACTGGAGAAAAAGATCTTTAGTTAACTTTCCCATTACATCATTGACTGGCACAGAGGAGAACAAAGAGCTAGTTAGAAAATGATACAAAATGATAGCAGAGAGTATGCTTAACTCCTTCTTAATTCCCAGACCTCTGAGTGTTGCAAGGCCATTCCCTAAAATTTGAGATAAGACAAAGACATCTGCAATTTACTCAGAGACACAATTCAATTCGCTTATTTTTCCTATTCAAGTGGCATTGGATTTAACCCCTTCAGTTGAAATACACAGATTTGATATCCTGTTTCTCTCATTCCCCAATATATCTTGTCCAGTACCTGTAGCTTCTCCCTATATTCCCCAATCCAATCTGTATTTAGAGTTATTAACATGCAGAGGTTCAGTTTCTGAGGGAATACACTGTCCTCTTCTTTCTTGCTGCTAGGTCTCATCTCCATAGCAACTGGCCTGAGGCTCAAGAGCTCTCTGGCTGAGAATTCTAAAGGCCCCTCCCTAAACTGCCAAC
This sequence comes from Iguana delicatissima, assembly GCA_948472985.1. Classification (NCBI taxonomy): domain Eukaryota; kingdom Metazoa; phylum Chordata; class Lepidosauria; order Squamata; family Iguanidae; genus Iguana; species Iguana delicatissima. Next base: position 382,999 of record CAOKZL010001289.1, read on the forward strand.
CCCAGGATTCCACAGAATCTTCACAGGCAGCTAATCATATGAGGTCTTCTTGCATGACAGCCAATCATATGAGATCTTCACCTGCCTGACATAGACAAGTTCACAGACTTTGACTTTTATATATTAGATATCCAAGGTTCTGAACCTATCTCCAATATAATTCCAGTACCGTGGATATCGTCTTTAAAAGCTAAGGTAAAATGTGGAGTAGATTCGCCATTCCACTATCATGGAGACCACTACCTGCACAGTTTATAAGGAAACTCCCCCAAGACTATCTTTCCATGGCTACTCTAGAATGTTAGCCTTCTGCATAGCTATTCAGAAATGAGTCAGAAGTAGTTCAAACTATTTTGCCATATGAAAGGCAGGATCACATACCATCCATAAGTCACAAACAGTTGTCTTCTTTAACAGTATAATGTAATGTTATTAAAACGTCTAGGGAAATGGACAACAAAGCCAAGACAAAACAGCAGATCTTTCAGGTTCATGTTTTTGAATTCACCAGGAAATTCATTTCTTAGAACATAAAGACATAACCTATTAAGCTGGCAGGATATTACTCAACTTTTAAAAGTTCAAATGCTTTAATATCAGAATTCTGTCACAAGTTTTCTATCAATTATGTACTGCAAACTAATTGCTCAGGCCAAATATACCACTACTGGACTGAAAAATGTTTGGGAACGAGATCCAGGTATCTCTGTGTCTGAAAAATACTGGACTAAAATTTGGAAAATCACACTAATGAAATCAATGTTGACAAAACAAAATGGGAAACAACCATAAGTGGCATCTTACGATGGTGAGGACTGATCATATTACATCTCACAGCTCAAATTTTTGTTGGGGACGTTGTGGAAATACAGGTACGTACCTGCAGATGTGGTGGGAATATATCTATGAGATTTGGAGATAAATATAATCTGAAATATGTGTAATTACTAAAAACATGATGAATTTGGAAATAGATCTTACTCATTTAAAGACATTTTTCAGGGACAAATTTTAAAATTGTCCAACAAAGACCTTATCCCCTTCTTGTTATTAGTGGCTAGACAAGAAATAACCAAAACCTAAAAGGTAGTCACGTGATCATCTTTGAATAGCTGGTATCACTGTGTTTGAGCTCTAGCACTTTCAGAGAAGCTAACACATAAGTTATGGCAACAACTAACATAAAAAGACTCAAGTCATTTGAAGCAACTTGGTTTATTTTAATTCATTATGCAATCCATGAATCAGATTATCTTTGTTGCCCTCTCACATCACAAGGACATATCTAGAGAAACATATTTGAATAATTATAAACTCAAACCTACTCTTGCAGAAATAAAGAATAACCATCTCATGATTTTGTAACTGTGTTCTCCTCCCATTTGGGCTGTTTATATGGTATTATTGTGTTCTTTTTATATTGTATTTTTAACTTTAATTTAAAAAACCTAAAGGTCAAGTCTTAATGTAAATTCATAATAAATTCATATTATAAATTTATTATATTCTATATGAATTATATATTCTACTACAGATTTATGCTGAATTAAACACCAACAAGTTAAAGGACATTTCTGCACTACACTGTTATAGTGCTGCTATTCCACTTTCAACATCCTGTGGAATTCTGGAGTTTGTAGTTTACTGAGGGCAAAGAGCTCTCTGGCTGAGAATTCTAAATGCCCCTCCCTAAACTGCAAACCCCAGGATTCCATAGGAGGTTGAAAGTGGAATCATAGCACTATAACAGGCTAGTGCGGAAATGGCCAAGAGACTCACTCCCAGAAATGCATGTGGAAGATTACAGGCCAAATTGATTTTTTGAAAATAGTTCCCAAAGAAACTAAACTAAGTAGTTATTTCCCAAAGAAATAAAGTAACAAGTATGAGACAGAGCAAAGGTAATACATATTTCCTTTATAACTGATCATAGTGGGATATATTGACTTAGAAGCATAAAGCAGCAGTCATACACAGGCTTATTTGTGAATTTAGTGGGAATCTCTTTATCTTACTCTTGAGTAAACATGCATTCAGTTCTGTTGGAAGAATTAAAAACAATATTAATTTGGAATGCAAAGTCCATTTATCCCCATGCCAAACTGATTATCTTTCAAATCACTTTGAGTCGTATTTCTCTAGAGAATATGTCTTCATACCAGTTTGTGTTGGAGCTGATCACAACCTATCTACCCAAATAATATAGTGATGACAGATTTTTTAAATTATTATTATTGTTGTTGTTGTTGTTGTTGTTATGTTTTTATTTGCCACAAAATAATATAGTAAGTAAACAAAATTGTAGTCTAGGCAATTCTATGCAGGAGCAATTCATAATCAGCCACCATTAGAACTCCACCTATATGGGTCCAAGCACAAAGTGGTTGTGTTTAGACAGTCAAGTGTTGTATCTTGGTAGGAAGTATGTCATAGGCTGATCTTGATCTTAAACAAGCAGTGGTTGGTTATTTTCATGGATACTTGTCTATGTTAGTTTTCTACTCTCCTTCCCCACCATCTTTTCTCTCTCTTCTGTTTTCTCTTCCTTTCTACTACAATTTTTGTGGATTTTGATGTGTATACTATTTTAATTGGGAGTCATCTAAACATGCAAATTGAGAGAATACTACAAGACTCCCTCAGTGATCTTAGAGATCCTTTTTTTTTCAGAGTTACTTTTTTGAACTGTAATTTCCAGAATCATTTCAGCTAGCATGGCCACTGCCCTTCTAAAAGTTCTGGCTTTATATATATTGGTTGACACACTCATACCCATGCCCAGATCATTCTATTATAGGTATTGTGCTGTCAAAATATATTAGCATAAGTTCTTACAAGTTATGTCAATTATGGTCATAATATAAGAACTGAGGTGGAGAGGATGTCATCCACCCACTGCAAACCCTGAAAAATATAAACTCATTGCCATGCTCTAGCTGTTTTACAGCTGCTCTTTGATATACAACAAATGCCAGCTGGGCTTAACTTGCTAGTTAAATAAGTTTACAGCACTTTTCTGTTGATGGAGTGAGACAAAAAGGTCATGATTTTGAAGAAAAGCCAGCATCCAGGCAAAAGCCTCACTGCATGTATCAATCAAATTTACAAGGCTAGGGTTCTTTCTGAAGAGACATCTCTTTCTGGAGAATGTTGGATGTATGAGAGAAGAGAGAGGAAGAGTGAAAGTGGGTATAGGAAAGAGGTGGGCAAGTGTAGCCCATAGTCCTCCAGGGCCCACCAGGGTCTTTTTTTTTTTTTTTGGCCTTCAAATGTCCTTTAAGTGGTACTAGATATTTTTCCCACTTTGCTCCCCGCAGCAATTTTAGGTTCAGGAGAGGACTTTAAAAAAACCCAAGATGTGACCAGGAAGTGACTTCCTGGTCACTTCCAGTTATATATATAAAAAAGCCTCATCTGGGTCCAAAATGGCCTTGGGAAGGTGCTAAAAACTGGCGAAAATGTCTCTCTTACCCTCAAAGGATTTGGGGGGCAGCAAAACATTTTCTCCAATGCCCACCTAGCCTCTGCCAGCTGCAGTTTAAATGCTCTGTGATTCTAAGTCAGTTAATGATAACATAACAGGATGCCAACCATTGTTTTTTGTGCAAAGGCACTTTTGGTGCTAAAATGGGTGGTGGTGGTAAAAAGGAAAGGAAGAAAGAAAGAAAGAAAATCTCCCCAAGTGCCACCGTCCCCCAAATCCTGAAATATCTGACCATTTTCTTGATAGGGTATCTTAGTGTCTTGAGACACCCTGTCTCACCAAGAATGAGACAATTATTGAGTATTTTGAATATCTGTAGTTCCAAGCCAGTTTCCTCCAGGAATTTTAGCACTGTTCATGGATGGTTTAGATGTAATGCAAATATAGTTTATTGTTACAAGAATACACTATTCTAAGTCTTGGGTTTGCACATCTTGCCCATCCTATGGTGTGTCTGTAAGGATGCATTTGGAAACTTGCTTTGTTCTACACTAATCAAAAATGGCACACAAAACTGTGGTTAATTTGAAAAGTGAGAGCAGTTTCTGATCTCCTTATAGACAAATTGAAGAGAAGTGCAGGGCTGCCTTATCAATTAGGCATTTTAGGCACAGTGCCTAGGGCCTTTTGAAATTTTAGGGTCTACAAAACTGGATTTTATTTCCTACAAAAACATCTCTAGTAGTATGTTGAAGGGAGGCAGAGAGTTGAATACAAGAGTGCCTAGGGCTTATGAAAACTGCAATGGGGCTCTGGAGAAGTGTGAAGTGATTTAAGAGAGTCTTAAGCCATGTTGCTGCTCGTTCTTGTAAAGCTAAACCTTGGTTTGGAATCATTGTTTCTTGGCTCTTTAACTAAGATCAAGTGTTGGTTTGGCATCACATATGAACCAGGCTGCTGATAGATAGATTCACATAAATCAAGAATGATCCGCAACAACATAGTATGGATAACACAGGTTCCTTACTGGTGCAATATTTTTGTTATCACATACATAGGGACCCACACTCTCCAAAGATGACCAGAATTGCTTTTGAGGAAACAGCTTGCTCTGAGGAAATGGTAGCAGATTAAGTTTGAATTCATGAACCTAAATTAAAAGGAGAATAGAAACAGCAAAACTGAAGAAAGAAAAGATGAGGAGTCCAGCCAAAAACATGCCAAACCAGGAGAATAGATGCAGTGCAAAAATGAATGTAATTGAACCTAGAAGAGGTATTTTCTTACCCATCTGCATAATTGCCTATCTTAACCAATCACCAATATTGGCCAGCAGAGATTGTCTCATTAGTGATTATTAAAAGCCTTTGTGTTGAAGGGTGGGATCAAAATGATTTGAAAAAAGAACAGAATAAATGCCATGTGGTAACTACATTCACTAACTGGGGAGGAGGAGTTGAGGGAAAGCTTTGGTATGGCAAGTGTATTCCACAATCCAGCCTCAGCATTATTTTACATTACTACATGACTTCATGCTGCTATCAGTTCAGTATTGCATATGCGTATTACAACTGCCTTTCATAGTACAAACAGTGGCTGAGCTTGGAATGTGTGGAGGGGGGGTGAGAGGGGGGCTACAGTGCAGAGGGCACGATCACTGTGCACAGGGGTGTGGCTGTGATGCATGGGGGCATGGCCACAGTACATGGAGGCATGGCCAGGGTGGGCAGGGGTGTGGCTAAGGGGTTAGCCGCCCCCAAAACATTGCTGCCCGGGGCAATGTCACTCCTCTCATCCTACATGCCTGACTACAAAATTATAGTGCCATGATTCTACTTTTACTGTAATGGCAACATCTATGAAATATTTGGAACTGGAGTTGAGGGAAGTGCATTTAGAATTCCCAGTCTGAGAGCTCTATTGCCTCACCAAACTACAAACCTCAGAATTCCATAGGAGGTTGCCATGGCAGTTAAAGTGGAAAGATACTTTATTGTGTAGTGTGAAAGGACCCCAAATGCCAATTTTACAGTACATGAACGTGGACAATCATTTTATCTTGGGCTTACTCTTATTTTAAAGCAAGCTTACAGACGCAGTCTCACCCTTTTAGCAGAGAAGCATCAGGTGATAATTTAGCACATCACAAAGTACACAACACAATATTCAGGTCACATGATATCATCTCAAAGGCTTTTCACACTGTGTGTCTGTGCGTGTGTGTGTGTGTGTGTGCCTTCAAGTCTCCTGTTAGTGTAGTAGCTCGTCAAGGGACTGAGACCATCAGATCAGAAAACAAAAGTTTATTTTACTGCACAGGCATCTCAGTGGAATGAATTTCCAAAGACTGAGAGCCCAGAGTCAGGTGTCAGCACACATTTATACATTCTTAGAAACAGGTACAGGAAATGACTACCATATATGAAAAGTCTACAGGTTACAAAAGCCCCCTTTACAGTTTCGAAATAATGTATTTTGGTACCAAGGGAACCAAGGGAGTATTTTTCCTCCCTGGGTCACGTCGACTCCAAAATTTCCTAGGTTTCGTGCATAGCTAAGCTGCATGCCTGAGCCTCTGATTAGATAAAGAACGCATCTGCCCAGCTTATTTTTCTCTATATTTCTACTTAAGCAACATCTTCTACAATTTAACCCTTTTATTCCCCCCTTTATGCCAAATTCTATTGCAATTTGAGCATACTCTACTTAAGCTTGCTTTTGGGCCATAACAGCAAAGCGAGCTGCCTTTCCCTCTATAGCTTCAGAGACAGAGGCATGTACACATTTCATAGCACAAGAAATACATACCATTATTAGGAACCCTCCTAGAATCAAAAGTACTTTGCTTAGAAACAGAGTTCTCAGCCAACCAAGATCTGGTAGTCAAGAAGTTAACCAGTCCCAGGGGCTGCTAATGCGGCTGTCATTATTTTGTATTAACCCTTGTAAGTGTTGTATTTCATCTTCTACAGTCTTGTTTAGATCATGGAAGGTGACCCTGCATCCTCCTTTGACTATAGAACAAATCCCCCCTTTCCTGGCTAATAAGTAATCCAAGGCCATCCGATGTTGTAACAATAACTGATTAAGCTCTTCAATTTCTTGCTGGAGGGCCAATACCAATTTCCCAGTTGCATTTATGGTTTTCTCCAATCTACAGGTCAATCCTAATATGCTTTTACGATTTTCTTGAGCCACAATTCCTGGATAGGATCCCAAGGTAAGGACACCTGTGATTAGTCCACCTCCTACTCTACTACCTTCACTCGTAGACAACTGGTTTCCCACAATGACCAAATCTTCACATTGGCTACCCAGTGGTCCCACTAGGTCCTGTTTTTTCCTAATGGCCCGTTTTGATCGTCCTGGTAGGAAGACTTGGACAGGTAAGGTCATATACCCAATTCCCACACACTGGTAAGTCCCTGGGTGATAATTGGTAGCCCATCCATCAAAATAGAATCATAGATTTGGATCTCTAGCCATCAATCCAGAGCATATACTGCCTGAACCTGTATAATTAGGAGTGAACATGGGATATTCCGGGTACAAATCTCCAAAGCAGTTTCATTTAAGCCCGCCTTGGACTGATAAGAACTATTATATGCACCATACAAATAGAATCTATCATTACAAGCTGAATAATTTCCCAATTTACCATAAAATGAAGAGTATTTTATATACCCTTTCCACTTAGAGTTCCATGTTCCACTATGGTGACAGCAAAAACACATTCCGGGGGAATAAGTATAAAATTTCAACCATCTAAATTGAGTCTTATTTATGTTAGTATCAACTTTGGCAAACATGTTGGGATTCCCCCTTAATGCTGACTGTAGGGCTCCCGCAACTACTCCCGGTTCACTAATGAGGGAGGGCATGAAACCGAAATCCGCTACAGTCTGTGGGTGTTCATAAATTAGAGTAACATTAGGTCCATGTTGTTGGAACATGTGTGCAGCATGTTGTTTAAACCAATTAGCCTCAATTGTCCCACACACTATGCCCCACACCCCTATCAGCATCATCCACTTCATTTTCGGAGTCAAACAGGGGTCCAAATCTGCTTATCCCACACAAATATTTTCTATACATATACAAGAGATAGATCAAAGTTAGAACTCCAAAGATTATACACACTACTATTATCATTAGGTAACTAACATTCATTGCTCCTTATCATCATCCTCTGTAGGGGATCTGGCTGTGTGTAGAATAGTCAGCCTCCAGGGTGACTATGGCAGGGCCTAGTCCCAGTCTTCCTCCTCTGCAGTTGCTAGGTCTGACCGTACGTAGAGCTACCAGCCTCCAGATGTGTGGCAGCAGTAGGAGTGGAGCCTAAGATTTCATTCTCCTTTACCTGTTGCGGATCTGACTGTGCGTAGAGCTGCGTATCCCTGTATGACCACAGCAGAGTCTAGTCCGAATCTTCTCTCCCTTTTCATCTGGATAATTCCTCTAATTTCAGAGGGTTTTCTTGTGCATGATATTACAGTCCAATCAGTAAATGCTCTTTTTACCCTAGTGTAATGTATCCAAGGTTTCAGCCCTGCTACTTTCACTGCTGTGGGGGTAACTAACAACACCTGGTATGGCCCTCTCCATCTGGTGATGGGGATTCCCTCTCCCAATCCTTAACCCACACCTCATCCCCAGGTTGGGAAGGAATGTGCCTTTCTGAGGAAAGGAACTTGTCTAACCTCTAAGGCATGGGCGTTTACCTTCTCTAAAGCTTTCCTAGCGCCTGCACCTCTTGGAGGGTCAAATTTCCCAGTTCTCGAATGTCCCCTCTCAACCTTTTTAGGATGGCTGGGGGTTCTCCGTACAGCATTTCAAGTGGAGTCAGCCCAGTTGTCCGATGAGGGTTGTATCTTATTCTCAGGAGTGCTATTGGGAGCACATCTAACCACTTGAGTTTAGTTTCTTGACACAATTTTGCAAGCTGAGTCTTCAATGTTCTGTTCATCCTTTCCACTTTCCCAGAACTTTGGTATCTGTATGCACAATGTAGCTTCCAGGTGATTCCTAGGGCTTCTGCCAGACTCTCATTACTCCATGCACAAAGGCTGGGCCATTATCGGATCTGATGTGGAGGGGTAACCCATGTCTTGGTATGATGTCTCGGAGCAAGGCCTGTACTACTTCCTTTGCCTTCTCGGTCCTGGTAGGATATGCTTCAACCCACCCTGTGTGAGTACATACAATTACCAACATGTACCGATATTGTCCCTCCAAGTCTCGTGGCACTCTGTGAAATCCACCAATAGGGATTCAAAAGGGAGTAGATCCTTGATGTTGGATTCCCCCCTTCCAATCTTGGCCCTTGGCGCGGGTTGTTCTGAGTGCAAGTTTGACATCATGAGGATGCCAACATGGTGTACTGACTCATTCCATCTGTGAACACGTCCTTTTGCAGGCTGGGCTAACACCATCTTTCCCAAGTGCGTGCCTTCGTGCGCTTTCTGCACAACTGACCATCCCATGGATTGGGGTACATACCATCTTCCATCTGGCAAGATCCACCAGCCATCTTTATCATATATAGACCTCAGGTCCTTTTCAGCCTTCTCGTTTTCCTGCTGAGTGTACCTAGAGGTCTGGTCACTCAATGATATTTGGAAAAGTAGCGTCACCAGCTCTTGTGGCGAATCTTCCATCTCATTCTCTAGCTCTCATTCCACAGCCTCCTTTGCAGCCGCATCTGCCTTTCGGTTTCCCTCCGAACCACTGGATCACGTTCTCTCTGATGTCCTCTACAGTGCATCACAGTGACTTTACAAGGGGCCCATACAGCTTTGAATAGATACTCTATTTCTCTCCCATATTTAATCTCTTGTCCTAAGGAACTGATCAGTCCTTTTTCTTTGTACTGTGCTCCATGCGCACGTAGGATAGTAAAGGCATACTTTGTATATATATCCACAATGAGTCCCTCAGCCAACTCCAAGGCTCTGAATTTAAGGCGATGAGTTCCGCCTTCTGGCTGAAAGTACCAACGGGCAACGCTTTGGCCTCTATTGTCTTATCTGCTGTGACCACAGCGTATCCAGCCTTTCTCTTTCCTTCCCGTACGAAGCTGCTTCCATCTGTGTAGTAAGTAACATCGGGATTGGGCCATGGGGTATCCCGCAAGTCTGGTCTGCTTGAATATAATCATTGGTTTGAAGACAATCGTGGTGTGTTTCCTCTGATTCTATTGGGAGCAACGTTGTGAGGTTCAAGGTGGTACATATCTCCAGGTTGACTCTGGGATTTTCATATAACATTCCTTGATACTTGGACATTTGGCTATTTGTGAACCAATAGTTGCCTTTGTACTCCATTAAAGCTAATACAGAATGTGGGACTTTTACTGTCAGATTCTGGCCTAAGGTTAACTTGTTGGCTTCTTTTACCAGCAAGGTAGTTGCCGCTATAGCTTTCAAGCACCCAGGCCATCCTCTAGCAACAGGATCTAATTGTTTAGAAAGGTACACCACGGGCCATGCCAGAATCCCAACATTTGCGTCAATACTCCCACTGCTATTCCTCTTTTTTCATCAACATATAGAGTAAACATCTTTGTCACATCTGGCAGGCCCAACGCTGGAGCTTCCATCAGTGTCTTCTTTATCTGTTGCCAAGCCTTCTTCTTTTTTTCTTCTCCCCATATAAATTCAGAATTTTCCAGACCTTTGGTAGCTTCATATAAGGGTTTACTCATCACTGTGAAATTTGGAATCCAGATTCTACAAAACCCAACTGCACCCAAGAATTCTTGCACCATCTCCTGATTCCGGGGCTCAGGAAGAGCACACACAGCCTCCTTCCTTTCTCGGCCTAGCGCTCGCTTTCCTTGAGTCACTTGAAATCCCAGATACCGCACTTCTGTCTGGCACAACTGGGCCTTCTTTCTAGATACTTTGTAGCCTGCTTCCCACAATAGCTGGAGCAACTCCACTGTGGCCTCGTTACACTCTTCCTCACTGGTGGCTGCCAATAGCAGGTTATTTACATATTGGGATAAAACTCGTTTCTCGGGCTCAGATCAGAATTTTCTCAAATCTTGACTTAAGGACGTCCCAAAGATGGTAGGTGAGTTCTTCCAGCCTTGTGCCAAGCGACACCATGTAAACTGGGTCTTCTGGCCCTTGAACACTGTCTTCCATTTGGCAAGCAAATATTTCTTGGCTTTGAGGGGCCACTCGGATACAGAAGAAGGCATCCTTGAGATCCAAAACAGTAAAGTGAGTAGCTGTGGATGGAACTAGTCCCATCAGAACATATGGGTTTGGCACCACTGGGCTGTATACTATGGTAGCCTCATTTACCATCCTCAAGTCTTGAACTGGGTGATATTCCTTCATCCCATGCTTCAACACAGGAAGCAATGGGGTATTCCATGGAGAGTGACATTCCCGAATTATGTTGTATTTCTTCAGCCGACCCAGATGTTTCTGGATCCCTTCCAGGGCTTCTCTGGGCAAATCATACTGCCTCTATACGAATGGGCACAGCATTCGGCTTGAATTCCACTATTATGGGGGCCACAGAAAACCGGGCTAACCCAGGAGGATTATCTTCAGCCCATACTCCTGAGGGGCCAAATGTAGTGGATTGTCTTGAAACCATGATTCAGTATCTCCGCCACTCTTCCTCTATTGGGTAAGTTACTGAGATGCTCTTTGGTCCTCTGCAGTTTATCTCCACCACCCCATCCTCCTCAATGGAAATCTGGGCTCTCAATTTAGCTAACAAGTTTCGACCCAATAAGGACAAAGGGCAATTTGGTAGATATAAAAACTGGTGAGTAACTTGATGCCTCCCTAAGTCCACAATTCTTTTTTCCAAAAGAGGATATTGTTCTGTTTTCCCTATGGCTCCCACGAATTCTTATGGCATTTTTGGTTTTTGGGGCTATTGCTGAATTTAATAACGGAGCGGGCAGCGCCCGTGTCCACCATCATAGGGATGGCTCGGCCTCCAATTTGTGCTGTGACCAGGTTCCCCGGGGCCGAGAGCAAGGGGGGCCGGTTGTCTGATTTGAATGTTCCAGTTCAGCCAGCCAATGAAATCCTCAAACCCTTCATCCACCTCTTGCTCATATCTTCCACCCTCATGATTCTTCCTCTCCCTCTTCCTCTATTTGCTCCTCTTCCTCTTCCTCGGTCCATTGCCCTTCCTCTATTTGCCAACCCTCTTTGCCTAGGGCATTCTTTCTTCAGTGCTCAACCTGTCAGAGGGCACACTCACTGTGTCTTAAAGGGAGGTCCACTTCCTCTTCCAACTTTCTGACCTCCTTCCTTTGCCGCCAGAGCCGTGGCCAATAATTCCGCTTCTTGTGCATCCGTCTGCTCTTCTCCTGTTTTTCCTCTTGATCTCTATTCACATATACTTTCTGGCAATTTCCAACAATTGGTCCTAAATTCATGCTTGCAAATCCTTCTTGTTTCTGGAGTTTCTTCCTTACGTCAGGATAATTTTGGGCCACAAAGGCCAGATTCACCAACTGTTGGTTGCCTGGGTCAGCTGAATTCACAGGGGTGTACTGCCTATAAGCATCAAGTAACCTTTTCAAATATGCCCCTGGAGACTCAGTGGGTCCCTGTAGTATCTCTGATACTTTGGACATGTTAACAGGTCTCTATTCCTTCTCTCATAGCCTCCACTAATAGAGCTTGATAGTCAGCGAGCATAGTCATCTGATCAGAGTGATTTGGGTCCCATCCTTGGTCAGCTAAGGGAACTCTGCCTCTCATCCGCTGATCGGGGTTCACCTCTCCAGGAGGTGCCCTGTTCCTGGCTATCTGTTCCGCATGATGAATTATTCTCCTTTGCTCCTCAGTGGTGAACAAGGTCAGAAGCAACTGCTGAGAATCTTGCCAATTGGGGACATGTGAGGCCGTAATACTGGAGCAAAGTGCTATTATTTCTTGTGGCTTATCCGTATAAGTAGCGTAATGTGTCTTCCAATTAAGGAGGTCAGACGTGGTGAAAGGAGTATATTGATAACTCTGAACTTGCCGGTAACCTCCTTCTTGGTTGGGGTCTGCCACCAATTGACTAACTCATCGCAATGGCGTGACCACATCTCCGCTTTCCTCATCTGAATCATCTGCTTCTTCCATTTTTTTCTGAAGCTTAAACTGTTTAGTCTTGGCCTTCTCCTTCAGAACAAGTCCAGATCTGAGGACATAAACCTCAGAGGATAGCCCCTGGGCTCTTGGAAAACTGGTCTAGGACCTGGCGGCTCCCCAGCCATAACCTCCTCCCACTGTGGGGGACCTGCTTGTAAGTCCTCGGGGATAGCAGTAAGGCTATCGGAGGTGTCACCAGGGCTGGTGGTGGCAGGGCTGGCTGCGGTGCCACTGGAGCTGGTGCAGCAGGGTGGCTGCGGTGCCACTGGAGTTGGTGGCAGCAGGGCTGGCTGCGGTGCCACGTACGGTGGAGGGGGGCAGTGGGTTCTTCCAGAGCTGAATCTGCCAAACTCTGTCCTTTTCCAAACTTTTGCCTAGTCCTGTCCTGCATCACTACCATGGCCTTACAAATTTGTCCTGACATTTCCGCAACCAGGGGGGTTCTCAGTGACCACTGTGGCCTCACTGCATCAATGCACCAGACTGCTGAAGCACTTGGGACTACTATCATGATCCTAATACACTGCCCTAATTCGAGCAGGTTCCAAGTGCCCCCCTCCGGGGGCCACCCCACCTTGAAAGAAGGCCACTCCACCTCACACAAATTCCATAAATGTCCCAGCATCATTGGAGGTCCCCATAGCTCCCACTGAACCCTTAGAAGTTCTTTAACATACAACCCAAAGGGGTTTGTTTGCTTGGACCGTCGCCCATTCCTCCCAAAATGCATGCATACACAATAGGAATCAGGGATTTGGCACACGGTTAAGGGGTCCCACGCACCGACACAAGAGGGATAGACGACAATCAATCCACGCCAACCCAAGTACCCGGACACTCAACGGCATGTGTTGGGAATTGCGGCGTCACACAATCGTCCTTTCACACAATCACACCAATGAACAACCTCCCACCTCTGGTACCACTTCCAAAAACCCTGCGGTTTTGCCCACTAAAACAGTGGGGTACTAGGGCAAGATTGAAAGGGGTTGATCAGGCCCCTCTTCTCCCTGAGTTTGCAGGGAGGTCACTCACCAACAGTCGTGGGAGGGTTCTGCTTTCTGCTCCGACCTTGCGTCCCTTGGCAGGAGTGCCATCACCAGAGCCACTGCCCCACTTCAAGCCAACTTTCTAAAATAAAGTCGAGGACACCCTAAGTTGTGCCAGAAAGGGGTAATGGTCCTGACGCCCTGGCATCCACCAAAGTGGGCAAAAAGCCCCTCATGACTGCACGAGCCCCCAGAAAAAATGTAGTAGCTCATCAAGGGACTGAGACCATCAGATAAGAAAACAAAAGTTTATTTTATTGCACAGGCATCTCAGTGGAATGAATTTCCAAAGACTGAGAGCCCAGAGTCAGGTGTCAGCACACATTTATACATTCTTAGAAACAGGTACAGGAAATGACTACCATATATGAAAGTTCTACAGGTTACAAAAGCCCCCTTTACAGTTTCGAAATAATGTATTTTGGTACCAAGGGAACCAAGGGAGTATTTTTCCTCCCTGGGTCACGATCCAAAACTTCCTAAGTTTCGTGCATAGCTAAGCTGTATACCTGAGCCTCTGATTAGATAAAGAACGCATCTGCCCAGCTTATTTTTCTCTATTTTTCTACTTAAGCAACATCTTCTACAATTTAACCCTTTCATTAGCTTATGGAACTCCATGAATTTCATAGTGTTTCTTAGGAAAGGAATACTTAGTGGTGGCTTTGCCAGTTGCTTCCTCTAAATATAGCCTATAACACCTGATGTTTGTTGGGTGGTCTCCCATCCAAGTTCTAATCAGGGCTGGCCCTGCTTATCTGTACTCACTTGTTATGTGGTATAATAATAAGTGATAATAAGGCGGATGATACTCATGTTTTCCCCCTTAGCCACTGGCCATTTCCACCTAGATTGTTATAGTGCTATTACTTGACTTTCAACATCCTATGGAGTCCCTGGGGTTTGCAGTTTAGGCCCCTCCCTAAATTGCAAACCCCAGGATTCTATAGGATGTTGAAAGTGGAATAATAGCACTATAACAGTCTATTGAAGAAATGGCCCTTGTGAGGTAAGTTAGGTTGAGAAAGAATGCTTAACTGAAGCTCATCTAGTGACCAAAGATAGTGCTTGGTCCAATGTCATCTAGTGCACTTGGATCTCCCCAGTCCTAGTCCACTATTCTAGCAACTTTGTTAAAAAGTTTCACTGAATGCTATTTTGAAGGAGTTTAAGAATATGATATGTGAGAGTAGTTCTTAATATGTGCTTTGGACTCTACAAAAATGTGTTCCATGAGGTATTTCTAAGTCACATTCTAGGACCTTAGAGATATAAGCAGAATGTAGACATGACCAGATAAAAGACAATAAAGTGTCCTTATGGTGGTAAAATATACAAACCCCAAATATGTACAGCATTTGGAAAGACTTGTAAGCATGGCAAGAAAAACTGTTATGTCAGATTACAAAAGTTAACATCAGTAAATCCTGGCACAGAGAAAGATGTGAGACTCATGAGTTTAATATAAAATAGTTTGTTGGTACGGAAATTATCTCAAAAGTTTAATGATGCAGCAGTAAGTCAAAGTGCTAGATGCTGATGGTTATGTTGATATTACTTTACCAGGATGTTTAGTAAAACTTAAATTAGATATAGGAGCTGAGGCAAATGTCCTGCCATTCAATATATTTTGTAAGTCACCAAGCAGGCTTGTTTTTTGCTGCTCCAGAGACTAGGACATGAAGAAATGGCTTCAAATTTCAGGGAAGAGAGTCCATCTAAACATTAGGAAGAACTTCCTGACAGTAAGGGTGGCTCAACAGTCGAATACGTAATATGTTGCCTCGGAGTGTAGTGGAGTCTCCTCTGTTTTTAAACAGAGGTTGGATGGCCATCTATTGGGAATGTTTTGATTGCGTGTTCCTGCATAGCGGGGGGTTGGACTTGATGGTCCTTGTGTTCTCTTCCAACTCTGACCACTTGACTTGATTCTTTTTTTTTTAAAAAAGAGATAACTACAAGTGATGTAGGCCTTGCAGCTTCTCGAAGGAAAAGGATTTAACCTTCAGGAACTACTATTTCTGAAAACCTGGTACTCCAAGAGGATGGCAGTGGTGAAGCTTGGAGCGTGCAGGGGGTGGGTGGGGGCATGGCTATGGCACACAGGGGTGTGGCTACAGTGCACGGAGTGTGTGGGTGAGAGTGGGGGAGTGGGGCTATGACAGATGGGGTGGGTTCTACGACAGATGGGGGTGGGGGGCTACTGCACATGGGGCAGGGCCATGATGGACGGGTTGAGGTTACAGCACATGGGGGGTGGGGCTACAGTGCATGGTGGAGGGCAAGGAAGGAGCTGCGGTGCCCCCCAAAGTTGCTGCCAGGGCGCACTACTCCCATTGCTCCCTCATCTGTACGCCAGTGGAGAATGGATAAATTATTGTTTCATGTAACAGAATGTTCAGTAATTTTGTTACTGAGTAGACCAAACTGTGAGATGTTGAATTTAGTTTATCAGATTGATAGTTACCCATGGTTGAATCTATAACACAACAATGGCTGTTTGCTATTACTCTGATTTTTTGGTAAGTTTAGGAGAATTTAAAGATTCTCACCATATACATATTGATCCAGCAGTTGTTATTGTGGATGTTGGAGAGTGCCTTTTACAGTCCTTGAGAGGTAAAGGACACTTTGTGTAAGATGGAACATGCAAGAGTGACATCTAAAGTTACCAACACTACAGACTGTGTGAGCAGTCTTGTCCTTTTAGAAAAAAAAAAAAGAATGGAAGTTTGCATGTATGGTTTGATCTACAAGATCATAACAAAGCAGTCTGAAGGCAACTTAGTAATATCCCTACGTAGAAGTAGTTTTGAGTCATTTAGCTCAAAATATTTTTTTTTCAGTTATAGAAAAGAAAGATGGCTATTGGCAGGTGAAATTGGTTTTTTTTCATCACCAGTATGCTTATTTAAAATGGCCCAGGGAAGTCATTGTTTCTATCATCTGCCATTTGGGCTTAAGTGCTCAAATGAAATTTTTCAGTAAAAACCTCTGAAGAAATTTTTGCACATGTAAAAGATGCATATATTATATCAAGGTAGGAACAGAGAATTGAGCAAGATGATCTGATTTTACATCATGTTGTGGAAACAGCATATGATAAGAATATCAGATTTGATAAAGAAAAGATTCAGTTTAAGGCTTAGCCAGTAAAAATACATGGGTCACATAGTGATTGTTGAGGAAGTTCAAACTGGAAAAATATTAAGGCTATTTGAGAAATGTGGTTCTCCACAATGAGTTCTTCAGTTTTAAGGTTCACACAGTATCTGTCAAAGTACATTTTCCATGAGGCAGAATTGATGGCACCCCTGAGAAGCTTGTTGAGAAAGAATGCAGTATTTCAGTGGATGCCACAGGGTCAGAAGACTTTTGAAATAATTAAACAACAGCTGAGCCAGGCACCTGTGCCAAAGTATTTTGATGTTGTCAGACCACTTGTTGTCCAATCTGATGGGTCAAATGATGGTCTAGGCTAAGACCATGGTTGCTTCAGAACAATAAACCATTGTGAAGATAATTTAGCATGACTGAGCAAAATTATGCTCAAGTAGCAAAGAACTGTTTGCTGTTTTGTATGCAAAGATAAAAGTTCATCAGTATATGTTTGGTAAAGTTGGTTTAACCCAGACTGATCACAAGTGTTTGGAAACAATCTTTTAAGTCTACCGGGAATGCCCTGTCCATCTGCAATTAATGCTTTTAAAGTTTCAGAGCTGTTGCTTTAAATTAAGCACATTACATAAACAGGTAATATTTGCAATGTAGGTATGCCTGTCAACTACTATGAGTTAGAAACTCACATATACCCTCCTACATTTCACAGATGCAAACTAAGACACATGTAGCCAAGCAGTAAGAGTGTAGTTAAGATGGCAAAAGTGATCAGTGAGGAAAAACATACATCCTAGGGGAAAAGTGCAACAGTTTGCTGTTGTCTGAGACTACAAATAAGGCCAAGATTTTGTCCCCTCCTTTCCTCTCCACTCTGCTGTCATAATTGAGCCCAAACTACCCTTGCACTTAGAACCCAATTTGCATCAGCTGAAGTAAGTTGAGGAAGGAGGAAAGTAGGAAGAGGAGAGAGAAACTGGGACATTCTAAATGCACCTGAAAAAGTGGGATGACAGAGTAATCCTCTGGGCTGTCCTAAAAAATCAGGAATGTATATGTACATTCCTAAATATATGTGATAGGAAGTCATTCTTGTCATAGGTACATGTCTATTATTTTTCTTTTCAGATATATGCATGTCTGCACATTCATGTCTCCTTTATGCTCTGATTGCAGTGGTGGGACATGGCTGCTTTACAAAGTGGAAAGTTTCCACTCCCGGATAGCTGAGCCAGTGTGTTAGTGGCAAATGCATGATGAATTCTCTGAAGAACCTTCAGGTCTTGATGGAATGAAAGTAATTATTTCAAGGATTTGTATCTCTTTATGTTTCTCTCTCTGTGGCATTATTTTAAGCAACAGAAACTAGAGGAAAAAACAAGAGTGACTTGCCGAAGGCTACAGTCAAAAGCTGCCAATGTCAGAACTGGCAAGAGGATTTGAGCAGCTTCTGGCTTTGCTTTTTGTGCAAAGACCATGCCTAATTAAACAGGGGCTGTGCATTTATCTGCAAAGTTCAGTCCAGAGAAAAAAAGAATCAGGGAAGAGGAAAAGGATTTCATGCAGCTCTCCTCCAGCCACAGAGAGAGGTCCAAAATGAGGAACTGGCTCACAAGCATACAACATGTTACACATACAGAAGTGGTGAGTGACTCTAATTTCCAAAGTGAGCAAAATGTCTGGAGCTGCTTGAGGTAATTTACTAAGATTCAGGAGTTACTCTTTTGTATAGCCATTGTTACCAGAAACGTTTTAGTATTCTTTTTGCATTGCTAGAGCTAGGGTCAGTCATATTTCAGGGCCCCCAGGAGAGCATCTAAATTTTCTAACCATAGCAGTTGGATACCACTTTAACTGCCATGACTCCATCCTAAGGAATCCTGAGATTAGTAGTCTGCTGAAATACTTAAGATTTTCCACTAGTGTTTGCCTACAAGGAATTTGAAGTACTTCACCAAACTACAAATCCCAGGATGGGACAGTGGTGCCATATCAGTTAAAGTGATAGCAGAATGTGATGGTATAGTCGTCTTGATGGGCCCTCCTGGTGGTAGCATCTTCTTGTCCATACCAACAATTGTGGAAGCAGTAAACAGCTCACTGGTGATGGTGGGTGGCTTGGAGGTGACACTGAAAGAAGCATTAGTCTCTATATTCTGTGCATTATGTACATTAAATTGCCCTACTTCCCAGTGTTCACAGTCTGGCCTCAGTCCTATTGTTAGTTGTGACTAGAGGAAAACTATTGAATTGGCCCATATGTCAACTCACCATTTGATTCAATGGGTCTCTTTTACTTCGGATTTTTTAAAAACAGATAATCGACTTTATATTTTGATCATGTAGTGCAGCTATGCAAAAGCAAACATTTAAATGCTTTACCATCAGAAGTCTTTGAGCTACAGCTGTTGTACTGTTAGTAATACATACATCCTTTATTCAGTATTCCACAGTTTTTCCAGGTGAATGCTGTCAATGATGAGCCTTCCTTTACAGGAGAATATATATTTTTCTAAACAATTGTCCCAAGCTACATTCCAGTGAGAGCTTAGAGTAATAAAGCATCTCCAACCAAGTTGTACAATTATATTTGAACAAATAACCACACACATCCTCAATATCTCCTGAGACCCAAGTAAAAATGATGATCTCTCACTGAATGTTGTGGCACCAACAGGATTCCAGTGTAAAGGTCTGCAGAAGGGGAGTCTGCTTCCATACAGTTATAAATGTATGGGCCTGGCTCTTGAAGTTCTGGATCGGGGTTTGGTCAACACACATATGACTGTATAGGAGCAGATCTCTCTTCTACAGACTTTTGTGCTTTGTGTGCCAATTTCTAGAGGAGTGGGGTCCTGAATCATGTATGTCACTTGGTGGAACAGGTTTGGTTTTGGACATGGTATCATTCTATGCCTGTATGTTTAGCTAAGTGGGAATCTAAATGTTTGAACAGACTACTGTACATCAATTTAACACTCTATAGTAAAAAAGATCCACTGGCAATAATGTTTTTATTATGTTCTTTTTGTCCCTTTACAGACTGTTAGAGTTCTTGAACAGCCTAGGATTGCTGTGCTTTAAGGGGAAGTTTGACAGCACTGTACAGTTCAAAGGTTGCTTGACTTTGTTGACAGGTTCCTCAAATGAGAGGCTCCTCAACATGTGTGATTCCTTAACAGGAGCTAGGCCTCCATGAGAATGCCTATTCAGTTTCCTGAAGTGAACACTGACTTTCAGGTACCCGTTTCCATGCTGAGTGCTCATGCTGTTAAATCCTGTAACTTATAAAATATGAAACAATACAGATGATAAAAAAGATCCAAGGGAGCTGTGGAGGGATGTAGCAAGGAGGAAATTGCCCAGCTACTGTAGTAGCAGTAAAGCACAAGATTTAGATTAAAGTATAATTTATTGCATGAGTCATATTGGGAAGGGGCTGCTAAATTAGCTCACAGGATGAAAGAACAGCTGCAAAGACTGTTGGGAGCTATATATGCAAATGAACTAGACCTTGCTATGAAGCATCTTCTAAGATTTGAAAATATTGAGATTTTACTCTTGTCTTTTGAAATCTCTCCTGTTGACGATTTTATTGGCCTGATGCTTATTCATTCTGGTATTACTCGCGCAGGCAGAGCCAGATTGATAATGAAGCTACATATGTGAGTGATCAGAACCAGAGTATGAAGACATTCTTTTTTGTATTAGAATTCCCAGAACTGGAAGTTTATGGGAGTTTTGGGTGGGAGGAACGGGATGTTTCCTAGCTCTAACCAGGACCCACACAAACTAGTGCTTCTTCTAGAACATACTGATGAGAAGACCTAAAAGGACCGACCTATTGTGTTCAGACCACTGAGAAGGAAAAAAAAAGTGGATTATTGTTCAGAATTTCTCAAGTTGCCATATTCCAGCTTATCAAATCTAGGCATCTGCTTTGTATCTTACGCAAATTATAATTGTTCATATTATTAATTTGCATTCTAATTATGCAAATTTAACATGTTAACAGTGCCTTTTTTCTACCACTGTATTTCTGTCTGGTACCATTTGTAGAGTACTTAATCTTCTAAGTGAATGAACAGAGTAAAGTTTATAGTGCAGGACTTGAACAGAGAGATACAAATTCAGATCATTGTTTGTTTATGGAATTTACTGTGTGACCATGAGCTATCACTACTACTCAGCAAATAAACCTTACAGGGTTGTTTTGGAAATTAATACCATGACAGAAACCATATAAAATGACTGTATATATTCATGGTGTGGTAAATAAAAACAGTAACAGCTTTTTATTACACACAAGCACTTCCAATGCTACCGTATCATACCCTCATTAGATCACTACAGTATATTTTCTTGCTATCAGTTTTCTTACTGAGGGCAAAAAGGTACAGATCTATGAAAATATAACAGGAAAACTCTGAAAGTGCTTGCCATCTGATACCTATGGAAAAATACAGAGGAAAGTAAGAACAAACTTACAAAGTGTGCCACTCTTCCTTGCATTTTGCCTCACCTTGTTCTTACTTCTCTTGTTCTTTGTATCCTCCCACTCACTTCCTCCTCTATTTTGTGCCTGCATAGTCCCTCTCTCCCTGATGCTGCCACTGAACTTTTCTCCCTTCCTTGTCAACTTGCACCTTTGCCATGTTCTCCTCCCTTGCTTTGCACAATCCACTGCTTGCATTTCCCCCTCGTCTTTCCCTCCTTGCTTCTCTTTGGGCCACCACTCCTCCCTCTGTGGCAACTTACATAACCCTACCTCTACTTCTTTGCTCTTTTCATCCTCCACTCCCCCACTCCCACTCCCTCTCCCTTTCTTCCCTTCCATTCCTTGCCTCACTGCATGTTGGGGGATGATAGGAGTTTCTGCCCCACAGAAATGCAGAGAAAAAAACTCAGAGCACAGCTAGCCAACAGCAGCAACCTAGTTCCCCAGTAAGGATACTCACACACAGAAGAGTTTTCTTCCAAAACAGGAGGCACTTTATCTTGCAGCAAAGTTCCGTTGTATACAAAACATTGGACAGACAGACAAGAACTTGCACCAGGCACCGGGTTTGGTCAACAGACAATACAGACAGGGGACTGCTTTCTTAAATACATATTTACAACCAATCAGGTAGGGGTTTGCACACCACCCTCTACCTTCTACACACCACCCCAGTCTCTTATGCAGCCTTGCAATTACCCACAGCTGGGGCATGATACAACATCTTTGCGGTGGGCTGATCATTTTCGCAGGGTTCCCTGCCTGGAATCCCTGACACTTCACACCTTTACCATGTTTCCTTCCTTTGCCTCTTGCACTCTGCCTCTTGGTGTCTCACCTTCCTTTCTGTCTTTTCCCTCCTTTCACTCCTGTGGCATCTTTCCTCCTTATCCCCAGCTTTACCATGCTTCCCTCTCTTCAAGATGCAACTGTACCTCTAACTCTTATTTCCTCACACTCTCCATTGCTTCACTTTATGCCTCTGCCTGCCTATAGTCTGAAGAAGCAATGGCTACACGAAGTGGCCAGCAGTGCTTGAGGCAGTGGTGCTGTCACTGGTTCTGGGCAAAGAAGAGTACAGGGATATCAAGTAACGTGGGAGAGTTTGTAGTGAAGCAGAGGTGAGGAAGGGGAACAATGAGGTGGAGAGAATGTAGTAATAATCCGGCATGGCTCTGGGAGTGGATAAAAACCTGAATGGGACAGACTGGATTGGCCATTTTTGGGAAAGACTGATGCCCAGAGCATTGGGATGGAAAAGCTTGAGAACAACGTTTTAGAAATGAAACAGAATCATAAATTTGGAAGAGACTGCAAGGGCCATCCAATCCAACCCCTTCCATTGAGGAATACACAATCAATGCGCTCCTGATGGATGGGCATCCAGCCTCTCCTTAAAAACCTCCAAAGCAGACTCCACTTTACACCCAGGCAGTGTATTCCCCTGTTGAACTGCTCTTACAATCAGGAAGTTCTTCCTAATGTTTAGATTAATCTCTTTTCCTGCAGTTTTCCTGCAGTCCATGTCCTAGTCCTGGAATAGCAGAAAAAAGCTTGTTCCATTTTCCATATGACGGCTCTTCAAATATTTAAATATGGCTATTGTGTCACCTCTTCACCTTCTTTTCTCCAGGCTAAACATACCCAGCTCCCTAAGCTGCACCTCACAGGGCACAGTTTTCAGGCTTTTTATCATCTTGGTCACCCTCCTCTGCTTGCCCTCCTCCAATATTTGAACTGTTTCAAATATTGGCTTTTTTGAACCTCAGTTTTTACAAACTGTCTGAAACAGAAGAATGTGACTAAAATGCCAACTTCCAAGTAGACCATGTCCATGAAAAACAAATGTCAGCTGGAATTTCCTTGAAACACTAGTGTTACCTTGTAAACTGGGGGTCCCGGGAGGGGCGCCCAAATATCAAACAAACCAAGCAAAGATGGGGAAATTAGCTGGAGCACTCTCTTGGCTAACGAGAGGCAGGGCAATGCAGCAGGATCTTTTATCCTATGTATACTGGTTCAGGTTAGTGAGGAGTCAAGCAGTTTCAAAATACTAACAGTATTTATTAAACAAAAATAATAAAAACACAAACACGCTCCTAACTAGAAAAGGAAAGAAAGAGAATTCGGGGAATGGGCAATACACCACCTGTCCGAAGTCCTGGAGACACCAATTGAAGAGTAGGAAACCCAGCGTGGAGACCGAGGGGAATCTGCTGGACCAAGTGGCAGTGAGGCGAGGAAGAAGATCCGATGGGAGCTTCATGTGATTTCAGCTAGTGATTCAGCAAGAGTTCCAGTGGAGTTCAGCCAGGTCCAGCGAAGTCCAGTGAACTACCAAAACTGGGGGGTTTTATAGGGAAAGGAACCACCGCAGGCTAGACTGGTCTCTGGTGAGAACAATAAGGTTTGGGCTGGAGACAAAGCCTCCGAAAGGTCAGAATTTACATGATTGAATTATATCTGAATTGACAATGGTATGGCCAGTACGTAGATGCAGCTAGCTCGGCTCTTAAGTGCCTAGCTCGCCAGGGTGTTCTCTCAGGCAGAGAGTCCTTTTGTTTTACTGTGCATTTGAAATTGAGGTGCTTGTTTCAGGAGGTCTCCCCCTGAAGCGGATCTGGCAATATCTGGAGGAGCAACAAGTATCATCCATGCCTAGCTTCGCGCTTGTTCGGTGGGGCCTCACAAACACTTGGCTGGTGGCAGAAGGCCAAATTATGATATCAAAAATGATATCTTTGGCTCACTAAGGCCAGACCAGATCGTGGTGGCAACACTAGACTTTCCTGTATGTTTGTAACACTGACACAGGAAATTGATAATTTGTATTGAGGAACAATGGATCTCAACCAGAGGTGTATCTAGGATAGGGTAACTAGGGTATGTGTCCTGGGCACCAATGCCTGGGGGGCACAAAAAAGCCCTTCAGGAAGAAATAGTATTTGTTGGGAAAAAAATAATTTTGAGAAATGAATTTGTGAAAAGCAAGGTTATAATAAAAAAGAAAATAAATGTTCATTCTGGATGGCTATCATCAGCACGATGAATGCAAGACTGTACAGACTAGACCAACCACCAACACTGTGGCATCTCTGATCCTACTGTGGCCCTTTTGTCCCCTGAGCCAGCTCTTGGGTCTCCTCTGCTCACACTTTTATGCTTGGCTGGTGGGTGAGTATCCTCCTCTTCCTCCTCCTGGTGGGAGCTTCTGCTGCCGCCACTGCTACACGCCTTTCTGAGTGAACAGAGAGAGACAGAGATTGAGAGGAGGCCATAGCAGGAGCAAGAAATCCTGGCCCACTGCAAGGAGACCTGGGGCTGTGCTGCCAGCTAAAAGAAGCCTTTTCCCCAAAAGCTCATGGTTGTCTGTCTCACTCACTTGGCTGATTGCAGTGCAAGAAGCAACACCTCTGGACAGCTGCCAAGGACAGGGGAAAAGAAGCATGGTTTTTAAAGTGTTATTTTAGATTTTATTTTTAACCTCCCTCCCCAGCTGCCCACTGAGAGGCAAGTATAGGTGGGATCCCCCAACCAGTCCGCTTCTTATTTCAGTGGCGATCACATTGTCTGCGCGCTTCACACTGCCTTCAACCTCTCCCCCACCCCATTCTTTTTTGAATAGCCCGTCTTCTTTTTTTACCCTCCCTAGTGAATGGGATCTGACTGAATTTTCATTTCTTTCGCCCTCTTTGGCGGGAATGATCAGCCTATCAGAAAAGGCGAAAGAGGGTTTGCCAGGCTTGCCCTAACCTAGGACTGCCTGCCCCCTTCCTGATTGGCAGCCCAGTGGATGAGAGGCTATGCCACCTTTGTAAACAACCTTGCATAGGGGTACAACTTCTGCATTTGCCCCAGGCGCTATTTAGGCTAGGTGTGCCACTGATCTCAACTAATAGTATCTCTGTTGTAACAATCAGTGCAAGGTGATACTTCTTTCATTGGCTAATCACACTCAAAGGCAGGGCAAGCTTGTTTCTTGAAAAACTATTGGACAGAGGAATGGTTGTACATTTTGCCCTATAATTCAAGTCCTACAAGTGTCAGACACTTGTTGAAAAAAAATGAAAGACTGGAATCTTAGACAGGTGATGGTGCACCAAACAGGCACTGAATGGCATCTCTAAAAACCAGATTAAATCCTGGAAACTGGGAGTTTGACAACTCAAAGAAATATCTCCATTAATGTCCAGAAACCTGCTTGTGGGCTTCTTGAAGGCAACTGTTTGACTACAGCATGAACAAAATGCTGGATAAATAGTCCTTTGGTCTGATTTTGTCAAGTTCTTCTTATGTCTTTCAATCGAGGGTGGATTTCTATTGACACTTTGTGTTCATAACATAAGGACTCAGCCCACATAACTGAGAACACAGGAATGCTCAGTATTGTACCAGTAGTTTTTTTTTCACTGAAAACTACCAATCAGCTTCTTTTATCATGAGAATGGGTCTAAAAGCAAATGGTGTGTATGGTTGAATTTCTGCAGGAAACAGGTCCCAGAAGAAAGGGTTAAGAAGTCCTTCCATCTTCTAATGCACTTGTGTTCCACTTCCAATGTGCATAGTGTTCTAATAATCCCCCACCTTCCCTAAAGAATAACATAATTATGTGCAACAAGTGGTTTGGATATTGGACACATACACATACAATGGACTGACACACCAGGATGCAGTGCTTAATATGTGACAAATTGTTGCAAACTGTATAACATGTTATAAAGCGCTGATGAAAATCCAGAAAGAAAAGGAATGAAAAAAGCAATCCAGTGATATAACACATCAGAAGTCCAGAGAGAACTGACTTGACATAGATCCAGAAGCTCTAGCTGTAATGAAAACAATTTGTTCTAATCAGTGTTACTCATCCACACTGAGATCCAGCTCATAAATATCACAAGAATCTATAAATATTGTGCATTCCAAGTTCTTTTCTATCCTGATGCAATGTCATGATTTGAAAATATTTACACAGTGTTCAATAAAGCCCACATTGTACCCCAAGAAAAATAAAACGCATTCTACATTCAATAAGAGTGACATATAGCATTTGTATGTTGCTTTCAGGTGTTCAAAGCATTTCAGCTGAAAGGTAAATTGGATGAAGGAACTGAGGCTGAAAGAGGGTGGTTTCTTTGAGGTCATCCAAAGGTGAGATTCAAATCAAGGAGTCCTGGTACGTTACTTAGTCTCTCAGCTGCTATGCTAAATCAACTCTAATTGTGTCACATTTTTTTTCTTAAATATATTTCTGTGATCCAGAGAATGGTCTGCAAACACCAGATGCACAGTTGGCAAACTCCAGCCCATTAGATTTGCAACATGAATTGCAAGCATGATGGGAGACTACTGTATACTCATAATAGATCGGAGTATACAGAAAATAAATATATGTTTAAACTGACAAACATACTTTACAATTACAAGTATTCATGGGATATTCCTATGTGTGTTTATTTGGAAGTAAGTCTTGCATAAGTGGGAACAGAATTGCCAGCTTAGGGCTCTTTCAGGCTGGTCTAAAGAAGTGTGAGAAGTATGAATAAAGCTCCTTGAGTTTTGCCAGTTGTTGTTATCTCTTCTTCCATCTGTTTAATTCTTTTTGGATGGGACAGAGGCTGTTTATAATGATTTATTAGATTTTACCAGGCTTTTCCAAAGATTTTTTAAAAGGGGGGCTACAGTTTACTCTGATTGGCAAATAATCCCTCCCTCCCTCTCTCTTTTAAAAATTCTTATACTGTTATAGCTTTATACACTTACAGAATTATAGTGCAAAAATATCATTTCACTCCTCACAGATGCAATAGATTAAAAAAAAAAAAGGGGGAAGAGAAGAGGAGACATTTTTGTTTTGATATGTCTTGTTCTGAATCTTGAGAATGGGATAAAATGTTGCAGCTAGTGCCAAGAATTGCTAGACAATAGTCCAGAAGAACAGAAACATGTTTGGCTTTTAACAGAACCAAACTAAAAACAAAACTCCAAGAACTACAGTGACAAATATGTCATCTTCCCCACACATTAGTCCCATCTGAAGGAGCCTGAATGTCTGTTTTTAACTATTCATCCTGTCTTTGAAGAGAACTGAAGGCAAATCTCCCTTCCTTCCCCAGCAAATAAAGTTAATTTTACAATTTAAAGAGTAAAGGAAAAAAAGTGGGGGGCAGGAATCATGTACTCCGCTTTGAACTCCTAAGAGGAAGGATGGAACAGAAATGTAAATAAAAAAATAAAAATAGTTTAAGATACGTAAACTATCACTTTTGCGCATCACCAAGAGAGACACCTGAATCGTATAAACAGGAGCAATAGACAAAACAGACCATTAAGACTTGTCTTTAAGATCAAACAGGCATGAATTCTGGTGGAACAAAAACGCCCATAAGGACATTTAAAGCTCCATGAGGACTTAACTTGGAAGGCTTTTCTTAAAAGCTATTGTACCAAATGTGACTTCACTAAGTAAAAGGTGTTATTTGCAATTATATGTAATCTGATAAAATAGCAAGAAACAACTAGGTTCTCCAGAGATCTTAGGTTGTAGGAATGGACATAAGGACACAGAAAGCTGACCATTAGTCTATCCAACTTGCTGTTATTTGCACTTAATGACAGCAGCTCTGCAGGGTGAGTTTGCCTTCTAATGCAAACTTCCCTAATCTCTGAACTGCTCAGAAATAGATTCTTCGGCCCTTTGGACCATATTCAGTGGGAGGCTTTGTATTTCTCCAGTTTGCTTTCCCTTTCATCAAAATGAGACACTACCCTGCTTATGCTGTACAGACAGAAAGAGAGAATTCAG
This sequence comes from Iguana delicatissima, assembly GCA_948472985.1. Taxonomy (NCBI): domain Eukaryota; kingdom Metazoa; phylum Chordata; class Lepidosauria; order Squamata; family Iguanidae; genus Iguana; species Iguana delicatissima. The sequence continues at coordinate 411,005 of CAOKZL010001289.1, forward strand.
GATTTCTTTTGTATTTCTTAGCCCTGATAACAGAAATGCAGAGCAGTGATGGAGAAGACTGTAGTGAAAAAAGCCAGGTAAGCAAAGTGGGAAGCTCCAGTCACCTCTTTTGGATCAGTTCAGCTTTGATTTTTGAAATAGCAGCTGAGAGAAGTGGATAAAAGGGTCTTGCTTTTCTTTGATGGTATCATCTGGGCCTATTTACCTACAATTACATGAACTGCACACTTATTTCTCGTGGGGAAACGTTTGGAAATAGGCACTACCCAACGTACAAAACTATTACCATTCCTTTGCTGGTTTTTCAGAGAGGTTGAGCAAGAAAGAGCTACTGTGCAGATATAAAAAGAAAGGATGCAGTATTTCTTACATACCTTTCAACATCTCACAGATAAAAACAAGGACTTGTGGCTAAGTAACATCGTGGCATTGTCAAGAAAGTAAAAGTTATTAATGAGGAAGAACAGATGAGCTAGAATAAGCTGCAGCCTTTTGCTTTCGCTTGAGCAACCCTCTACCCCCTTTTCTCCTCTTTCCCGACAAGTAAATTGAATACATTTTGAATTCAGTCTGAGGTCAAAGGGGGAACGTGGGAGAAGGAGAGAGAAGCTGGGACACTTTAAAAGCACCTGAAATAGCAAATGACAGAAGATTAATGACTATCCCAGCCAAATCAGGACAGTCGGAGAGTGTGTTTTTGGACTGTTTACAAACCAGGGCTGGGGAATATGTGGCCTTCCAAATATTGTTGGAACAAGCCAACAGAGTCAGGAAATGAATAAGCAGGATTGGTCTGTTTGTCTCTTATCATTGTTAATTGTCATCAAGTTGGATTTGACTTATAGTGACTGTACGAATGAAAACTTTCCAAGACATCCCGTTAGTAACATCCCTCTGAAGATCTTGCAAACTCAGCGCTATGGCTTCCTTGTGTGCTTTCATTTCCAAATTATGGTTGGCCCCAAGGCAATCCTATCACAGGGTTTTCTGGGACTGACTGTTGGGATGTACTCAAGGTCACCCTGTGGGTTTCCGTGCCCAAGCAGGGAATCAAACCCTGGTCTCCAGGGTCATAGTCCAGTGCTCAAACCACTACACCATGCTGGCAATCTATGGCTTCCTTGATTGAGTCTATATATCTATTATATAAAGTCAAAGTTTATATGTTTTTTGTCTGTGTCAGGTGAAGACCTCATATGATTGGCTGCTGAGAAGATTCTATGGAATCCTGCAGTTTGCAGTTTAGAGAGGGGCCTTTAGAATTCTAAGCCAGAGAGCTCTTGGGCCTGGCCAGCTGCTATGGAGATGAGGCCTAACAGCAAGGAGGAGGGCAGTGTATTCCGTCAGGAACCCAACCTCTGTATGTTAATAACTCTGAATACAGATTGAATTGGGAATATGGGGAAAAGTTACAAGTACTGGACAAAACAGTTTGGGGAATTAGAGACACGGGATCTCAAATCTTTCTAACAAATATTACCTATGAGAAAATAAAATCTTGGGCAACACCGGGCATATCTGCTAGTAGTCTATAGAAACACATATACTCATACTCATATGTATATATAGAAAAGATCAGTTTCCATTAAATCTACATAAACAGTAATCTTTGTTAAATACATAAACCATACAATTTTGTAACACTAAAGACACAATAAATGCAAAGGTCCACCACTTGGTGTAAATCTTTTCACTAATGACCACTGGTTTAAACTAGTCAACCCTTTGAACAAAGGCCAACATCCCACATTGTGGTCTGCACCAGTGGCCAGTACTTGAACTCCTGTATAATCTAGATATCTTCTAATTGTTTTCACCAGTCAGAGCCAAACACATCAGTGAAGAATTCCTCACATAACAGGGGTAAAAACGCCTCTTGCCGTTACCAGCCATAGCCTGGGGAATCAGATGAGTCAATGAAACAGAACAGTAAGTAGGCCTCTCCCCCTGCTCTTCCCAGTCATGGTGCATACCACACCCTAGGCGAGCCAAGTTGCTGTGGTGCTTGAGGCAGAAATTACATAAGCATTGCTCCTTCTCAGTGACAGTAAAAATACAAGAATAAGTGAAAAAAAAAAACACTAAGTAAAATGAAATCTTGCCCATTTGTAATATCCCAAATCTGCTTCCTTTGGTTAATGCTGCAGCAAGAGAGCCTCAGTAATCAGGAATGGGGTTTGGGAAAGAGAATCTGGGCAAGGCCAAAGGCAGGAGAAGGAAAACTGGATGATAAGACTAGACAGGGAGAGAGTCTGCATACAGCCAGACACTTGCAGGGATGAGCCATTGCATTTTGATTGAAAATAATCAGCTTTTGCTTCAGCTGCTTACATCCAAACTAGCACTTCAGATGTGGACGAGTCATGTTACTCGGTAAAATGTTCCTGGTCACACCTTCTCCATTTGCAGGAAGTCATTTTCCTAGAGGCATTGTGTAAAATTTTGCTTTTTGTGGAAATGAACTCAGCAAGGTATCTTCTTTATTCCCCTGACCCTACTGTACAATATATCCTCTTTTCTTTTCTGGAGGGAGGGGCAGGAAGAAAGCAGAAGTAGTACTTGATGGTAGTCCTTGAAGAAACACTGCTCTAAGAAAGCGGAGGGTGGGGTGGAGTGGGAAGCATTAAGGAGTCACCCAGAGTTAAAAGAGAGCAGCTTTAACAATAGTTACAGAAAGGGTCATGGATAAATAAAAGGGCACTCTGCACACATGCACTCTGAGAGTAGATTTACGTAATACTCTAGCTGGCAGGCTGGATAATAGCAAAACTCTTAGGAATAGCTGTTTGGCTGCAGGGGCAGGAGTACTTACTAATGAAAAATACAATTAATCAGTGGCAGTAAAGTGTCTCAATCTACTTTTGTACTTATTCAAACTGTATGCCATTTTTTTTACTGTTCTAAAGGATTCAAAGAGTTCTAGCAAGCATCTAAATCATATTTAAATTCAAATCTAAGAACATTAACTATTTTGGATTACAGCTTCCAGAACCTCCCAGTTAGCTATGGCCACTGGCTGTGCTATATGGGGATCCTTAGAGCTGTAGTAAAAAATGGAATAAAATAAAAATCTAAGCTATGTTTTTTGACTCTCCTCTACTATATCATTTTTGTCTATACCACCAGGTATTCTATTCATTCATTCATTCATTCATTCATTCATTCATTCATTCATTTAATATCCTGCCTTTCTCGTGACACAGGATCCACAGGATCCAAGAAAGCCAGTGCGATTCTTGGTTGCATCAATAGGAGTATGGTGTCTAGATTGAGGGAGGTAATGGTACCACTCTATTCTGCATTGGTTAGGCCTCATTTGGAATGCTGTGTCCAGTTCTGGGCACCTCAATTCAAGAAGGATATCAACAAGTTGGAAAGTGTCCAGAGGAGAGCGACCAAAATGGTGAAGGGTCTGGAAGCCATGCCCTATGAAGAACGGCTTAAGGAGCTAGGTATGTTTAGTCTGCAGAAGAGAAGGTTAAGAGGGGACATGATAGCCATGTTTAAATATTTGAAGGGATGTCATGTTGAGGAGAGAGCAGGCTTGTTTACTGCCACTCCAGAGACTAGGACAAGGAGCAATGAATTCAAGCTGCAGGTAAGGAGATTCCACTTGAACCTCAGGAAGAAATTCCTGATGGTCAGAGCTGTCCGGCAGTGGACTATGCTACCTCGGAGTGTGGTAGAGTCTCCTTCTTTGGAGATTTTTAAGCAGAGGCTGGATGGTCATCTGTTGGGAATGCTTTGAAAAGTGTTCCTGCATAGCAGGGGGTTGGATTCGATGGCCCCTGGGGTCTCTTCCACCTCTATGATTCTATGATTCTAAAGCAGTGACATACATTTTGTTTCACTGTCACAGTTGTCAATTATCAAATATATCTGTTTATTCTGAATAGATATTTGTCAAATTACAGTATCATAGAGTTGGAGTAGACATCAAAGGTTATCTGTCCAACTCCCTGTTGTTACAGGAGATCCACTGCTGCATCATGCTTTCTCTCTTCCAGCAGATAGAAACCAGAGATGTATGCAATGGTTCAGAGATCCTACCATCTGGAGCAACACAAAATATGTACAATCCATCATCCATGTGATAGCACTTGAGATATTTGAAGATGGCAGTCATATCATCTCTTCATTATCTCTTATCCTTGTTAAAAGTATCATGGAGCTTCAGGCTTTCACTATCTCCAGCTTTCTCATCGTCTTTGTTCTTCTTTTGACCACATTTAGGTTGTCAGTAGGTTTCTTATGTTTCAGTGGACTGAATACTGTAGTCTGGTTGAGATCTGGCTGAAGCAGAATAGAACTTGCCATTGCTCTATGTGACCTGGACGCTCTACTTCAGTACAACCTAGATTTGAATTGGCTGTTTTAGCAGTTGCATTGCAGTACTGCCACTTGTCTGTCTAGCCTCTGGTTCACTCTGATCATTTTTACACCTGCTGCTAGGCATGTGTCACCTGCTCTCTGTGTTTGTGCCACTGATTTTTTCTACCTAAATCCAAAATTCTAAAGTTATCTTAGAGCTGAAATTAATTTTCTGACTTTTGGTCCAGTTCTTCATCCTTTCAAGATCATATTGAATCCTGTTTCTAGCTTCTAACATTTTTCCTATCTCAACCAGTTCAGTGTCGTCCAAAGAACTGATAATCATCCACTCTATCCTTCATCGAAGATGCTGAAAAACACTGGGCCCAGAACAGAATCCTGCTGCAAGCAGCTTGTCACTTCCCTCCAGGTAGATAAGGAGCTATTGGTGACACTCTGTGTGCTATCCACAAACTGGCTACATCCAAATAGCAATAGCCTTATCTAGTCCACATTTTACTAGCTTGCCTGCAAGGATATCATGGGTGATCTTGTTGATGGCCTTGTTGAAGTCAAGATATATTACATCCACAATATAACTCTGTCAAAGAAGGAAATGTTGGGAGTGGCAACCTTTGCATGCTTAATTAACTGGCTAGTTAGTTTGCATGTGTATTGTAGGCATAGAGGTGACTGCCTAGAGTAAACTTCCTGTTGTTTGGTCAATGCCCACTTCCCCTTGCATGTTCTTTTCCTCTTCCCTTTTTGTTCTTCAGCTTCCCTGCAAGCATGTGTTCTCTGATTCTCTGGCAAGCACGCTTTCTTGTAAGGATGCGAGTTCTTATTTTCGTCTTACCTTTCTTCAAGAATTTGAACCTGTGTAAACTATGCACAAGATGATGTGAGTAAATTCTTTTTACATATTTTTAACCAAACTGTTCGTGTTTATTTTGAGCTAGATTAAGTGTGTCTGGGGTGGAGATGATGAAGTGGGGCTCATAATCTATTCAACTTCCGTTTGTGTGTTTACTAAATACTCTGCTGATTGGGAGAATTATTACTAAAAACCTCTCAGTTCCCCAACAGGAAATAGTATTAGTCTGGCATGACATGTATTTGTGGAATCCATGTTGGCCCTTTGGGATCACAGCATTTTTTTTAAAGCTAAATGATTTCTTAAAGAACAAATTGTTGCCAAGCTCACCAAATGGTAGTTGCTGCTCTGACGGAAGAGGAGGACAAAGCGTGGCCCTTGAAATGAATATTTTTCTTTAGTCACCTGGCTACTTGTTAACAGTATTTACTCTATGCCCAGTCTATATATACCTCTGCCCATCCACTGAGAATAGTGTTGTCAATGTGCTATTAGAGATGACTGGTGTTATCTCTTAAGTGTATTATTCATATGTGTGCATTTTCAGCCAAGTACAATTCATGTATTATTGACAATAGCTGTCACACGTTTCTCCATGTAAACAGGAGTGAGAAACTTCAGTGGCTCTAAGGACAATTTTCAACCCTCTGAATATCATTGCTGGCTACACACTGTGCTATGCAGCTAAAGCTCTATGGTGTGGCCCATATTGTGGCAGTGGGAAGTGGATTTATTTCCACATCCAGTTGAAGAAGACATCCCTCCATTATTTAAAACAACACAGGCCAGGAGTATACACACAAGCCTTCTTTTACACTAGACAATGATAGCATTATGATTCCATTGTAACTGCCAATGCTGCATCCTATGGAATTCTGAGGTTTTTAATTTGGTAAAATGCTAGAGTTCTCTGGCTAAATGTCCTCCCTAAACTGCAAATGAGAGCCAATGTAGTACTTTGAGCTTTGGACTTTGATCCTGGAGATCAGGGTTTGATTCCTGACTTGCCTATGGAACCCACTAGGTGGCCTTGAGCGCACCACACACTCTCAGCCCCAGAAAACCCTGTGATAGATTTGCCTTAGGGTCACCATAAGTCAGAAACTACTTGAAGGCACACAACAATAACAAATTGCAAATCCTAGGATTTCATAAGATGGAATCATGACTGAAAGTGAAATCAGAGTGCTATAATTGTCTAATTTGAAAGAGACCCAGTCTTTGAGGGAAAAAACTGCATTTCCCACAGGCTTCTGGGAGAACAACTCACCTCTTTAAAAAGATGTACATTCCTTGAGGGCCTTGTTTTGGTTTTAGCTTTAAGCAATTTTTTAAAAAAAAAAAATGACATATTGCCATGCCTCCAAATTTGGGCGGCATTCTGGCAAGATCTGAAGCAATGGTCAGGGCTCCAGGAATGAGAAAAAAAGTTAGCTGCCTGACTTACTGGGCGGCGCATTTACAGCTTGGGCTGGCATTGGTGGTGGTAGTGCTGCTGCTGCCTCCATGGCGTCCCTCGGGGCTGTTCAGTTGCCATGCCATGTGGCTCCCCAGCCATATGCTCAGCCCTGCTGGGTACTTCCTCATACCCAGCAGCCTTTGTGCAGCTGGAAAAAGCTCCCAGCCAATCAGTTCAAAACTGCTGGTTTGAATTGATTGGCTGCTTCTGCCTAGGCCAGAGCTCTAGGAAGTTTTCCCTCTGGTCCAGGTTTTTTCTATTTAGCTAGGCTCTCATCTCTCCGGAGCTCAGTTCTTCTGTGCACGTCATCCCTCCCACTCACCCCCTTCCTGTTCTTTTGTTGTATCCTGTGTACTGTAGTTAGGTTGTGTCTTTGCTGTTTTTTTGTCACAACTTGTTAAGCGGTTGGCATGGGTCCTGGATCCAGGTCTGCTAGATCCCCAGGTCACTGGTGCCTGAGGATGGAAGGTGTTGCCAGGAGGGCAGGGTCGGCAGCGGACACACGGTGCAGATTGGGTGTCTGCATCCCTGCATTACTGAGGGGGTCAGATGGTTCGGACCTGACTCCAGATGGTCTTGGCTTGTGGCTTTTGGTCTCATTGGTCAACAGGCAGGTTGGCTGATGCTGGGATCCCGACCCATGCTCAATCCAACCTTGTTTTTTCTATAACCAATAAAGTTGTGGCCTATTTTCATCCAGCTTCAGCGTGTGGCCTGATTTATTCCTTGCCTCTCAGCTACATCTACACCTCTCAGCTCTGAGCACACAAAAAGCTGCATCACACACAGCCCCCAGAAAACCCCATGATAGGTTTGCCTTAGGGTCATCATAAGTTGGAAATTACTTGAAGGCACACAACAACAAAGAACTCAGAGAACTGTAGTAAACTGTAGTTTCTTTTGAAATTTGAGTGGGCCTAAAATCCTGCAGCCAGACTGACTTCCATCTTAGCATAGTTTCACTGGTTACTGGGCCATTTCCAGTCACAATTCAAAGTGCTTGCTGTGACTTATGAACCTCTGCAGCTTGGGACCACACTATCTGTAACACCATCATCTCCCTATATGAGAGTTTTGAAAACCTCAAGGGAAGATTTTCTGTCGGTCCTGACACCATTACTGGGAGATTTGGTGAGGACATAACATAAGGGACTTCTCGATGGCTGATCACTGATTGTGGAACTTCCTCCCATGGGGGGCTAGATTGGTTCCCTCTCTGTTCTCCTTCTTTCAGTTGGTGAAAATCTTTTTTGTTCACACAGGTACTGGGCTATTAAATGGTTGCTGCAAATGGGTGTTTCAATGGTATGTGCTATTCTTTTATCCTCATGGTTATATTTAAATCTTTATCAATTGTTTCATTTTGATTTTGTTTTTAATAGGATAGTTACTTTATTTTTGTTAGGATGACTGGTTTTTCACTATGTTTTGTTTTAATTGATGTTATGAGCCACTTTGGGTCCCATATTGTATTGGGAGAAAGGCAGAAGATAGGATAAATAAGTACTGTGGGCTCAAGCCCAGCCTCTGCCTGGCAGTCAGCTACCAGAGTGAGGTGCCTGTCTTTTGTGATGCGCTACACCCTTATTGCAGCCATTTTGTGGGGCGTGCCTATATGAATTTGTCAAGTTTGCAAAAAATACCCAACTGCGACAGCAATTTCTGTTATTACAACCAGTAGGCAACAGAAAAAAAAAAGGGCTTGGAAAAAGTTCCTTTTTTTGTACTACAGCTTCCACTGTCCCCACACAGACTGGGGCATTCTGGGAACTACAGCCTCAAGAAGAGCATTTGCAAGCTCTGAAAATAGTGTGTGTTGTCGGGGAGGGAATGAAGGCAACACTTATCTTGAATACAGTGTGCTGTTTCAATTCAGAATGGCAGGAATCTCCTCTGATTCAGTATTAAATTCTGAATCTTCCACTGCCATGACATCAATTGCCTGGGGTGTTCTAGTTCTGAAGCTCTGAATTGGAACTGCAGAGATTTATGCTACTGCAGGAAGATTTCATATCCTTTTGATAAAACTCTGTTCCCTCGTTTCCTCTTCCTTATCATTTTTAGAAATGAATCAGAACTTCAGTTTGTCTTTGCAGATGCCTTACTGAGCCACAACGTGACTGAATTTTAAAAAAACACATCTAACAGGAAGCCTTTGCTGTAGGCCATAGTGAGTGTTACATCACAGTCCCCATCTCCCAATGGAAGGTTTACTATGACTCAAATTTTAGATCTTGATTACAAGGCTGAGCTGCTGCTGAAATATGCATATTTTCTTGTGGGGTGTGTGTGTATACATGTGTGCAACTATAGATGGTAATGTGGTTTGGCACATGTCTGGTTAGGTTCCTCTACTGCTTGCAATAACTGTTCCTGCATATTCCCTTATGTGTAGAAGAAAGCTTGTATGACCTCTCCTTCCCTCTTGATCTTGAGAGTGACACACGTAGACACATGTCTACTGAAATTACTCAGAGAAAGCACTTATCCGCAGTTTGTTTAACTCAACATCACCTCATCATGAGATAATTGCTTGGGAGAGCAGTGCCAGTTTTCCTACAATTTGTCACTCTTAGTGCATCTACTCCTGCCCATGTTGGCTTTTACGAGATCAACAAAGAATGTATGATGTCATGAGTGGATTGCTACCATCGCTGTGTCCCAGATGAATGGTGCAAGAAGAGAGTTGATTGTTCATCACAATCTGTGTTGGAGTCTCTTGGAAAGCATTGCACTGTGCTAATGATCACGATTTCGATGTCATTTTGTGTTTTCTCCAAGGTTTCATAGCATCAGTTGTGTAATTTTCTTCTTTGAGTTTTTTTTAAAAATGATAGTAAAGAAGGAGGTTATTAAAAAGTACATCCATTTTAAAACCAATGTTGTTCATGCCAGAAAATCCAGTCCATGTTGACATTAGGGATTCTGGATGAAGCAGATGACCAAATAGCCAAATAGAAATGTGCAGTAAAAAAAAGGATAAACTCATACCACAGCAAAAGAAAGAAGCATATATAAGGTTGTATCAGGACTCAGGTTTCTGGTTTCTGCTCTAACCAACTTAAAAGCACAACAAGCATGCTTCGGTACTATAACTGCTTTTCAAAACAAGTATCCCTATTATAACCATCCCAGAAGAAATCTGCAGTGCCAACCTAGCTCATAAAATTAAATGAAGGATATGAAGTACATGGTCTTTTTTTCCATATTAAAAAACCCCTTTCCCATCCTCATTTTTTTCCCCACACTCTCTTGGTCTACCGGATTTGTGAATCTTCCAAGTCAGTAATTAAAATGGAAAATCCTGGCAAATTTGAATCATAAGTGGAATCAATTAGCTGCTTAATCATAGCTTTATTCACATAGCTGCATAGAAACTGCCCTGAATTTCCTGAACCATTTGGATCAGTGGCTTAGAAGGAGAGTCTTTAACAAAATGATTTCAACCAGCTGCCATTTGAAAAGAAGTTCAGGATAAAGGCCCTCTCCAGTTTTTGATTGGCTGAGCACCATTAATAAATATAGTTCACTTTGAAGTGGCTGGCGTTATCACTCATGTGGCAACCCTTAAAAAAAATCAGCTGGCAACACTCGTGCTACTTTAAAAGCAAAGATCACATATCTGAACTGAGGAGGAAACTCTTGAGTTTAATAACTAAAGAGCTGAAATGTGTCTCTACCTTTCATCCTTGCCCACTTCATCAGACTGATATTACTCTGTGAAAAGAAAACCTACTAATTAGTATTTTCAGAAAACATAGTTTCATTTCTAGTGCTTCTTGGACAGCATGGATTGGGTCATCATGTGTCTGACCTTTTCAAAAATGTATTGACATGTTCCAAAATAAATCTTGTGATGTAAAGATAATGTACCGGGCAGCAAAGGAGATAAAACTGAACATAACCTGGGACAACAGAACAGCTCCGTTTTGACAAAGTTGCTATTTTCTGCCTTTCCTTCCTTCCCATCCCATTAATAATATTGTCTGCCATTTCCATTCTCCTCATATTCTTTTCATACAGGGTGTATGTCTCTGTGTGCTCATGGAAGCTGATCTGTTTGCTTTCCTGTCAGAGATGCTGTCCTTCTGTTATACATGGAATGCAATGCAACTGTGCACCTTTGTCACCTCCACATCAGTTCTGCTAGAGAGGACAGAGCAGATGAAATGCTGGCAGAGGAACAGCACCACAGTTAGTGATGTACTAGTCATAATCCATCCTGCCTGTATTTCAGCCGGTCACGAACTCCTGTCATCTCCAGAGTGCTCTTTCTGGATTTTATCCCCACGCTAGCAGTTATTCTAAGCTTTCTTCCTTCCACATGCAAAGCCGGAGGGCCAGTACCACAAGGCTGCTTCTTCCTGATCTGGCCAGCACCACATGTTATTTGCCATTCCCATACAGTGCATTGTAGAAAGTGACAGAGACAGCCTCACCGAGACATTGACTTATTAGATTCTCACTGTCTCTGAGGTCTGACAGCACTGTGGACTGAACCAGAATTAATAGCATTTATGTAATGGTGAAAGGGTCACAAAATCAAGTAATGAAAAGCAGGACTTCCTAGGTACCAGAGGACCCAGTAACATGGTGCAAAAGGAATGCTGAATGCAGTTGATAATGCCTACAACAAAGCAGCTAGATCCAAAACAGCTGGGCATGCATTCTTCTTAGTCACAGATGGAGCAGTCAGGTAGCTAGTCCCTATTAATATGAGATTATGAATTGTAAAAGGTAGTCATTTTAATTTTACATTTTTTCCTCCACTATTGATTTTAAGAAATAATCTTCTTCTTCTTCTTAAAGCCCATATCTCTAACAACAAGAAAGCCTGTTTCTTACTACACATTTTATTTTCCCATTGCACAGAATATGTCCAGCTTAGGGGTGTGGTCATGAGTGTTTATGTGTGTGTGCACATGCATGCATGGAAAATGAGGGCATTGCCCCCCAAATAAGAATTCTGTCCTACCAAATGATTTTCTTCTTCAGTCTCCAAGTTGCCAACATTGCAGAGAGAGAGAGACACACACACACACACACACACACTGAAAATCATCCACACCTAGAATTTGCTCTGTAGGCCTTCCACTGGTAATTTTGTATGTCTTTTTTCTTTGGATTCCTAAACTGTATTTCTAAATGCTCTGCTGAAGTTTTAAGTTACTGCAATGCTAGTTTTTACAGGGAGGGAAAGGAAATTCCATCGAGGAAGGCAACGTTTTTATTTTTGGGGGAGGGCAATGTCCTCATCTTGCCTTCCCAGTAGCTTATACCCCGGTCCAGAATAATGCTTGCTGTAGGAATATTTGATAGAAAATATGCAAAATAACATGGATTTTCCTGCAAGGCACACTAATATGAAGCCACTTATCACATTTGTATATCTAAAAATGTCCTTCTTCTCTTTTCTCTTTTATTTACAACTCCTTCATCATCATCCACCATCTTCAAACATTAACACAATGTTTTGCATGGGCATATATGTAAATACCTCTGTAGATTTTGAGGACAGAGGATTTTTTTGAACAGGGTCATAGATCATACTGACACAAGGCAGACCAGCCTAGTAGGGATGCTGACTCTTCAGAACAGGAATGTAAAACCAGAAGATTCCTTGGCAGGTTTTGCCAGTATCCTGCCAATGATGCTACCTTTCCATGGAGGTAGGATTGCCTGCTTTTGTGAGGCAAGAGGCTATGTTGGAGCCAGCAGTGCTGCTGTTAGGGTCTCCCATGTAACACAGACTTTTGCTGGGGAGACAGACTAAATGTGCCAAACAGCTACTGGCAAGCAACAGTGGTGGTGGACCTCTGGTGGTGGACCTCTCAGAGACAACAGCCGTGGCACAATAGCTAACTCTTGTTAGTACTGTGCAAAAGGAGGCACAGTAAATCCCTTTTGAGTGTCTTTTATCACGAAAACCTTCTGGTGAGATAATCCAAAATGAAACAAAAGATAATGCCAGAAGATGAAACTCCCAGTATGGATGGCACTCAGTGAGCTACTGGGGAAAAGCAGAGGACAACTGCAAGTAGCTCTGTGGCTAAGGTGCAACTCGACTTAAGCCATGCTCAGAGGTGAAAGGAAAGTCCAAAGCAGCACAACACATAATCATTTCGCACTACACTCTTATAGTGCAATTATTCCACTTTCCACATCCTATGGAATCCTGGGGTTTGCAGTTTAGGAAGGGGCCAGCCAGCCCCTCCCTAAGCTGCAAATCCCAGGATTCCATAGGATGTGGAAAGTGGAATAATCACACTATAAGAGTGTAGTGCGGAAATGGCCACATCTTACAGGAACAGGGAGTGTGAGAAGCATGAATCAAGGGAAGCCAGACATAATAAAACAAAAAAATGAAAGTCATAATGTGATAATGGGGCTTCCCATTATCTAGGCTTATCAAAGGGAGATACTTCCCTCTTCAGGTAAACCAAGGGTTAATGAGGTGTTGGGATTACATCAAGGGTCACAGGGTGAGAGTTGACCAACCAAACGGAAAGGGTCAGCATCACAGGTCACAAGGTGAGAATTGACCAACCAAAAGAAAAAGAGGTGGGCATCTTGGAGATGCTTCCAGATCCTTCCAAGGAGGAAAAGATAAAACTTCTAAGAGGCCATGTGGCCAGAGAGAGACAGAGAGAGAGAGAGAGAAACAAAGAGAGGGAGCTGGGCCAGTTGAGCTGGCAGACATGCCGTGTCTCCTGGAACCCCCCCCCCTTCTCCTTTAGACAATCTAAGCCTATAACCTAATTGTGAGTAACTAGAAATAAGTAGTTAGTCATGTTAGGGATGTTGTTATTTTGGGAATTGGCTGATCTTAAGAATGTATCTGTGCTGTTATATCTGTTTTTGTAACTTCTTGTAACTAAGCGTACCTGGGAGTGGGGGAGCCTCTCAAGTGTGATATGGTTTTGTTTATTTGTACACCTTGATTAAACACTTCTATAAACCACCGTTTCTCTCCATTCCATGCCAGGGTTGGCACACGCTACATAGGACCTCTCACTCGGGGGAGGGGGAGGTGGAAGATCCTTACGCTTAGAGATTGGGCAGAGTCCCTCCTGTTCTGTCCAACTGATCCATAATTCAGGGGGGTGGTGGCAGCATACCTGATCGAGCTGGGGAGATTGCCAGTCTTTCCAAGCGTGGGAGTCAGCTTTGGGAGGCTGGCAAGAACCCCAGTAAAACGCTGGGAGGAATCTCCTGTCTTGGAAGGGTGGGAGTCAACTTGAGAGACTGGAAATAAACCTGCAGTGTCACACATAAGCATTGCAGTACTTGGGGTGAGTGAGCTAAGGTGGATGGTAGTTGGACATTTAGAGTTAGATAATTACACAGTATTTTACTCAGGAAATGCACATCTAAGAAGAAATGGGATGGCATTAATAATGAAGAGAGCTATAGCAAAAACAGTCAAAGGACACAATGCAAAGTCTGACCGGATCATATCACTAAGACTTCAGGAAAAAACCATCAAAATAACCATAATCTAAGTTTATGCTCCAACTGCAGAGGCAGAAGGAAAAGACATTGAAACATTCTGTGTAGGAGTTCAGGAGGAAATTGATCACATACCAAAATAGGACCTTGTTAATCATAGACTATTGGAATGCAAAATAAGGAAACAGAAGAGAATGAAAGATTGTAGGAAAATCTGACTCAGGACCAAGAAATGAAACAAAAGACCAACTGACTGAATTTTGTGAGGCCAACAGTTGGTTCATCACAAACACATTCTTTAAGCAGCCCAAGAAGCAACTGTATATGTGGACATCACCTGATGGCCAATATAGAAATCAAATAGACTGTATAATTGGAAGCAAAAGATGGAGAAGCTCTGTTCTCTCCACAGAAACAAGATCAGGAGCAGATTGTGGCAAGACCATGAACTGCTAATATCAAAAATTAGAGTAAAGTTAAAGAAGAACACCAAATCAATCACTGTGTGAAAATACAACCTGAAGAACATCCCTGTAGCATTTAAAGATAATGTAAAAAAGTAGATTTGCACTATTGAGCCAGCTAACCGGGAGCCAAAAGAACTGTGGTCTGAAACCAGGGATGTTGTGATAGAAGAATGCCAAAAGATAGTATCTTCAGCCACAAAGAAAGAAGATCCTCACTGCATGACAGATGAAAATCTGCAAGCAGTAAGGAAAGAGGAGAAGCAAAAGTAAAAGCTGATAGATACAAGGTCAGACCCCTGAGTGCAACAGTTCAGTCACTTGTATGTAGGTACAAAGAGAAATACTGTAAAAATCAGTGCAGAGAAATAGAAGGTTACAACAAAAAGACCTCTTGCACAAGATCTGAGAAATCAAAGGGAAATTTAAACCAAGAGTGGGGATGCTATACTATCAGCAGGGGAACACATTACATGACCAAGTAGAAATAGAATGAAACAGGAAACAATAAATTAAGCAAATATATAAAACAGATAAAAGGTTAACAGATCCATTCAAGGAAGAGCCATATAAATATTAACCTCCAATTTCAGAAAATGAAGTGGAAGCTGCACTCAGCGTATTTGGGAGATATAAATCACCAGGAACAGATGGTATACCACTAGAGCTGCTTCAATCTATAGAGACAGAAACTACTCTAATTCTAACTAAAATCTATTGACAAATATAGAAAACAAAATAATGGTCCACAGATTGGAAACACTCAATATACATTCCAATCCCCAAGGAAGTGGACACTGGGGATTGCAGTAACCACAGGATCACTGTGTTAATTTCCCCTTTGTTTTAAGCAAAGTCATGTTTAAAATTCTACAAGACTTTTACCATATATGTAGTGAGAAATACCAGATGTTCAAGCTGGATTCAGAAAAGGAAGAGGCACTGAGGATTATATTGCAAACATAGATAATGAAGCACACCAAAGAATTTCAAAAGAAAATCAGGCTGTGTTTTATAGATTATAGCAAAGCCTTTGATTGTGCAGATCATGAGAAACTATGGACCACTCTAAAAAAATGGTATGCTACAACATTTCATTTTTCTGATGCATAACCGTATACAGGACAAGAGACTACTGTCAAGACAGAATACAGAGAAACAGAATGGTTTCCAATTGGCAAGGGGGTCAGGTAAGGCTGCATTTTATCACCCTATCTTTTTAACATGTGTGTTGAACACATCACACCTAAAATGGGATTAGATTCAGAGGAAGGAGGTGTGAAAATTGGAGGAAAGAACATCAACAATTTAAGATATGCAGATGACATCATACTACAAGCAGAAAACAGCAAAGACTTGGAATGATCACTGAAGAAAGTCAAGGCAGAAAGTGCAAAGGCAGGTTTACAGCTGAACATTAGTGACACAGAAATAAATATCACAGGTAATTTCCATAACCTTAAAATAAATGATGAAGACACTGAAATAGTTTAAGATTTTCCATACTCTTTTTCAGCCATCAGTCAGAATGAAGACTGCAGGCAAGAAATCAAAAGAAGATTAGGACTTAGAAGAGCAGCTGTGAAGGAACTAGACAAGACCCTGAAATGTAAAGATATATCATTGAATACTAAAGTGAAGATTGTTATGTATGGTTGTGAAAGCTGGACAGTGAAGAAAACTGAACTCCTTTGAAATGTGTTGCTAAAGAAGAGGTCTATGGATACCTTGGACTTCTAAAAAGATGAACGGGTCCTAGATCAAATCAAGCCGGGACTCTCCCTACAAGTCAAGATGACTAAACTGAGGTTATTATATTTTGGACATATTATAAGAAGACATGCCTCAGTACAAAATACGATCATGTGTAGTTAGGTAGAAGGCAATAGGAAAAGAGAAAGACCACATTACAGATGGATAGATTCAATCAAGGAAGACATATCCCTGAATCTCCAAGACCTGAGCAGGGTGGTTGATAATAGGGTGACTCGAACGTCTCTCATCCATAAGTTGAAGTCAACTTGATGGCAGTTAACAACAATAACAATTTGCCAGTATCCATAATCACAATGACCATCCATCCATCTATCCCTCCACCATGGTGTTGTTTCTAACTTGGGTTGTTCCTTGCTGTGGTAACAGAAAATATTCCTGCTCCCTTTCCAACCCACCTTGTGCCCTCCAAATCTGCTCTGGAAGGTTAAAAACACTCTGGAGCAGATTTGGAGGTGGCACAGAATGTTGTGCATATGCGTAAATCCGTTAGCATGATATTGGATAGAACCTACAGGCTTCAGCCCCCAGTTTGACAGGATTTCTCCAGAGTTGGCTCCCACCTGTGCTCTGCTTGTTGCTCTTGCCGACACAGCTCACCAATATGTTAATTTGGGGTGTAGGATATTTGATGTCATTATTGGACAGTATTTGATTGCTGTCATTCAATATTTGCATAATATTTGACAAGCTGAACATTGTCTCAGACACATAAAGCATAAGTAGTCACGCTAGTCCACTGGGAAGGGTAGGTGTAAAACCCACAGTATTAGAACCAAGGCTTCCCAAATGCATCTTAAGCCATTTCCGTACTACACTGTTATAGTGCAATTATTCCACTTTCAACATCCTGTGGAATCCTGGGGTTTGCAGTTGAAGGAGGGGCATTTAGAATTCTCAGCCAAAGAACTCTTTGGCCTCAGTAAACTACAAACCCCAGAATTCCACAGGATGTTGAAAGTAGAATAATAGTGTCATGTGCAGGGCAGAGCAGGCAATTAATCAACAAACAGGAGAGCAAGGCTTACTCACAAGGCTAGAGCAGGGAAATGTCCAAACAGAATTCAGGTTCTGGAGCAAACAAATCCAAAGGACAAATCCTAGTCAAACAGAAGTTCAAGATGATCCAGCTACAAGAGAACACAGCACAAAGCTTCATGACCAGAAAGATCAGTTGCTGACCCTGGAAGGAAAGGACCAGCTGAAAGCCTTTTATCTACTGATGCTATCACCACAGGTGTTCCTTCATTAAGGCTCCTTTATTACGTAAACGCACTGAGTGGCACAGCCCCTGTCTCTGTTGTGGTCTCTCTTGCATGGTAAGCATCTATGTTGTCTCATCCTCTAAGATTTGTTTCCCATGCTCAGGCCCTTGCTGTTGTGTGTTATCTTCTCCTGAGCAAGCTTCTGGGGAAACTTCTGCCTCTGGGGAAACTTCTGCCTCGGATTCAGAATCCTCCCCCTCACTGCCAGGGTCTCCAAGGCAGGGCACGACAAATAGCACTATAACAGTGTAGTATGAAATGGCCTTAAACCAGTGAACAAGGTTTTGAAGATTCAAGAACTCTTCATCAAGCTACACGTCATCAAATTTGCAGATGACACCAAATTGGGAGGGGTTGCTGATACACCGGAGGACAGGATCAAAATTAAAAATGACCTGGACAGATTGGAGAGCTGGGCCAAGGCTAACAAAATGAAATTCAACAGAGAGAAGTGTAAGGTCCTATACTTAGGTAGAAAAAATGGAATACAGAAATATAGGATGGGGGACAAGTGGCTGGATAGCAGTACGTGTGAAAGGGATCTAGGAGTCTTCATAGACCACAAGCTGAACATGAGTCAGCAGTGTGATGCGGCAGCCAAGAAAGCCAATGCAATTCTTGGTTGCATCAATAGGAGTATGGTGTCTAGATCGAGGGAGGTACTGGTACCACTCTACTCTGCTTTGGTTAGACCTCATGTTGAATACTGTGTCCAGTTCTGGGCACCCCAATTCAAGAAGGACATGGTCAAGCTGGAGCAAGTCCAGAGGAGGGCAGCCAAAATGGTGAGGGGCCTGGAAGCCATGCCCTATGAGGATAGACTTAGAGAGCTGGGTATGTTTAGTCTGCAGAAGAGAAGGTTAAGAGGGGACATGATAGCCATGTTTAAATATTTGAAGGGATGCCAGGTTTTCTGCTGCTCCAGAGACCAGGACAAGGAGCAAGGACAGGACAGGACAAGGAGCAAGCAGGACAAGGATTCAAGCTGCAGGAAAGAAGATTCTACCTGAACCTCAGGAAGAACTTCCTCACAGTCAGGGCTGTCCGGCAGTGGGATCTGCTGCCTTGGAGTGTAGTGGAATCTTCTTCTTTGGAGGTTTTTAAGCAGAGGCTGGATGGCCATCTGCCAGGAGTGCTTTGAGGGGGGTCCTGCAGGGCAAGGCGTTGGACTGGACGGCCTGTGTGGTCTCTTCCAACTCTACATTTCTATGATTCTATGATTCTACGTTTTGCAGAACCTCATGGTGGTTTCGGATCCACCATGAGGTTGGAGCCATAACGTCTATGGATTGAAGCAGTCTTAACACATCTATTCCAAAAACTGTTGTACAGCTGTAATTAAATTAGCCTTTCATAAGTGGAAAGTTATCCTTCAGTTTTTCCAGCTAATAAGATTTCATATTGGATGCCAGCCAAAATCAAAACAATCAAGAGGTGTCAATACATTTAATCCACTTAAAAGCTAAGCCTTCATGTTCCATTCCATGTTCAGCACTACTTTAGGATGTGAATTTGGAATTTGGCATTTTGAATTTTAATTGTTGGCAACATTTGAATATTTCTGACTATTTCTCATTGTTGGATACTGCACTTTGAAGAATGGTTTCTCTTGAAAAATACTACAATTGCCCTCTCCTTATGTTTTTATTCTATTGGCCAATGTATCTACAAGATTTTGATCTATGTTTTAGGTATTTGTTCTATGTTTCATCTGTTCCAGGACTGGGGCCTGGCACTGAAAGCAAATTCAGAAGCTGATGAGTACTGGCTCAATTAAGATCTCCTGCCAAGGTTCCACTGGGAAATGAACCATGTTTGCCAAATCATTCCACCATGGCAAATGAATAATGTCTAGAATCTGATGAGTCTGCTTGCTGTCTTCCATTTGTCTGCACTTGAACAGTGAAATACAAGCAGATTACTAATGGCTTGAAAACTGTATCAAGTAGAAGGTATTTAATTTGTTTTTCCACTTACAGCCAAATGTGCTTTATCTTTGCATGACATCCTAGTTATTTATACTAAAATTCAATAGCAATTAATCATATTGATGTAACTGTTTGCTATAAAAGGTACTGGAAAGCTGTTTTAATATAATAAAGTTCGTGACAATCAGCTATCAGTTTGCTAGCAAATGTGTTAACTCCTGTCTCAAGTTGCAAACCATGATGGGAAAGTGGTTGACATATCAATTATAACGAGATATAATTTCAGTTTTGTGTCTTGAGGCCCAAATGAGCAGAGTTAGGCTGATAATGTGGTATACTTAGAAAACTAAAGATATTTAGAAAAGGAAAACAAGATTTCTTTTTCCTTGTGGGAGAGACAGGATGCTGGATCTCAAATCCTTTGACTCATGTAACAGCCAAACTCTTGTTGGAAGTAGAGATGCAATTCTCTGCTAATTTTGTTCTTGAAGGAAGCAGTGAATAATTTTAGCAGTTTTCTTCCCACTGTGAGAAAATTATTGAAAACTGCACAGTGTTTGAAGACCATTTGCAGTTTGGAACTTATATTTGCATTGTTGTTTGGCTTAGTGAACAGCATTTTTTGTGCAGAAAAGATATTTCTTCTATGCAGAAATATTACTGTTTCCTGTACTGAAAATGCTGTAGTTGGGGATCTTTCTGCATTTTTTCTTTCCTTTCCTTTCCTTCCCTTCCCTTCCCTTCCCCTCCCTTTCCTTTCCTGTCCTGTCCTGTCCTTTTTTGGTACAGAAAACAGCATTTCTGCTCAGGAAGCAGCATTTTATGAGCAGAAAATAATGAAGAAATTTATTTATTTGATTAATATCTCACTTTTTTCCTAAAATGGAGTCCAGGGCAGCTTACAACAAGGTTAAAGCAAGATACAGATAAAAACCTGATAATGAAAACATTAAACGTCAATTAAGTTAGCTATCATGTTGAAACACCAATAGTTTAGAACATTATAAAACCACTTAAAACCCTTAATAATAAAGATAAAATGCAGCATAAAAACCCCATGAAAAGACCCTTCTGCAGCAACCAGTTAATAGCCAAAAATAAAGATGTCTTAGCTTGCTGGCAAAAGGAGAACAGAGAGGGAGGGGCCAAGGCCAGCCACCCACAGGAGCAGATTCCACAAACTGGGAAGCAGGGATACAATTCTTCATTAAGTTCATTGCTGAAACTTAAGTTCATTCTTGAAGGAAGCAACAGGGGATTTTAGCAATGTTGTTTCTGCTGTGAGAAAGTCTTCACAAACTGCAGTTTTTGGAGACTATTTGCAGTAAAGGACTTATTCTGTGCAAAATTTTCATTTTGTGTGTGTGTGTGTATAGAAAGCAGCATTTTCTGTGAAGAAAATGAGAGAAGTAAAATATATTTTAGCTTCTGCACTGGGTATACAGTATTAATAACATGTATTAGAAGCATATATATTAGCTTATATGTATAACACATATTTTAGATATATTTCAGTATATTTTATATTTGAGCTTCTGTGGTACACTTAGTCTAAGAAAACAGCTTTCTAAAATTGGCAGCTGAACAAAAGAGGGCCTCAAAAACCTTGGATCTTTAGGGTGGCTGGTGTGTTTCAGACCTTGTTGATAACAACATACCAGACAGGATAAGGCTGTCTGTAAGGAGTAAACTGATTGATAGGGACATACCAGAACATAAAGGGTGACTTTGAAACTGCAAATGAGACACCTTGAATGTAACATGGGAAACAAAGATACATGAGGGGAAGACATGGGCAGCTCGTGATCATTTCTTTTAAATAAGAGTAGTAGGCACTAAATAGTGAGGAGGGGGAAATGTAAACTGAGGCAGGACTTCTTAGGCAAACCTGATAGGCTGTAACCTTTGGGGTCCTATCCAATGGGATCCCAGGGGAGGGAAAACCTGCGATGGGGACAGGGGATAAAACATGAGGTATTCAGTACTGGGGATGTCCTTCTCTCTGGGGAAGGGTGCTTCTGCAGAAACGTACTTTTAATAAACATTAATGCTTCAGCCAATCCTGTGCTAAATTGTTTTATGAGTCTTTTCAGCTATTTCTCACAGAAAATAATACAGAAATACTGTTTTCTAACTAGAAAATGCTGTTTCTGGCACTGAAAATGCTGTTTTCTGTGCACACACCCCCGTGTGAAATTTGCACAGAATAAGTCTTGAGTCATGAAGTTTCATGCCAGTCTAGGCATTTCTTCATCAGAGTTTTCTGAAACCTGAGAAACCCATTTTAAAATATTCTTTCCATCACTATCTGTCCATCACTGACAAAGCCCTCTTAAATGTCCTCACCAGGCAGGCTTGTGAGGATGTGGGACTGTGAGAAAGCACTCCCTTAAAGATCTTAACACGCAGGTAGGCTCATATAGAGAGATAGGAACTAGAATCCTATTAGTGACTTACAAAGACCTAAGTCCAACTTATGCCTGTATAATTCCCTTTTTTTGGTCTTTGTGGAGGTCAATGACCTCTGTATCAACCCACATGTTAAACTGCAGCAGCTGCCCCCAATATAGCCATTTACTGGCCAGTGAAGAGCAGACAGGCAGAGAAGCAGCCTCTAGTTATGATCTTATTGCTGGACCACAATAACGACATAATATTCCACAATGGTGGCCAAGGATGATGTATTACTATCCATCCAACTAGAGGAAATAGCCAAAACTTGTTCTACCCCACCACTTTCCACCAACCAGTAAAAGCTATCTTGAGGTGCTGCAGCAGCTTAAAAGGTAGAGGTTTGGGGCAAGATGTGTTGTATTTCTGTTTATGTGGAAGTTTACAATATATCTCCCAATTCATAATCTTGGCTCTTAGTTGATCCAGGATCTTGGCCATATAGTCTGGGCTTAAGCTGTATGAGCTTTATAGATCATAACCAGCACTTTGAACTGTGTCGAGAAATGAACCAGTAGCCAGTGAAGTTATTTCAACAATGGAGTTATATGTAACCATTATGAGACAGATGAGAATGAGGCATTGCCACCCTTTGCATAGTCGTGGAATGGTCCAATCTGTTTCAACCCTGGCATAGCTGCACTGGCATATATTCACACTATGCAACTGGCAAATACTGCATTTTTGTGATGATCTGGGGAGGCTTATAGCATTGTGGAAGAGGACACATTTTACATGAAAAAGGAACCTCATTCTGACATCTCCTGCTACAAAAATATCAGGTATTAGGGTTTAGATCTTAACAAGTTACTCCTGGTCAGAGAAAGCACTACACCAAATTTATACACTTGACCATTTTCTGGGGAAAAAGAGAACTTCTGAGTGGGTAAAAAAACATTTTGAATGTCTCACCGTGATGGTCCTTTTTGCAGTTGTTCATGCTCATGTGCAGACCCAACATAATGCTATTTTGGAATCTATTTTAGTGATTTTCACTTTGCAACCTGATTTAATCAGGAATATAGAGGATGTGATCATGTCACTGTGCCAAGTAGCCATTCAGATTTAATCATATGATAACCCCACTGAGGGATAATCAAAAATTCATGTTGCCATTAGTTTGGATAGGAAGATGGGGGGCATGGCAAATAAGGACTGTATCCCTTTTTCCAAGGCAACTGGGCTGGCATGCTTAGTCACTGCAGTGCTGCATAACAAGGCTCTTGCCCAAGTCCAGCCCTAGTCATGGATAGCTGCATGTTCTGGTACAAATTTGCATTAGTCTGGGATATTTATTTTTATGGGTATCTGAACGCCCATATTGTAAGTGAGAAAATGCATAACTTCATAGGCGTCCAAATATGCACCTTCATCCAAATTTGGCTGCAACTAGTCAGCTACTGTGACTGATTTAAAATTCTCTTACTACCTTGACTTCTGCTTCGTTGTAAACAACTTTGTACTTATTTGCAAAGTGAAATAAAACAAACAGAAAAGGAGGTACATTTCAATGGGGACAAAAGGATTTGTGAAAAGTTTCTCTTCCCATTTTGGCTCATTCTGAGTCACAGGAAACCAGGTTGTTCTATGTTCCATATATGTTCCCTTCAAATACTTAAAGGATAAACTCCAGGCTAACCTTCTCTTCTCCAGACTTAACATACCCATTTCCTTCAACCATTCTCCATAGGGCCTAGTTTCCAGAATCAGTACCACTTGGACCCTACAACAAAGGACGTTGTAGGATCCAGGTGGTACCTCCTTTGGACGTGTTCCAGATTGGTGATATTCTTCTTAAATTGTGTTCTCCAGAAGTGGACAAGTGAGGTTAAATGGATTTCATGAAACTTATCATATATATGGTTTTTTAAGAGTTCAATTAAGAGTTAAGAATAGATTCATTTAAATGTGAATGTCTTTGCTCTTGGGATGAACTTAATCAGAAAGGGAAAATAATCCAACCTTTGTATCTCTCAGCTATTGAGTTTCGCTCTTCATACATATGAGCATTTGTAAAAACTATATTGGGTACAATAGGTTAGGGGTAATTAAATCCTTGTCAACTGAAATAAAGCTTTAGTAACTACATAGTGTCAAAAAAGATTTCAAAAAGGTCAACTTACTCCCCGTTTCTTATAATCACACCTTTCTTGAAAGGAATGAGTCTGAAAGTCCATAATAATTAGCACCAGCTATTTCTGCTTTATACAAAATACCAAACCACCATCTAAAGGGGAAAAGTTCAACAGAGCACCATCTCTATATTTTTGCTCTTAAGATAGCATTTTAGGACTCTTTCAGACAGGTCTAAAGAATGTGAATTTTTGCGATATAGTTCCTTGGGCTTTATTGGGTTTTGCCATTTGTTGTCACCTCTGGGTCCCTTCATTCCATTCTTCTGGGGGACTATTTGTAGTGATATCTTAGATATGCACTAGGACTTTTTCCACAAGTTATTTTTAAAATTGAGGTCATGATTCTCTGAGATAATCCTATGGTTTGAAGGCCAAAGTTTCTCCCTTTAAAAAAAAGGTATGAGAATTATTACTATAATTCTAAGAGATCATGAAGACAATTTGATCCTTCTCCACCAGCTTCCCAAGTGGTGGGGAGGGGTGTTTGGATGTTATAAAGGATCTTCTCTGGGCTTCACTGAGGACAGTCACAGTCTCTTGAGCACACACATGCATTTCAACCATGGGAACCCTTTGCATCAGGGTACACTTGTCGCAGTCTATTCATACTACCTTTAGGAGGTTAAAAATACACTGAGAGCTCCTCTAAATGGGCAAAAGGGTTGTTTAGGTTACCATAATATGTTCACACACATGTTGAAATCACATTTTTGTTGTGCTGGACTATTTTCTTGTAATTTCCAGCAGCATTTACAAACATTTATCTCCATCTTTGAATGAGCTTCTTTATCATTCTAAGATATATCAGAAATATGATTTCATTTTTTAAAAAACCCAGTAGTTACAATGCATCTGTAAAATGCCACTTTTGTACAGTAATGCTATAATTCTAAGGACTTGTCTTATTTCTGATTGCAGGCACAAATACAGTTCCCCACATCATAATAAAAATGGAGGGGAGTACTACTAATGTCATTTGTTAACAAGGATAAAATCAGATCTTGGAAGAGTTGTTATTATTATTGTTGCTGTTGTTGTCTACAACTCTGAGAATTCCCCAGCAGTGTATTTCTGGAAGGTGTTGTCAAAAAGGAACTTTTCCAAATTCTGGAAGAGTAAGGCTACTTGTTCCCTAGTCCTTTGGGAGTCAGGGCCAAATGTAAAAGACTGGCAAATCTATTTCTACTGGCCATCTCTCTACCTCGTCATATTTTTTAAATGTCAGCTTTATGATGACTTTAGAGAATACCACTCAGAGCCCTTTCTAAAGAAAATGAACTGCTGGAAAATGAAAGAAAAATTAAGCTTTTTGTATCAGTATGATGTAGTGGTTTGAACATTTTCCGCACCAGGCAATTAGAACAGGGCAGTGCATCGTCTCATGAAGGTCATCTGCACCTTGGAGCGGACTAGGAGTGGACTACTTACTGGAGATCCGCACTTCAGTCTGCTCCAAAATGACCCCAAGTGGTCCTCCAGCGTGTTTTCTAAAGGCCACAAAAAACAGATCTTTATCTTCCTGGAACGCACCATTGCATTCCTGCTCCCTTGTGCAGATTTGCAGGCTCACACCAATGCAAGCCTGCGATCTGCGGAGGGCGGGCTTTAGGCGTGGTGAGCTTCAGCGGTTGGTCGGGACCCACGACCACCCGGAAGCTGCCATTTTGGAAGCCGGAAGCCACCATTTTGGAAGTCGGAGCAATGCGGATCTACAGACCTCACACTGCTCCGATTCGCCCTGGACCAAGGAGGAGGCCTGTGGAAGGGCTTCAGGGACAGTCCACGTTGCTTCGGACCCCAGAAGAAGCGGTAGGTAATGGCATGGAGCGATTCCCTCACCTCGTGCGGAAACGGACTATGATTCTGGAGACCAAGGTTTGAATCTCAGTTTGTCCATGGAAACCCATTAGTTGACCCTGGGCACTCTCTCAGCCTCAGATGAAGGCAAAAGCAAATCCCTTCTAAGTAAATCTTGCCAGGAAACCTTGTGATCAGATTGCTGTAAGTCAGAAATGACTTGAAGGAACACAACAGCAGCAACAAATCACAATGAATTGATCAGTTCGTGACTTGGAGGATGACATTCTTTTGCAGTAAAGTGTTCTAAATTCTGGAAAAGATATTGAAGGTCCATCACTGTGGTGGAGAATCTGAGTGTTGAGGATATGTGTTCATGGCAATATCTATGCCCCCTGTTGTTGGCAGAATATAAAATTCTGCCACTTTAAAGTGGTATTTCAAATTTTATTTTTTCCTCTTTTCTATGGTCTGTGGACTAAATATACACGTTGTTTTATCATCGTTGTCAGTGTCATAATTACCACTGCTTTTGCTATGTTTTGCACTAAATTTTGTAACTTGTTTGTTTTTATGTTATGTCTTGAATAAGGTTTTATTTTTAATGTATATATTTTTTGTTATTGTCAGCCCCTTAGAATGCCTCTTTGTGGCAAGGTGGTACATATTACAGTACATATATTCATAAAAATTAGTACAGGTCTGAAATGCAATCTCTGAACAGGAGCACAGAGAGGCATCAGTGACAAAGATCATCTGCTGTCCATCACTGCCCACATCTCCACTTAGTTTGCTGCAAGAACTGATGACATCCACTGCCTTGGTGCAGTTGGCGTATCTAGTGAGGATTGGTTCCAGATTTAGAGAAAAAATACTGCTGTGAGTGAGACATTTAATCATAGAGAAACAGTGAAAGCCAAAGTCCTCTTTCCACTCCAGCTTATAAAATCTGATGCTCTCGAAATAGTTGACCACCATATGACAGTACTCTTGATCAGCTGACAGTTTTACAGCAGCAGTGTGTTTAGCATGGGGAAAGAGGTCAGAGGTTGCTTTAAGCACTTTCTTCTTTAGCCCATGTTTCTTTCCCAGCACGAATTGCTAGCAATCAACCTTTTTGATGTTATCTGTCTCAATCTTCTCTTCTTTGAAGAATGTAAAAATGAGGTTATAGAAAAGGAAGAAGTTAGGTGGATGCTATAAAATAAAGTTTCTCTTCCTTTGAAAAAAACCCAAAAAATATGCGCCTGTGGAGTTGGAAACATTTTTTGTAATTTGGCAAATGGAGATTTTGAGGACCGTGTTTAGTTAGAGTCTCCACTTAGCAAAAGATTCAGTTCTGATTCTGACATTGTGGCTGTAAGTGTTACAACAGGGTGGAGGAGCAGTAGGCACATACACCACTCCAAGGCAGTGTTGACAGAGGCTGTTAGAGTCAGGCCAGGGTCAGTACACAGAATCAGCTGAAACATGATATTCTGAAGGAACAGTAAAAGGAAGAGGCAGAATATGATTCGAAACCTTAAACAGATCAGAGTCGTCCCAGGTCATCAGTCAGAACAAGGAGTAGCCAGAGGAAAAGTCAAGAGAGCATACCAAGGTCAGGTTGCCAAGAAATAGGTCCAACAGAATCCAAGGAAGGCTGAGATCAGGGAACAACACAGATCAAAGTGATATGTTGTTCTTATGCCTACTTGAAACTGAAACAGAGTGTGTTTATATAGAGTGGTACTAGGGAAGCTCCTTTACACATCTACAACTGCTACTGTGGAAGTTCTTGTGTCTGCTCACTACTGAAACAGATTGTATTTATATACAGTGGTACCAGGGAAGCTCTTTCACACACCTGCCACTGCTAGTGTGGAGGTTGCTGTGGAGATATCTTTTGTTGGAAATTTATACTTTGCCTTGGTTCTGACATCCTGTACCCTCAGATATAATCTCTTCTCAGGGCTTGGGATTGTTCTGCTTGGCAACCCCCTCCCGCTTGATGGAGGCAATGAATCCTTTCTGAAGGACCCAGTCTTCGTCCCCAGACTCCAATGTTTTCAGAGGAAGTCTGGGAGTTGGGTCTTTTAATTCTTTTTCTAGCACAGACCCTCCTACTGAGGACGGTCATCCTGTCTCTTCTCTTTTGAGGAGGACTCTTCCAAGTGAACCCTGAAAGATGTTGATTCCCAGTGATATTCAACAGAAGTCACAAAGACTGGGATGTCTGAATTAACTCGAGAGGCCTTTTCATCAATATCAAACTATTCTGACTGTTTTCTGAATCTGGCTGATAAATGGAAAAGCCTCTGAAGTCAAATGTCAGTTCAGAAATCCCAGTCTTTGTGTCTTCCACTGACTATCATTGGAAATCAACAGACAGCTTAATTTCCCTCCATTTCTCAGAACTGGATGTAACTGCAGGCACAGTAGCCTCTTAGGAGGGAATTATGATTACGAAACTGAAGATAAACAGGTGTGGAAGTGTGTGCATGTTAAGTGTATTTAATTTTATTTATTTCCTAGTGGATTTACCCAGCATTGCCCGGGATTGTATTTTCTCATACCTTACCCTTAGGAATTAGATGCAGTTGAAATACACAGATTTAAGATCCTGTGTCTCTGATTCCCCAAATTGTCTTGTCCAGTACCTGTAACTTTTCCCCATATTCCCCAATCCAATCTGTATTCAGAGTTGTTAACATACAGAGTTTGGTTCCATGAGGGAAAACACTGCTCTCCTTCTTGCTGGTGGGCCTCATCTCCATAGCAACCAGCCTGAGCTCTCTGACTGAGAATTCTAAAGGCCCCTCCCTGAACTGCCAACACCAGGATTTCTTCAAATCTATCTTTCTTCAAATCCACCCAATCCTATGAGGTCTTCTCACCTCACACAGCCAATCATATGAGGTCTTCTTCTGCGTGACACAGACAAACTCACAAATAGACAAACTTTGACTTTCATATAGTAGATTTATTTTAAAGCTGAGCATCAATCACACACACACAAAAATTCTTGATACACTCCAATGTAGTTTGCCCCTTTTAAAGGAATCAAGCCTGATAGCTTTCAGATGAATATGTGCAGAAATCTTTGTGCAAAAGCAGTCTTTATCATTTGTAGGCATCCAGGAGGAAACACTCTTATTTCTCCTAAAGAATATGAAGAGATATCTGGCATAGAAGTCATTCCAGATACAAAATACGAAAAAAAATCAGGCTAAGAGGCACGTGACTCAGGGGGTGGTGATAGAGGGCTGGAAAGTGCAAGGGGTGGCAAGTGGGTGTGGGAAGGTGCGAGGAGATGGCAGGCGGGTGCAGAAGGGCGTGGCAGAGTGGCCAGTGGGCGCGGGGGATGGTAGCTCTTGCACCCCACTGGAATGGCGCCCAGGGCATGTGCCCCAGTTGCCCACCCTAGATCTGCTGCTGCTGACTTTTCAAGAGTTAAGCAGGGTTGTTGAGGACTGGAGTCCTTGGAAGTGTCTCATTTTATAGGGGCACCATGAGTCAACTTGATGGCAAATAACAACAAAACTGCAAGCCCAGGATTCAATAGGATGGAACCATGGCAGTTAAAGTGGGATCACAGTGCTACAACTGAATAATATGAAAGGGCTCCAGGTAATATCGTTTCTCTGATCTGAAGCCAAAATTCCTAGTGGCAAACCCATTTCCTCTCTCAGCTCCCTGTTGCCACCCCCTGCTAGCTGTGGCATTTTCTTTATTAGGATGGAGGGGGATGTATTCATATTTGGGAGACACATTTCTGAATCTCTGTGTCTTCATCTATTTTAATTGCTTATGAATCTTCAGGAAAGTCCAGATTCAGATTTTGTCTCTTTTATAGTTTTGTTTTGCATATTGGCTGAATGTGTACTACTCCATTATGGGATTTCAATCCCACTCATAATTCTGTCCTGAAGAATCCTGGGATGTGTAATTTGGTGAGCTAATTCAGATCCCCTGTGGGAGAATTTCCAGGTTTCCATAGAACTGAATAATGACATTTAAAGTGTTATCAAAGTGCTCTAACACTGTACAAATACACCAAATCAAGCCGAACGGTCAGTTCATATGATAAATCAAAGCCCATTTTCACTGGAAGATAATGGAAGAAAAGTTTCCCATCTTATCACCTGCACCTCTGAGAAAGCTTCTTTGGACACATGGAGGGCCCTCCTGAACAATCTCAGAGGGGAGATGGAAGGCTGGGGGGACATTGTCTCAAACTGTCTGGGGCCTTTTTGTTTGGGGTCAATTTTCTACATGCACAGTTTCATTTCAGCTTGTCTGGCAACTATGGAAACACAAGGGCTAGAGGTCCACTCACTTCTCTATGAAAAATCTGTGGAAGAGACAGAGCTTGGAAAAATCACTCCTTTGGGTCAGAAATCCCAAGGATACCCAAGAATATCCAGATGTACCTGAGAGTGTGTCCCACCACACTCTCAGGTACATCTGGTGAAAACTCACTCTCTCTCTCCCTCTCTAATATATAAAAGTCAAAGTTTGTTTGTCAGTGTCAAGTGAAGACCTCATATGATTGGCTGTCTAAGAAGATTCTATGGAATCCTGGGATTTGCAGTTTAGAGAGGGGCCTTTAGAATTCTCAGCCAGAGAGCTCTTGGACATCAATCAACTGTGACTGTCTTGAATAGGCTGGTTGCTATGGAGACCTGTAGTAGTGGTAGTATTTGTGGTTACAGTTCCTTCTTTCCTTACTCCTCTTCCTCCTATTGGCTGACACTGCAAGTGGTATGGAGCATCACTTGTCTTGGGAACTTGGCTGCTAGTTTGCACCTATCACAATGTCCCAGACTCAATGCCATTCCAGGCAAGTGGTGGAATGTGATGGATGGATGGAAGGGAGACTATGAGGGGGAAAATGGTAAATATTTATAGAACATTTGGGAAAATAGCTTTATTTGTTTAGATATGTGAGAAAAAGAAAAATCTGTGACATTTCATCAGCTCTATCTGGAAAAAAAGGTTTCTTATAAATATTGGCTCAGCAATTTTACCTAAACATTTAGGTATGATGGTTGAAAAGTTAGCTTTTGCAGCTCCAGCTCCCAGAATTACCCAGACAGCATGGCTCCTGGGAATGGACAAGAAGCTGGGGGACCAAGATTGTATGTTCACATCAGTTGTTGTAGCTTGTGACTCAGTAATTGAATTTTGGATCATCTGGTCTCCTTTCTCAACCTGATGACCTCCAACTGTTTTGGACTACAACTCTCAATGACAGTGCCCAGCATGGCCAATTATAAGGTAGCTGTAGTTCAGAACATCTGGAGAATGCAAGGTTGTAACCAATTGGCCTAATCTAAAAGTTGATTATTATGGACAGACTCTCTCTAGCTGGGATCTATAGCTGGTGCACCAACTTCAGTTAGAGATAAAGAAGGCACTCCTTGCTATGGATGCAACTTAGATCTCCATAACAATGGTGGATCTATTGGCACTGCTGAACTGTGAGGGTGTATTCATGTTGCACAGTCGTAGCACTTTGATTCCACTTTAGCTGTTATGGCTCCATCTTACAGAAGCTTGGGATCTGTAGTTTGATCTCACAAATTATCTGCCAGAGAAAGCTAGTGTTAAAGTTCTGGAGTGGGGAGGTGTCTTCTTCAAATTACAAATTCCAGTATTTTGTAAGATGGATTCATGTCAATTAAAGTGGCATCAAATTGCTAAATTGTACAAGGTGGACATGTCCTGAATCTAACACTTTGGGAATAGCATGCAACCCCATTCAGAACAGACAGAATACTATGTTCCCTGACAGGTGAATCACCCACCAACAGTGCCTCCATCTTTCATATTATTCCCAGATTTTTTCCACAATCGTGCCTTTGTTGTTTTGCTTTAACATCCATCCTGAAATGAATGTGAAAGGTTGCCCACTGTGCTGTAGCAGCAACAGCAGCAACAACAGCAACAACAACATTCTACTGAGGCTTTTGGATTCAGTCCTTAATGTTTTCTCTTACCTTTTAATGGGTGTAATGAAATGCCATAATCAATAGGATTCCAATTTCTGATGCTTAGTGTTCCAGAGGGATGATTTGGAGGTTACTGTGACTTCAATGTCTGTTTTAAAACCGATGTTGGCAAACTATTCCTAGACACATTGGAGAAACAGGATACTCTGGATGATAAATAATACAATAACAGATTACAAGGTCTTACCATACAATTAAAGACTGTAATGCAATCAACTCCCACTACCTTCAGTGGGAGGTAGATATACCTCCCTTTCATTGAAGTGTAACAAATTAAATTGTATTTGCTGTACAAATATATTATTGAAAATTGAATTTTGGGTTGAGTGAAGTCAGCTGATCTCTAGTTGTCTTTACTGGGCTCAGCACTAGTCTTGTTACCCTAGCAATACACTAAAGTGATGTTTAAGGTCACTGTGTTCCTTGCCCACAAAACAGAAGTGGCTGAGAATTAAAAGATATGGGCCAAGAGGCTATCTGAATCTGAGGAGCACAGAGTTCCACCAAGGTATGTATACCAAGGTCCAAGAGATCAAAGAAGTTGAGAAGGTCAAGAAGGACAGTTCCAGGGGCCAACTGGAAGGTACTAGAAGTACCTTATGCAGTGTTGGAAGAAGTGTTGTAGTTACATTGATGTTGGAGCATGTCCAGACAGAGGATGAGATATCTGTCACATGAACATTTGCATAAAACATTTAGGAAGGAACATACTTACTCATGCCATGATAGGGACTGCATGGTCTTTCACATTTGAAAGTTCATCTTCATCCTGATGCAGTGTGGTATAGAGATTACAGAGGTAGCCTGAGATGTGAGAGATCTAGATTCAGGCTCTCATTCAGTCATGAAGCTCACTGGGTAACCTTATGCAAGACATTTTTTCTCAGCCTGACGTACTTCACAGGGTTATTGTAAGATTTAATTGGGAAAAGGAGAGACAGATTTGCTGCTTTATGCTGCCTGGAGGAAAGGATATAAATAAGCAAGTAAATAAATCTGCACCCACCAAATTTGTGTCCAGCATGCACTGGATAAGCAGCTCCCAAACCAGTAGGAGAAATGATATATGCTGCCTAGTTTCTAATTGCAAGCATCTCTTTAGGGCAATTGGACTTGTAGCATCCTGCATTTGCTCTTCCTCACTGGGTTGGTGAGTTGTTGCATGCCTTTAAGTCCTTTCTGAGTTATCGTGACCCCTATCAATGCACAGATATGAGATGGGTGACACCTGACTTGACCACAGTATATGTGAAAAGGATCTAGGAGTCTTAGTAGATGACAAGCTGAACATGAGTCAGCAGTGTGTGGCAGTTAAGAAAGCCAATGCAATTCTGGGCTGCATCAACAAGAGTATAGTGTCTAAGTCATGGGAAATGATGGTATCACTATATTTTGCTTTAGTTAGACCCCACCTGGAATACTGTGTCCAGTTCTGGGCACCATAGTTCATGAAAGATATTGAGAAGAGAAGGTTAATAGGTGACCTTACAGCCATGTTTAAATATTTGAAGAGATGTCATATGGGGGATGGTGCACTAGGATGTGGAGCAATGGCTTCAAACTTCAGGAAGAGAGATTCCATC
Source organism: Iguana delicatissima (assembly GCA_948472985.1). Taxonomy (NCBI): domain Eukaryota; kingdom Metazoa; phylum Chordata; class Lepidosauria; order Squamata; family Iguanidae; genus Iguana; species Iguana delicatissima. Next base: position 444,487 of record CAOKZL010001289.1, read on the forward strand.
TAAATATTAGGAAGAACTTCCTGACGGTAAGAGCAGTTTGACAGTGGAATGCGCTGCCTGGGAGTGTTGTGGAGTCTCCTTCTTTGGAGGTTTTTTAAAAAGAAGCTAGATGGCCATCTGTTGGTAATGCTTTGATGGTATATTCCTGCATGGCAGGTGGTTGGACTGAATCATCCTTATGGTCTTTTCCAGCTCTGTGATTCCATGATTCTGTCACAGGTCTTTTGTAGCGAGATTTGTTCAAAGAGGGTTTGCTTTTGTCTTTCTCTGAAGCTGAGAGGGTTACTTTCCCATGGTCATGCAGTAGGGAATTTGAACTCTGAGTTCCAGAGTCATAGTCCATTACACCACACTGGCTCCACTACTGTTATCACCGTGTGCTAGCCCGACTTTGGAAGATATTAGCTATCATTTTTGATATCACAATTCGGCCCCATTATGCCAACCCCAGCCAAGTGTTTGCGAGTCCCCCGGACAAGCACAGAACTAGGCTTGGCCATTGATTGCTGAACATTCCATTCTCCACCCAGGCAGGCCAGACTCAGCCGGATCGTCGCTTTAGGAGACCTCCCTAGACAAACACCTCAGTAAGGATGCACGCTAATACAAAGAACTCCCTGCCCTGAGCAGGCAACTTGATGAGTAAGACACTTAACTGTCAAGTGCGTGGCATCTGCATACTGGCCATTCCATTGTCGATTTGGAACTAACTCAATCATGCTAAATTCTGACCTTTTGGAGACATTGTCTCGCACCCAAACCTCATTGTTCTTCCCCAAGTACAGACTAGCCTATGGTCATATTTTCCCTATAAAAACCCCTGATTCTGAGACCTTCCTTGGATCACTCCAAACTACCATCCAGCCTTGCTGCTGCTTTATCTAACGAGCTTTCTCCTCAGTCTCATTCCGAGACTGTGCAGTGATCTACCCTGAGCTTCGGACAGGTGTCATATCACCCAATTCAACAATCCCTCTTAAAATTCCTCTATACCGCTACCACCTTTATTTTCTATAGTTACTTGTATGAGTGTGTTGCATACACTGTCTGCTTGTATTTAATAAAATCACAGTTACTATTTCATATTTGGTGTGCTTCTTGGCTTGGCCTGACCCCGTAGAGTTGGGTTTAAAGATTCCGCTGTGTTGCCCTGTCTCTCGTTGTGCTAACTTGTGCTCTGAGCTAATTTTCCCCACCAATAGTTGAGCACATTTGGAGTCCCTTGCGGGACCCCCAGTAAATAGGGTAACACTACCATGCTGGCTCCAAAGTTTGCTGAGGCTCAGTTTAAGTGGGGGAGGAGAGAGAGAGAGAGAGAGAGAGAGAGATTGTTATCTATGAGACCTCTATTTAAAACATGACACTTGTTTCAAATGATTAATGGCAATGATTCATAACCTATCTTCATTTGCTGAGATCTGTGTTTGTCTTACACATTCCTTACTGGGAGAGTTTCTTTTGATAAACTCTGAAATTTCTACCGAGTCTTCTTTTCCACATGGTGATGCTACCATGATGAATGAGAAATGCAATTGTCTGTGTTGTTTGGCTTGGCAACAGAGTCTAAGTTCCTTGTCTCTCTGAGATGAAGCTTGTGAAAGAAAGTTTAGACTGAATTCCTAGAGTAGAAAATTGCTTGTAGCTAACTTAAAGCTGCTATGTCTCCATTCAAGGTTTGCCACTATGATATCAGAAAGCAATTTATACTTTTGAAATGCTGCATGTATTGCAGTAGCAGACTTATAAGGCTTCTTTGATTATGGCCCTTACTGCACCATACCTCAATAGTGCATTGTTCCTTTACAATCTAAGCGTTGCCAATTCTGGGATGGTATTGGGTTCTGAACACTCTCTACTGCACCCTTTTGACTTAAGTAGATGAGAAGCGTTATTGCCACCACCGTTCCCACTGCATTAGAGTGTCATTGGCAAGTCCTTTTCCCTACCTTTTCCCTTCCCTGCCCCACAGCTTGTGATTGGACCTTTTTTCATTTTTTTTAAAACTGTATTAGCGTAGCAACATTGTAATGTCATGACACACTGATACACTATTGCGTTTTTGCAGTGTACTGCTAAAAAAAGTATTAAATAAAAAAAATTAACTCAAAGGAGAAATTTAAAATAAATATAGAGAGGTGATCGATTTCAAACTTACCGTCCCATGAGAGTAGCTGAGGGAAGAACAACCTGGGAATGCCCACACCATGCTCACTCCTGAATCGGCTGCAGAAGAAAGTACTGTCAAGCACAAATGAAAAACCACAGTCACACAGCTGATGGAATTGTGGTGGGAAAGGGAGTCATTACCTGATTTTTCCTGGCACTAAAAAAGGACAGATTTCCAACAGAAGACTACCCGATAGCAGCTGGTTAAGTGATGACATCGCGCAATAGCACGAGTCCTGGACACGGAACAATGCGTTGTTTTGGCAGTATGGCAACTTTGTGGGGTAAGGGCCTATGTGTTCATTGTTTGACTGGCAAAGGAGCAGAGGTAGGAAAAGTTTCCTTTTGGACTATAACTTTCAACACCCCCTGTGTACCTGGCTGCCTTCATGCAAGGGTTCATGAAAACTTATGCCAGGTACAGTTAGCTGCTGATGCTGTTAAATATATTTATATTCTACTTTCCTCACAAAACTGCTCCTTTTTTTTTTTACTACAACAGCTACTCCCCAATTAAATTTCTTGGGATAAGATGTTTTGCTACAGTGAAGGTACTCCCTCTTGTCACCACCAACTATATTTCTAGCCTAAGCAAAACCAGGGCCAGCCCAAGATAGTTTAAAGCCTGAGGCAACAAATGACATCCCTCTGCCTCGTCCAAGTCAAAATGCATAGTATGCCAAGCCACCTAAGTTGTTTGGGCACAGAATGTAGAAGATCCTACATGTGCATCTCCCCATCCCTTACAGTAAAAATATGATAACAAAGGTCATTTCTGCACTACAATCTTATAATGCTATTATACTACTTTCAACATCCTATGGAATCCTGGGGTTTGCAGTTTAGGGAGGGGCCTTAAAAGCCCCTCCCTGAACTGCGAACTCCAGGATTCCATAGGAATAATGGCACTATAAGAGTGTAGTGCAGAAATGGCCAAAGTAAATAATTACAAAATTGCTGCATTCATTACATCTCAAGCCTGTGAACTTTGCCTCAAAGAAATGCTGGACTTGGGCAGAACTCAGAGACCGGCTTCTCTATCAGATCTTAGGCAGCAGGAAGGCTGGTAGAGTTGGAGGTGGACCTTGAAGTACCCAAATTCAAGCCAATTGAGTCTTTAAAAGTTAATCACCAATATTTTGAACTGTACTTTGAAACAAGTGGATAGAGCAGAATAAATCATAGAACTCAAGTTGATAGAAGAGGGAGAGGATCCAGAGGATTAGTATGCTGATTCTCCTAAGACATGTTTAGAAGAACCCAAATGAAAGAAACTTGCTGAGGAAAGTTTTGCTGCTCTTGGTTCAGTCAACAGGCAAATCTCTTTTTAGGACCTGATCACCAGTGGAGATGGAAAACAGAAAATACATTAGCTGCCTCCCTGCCTAAAGAAACCAGTGACCTGAGCCACCTCCACTGTCACTTTGAATAAACACACCAAAGCTGAAGTGATTTGGTGTGTTTTGGAAATTTGGAGAATGATACTCATTTTCCAGGAAAAGCAAATATTTGATTTCAGAGATTATGACAAGTAATAATTATACTCCATTTGCACAAAGTTAATGTTTTTTAAATGATCAGGCATGAGGGCAACGTTTGTTTTATTCATATATGTCATATCTCATTTCACTCCTGTCACTTCTATCTTACATGTTTCTCTTTCAGTTGTACTCTTTAGCATCTGTTTAATATCACTGAAAGCGTTCCATGATAAAAGTGTTCTTTTCTTGATGAAGCAAACAACCTTGTAGTGTCTTCTTCAGTAATACCTTGATTTTAAAAAAAAAAAATTCCCAAGGGACTCTTGGTTTATGTTCAAAAATCGCCCCTTCTATGGTCAGCTCCAACTGTGATTGCTTTCAAAGAATATTGAAGAATTCATCTGTTCTCCCTAGTTTTCAAATTTTTTTAAAACAATATTCACCATTGTTAAGCATTCTGATTGTATTTATTTAGTACTGTATTTAGTATATGATTTCATTAATGATTTTATTACAATATTGGACTAGGATTGGGAAGATTTAGTTCAAATCCTCATTCATCCACGAAGCTCACTTGGGAAAGTCACTATCCCTCAGTCTAACTGATCTCGCAGGACTGTTGTGAGCACAAAAGTGAGGGACAACACCATGTATACCATCTTGGACTCCTTAGAGAAAAGGTGGGGTATATGTGTAACAGATACATTTGGGAAGGGAAGGCTCAAGATAATCCATATATGTTTTTCACTATAATATAACCTATTTGGAAATGTTGATTAAGAGCTTGCATGTCTCCTTGTATATCAATAGAATACCCTGGAACTCCAGCACCAGGCTCATCCAGATTGCTCTAAAGAAGCATGTGTTCTCATGATATAGCTCCTTGGGTTTTGCTGGTTGTTGCCCCTTCCATGTTCTCTTGTTCCATTCTTTTGTGGGGCTGCTTGGAGTGATTTTTTTTTTTTTTGGATGTGCACAGAACAGAAATTTTCTCTTTCCTTCTTTCTTTTTTTCTCTAAGAGGCATAGGACAAAAATGCTATTTCACTGATGTCCTGATGCACTATAACTCTATTTTTTTAAAAAAAAAAAGTAGAGAAAAACTTTTTAAAATGGGGGAAGAAGGAGAGCAGGATCTCTTTTTTTTTGTTTCAGTACATCTTGGAATGAAAATGAAATACACTTAAGAGTAGGAATAAAATATTGTTGCTGATGCAGGAAATAGTTCGGGACAATAGAAATATTGTATGAATATCTACCCTCCATCCAAGAGCAACAAAAACAAATACTACAACCTCCCATCTCATTTGCCTTATCTAGAGGAGCCCACAGTCACCTCAAGAGTTTTAAATGATGTTGCTGAGTTTCAGCCTCCAATTTTTTTTTTTTACTGACAAAACTGTCTGAAACAAAAACTGTCCCTACAAATCACAAATCTCTTTCATTTTGCCATGGGGGTACTTTTCTTTGTCACAAAGTAATGCATTGGGACAAAGCATGTCCCATGTGATTTTGTAGTTAGGATATGTTGCAAAGAAATTGATATGAGTGCTTGGATGAGAAACAACATTTTGGGAAGAGGGGGACAAACACACATTCACTTGATCACAACCTAGAGATATTGATGTCATGGGAGGCACAGAAAAAAGCAACTGGCATAGACTTTGATAGGCAGTTTACCACAGAGCCAGAGGCATTGTTTGAGAATGCCCAGAGACAAAGAATGATGCAAGCAAAGAAACAGTGCTGGAAGTCTTTGAACTGCTGCTCACAGAAAGCATTGTATACAACACAATCCACATAAAGGCAGAAGGATTAGGGCCACTATTCTATGTATATCAGCTACTTAGTTGAGTATACTAGACTAAGTATGTCCTATGAAGAGTAGGTTAGGGATCTGGGTATGTTTAGCCTGGAGAAGAAAAGGATAAGAGGTGACATGATAGCCATGTTTAAATATTTGGAAGGATGTCATATGGAAGATGGATCAAGCTCGTTTTCTGCTGCTCTGGAGACTAGGACATGGAACAATGGCTTCAAACTACAGGAAAAGGGATTCTACCTAAACATTAGGAAGAGCTTCCTGATGGTAAGAGCAGTTCGACGGTGGGATACGCTGCCTGGGAGTGTGATGGAGTCTCCTTTTTTGGAGATTTTTAAACAGAGTCTGGATGGGCATATGTCAGGAATGCTATGATTGTGTATTCCTGCATGGCAGTGGTTAGACTCAATAGCCCTTGTGGTCTCTTCCATCTCTACGATTCTATGATTCTAAGTAACCTCTTTGGGCCCATTTTTCCCAAACCTGACAGACATGTCATTCGCCCATGCTGTCCTTACTGACAGAATGAAGCTCCTTCTCCCTGTACAGATGATGTCTGGGGGTGTTACAATTGGTGTGTGTGTGTGTGTGTGTGTTATAATTCTGGTAATAGTGTCACGATCATGACTAAGTAGTGATTGTTAATACAGAACAGTTATGGATGTGTAAATCTAAGTAACTGTTTTGTATTTACAATCACCACTTAGTCATGATTGTGATACTATTGTCCCCCCAACCTACTCTATTGGGTATTAGTTGCATGGAGAAAAGGAAGTCCATTCTGCCAGTGACTGGAACATGGTGAATGATATTTCTATCTGGTTTGCAGGGCGGTTTGGCCAGGACAGGTTATTTAAGTGTAGTAGACTCTTTGGATCAATGGAATTTACCAATGAGTTGACCCACCATACAACAATTGTTTTAGTGAGTCTACATTACTTCAGACAGGATTCAGGCTAAAGTTTCCATCAGCTTAGACCTTTTGTCAGAATGTCTACTAAGCAAAGACCTAGGGCTAAGGGCCCATTTACACTATGTAATGGTAACACTATGGTTCTGCTTTAACTGCCATAATTCCATCCTATGTCATCCTAGGGTTTGTAGCCTGGTGAGGCACTAGAGCTGCGTGGCAAAGAATTCTAAATACTTCCCCTTAAATACATTGCTAAGGTACATTGCTAATACCTAGCATTAACTGTATCCTGGGGTAATTATTTGCCTCAGTAACAAAATAGCCTTTGCTAAGAGAAATGGGAGCAGAGCTAATGTGGTGCTGTGGTAGGGTTTGAATCCATGCTCAGCCATGGAAATCTGCTGGGTGATCTTAGGTAAGTCACACTCTCTTAGCCTGAGAAGAAGGCAAAGGCAAACCCCTTCTGAACAAATCTTGCCAAGAAACTCCCATGATAGATTTGTCTTAGAGTCAGCATAAGATAGAAATGATTTGAAGGCACACAGCAGCAGCAGCAGCAGCAGCAGCAACAACAACAACAACAACAACAACTATAATAGAAAATGTGCACCAAAAAAGGACCACTCTATAGACAATCACAGCATGTCAAGTAAATTCTGCAAGTAATTTTCCTACAGAAAGACAGGAGGCACAGCTTATTCTGTCAAATGGTGCCGACAGTCATTTGGGGCCATTTCACACTATGCAATTATCGCAGAAAGAGAAGGAGAAAGAAAAAGTGACACCAGCAAATTTTAACCGTGTCAGTTTATCACTGGAAGAACAGTCAAGATAGATATGTAAGTTTATTACTATCAACGACCAGCACTATTTTACAGACAACAAAACTATATACAGTAATATGAAGTAAGAGCCAATTCTAGATAAAATCACACCGCTGAAACAAAATAAATACACACACATTTCCACTATAATCTTTAAAAGAAAAATGTGGATATGTTAACAGTTCCAACCATAATCACTTTCCTACAACTAACAGCAGATGCACAAAATCTTGCACTTTGTATGTAACCTGAGAATTCATGTCTGACAATCTTATCTCTAATCTTATCTCTTTTTACAATAGGGTTAAAAGCTTGATAGATGAAGGGAATGCTGTAGATGTAGCATATCTTGACATATCTTGTACATATCTTGTATAAAGCCTTTGACAAAGTTCCCCATGACATTCTTGCAAAGAAGCTTATAAAATGCGGTCTGGGCAGGGCTACTGTTAGGTGCTCACCAATGGCTGCTTTTCATCCTGGAGAGAAGTGACTAGCGGGGTGCCACAGGGTTCTGTCCTGGGCCCAGTGCTATTCAACATCTTTATCAATGACTTGGATGAAGGAATAGAAGGCATGCTGATCAAATTTTCAGATTACACCAAATTGAGAGGGGTTGCTAATGCACCCGAGGACAGGATCAAATTTCAAAATGACCTTGACAGATTGGAGAGCTGGGCCAAAGCTAACAGAATGAATTTCGAAAGAGAGAAATGTAAGGTCCTACACTTGGCAGAAAAAATGGAATGCACAAATATAGGATGGGGGACATGTGGCTGGATAGCAGTATGTGTGAAAGGGAACTAGGAGTCTTGGTAGATCACAAGCTGAACATAAGTCAGCAGCGTGATGCAGCGGCCAAGAAAGCCAATGTGATTCTTGGCTGCAATAAGAGTATGGTGTCTAGATCGAGGGAGGTAATGGTACCACTCTATTCTGCATTGGTTAGACCTCATTTGGAATACTGTGTCCAGTTCTGGGCACCTAATTTCAAGAAGGATATTGACAAACTGGAGTGTGTCCAGAGGAGGGTGACCAAAATAGTGAAGAGTCTGGAAGCCATGCCTTATGAGGAATGGCTTAAGGAGCTGGGTATGTTTAGTCTGCAGGAGAGAAGGCTAAGAGGGGACATGATAGCCATGTTTAAATATTTGAAGGGATGTCATGTTGAGGATGGAAAGAGCTTGTTTTCCGCTGTTCCAGATACTAGGACAAAGAGCAATGGATTCAAGCTGCAGGTAAGGAGATTTCACCTAAACCTCAGGAAGAACTTCCTGACGGTCAGAGCTGTCCAGCAGTGGAATATGCTGCTTTAGAGTATGATGGAGTGTCCTTATTTGGAGGTTTTTAAGCAAAGCTGGATGGCCATCTGTTGAGAATGCTTTGATGTTTGTTCCTGCATAGCAGAGAGTTGGACTGGATGGCCTCTGTGGTCTCTTCCAAATCTATGATACTATTATTCTAGTAGATAATCCATGCAGAATGTGTCAGTTCTCCCTGGATATTTCCTGTGATTTGGGGTAACAATATCAAGATGCAAATCATGACAGAAAGGACAGTGCAATAATACAAGGGTGACAGTTTCCATAACACCTGTGTTGTAGGGATATAGACATTCTTGGACGGAGATCTTCCAAAACCTTCGTCCCAGCAGCACAGTAAAATATTCGGCCTAGCCAATTTAGAAGGTCTTCCATATTTAATGGTCAGATCTGATATATAGTTTGGGTTTTTAAATGTCTCCCTACAGATAAGAGCAGAGTTAGAAAACTTTGCTCCTCTTCCTCTTACAGCCCCCTTGCAAGTCTTAACACCATTCTGGAGTGCTGCACACCTTTTGCCTCTCAAGCAGGTTTGTGGTGCCAGAGAAGGCTGCAGTGGGTGGGGCAGGGAAGAAAGGTCCAGTTCCACTAACAAGGGATACCAAAGTACACTACTAGATCTTTGTCAATGTATTTGGACTTCAGTAACATCTGCAATGTTACCACAGGATGGATGCCTGTCTTAGTCCCTCTTCTTCTAACCAACAAACTTTTCTTTTCCCCACACACCTGTCAAGCAATCATGGAGCTATCAAAACTACTGTTAGCCTTTTGTCAGCTAATGCTAAGACCATTAGTCCATTCCGGACCCTACTGTCCCCTCTCCGGACTCAATTGTTTACTCTGCCAGAGAACCATTAACACATTTGCCCTCCAGGCCGAAAAAGAGTATTTAAACCCCAGTTTTGGGCTAGCCAACTCGTCGTACACTGGTTACTGGTTGTAACTTTGCCACTCTGATTCCCATTTGTGTATTGTCCTTGGACTCCTAGTCTGAGCCACATTGCTCCTTGCTTCTCTGCTGGATTGGTGAATATCACCCACTTTGCCCTGAAAATCTTGCTATCCCAATTTTTCCTCACTTTTCCATCAATTAGCCTTGCGTAATTGTGAGACTGCATGAATCTTGTGTGTGTTCCCCTAATTTCCCTAATAAAACACTTAAGCTTACTTTTAGATCTCTGGCTGGTTCTTTCCTGCACTAGTACCAGTAGACATAGGTATAAAAGATCTCATAAGATTAGCCCCCCTTGCAGGCCTCCTTGTTACCCTGTTCTCTGGGGGTCCCGGGAGGGACACCTAAATAACCAAACAATATAACACAACCTTGGGGAAAATTAGCTGGAGCACTCACTTAAGCTAGCGAGAGGCAGGATCTTGCAACCCAGTGTCTACGGGGTCAGGTCAGTCAAGCAGCCAGATGGGTTTAAAGTAATAAAAGTGATGTTTTATTGAATACAGACAAATGTTAAAGACACCACAGTCACACAGATAACTACGGAATCAGAAATTGAATTAGGGGGGGGGGTTCAAAGGGAAGTGGGTGATATGACACCTGTCTCATAGTCCTAGACCTTAGGAAAGAAGCCAGGGATGCGGAGAAGAAGCTTAGCTCGATTAGCTGAGGGAGCTCGAAGCGGCAGCAAGGCGGGATGGAACTCCGGAGCGGGTCGAGCGATCCGAGGAAGGTCTCAGAATCAGAGGTTTTTATAGGGTGAATTGTGACTGCAGGTTATGCCTTATTCGGGGAACAACAATGAGTTTTGGGTGTGAGACAATGTCTCGGAAAGGTCACAACTTTGCATGATGGAATCAGAGCCGAATTAACAACAGTGTGGTCAGTATGCAAATGCGCAGCGCTTACCAGTGGACGGCACAACCTTTGTCCAGCAGCCTGCTCGGGGCAGGAAGTATCGCGCATATGTAATGAGGTTAGTATCGCGCATATGTAATGAGGTGTTTGCCGGAGAGGTCTCTGAAGCGACGAACCGGCTGTGTCCGGCCTGCCTGGGTGGAGAATGGAATGTCCAGCAATTATCGGCTGTGCCTGTTTGCGTGCTTGTCTGGTGACCTCGCAAACACGTGGAGTGGGGTAGTGGAAGAAAGCCGAATGGTTTAATATCAAAATGATATCTAGGGGTGTCCCCAAGGAGGTCTAAACTGCGGTAACATCCTCTTTGATACTCCCCACCATTTCACGAAGGCACTGGCATCGCAGGTGGACCCCTGTGTCAGCTGCATGTCATTATGGGGACACAATGGCCATTTCCACACTACAATGTTAAGAGTGCTTTAGTCCACTTTCAACATCCTGTGGAATTCTGGGGTTTGTAGTTTACTGACACCAAAGAACTCTCTGGCTGAGAATTCTACATGTTCCTTGCTAAACTACAAACCCCAGGATTCCATAAGATGCTGAAAGTGGACTAAAGCACTCTTAACATTGTAGTGTGGAAATGGTCTATGTCATCTAGAAGATGGAACAACCCTGATTTCTGCTGCTACAGAGACTAGAACACAAACCAATGGATTCAATTTACAAGAAAAGAGATTCAACCTAAACATTAGGAAGAACTTCTTTGTTGCAAGAGCTGTTTGATGGTGGACAGTCAAACACCCTTAGAGGGTGGTGGACTCTCCCTCTTTTGGAGGTCTTTCAACAGAGGTTGGATGGGCATCTTTAAGAGTGCTTTGGTTGTGTATTCCTCCATTGTATGGACTAGATGGCCGTTGTGGTCCCTTCTATTTGTAAAATTCTAAGATTCAGTGATTCTATGATACTTTAATACAGTGGTTCTCAACCTGTGGGTCCCCAGATGTTTGTGGACTTCAGCTCCCAGAAGCCCCAGCCATTATGGTCAATGCTGAGGGCTCCTGGGAGCTGAAGTCCAAAAACATCTGGGGACCCACAGGTTGAGAACCACTGCTTCAATACATGGTACGTGGTCACATTTGGGACTTCTGCTTATTCTGTTGAAACCCTGGACATGCCCTTGAAATCATGCCCTGTGTCTCACCACTGGTGGAAACATTCAGTCCCTATACGGTAGCCCTTCCACGTGGAAAAAACACAAATAACTCCCCTTCATGATTCCCTTCCAGAGCTCTCCCTCTTATTCCTTTGCCTCTGGCCCTGGCATTCCTGGTTGGGGAGGGGGAGAAAAAAGGTGAGGTAAAGGGCTTAGTTGTTCTTTCTCTTCAGATGGAGAAGAGTAGAGTTCTTGTGTTCTAGCTACTTCCAGTGGCCATCTCGAGAAATGAATGGTAGGAGCAAAGAGAGCACCTGACCAATCAGCAGCCATTACACAGCAGAATGTGCAGCCACATGGCAGAAACAACACGCCTCCAGCAGTGGGAGGGGGCTTTGCTCACCCAAAAGGAATAAAAATGTCTATCTTAAACACAAGCCTCAAAAGCCAGGTGTGAGGAATGCAAGAGAATGGGGGAGGCAAATAGGAGGGGGAAGGCAAGTACTTGCCTAGTAAATAATCAGATCTGCGAAGGTCAAATCCACGAATGTGAGGGAGCACTGTACTGCTAATAATAGTTCAAGCAGTGAAGGTATTTCATCATTAGATGTACAAACTATCACACTCTAAAAGACTTTTATTTTTAGTTTATTCAACCAGACTTAGAGGAAAATTAATTTTCAAACAAGCATATTTCTTTCAACAGTGGAAATTTTCATCTCTGTAATAAATGATAAAGCATTCTCAATGGGTGCACTTCTAGTTTACAGGTAAAGGGCAGAGCCAGCTCCCATGGGGATGAAGGCTAACGGAATCTGTCTCATTTGGACTCTCTGAAATTCGTTCATGCCACTTCGTTCATGTAACCTAGCTCAGAATCAGAGAAAGCTCTTCTCTGGATTAATATGCCACTTCATTTCCTGACCCATGTAGGTGAGAAAAGCAAGAGATAACAACGTGGAGCCTTGACATGTATTTCTGAGATGGATTATAAATTTATAGAGCTCCTCTTGAATTTATTATCTCTATAAAAATGCATCAAAAATGAGGATATTCTGTATTCGTTGTATCATCCTTCTTTCCTTCTTAGTCTTAGGGTTTCTTTTTTAAATGATGGAGTGATTTACTGCTATTCATAATTTTGCTAATTATTTTTAACCTAGGTTTCCATCAGCAAAACAGTTGAAAGCAATTAACTATTGATTATATTGCAAGGCAATGACACATTTGTCAGCACTTCTCCAGCTAACCAATGATGTTGGCTCATCAAATATGTCCATGAACAACATTCCTATTTGCATTGCAAATACGCTTTTTAAAAAAATGCTGCAGAAAAGAGATAACATGGAAAATCATTTGATCCTCTGAGATGACTGTTTGGGAGACTTAAGAATTAAGTTGGTTAATAACCGTTAGAAGCAGGATGAGTCATACAAACTAAAGGATTTATCTTCTGTTTGTAGAAGCAAACTAGCCTGTATTATGGCAGTGTCTCATTAATACTCCTAAAATTCAAACTCTGTGTGTGTGCGCTAAAAAAACAACAACCTGTGATCAGTCTGCAGAATAACTATGAAAATGCTGTGAGGCTTAGTTCATTAACCAAGAATAGAAGAATCCTGCTTAGAGGGCATTAAAAAGCTTTGTCATGGCCAGTACTTGATTTATATATTTATGTTCACTTGCTAAGGTGTGAGAGAGCCAGCGTGATGTAGTGGTTTGAGTGTTTGACTAGGAACTTGGGAGACCAGGGTATGAATTTCTGTTTGTAAATCCATCATAGGCAAGTTATACTGTGTCAGCCTCTGAGGAAGGCTCTTACAACCCTCTCTGAGCAAATCTTGCCATGAAAACCCAATGATAGTCTTGACTTAGGGCCTGCATAAGTGGGAAATTACATGAAGGCACATAACTGAGCATAGAACAAAGGTAAAATTTGGGAAAGAAAAATACAGAATCATAGTATTATGTCTAGATTTAGTTGCCCTTAGATGAGTTCCAGTGGAATCAATGGGACTCAAGCTAGTTCTAACTTCTCCCATTCATTTCAATGAGTCTACTTTAACTATGTCTGGATCTCTGGATCCAAATCACAGAGATCTAAATTTAGAAGGAAGCTTAGATGCTGCCTAATTCATCTCTGTGTTAACAGGCCGGGCTTATTTGGTAGCCAATTTACAGCCAACAGAAAGTAACCTGGTGTAACCAAGAGTACAGCATATATGGTATAAGATATACAGACAGCTAGATGTATTAAAATGTGTGTATATGTATTATTGCAAACCTAGCAGTGCCTACAGTCTTGGCAATACACCGATGAGAATATAAACAAGATAAAGGATGAGAATACTGGCACTTCTGGCAGCACTATGCAATGTGAGCAGATGTGTCTAAGAATAAGTTTCTAACAGATGTTATAGCTGATGCAATTTGGATGGCTGACAACCAAATCCTTGAATATCTGTGTGGTCACAGATGCCTGTTTAGAGATGTGTAGTGTCTCAACAGATGAAATTGTATTCTTTGATAGATATATAGTCATGGATATGATACAAGGGACAGAAATTTGTACAAGTTAAAGTTTTTATGAAATGTCAGTATAATGTCTTAACAGTATATATGGAGAGTATGAAAGAACCTGATTGTGGTGGTGGTGATGATGGTGGTGGTGGTGATGGTGGTGATGATGATGATGATGATGATGATTTATAGTTGAGTTATAAAGTTTAAGATGGTAACATAGAGGGACAAAGGTTTGGAAAGTATAACTTCTTAGTGACCAAGTGATGTAGTGTAATGAATGTACAATGCCATAAATGTAATGTGATGCAAGCTCAACACCCAGACATTAACATGTCTGCATTTTTTCCTTAGGGGAATGTATATGTTTCTACATTGATGACTGCATGTAATAAAAGCCTAAAAGATGACCCAAGAGCTTGCTTATTATCCCATATAAATATCTTGGGATTCCAAGACTTAACAATGCTTAAGTGGAGTGCTGACATTAACTGTTCCTCTTTGACTCCTATTACAAATTGGCCCTCAGTTGGCCACGTGATAATGAAACCCCAGACAACATCCAGATTAGCTGACAAATGGCAACAAACCTCAGTATCTTAATCTAAAGAGATAGGGGTGGGGAACCACACCTATTTCACCTGTGGTACCACTGTCTTCCTAACAGATGTCTGCCCAGCCTCTGATTAAATACTTCCAGTGAAACAATGCCCACCACCTCCAAAGAAAATCTGTCCTACTGTCAGACAGCATTTACCAGGTGAAGCCTTTGCCAAAATTTGTTTCTTACAGTTTCCACTTTTTAGCCCTGATCATTTGATCCAAATTTTAAATTGAACATTTATATGCCACATTTCTCAAACCAATATGTGAATCAAAATGCAGTTATTCCTTAAAATTAATATGTTGTGATATTTTGTAATGCAGTTTTCCAGTTTTTTTTAAAAAAAGTGTCATTAAGGGAAACTTAAGGAATACTTCTATGCAAATAAAATATCAAATATTAAGGGAATTGCTTACAAAGTATTAAGAAACAGACACACAGAAATGTGTATATTAGGTTCTGCTAATATACAATCTGTATACAGAGATTTTTGTATGGGCTTTTAAGAAAATTCATAAACTAGTGGGAAGTGAGATGAGAAGCCAAGGGGAAAAAATTGAGGGAGACTGAAATGGAATGACTGATCCTTCCCTCATCAAATGCATGAAATTATATAGTAAACAGAGAGACTGAACAATTTAAAATGGCTCAACTAAGATTCTGAATATCTGGCTTCCTACAGAAAGTCTCAGGTTTATTCAACATATATTTTATAAGATCTAGTGTGATGAAACAAAATTTTAAGAAAAGTAATCAGTGAAAAAAAAAAATAGAAAAAATCCAGGAATAAACTACATACCTTCCAAAATAGTCCCCATCATATCATACAGTACACAAGAGTAAATCAAGCCTGAACAATCCCTAGAAGCCAAAATGAGTAAACTGAGGTTGTCATAGCCATATCTCAGACACATCATGAGATGGCTTGACTCATTAGAAAAGACAATAATGCTTCATAAGGTAGGAAAAAAGGAGACCACATTATAAGTGGATAGACTCAACCAAGGAAACCACAGTCTTGAGCTTGCAAGATCTGAGCAGGGCAGTTGATAATAGAGTATTGGAGATCTCTCACTCATAGAGACACCATAAGCCAAACTCAACTTGATAACAATTAACAAAAGTATAGTTTTATGAGTGAACCAACTGTCAAACACCAGACATAATCCAGCAAGGTGAATTCTTACCTGCTTCCCCAAATCTCCCAGAAGATAGCTGAAAAGATCTCTCTCCCTCTATCATTTCTTACCAATATCTACATGTAGACCTATCTATATGTAGACCTATATATATCTTTATAAAAATATGTCTTTTAAAGAAACAGGATGTAGGCAAAAGATTTGACATTTTGACTCTAAGACACCATGTAAAACTTTGGGAGGATGTTTGCTGCTTCGTCAGCTGTGCCTCTCTTAATCGCAGTGGTGTTCTGAAGGTGAACTGTATCCTTACATAATCAGAGTGAATAATTTAGTTTGGTAGGAAAAAGTTTATAGCTGGTTGCTCTTTGCTGCTTACAGATCTCTACTGAAGCATTCATTCACAAATTGATTCAAAAGCTGCTGAATGTCTGTGGATGTGGCCATGGGGGGGACCATTTACTCTTTCCATCTGATCCTGTTCCATCATTCTGCCTTACAAATATTGATACACTTGTAGATGCCAGGGACTGCTGATGTCATCATGCTAGCTATGTGGACTTGAAAGCCTCACATTGAATGATAGATGGATTCACACGCCACTCTCCACCACTCAATATCTTGTCACTCAATGGCTTTCACTCAATAATGTGTGAACAACCTCCATGAGGGAAAAACATCACATTTATTTATTGATAAAATGTTTTTGTCCTTACTGATCAACTATCGTTATCTTCTGGAAAGAAATTATAATAAAATATAGCAGGCTATAAGTTATCATAACACTTTTTATACTTGTTTGATTTGTTGGAAGTTATAGCCTTAAAGTGGTGCTTCTTAATCATTTTAGGGTCAAGGATCACTTTGAGAATCTGATTGTGTCAAGAATCCTGTTGGTGACATATGCTAGCAGTTCAGAGTAGCGTTGTTGTTGTTGGGTTCCTTCAAGTCATTTCTGACTTATGGTGACCCTAAGGTGAAATTATCACAGGACTTTCTGGGGCTGAGATTGTGTGACACATCCAAAGTCACAGGGGACAAAATGAGGGGATTGCCCTGAAAGGACCCTTTGAATGAAATGGAGTTGCCATCAGATTGAGACTCTGTGTCATCAGTAGCTTCATGACAGACAGAAAATTGAAAGATTTAGGCCATTTCTGCACTAGACTGTTATAGCACTATTATTCCACTTTCAACATCCTATGGAATCCTGGGGTTTGCAGTTTAGGGAAGGGCCGGCCAGAGAATGAGGATCAAAATACAGACACTGGAATCTCCTTTTTTTAGAAATAGAGAGAGACCCCCCAATGTATTGTAAAGAGTTGCGTTTCAGATATGCCTGGGAGTGCCCTGCTCTTTGACCCCATGAAATATGAGATCCACTTTTGTGAATATTTGGTTCAGCACTAGATGGATTGCTGCAAAGCTTGTTTTACAATAAACTGTCTGCCAGCTTTGCTAATGAATGCTGTTCCAGAATCCAGAATAAATTTCATGCTTCTTAATCAAGGTTTTGCACCTCTGTCATTCCAGAAAAAGTCATTGGCTATTAAATATCCTTGGAGTATCCAAAAGAGGAAGTCTTAAAATGATTTATTGGTCAGCAGGCATAAAGAAATGAACAATTTTTCACTGGCATAATTCTTAATTTTTTTAAAAAACCCTGATCAACTCCCTCCCTCCCTCCTTCTGTACTCCAACAGGGAAAATATATGCATGCCCTTTGTTTGCTTGAGGAAAATGGCAGGATGGGCAAATGTGTGTTTAGGTCTGTGCAATTATATATGCATTTTGAAAATGGTGACTCCTAGCCTCCATTAATGGAGGAACTCTGACCTCTTTGCTGCATATTACTGGTGAGCAGAAGCAGGAAAACGTGGGGAAAATATCACTATGGTAATTCTCTTGAATTGATTGCATCTTTACATCCAAATGTGAATATGATGCTGAGGTAGTTGGACTCTTGGGAATTTTAAGGGCAGAACACTCTGTTCTGCAATGGCCTCTAATGTCCCCATGCCATGCTAGAAATGTCACAAGGACAGATGATCATTGTTTCTGCCTACTAAAGTAAAGCTCTTGTAAATGACCAGGTGGATCCTTGATTGCAATAGGATAGTTGTGTTGACAGTGTTAAATTAGCTCAGATTAGTTTCCTTTGAAAGATTTTCTTTACTGGTTGTGAGAGGTCATGGGAGAAACCTGAAATCTAATGAGAGACAGAAGAGGACAGGATGGAATAGGGAGGAAAGATGGAGGGAGGGAAGGAGGGAGAATGTTTGTACAATATATTTTATTTACACAATGTACTTTACATAGTTCTGAGCTGATTGCCTGATCACTGTGAATAGGCTTCAGAGAGATAGCCATATTAGTCTGTTTTAACATAAGTAGATGGGGGGAAATCCAGGAATATCTTGGAGACTAACTAGGAAAAAGAAAAGCACAAGCTTTTGTGATCTGCAGCCCACTTCATCAGATTCATCAGATGTGAGTAGCTTTCTCACTATACAGTGTTTTTTTTTATCAAAAGCCACATTTCCATAGACTATGTGATAGAGTCATATAAAACAGCCTTGTCTCTCTGCTGCATGTGCAAGCCACACACTAATCATAGAGTCATAGCCCATCTCTGCACTACACTGTTATAGTGCTCTTATTCCACGTGCAACATCCTATGGAATCCTGGGGTTTGTAGTTTAGGGAGGAGTATTTAGAATTCTCCATCAGAGAGCTCTTTGACCTCAGTAAACTACAAACTCTAGAATTCCACAGGATGTTGAAAGTGGAATAATAGCACCATAACAATGTAGTGTGGAAATGGCCATAGAATCATTGAACTGGAAGGGGACTGAGAGGCCACATAGTCTACTCCCCAGCTCAATGCAGGGTCTCCAGCTAAAGCTTCCCCAGCAGGTAGTTGTCCAGTCTCTTTTTGAAGATGTCCTGAGAAGGAGGCTCACCACCTCTCTAGGTAATTGATTACTTTGCTGAACTGCTTGTATTGTCAAGAGGTTCCTTCTAATGTTGAATTGAAATCTTATCTACTGTAACTTCAAACTATTAGCTCTGGTCCAAGCCTCTGGGGCATCAGAGAACAGGCTTGTCTCCTCCTCCCTGTGACAGCTCTTGAGGAATTTAAAGAGTGTAATCATGTCACCACTCAGGCCATTTCTGCACTAGCCTGTTATAGCGCAATGATTCCACTTGCAACATCCTATGGAATCCTGGAGTGTGCAGTTTCAGGAGGCACCGATTGGCCCCTCCTGAAACTGCAAACCCCAGGATTCCATAGGATGTTGCAAGTGGAATCATCGTGCTATAACAGGGGCCCTTTTCGCACCTTATCTTTTCCCGGTGCTGGGCGGCAGGGCTCACGCACGAAGACTTCGGAGGAATGTACTTGCATCCCTCTTGCTTGGGCTCCGCAGCGGCTTCCTGGTCGTGCGAGCACCCCACCTCTTCCTTCTGCAGTGCAGCCTGGGACCTTTCCCAGCCTGCACTGCACAGGAAGCGCGACCGGCCCGGCTCCCGAGGCTCCGCACGCCAGTAAGTGCACGCTTGGCCCTGGAGCGATGTGAGACCGCGCAGCATTTTCGGCTTTAAGCCAAAAATAAAAAAATGCATGCGCGGTCTGTGTCAGGCTCTTGAGCATCGCGCAAATGTGAGTGCATCATGTGGACCGCTCCTCACATTTACGCGACGCTCAAGGGGCCCTTTCGCTTCAGAAATGTCATGCGAAAAGGGCCGGGCTAGTGCGGAAATGGCCTCAGTCTTCTCTTCATGAAGCTGAACATGAAACTCCTTCAACCTTTCCCAATATGTTTTGTTCTCCATATCTCCTTTCATTCTCATTGAGGTTCTCTGAACCTGCTCCAACTTGTCTATATCCTTCTTAAAGTGAGGTGCTTAGAACTAAATGCAGTCCTTCAGATGAGGCTGGACTAGCACAGATTACAGTGGAATTATTTTTCCTTGTCTTGAAAATTATGCTTCTATTAATTCAGGCTAAATAGCATTCACCTTTTCTGGTGCAGCATCACACTGCTGTTTCATGTTCAATTTATGATGACAATAATCCCAAAGGCCTTTTTCCATGTAGTACTACTGAACCATGAATCCCTTATCCTATATTTGTGCATTTGGTTTTTGTGGCCTAATGTACAGTTTTGCATTTGTCATTGTTGAATTTCATTTTCTTAATTTCAGCTCAGTTTTCTAGTTTGCTAAAGTCCATTTGAATTTCATTCTTGTCTTCCAATATATGTTAGCCACCCCTCTTAGTTTTGTATCATCTGCAAATGGGATATAAATTCCCTCCAACCCATTATCTCAATCATTGATAGAAATATTGAATAGGCCCCAGGACAGAATCTTGTGGCACTAAACTTGAAACCTCTTTCCAATTTGAAGCATAGTCACTGACAACAACGCTTTGAGCATCTTTTTGCAATCAGTTATGGACCTATCTGATGATATTTCCTTCTATTCTATATTCAATCAATTTCCTCATCAAACTATCATGGGAGACCTTGTCAAATGCTTTGCTGAAATCCAGATAAATGACATCCACAGCATTCCCACCATCAACTAAACTACTAAACCCAGTAAAAAAAAGATATAAGATTAGTTTGACCGGATTTGTTCATGACAAACTCATGCTGGCTCCTACTGATCACTGTATTGTCATCAAGACACTTGCAGACAGAGTCCTGTATTATCTGTTTCCTGGATCACCTGTTTGCCTTTTTTGAAGAGAGGGACAATTTTTGCTCTTCTCTAGTCCTTTGGCACTTCACCTGTTCTCCAAGATTTCTCAAAAATGATGGCAAGGAGTTCAGAGAATACTTCAGCAAGGTCCTCCAATACTTTGGGATGCAATTCATCTGGTCCTGCAGATGTGAACTCCTTTAGGTTAGCTGGGTGATTCCTACTAAGGACCTTTTCTGCACTACATTGTTATGGTGCTGTTTTTCCACTTTCAACATCCTATGGAATCCTGGGGTTTGCAGTTTAGGGAGGGGGTATTCAGAATTCTCAGCCAGAGAGCTCTTTGGCCTCAGTAAATACAAACCCAATTCCAAAGGATGTTGAAAGAGGACTAATAGCACTATAACAGTTTAAGGCAGGAAGGCCCTATGCTGCAGCCTTCATTTGGGTTTAAAAGAGCATGCATTTGGTAGAGGTGTAACAACTGTAACCCCCTTAGGAGTAGGGATATGCAGAAACCCACAGGAATTTGTTATGACACATATGATTTTGCTTTATAGCAGGGAATGGGCCCAAACTTCAGCATTAGGGCTGATGGGAGTTGTCACACGGAGACCCCAACCTCACTCAAGGCCTGCCTAGCCTGACACCTCTTTATACTCAGGTCTGAACAGCCAGGGAGATCTCTGGATTTAGCCAGGGCTATGACAACTACGTCTGCCTCAGTTCTTTCTTCACTGAGAACACAGCTCCCTGATAGTGGAAGAATGAGTGGTAGTTAGATGACCTCTGGGTGTAAGGGAAAAGCAGTTAATTCTCTGAATTGAAGTCCCTCTGTGTTTGAAAGAAAGACAATGAAACTTTGTATAATGGAATGTTATCGGTTTGGCTCGACTGCTAGCCCTTGGCTGTGCTACAGAAGATTTGCAACATATGTAGACACTGATGGGAACCTCATCAACAGATCTGTTTTCTTTCTTGTCCTGTTTCCGTTTCTTGAGCATGTGATGATTGCACTGGAAATGTATAAATTGCTGTGAATATGAAGAGGTGGGGCTCAGTCTTTTGAGAATGATCCCACTGAGACAAACAAACCATTTTCCTTAATCCATGGGTCTCAATCTCTGTTCTGCAACATATTTGGGGCTTGTCCGGGATAGAGGGGCCTTTTGCCCTCTTAAGCGGTGGCTGTTTCCTCTATCTGTCCCATTGAAGGACTTGGTTCCCGATTTTTTAATCGGATGGTCCTCTTCGTGGGAGTGTTGAACCAGGGGAATGGTTGCCAGCCAAGAACCCATGAATGGTTTGGAAAATTGAATCAGCCACAGCCACAGCCATAAGTAAGTGTGTCAGGGCCTCTCCCTAAAGTGTGGGACACGGGGGAGAAGAGGGGTTTATATCCCCTATAACAGCATCTGCCCTAGTATAGTGGCTCCAAACGGGAGGGGCCACTAAGCCGAGATTCCTTAAACACACAGGGAAGATGGGAGGCTGTGGAGGCTGTGTTGTTGAGCAAAAGTGTGTGCGTGTAAAATGAGTGAATGGCGCCGCAGTTCTCAGGGCAGGCCGTTGGAACGTCCGGCTGCCTGAGTCGATGTTGAAAGAAAGGAGTCTACCTCATTGTGTCAGCCCGTTGGGACCCCCAAACCCACAGACCAACCCTTCCTGTACTGTGTGTTGTCGTTTTGGGGGGAAATGTGGAGGGCAGCAGTTACAGACACTGCTTCAATCAGATTCTGCTTAGATGTTGCTGAAAAAAAGGGGTGAAGTGGAAACTTTACTTTTCTGTGCCTTCTCGCCTGGTTTGAGGTCAGATATTGCTTTAATGTATGTAAAAAAATTTCCCAGGAAAGGAAAGTGGCTTTCTCTCTGTTTTCTTTTTGTCTATTGCGCTTGAAGCCACTATTCCCCATGGCCCCCCCCTCCTCCTCAGGTTCTAAGATTCAGATTTAACTCTTGAAGGACCAACTCCCTAGCATTCAGTTCAATATTCCATAGGGGCTGATGCGGAGGGAAAACTAGGAATAGGAGTTCTACCTAGGGAGTAAGTAATAGACAAAATCCTGTTTCAATGGACCAGCAAACCCATTTAAGCCAAGAGGCTTGGCTATAACGGGAAATTTCTGTAGTGTTAATAGAAAACAAACCTTTAGACTAGGCTTCAGACAATCTTATGTCTTAGAAGTAAAAAGGAAGAAAAGGGAAAATCTGCCTCAGTGAAGACTCAATGAAGTGTCAATTTGCAACACAAAGAACTTCCATCCATTCACTCCCCCCCTTTCCCTTTCTGGAGAAGCCTGCCTTCTGTAATTTATCAAACAGAAAGGAGGGGAAAAAGGGGGGGTTAGGAATGTGTACTTTTGGCTTTTTCCTCCTGTCACTTTTACAGGGGAGATGGATTTTTAAGGCTGCAAAACTCTGACACGGTGTTTTTGAAAAAGCAGTTGGCATGGGAACCCTGGACACTGCATCAGTAGCCCTATATTGATTCATGGGAATTGAGTAACTGAATTCCCCCCCCCCGTGGCTTGCAAAATGTAAGGAACAGAGAAATAAAGTATTAGATAGCACCCTCAGAGGAATCTAGCACACCGACCCCAGAGGCACCATGTCCAAAATGGCTCCTGAAGCTGCAGCAGCAACTCTTTGGGAAACAGCCAAGCCTACCCACCTCCACCCGTTTTTGCACTCACTCGCCCACTCGCTCGCCTGCCTGCCTGCCTCTCCACTGCGGAGACAGACCGGGGAAGCAGTGATGGCAGCGATGGCAGCAACACTGAGGAGTAAGAGCTGCTGCCCCGCGTCTGCATGTGTGGCAAAGGAAAAAGGAAAGAGAAAGAGCGAGACCGGCCAGGGATCGCCAGCACAGGCGCACAACATTGTGAGGGGAAAAGGCTTCCTGGAGGAGAAGCAATGGGTCGCGGCTCCCCCCCAGCCGAGGTGCCAGCCAAGAAGGCCAGGAAAATGACGGAGGGAGAATGGAAATGGTGGCGGATCGCCAGCAGTGCCTGATGAAAGGGAGTTTCAGCAGCCAGTGGAGCTGAAGCCAGCAGCAGCAGCAGAAGCAGCGGAGGCTGCCCGAGGGTGTGGGCAGCAAAATGGCGGCAGGAGGGCGACTGACAGGATGCAGCCATGGCTGGGGAAAGGGGGGGAGGCATGAAGCCACACAAGGCCTTGGGCCCCAGTGTGACGAAGCCTAACCAAGGCAGCGGCGGCGTACAAGGAGCACAACGGGATGTCGCTGGCAGCCCTGAAAAAGGCACTGGCGGCGGCCAGCCACGACGTGGGAAGCAACAGCGAAACCTGGAGAGCAAAAGGCACGGGTCCTTAAGCTCAACAAGAAGCAGCAGGAGAGCAGGGCTGGGGGAAGGCGACGGCGGCAGAGGCAGAGAGCATGGAGGAGGCTACTCCCATCCTTGCCATCACCCCTGCCTCATCCCAACTTGTCAGACCTGAAAGGGGGATCCACCCCCCCTTCCTTACTCCATCTGATGTTAGGATTTTAGAATTGGGCAGCAGAAGAAAGCCAAAAGACTGATGCTGGAAGGTCAGGAAGAACTAGGACCAAAAGTCCCGGAGCTCCAGCAGCAGCTGGCAGAACCATCCCCTGCCACCAAAGGGGAGACAGGCAATGTGGGAGGGTAAGGAGAAAGCCTAAGCAGCAGCTCCAGCAGAAACTGCAGGCTGAGCAAGTGAAGGAGGCTTTCTAACACCAAAAAGCTCTGGCTGAGCTTCAGGAAGTTAGGAGAGGCTACGCAGCAGCAGAATCGAGGGCTGGCTCTGTGAAGGAAGCAAAGTGGCTGAAAGGGAAGGAGAAGCGAGCCAAGATGACTAGCCACAGAAAAGGCTGGCAAGGCAGCACTGGAGATCCAGCTACAAAGACCCCACCAATGAGCACCATGTGGAGGTCTGGCCTCCAGGAAGAGGCAGCCAGAGCCCAGGAGCTGGTAGAGGAAAAAGGGAGTTGGGGGAATTTTCTTTGGGGAACGACTCTAGCAGTGAAGAGTGAAGAGCTGAGAGACCTGCAAAGACAGACTGTCAGCAAGCTGGAAGGGGAGCTGGCTTCTGTGAAGGCACTGAAGGAGAGAGAAGCAGAGCTGAGAGGATAGGTTAGCGGAATCTGACTGTATTGGCTCTGCAAACCAAGGTGTCTGTGGCCAGCTGTCAAGTGAAGACTGAGGAAAAGGTTTTGTCCCTTATCCCACAGACAGAGAAGGGCAAGGGCTTGGAGCTGTGACATCCTGGAAGGAGAAGTTGGCAACAAGAGCACGGAGAACACAGGGAAAGGCAGAGTCCTAGATGCAAGGCAGTCCAAATTGCGAAGGGGCCCCCCACCAGTTCCTGATAGAGTGGCAATTGGTAAGGCTCTCTGGCCCAGCCCCAGCAGGCTAAGGAGGTGATAGAGCACCCCTTCAAGTTGGGAGGAGAAGGTGATAGCGCACCTCTGAGCTGGGAGGAAGAGGTGATAGAGCACCTATGAGAGGCGATAGAGTGCCTCTCCAGGCTGCAGTGGAACTGTAGCTGAAGGACTCTGACTGAGAAGGCGGAGAAGAGGGTGTTCTGCAACACCCTCTTCTCTCTGTCCCCCCTTGGCTTCTCCTTCCAGGATTTCCTCCTTTGCTGTCTTCCTTAAATCTGCCCCTTTTTGGATATAAGGACAAGCTGTGATTTATTTCTTCAGTGACCGTGGTACTATTGGAACTATGGTAAAAATGGTACTATTGGTAGCATGTATACTCCAGGATGTAGAATAATACTCTGTGAGACTGTTTTAAGGAAACCAGAAAGTCAAACGTTTATTGCAACACTGTTACTTAAACTTGTTTGTAACTAAATGTTTATAAAACAGCACATCCTTCTTCTCTCTCTCTCTCTGCTCAATTCATTGACTGTTTCTCGTACACCCTATTTCTCAATTCTCTCTAACACAGAGCTCTTCTTCCCTACTTCTCTACTGATGCCCCTCTACTAACTCCATCTGGCAGTTAAATTTCGGGTTTTTTTCTTTTTTTCTTCCCTCCCCTGATTCGCCCCTCCCTCGAGCTCTCCAGGTTCCATTTGACCATCCAACCAGTGTAAACCCCTCCTGGTCGCTATGTAGCTCTGTTACCATGTCCCTCCTTTTGGGCTTTGTCACATAGCCCAACCACCTCTAGATGTCTACACCTACACCATCCTCACACCTCCCTTAAAGCAATACTTGACCAGAGTCTCAAATCTTACAAAAGGATCTTTGCATTTCATAGCAGCTCTTTTAAAGAAACTAGAGTTTCAGGCCATTTCCGCGCTAGCCTGTTATAGTGCTATTATTCCACTTTTAACATCCTATGGAATCCTGGGGTTTGCAGTTTAGAGAGGGGCCTTAGGGAGCCTTAGGCCCCTCCCTAAACTGCAAACCCCAGGATTCCATATATAACAGGCTAGTGCAGAAATGATCTCAGATATGATGAAAGAATTGCATTTCATAATCCCAAATAATTTCCCAATAGGTATCTGCTAATGGGAGCAAAAGTAGGGGGCCAAAAAGAAGCCACTTGGGGATAGAAAGGGACAAAAGCAGAGAGCTGAGAATTAGCTTAAGATATTCTGTATAGGGTATAAGGCAGTGGTTCTCAACCTGTGGGTCCCCAGATGTTTGTGGACTTCAGCTCCCAGAAGCCAGAAGCCCCAGCCACTATGGTCAATGCTCAGGGCTTCTGGGAGTTGAAGTCCACAAACATCTGGGGACCCACAGGTTGAGAACCACTGGTATAAGGTCTCCCTCTCTGGAGTCCTGATGCCACATAGGTGATCAGCTGCAAGGTATGGAGCAGGGCCAATTTTTCCATTAGACAGAAGGAGGTGGTCATTTCTGGTGACAGATGATGGGAGGTGACAGAAAGGTGTTGGAAGAGAGAGCAATTGTTATGTCATGCTGTTTGCCCTCAAATTTCCAGCCCAGTTTGTTGCCTTCATTTGTAATGAAGGATGCTCTTCTGTGGTGAGCACTGACAAAAGTTTCAACTGCTAGGCTTGTTGGCTTTTGCAAATAGCATGGGAAGAGCCACAGTCTTGCTCACCTCAGGCAGCAAATTGGAATGTGTATGCTCCTTGTCTCCAGTTTTGTTCATATTGCTAAATAAAATGAGATTTCAAAATGGTATAAAACTATAAAACATTTAAACTTAAACTTGATCTCTCCACCAAAAGAAACAAGCTCTGAGTAACACTGTTAAACTGTTATCAAATTCTGTTGATGGCAGAATTCCTCTCTTCTGGGGGAGATGGGGGTCATCTCACAGTAAAACAATCCAGTAAGAGGTGTGTGTTCATATGTGCCTTCATTTCACCTGTTAGGGCAACTTCATGAATTTAACAGGGTTTTCTTGGGCAAGGAATACTTAGGCCCTTTCCACACGTTCCGTGGAATTTGCACTGCAACGTTTCCGGGTGGTTTTTTTTCTGTCCGTGCTACCGCGGACATATTGTACAACGGTCTATTGCCATTTCCACACGTTCCGTGGAATTCGCGCAGCGGATGTGATTGGCAGCTCTTTTTTTTAAAAATGGCCCCGTGCGTCATGATGTGTATGCTCACGTCATGCCCCGCAGTTCCTCCCATGATGACTCCCTCCTTCCATTCCTCCTGCTAGCCGTAAAATAAACCCTGTCGATTTTTTATTTTCACGCCCTATCTCGGGGGAATGGTTTTCCATGCCATAGCTGGGTGGGGTGCAGTTTTTCTCCCTATTTCTGGTGGGTTCTCGCACCCATTTTCTGCTTTTATCTTTCCCTGTGAGCGATGGAGGAAGAGGTGTTTCCTGAAGTTGAATGGCCCATTTTAGCTGTATTCTGGCTTCTTGGAGTTCTGCTGGCTGAACTGGAACATCTATGGGCTAAAGATCGTGCGAGGAGGCGCCGATGATTGGCCTTTTATTGGTAATGCTGCGGAGGATTTAAGCTTTTCTGTGCCGCTGCTTGGAGGCTTCTCGCGGGGCGTTCCAACCGCTGAAACTGTCCACACCCACAGCCCGCCCTCCGATTACATCATGCACAAATCAGCACGGTATGAGGGGGAAAAACCACCTTTTCCCCGTTTTTTAAAAAGCCCGCGCGCTGACTGTTGGTGACTTAACCGGGCGGATTAAGGTGTGAAGCTTGCCAATTATGTACGAGCTAGTGCACTCGAACATGTGGGCAATGTCCATCAGAGCTCGCGCTGCCCCATTTTATTTACCCCGTGTGGAAAAGGCCTCTGTCTCAAGTAAGGTTGGTGAACACCAAAACACTAATGTACCCCACCAACAGCATCAGGTCTCAGTAGTTGCTGTCAACTTGTTTAAGTACAGGTTAGGTTAGGCCTTCAGTGTTAATGGGAGGAGAAGGAGATGTTTTAGGAAATATTGAACAGAGCAATTCAAATGAAAAAGTGTTTGGGTCTTGTTAACCTGGTGCTTTGGGCTAGGTTTCCTTTCAGTTTTCATAGATTTTATGGCATATGTCTTGTCCCAAAACCTTAGGAGCACATCTTTATCTGGAGACTCAGCATGACAATCAACTGCTGGATCTCATGAGTATGGGTTGGTCCCCTCTCTTCTCTCTTTCCAGGGATAGGCAAAGAACCTTTTGTTTACCAAGGCCTTTGTTTGTTAAATGGCCATTGCAGAAAATCTTTTAACTGGCCTGAGCTCTGTGTGTGTATGTTTTTAAATTATCACCATGAGTTCTCTAGAGAGCCAGCACAGTGTAGTGGTTTGAGCACTGGACTATGACCCTGGAGAGTAGGATTTGAACCCCCCTCAGCCATGGAAATTCACTGGGTGACCTTGGACAAGTCACAGTCTCTCAGCTTTAGAGCAAGGCAAAACCAAACTCTCTTTGAACAAACCTTGCCAAGAAAAACCTGTAACAAGTGTGCCTTAGGGTCACTATAAGTCAGAAACAACTTGAAGGCGCACAACAAGAAGAAATGTTTTACCTGCTTTTTAAATGGTTGTGAGTTAATGCTTTTAACTAGAGATGGGACGAATCCAGAATTTTCCGGATCCGGATCTCTGGGAGGTCCTGCAAATCCATGAATCTCGAATCTTTCTAATTCTTTTTTACAAAAGGGTTTTAAAAGCAAGAGGAACAAAGCACTTCTACTGAAAAGTGTTTTGAAGCAGAATTTGACATCTTTGTTTAATGAAAAACAAATTAAATAATAGTTTTCACTTTCAGGAAAACAGACCCATATACTTCTTATTAAGAATTACATGTAATTTGGAAGTAGCTCCAGATGTTGGAGTTGACTCCTGGGTTGACTATTACAAAACAAAACAAAACAAAACAGAGCAAAGATAATCTTGGCAAAAGCCTAGTCAAAGGCAAACATGTCTCTGAAGAAATCTGGCCAGGACAATTGTCATAGTTTTGCCTTAGGATCTCGCCAGATTGAAAATGACATGAAGGCCCTTTCTACACAAGCAGGAAAATGTGGATTATTAATCCCACATTTTCCTGCCTGTGTAAACAGGGCCACATACTACAGTACAGAGATAATCCAGGTCAAAACTGGATTTTTCTTTGCATAGCTCCTTATGGCATCCTGGGGTTTCTAGTTTGATGATGCACTAGCACGCTTTGGCAGAGAAGGCTCTGACACTTTATCCAACTACAAATCCCAGAATTGTGGATGAAACAGCTTTGCAAGGGAGCCAGGCAAAGGAACCTTCTTCAGCTGTCCTTGAAATCTCAAGAACACTGTACTTTCCAGTCAAGTCACAAGTCCTGCAACAAGGAAGGCACTTTAAAAAAACCAAAACACCAGCCTCTAGCCCAGTCTCAACCCTGATGTCCAGTCTCAAGTTCTAAAACAAGGAAGGCACTTAACAAAAACAAATACCAGCTTCTAGTCCAGTCTCAATCCCTACCCTCCAGTCTCAAGTCAAAAGAATAGGAAGAAGAGAATAATTACCTTGCAGAGGGAGGCAGCCACAGGGTCAGGCAGCAGGACCGAGCTTGATCCGGGGTGCTTGCACCAGCTGAGGCCTCTGGGTGTGCAGGAAAGTGGATCTCACCGCCCCTGCGTGGGCCTGATTCAGGGTGCTAGTGCCAGCTCAGGCCTCTGGGTGTGCAGGGATTCAAAAGATTCAATTCACCTGTTTTGGTCCAGGGATTCGGATCGCGAATCTTCAATCCTTCCCAAGGATTTGACGATTCGTAGATTTTGTTGGCCCATCCCTACTTTTAACATATCTGTTCATTTAATTTTTTTAAAACTTTGCATTATGCTTTGTTTCAAATGCATTGTGTTTTAACTTTTATTGTAAGCTGGTTTGGGTTCTGTATTGGGAAGAAAGCAGGATATGAATCAAACAAACAAAATTATAAGCAAACTTCACTAAAAAAAATTACACCAAAGAAAGAGGTGCACTCAAAGGATATGAAGACAAAGCATTCATAGGAGGGTTATATCTCATTCTCTTTTCCTTTTCCTGGTCTTCCATTTGCTGCACTTGAGAGGAGGAGGAGGAGGAGGAGGAGGAGGAGAAGCATGAGGAGCTGGGTGTCATGTGCTATGCCTATGGCTCCAGGAACCATGGGCATTTTAAAAGGCCCATGCTTCTCTTTTGCTGCAAGCCAGCTGTGTCTTTATTTTTGGCAGCCTGTTAATAAGTAAAAGAACATTGGAAATTCAGGGCACACAGTATAGCAGCTATTTCTTTTTCTGCTCTGCTAAGTGCAGTCAGAGTTTGGAGAAGTTACCTTCTGCACTACTAAAATGCTGTTTCCTTCATATAAAATGCTATTTTCTGTGGAGGACCAATAAAAAATAAATAAAATAAAAATCAATTTCTGAATTTCTTTTGTGTAGAGTATGTCTCAAACTGTGAATAGTCTTTGAAAACTGTAGTTTTCATAGACTTTCTTGCAGCAGGAAGAAAATTGCTAAAATTACTCATTGCTTCCTTTGAGAATGAAATTAGTAGAGAAATACATCTCTAACTCATTTCCACTTTTGCTCAGTGGTCTTTTTGCTGAACTGGAATAAAAATAAATCTATGCTATGGCCCACAGATCTGTCCAAAACTATAACTCATAGCTTAGAAAAATTAGTTTTCTAGACTACAATACCTAGAATCCCACAAGGATTCTGGAAGTTATGATTCCCAGTAATATTTCCAGTTTTAATATAAAAAGGTCACCTTTATAAACTTGAGCCAGTTGCAATGGTTTCCTTCCTTGCTCCATCTCTTTTAGGAAGGCAAACAACAGGTATTAAACTCCTCAAGGGAAACACTTCTGAGCTCTTAAGAGACCATAACAGAGCAAGTAAGCAAATGTTACCGGCATTCGGCACAAAGTCTGCCCCCTGCAAAAACCATTTGGCGCAAGCTCCGCTTGGATGCTTAAGCTTGTTATCAGGTTTGAACAGGCAAATGGATGGCTTGGCTGCTGTTCAGCATTTTCACATTCTTACCTAGTGGGGCAGATTTCACAAGTGCTGCGTAAGGATGGAGAAATGCCATCTTCCAGTGACAGACATATAAGGAGGAGAAATAAATTTTGACAATGGACAAGGCCCTTACAATAGGACAAATATGGTTGGTTATGAGGACTAAATTCAGTCATGCTGTTTTACAAATCCTTCCTTTCTTAAGACTTCATTATAATTACCAAACATTCTACACAACATTAAGATTCACAGGAAACTGTTTATGCATTATGCAGTCCCAATTTATTCTGTGTTGTCCCACCTTTTCAGCTGCTTTAAAATACCTCAATTTCTTTCTTCTCCTTCCACTTTCCCTCTTTATCCTCCGCGTACTACAATTGCCACAAATAGAGTTCAAAGTGTAAAAAGTACATTGCACTACATTAAGTCAGCCAAGGGAGGGAGGAGAGGAGCAGGTAGAATCTTGCCCTTCCCAGTAGGATCAGGCAAAAGTTCTGCAGCCTCTCCTAATTTGTGTGGTCTTCCTCATTAATAATTTCTGTCATCTTGATCATACTCTGATGTTGCTTGACCGCTACATGTCCCAGTTTTTGTCTGTGAATGTTGGAGGGTATGCAACTAAGCAGGAAAAAAAAATATATTCTTTAATATCAGCTTGATCTGCAGAAATCATCTTCTGAAAACATTAATATTTCCTGACGTCTGCAGATTCAGCTGCTGTTAAATGTACAGCTAATCACAGGAGCTAGGTGAAAGATTGTAATCTCAGATAGATACTTCAGAAGAGACAAACCAAAGTATCCTGCTAAATGTGTGTGGCCATGTCTACGTTAGCTACTAATGAAGAATTGCCACATATCAAAGGAGGAACCTGAAAAGGGCAGTGGGGCAAGCTCTAACTGCACAGGTTGCACAAGTTTCCTGTTTGGAAACTTGTGCAAACAAGTTGCACTCCACTGATATGGGCAGCCACCAGCCTCTCCTGCCTATCCAACTGAGATCCCTGGAAGAAAACCCACATCTTAAACACTGAAACATCCACCTAGTCCTAGCATACCCAGATCTATAATGGGGGAAAGAATGGAGGTTCAAACACATACCTCCAATCCCTGTGATCTTCTCTTCTGCAGCAGGTTGGCCATTAACTTCACTGAGCTATGTGTTTCCTTGCTTCACAACTTACTGATTTTTCTGGCAGACATTATGGAGCTGATTTTGTTGAATGCACTTCATTTATGTGTAAATATTTCAGCTCATTCCCCTTTAATTTAACCAGACTGGCCATCAGCTTATTATTCAGACGACACCCTTCCCATTATTTTGTTTTGTTTTGTGTGTTTGTTTGAGGCCTGAATGTATCCAGAAGTAATTGAGAGAGAGGAAACGTGCTGTTCCTGCCACTAACTCAGTTCTAGCTTGGAGATTCCAGAGGACAGAAACATAGCAATTAAAGCAGAATAATAGTCCTGTAATTCTGTAATATGAATGGGCCCCAAATGAGATGTTACCAAAGCAGAATATGGTGGTACTGTTAGCATGTATTTTTGAGACAAGGAATATATAAATTCTGAATGAAAAATGTATTCAGGGCTGATCTTGCTCGGCCCAACTGCAATTGTAAAATTAAAGACAGTCCTCCTCCTGAATTCACTCAAAGATTTCTGAGTTGTTCATACAGCTCAGGGAACAACAGTTTTGCGGTAACAGTACTACTATTTTTCTTGATCTGGACACCGTATTTCTACTGATACAGCAAAGAATCCCTGGTAGTAAAAAGAACTCTTGACCAAAGCCCTAGAAAATGGCTGCCAAGTTGATGTAAAGTAATAGATGTAATTGAGCTAGAAGGATTAAAGATCTGACTCAGTAAAAAGCAGTTTCCTCTGTACTACTTTGGTATATGGTATGTGTATTAGGCACCATGTGATTTGTAGTTTTGTACATTTACGGAAGGAATATACCACAAAACAATCTGCCTCCACATAAAAGCTTTCATGATCAAATGGCTGAAAGGCATTTTCCATGTCCCATTTCTGCCATTGCTAATCAACAGGGAAACACATGCTAGGATTGTACAGAATGAGACTTTCCCCTTTTGATTTTAAGGATTAACCTTAGGCATATTGGCACTGTGGACGTTCTATTATGGCACTGAGTGAAATAACTACCTTTTTTAAAAAAAAATATTATTGTAATGTTGCAATGTACAGCTCAGATGATGAACGATATTTTACTTCTGGAAAGCAAATTTTGTTTTGCTTTTGTTTCTTAGTTACGCTAGTGAGCTGGCCAGTAAATTGCCAAGAGAAGCATTTCTGTTGGAAAATGCTGACTCATACGCATCTCAACATCAGCCATAAATGCCTTTCAAACAGACCAGAGCTGGAACAATTCAAAAGAAATTTTCCTGAGAAAATTTCTCAGATTTTTTTTCTTTTTCTTGCCCTAAGGAAAAAAAGGATGCTGTTGGATTTCCTCCAAATATTCTATGCCATTTTTGCATGTATTGTTTTGCTACTCTGCCTCAGAATTAGGGTTGCTGGGTCAGAACTATTCCAGGTCCTGAGGTTTCAGGGGCAAAACCTGAAACAGAAGGATGACATCTTGTGATGTCACAAAGAGTGGGCCCTGGTGATGTGGTGATGTCATTCAGCAGGATACATTAAGCATCAGCTGCAGGGGTGTAGAATATGCTATACAAATAAAAGCACCAAGTCTAATTAATGAGGAACTCTCTTCTCTCTCTCTCTCTCTCTCTCTCACACACACACACACACTTCTTTTTCTTGGCAACCTCCTTGCCCTCAGATTCTTCTCCCTTGCCTTGAGGCCCAGAGAAGAGGGTCCAGGCCTTGAGACCTGGGAATCCTACTCAGAATGAGAGTCAATCTTGGATGCTGTGGAGGAAACAAAGTGCTAGCAAGGATGTCAGGACAGTTGCTGCTGCTGTTTCAGCTAAAGTCATGCAAAGCAAAAATAAAAAACTTTCAGAAAAGAGGAAGAATCCCTTACTACTGCTAATGGTGAGCCTCACCCTTGGAAGAACTCTTCTCCAGGAGATATTTGGTGACACTCCCTCTGCCATTTCTCTGATTAAAATTAGAACCAAGTAGTCATTTAACACACACAGATCTTCTCTCAAATGATTCCTGCTATGGCTAGGGCCAGCTCTAAAGCAGGGTGGAGAAGAATATCAGTAACCTGAAGATTCCCATTGAAATCAGGCATTTTAGTACCTCCCACAAGCCTTGCAAGTCTTGTTGTAGGTTTTGGAGGATGTTAGGCTTGAATCTTATTCTGTCTGAACTAAAGTAAATCCATTACTCGGTAGTATTTACATATGTGTTGACTCACCAATCATCAACTAATTCAATGGGTCTGCTTTCTTTGGGACAACTGGATTCTGACCAAAATGCACATGAAAATGTGTGTGTATTTTTTTTTTAAAAGTGAGCTGCTAAAACATGCAATTGAAAAATAACATGCAGATTTATGAGCAGAGGAAAATGTATGCAAACTCAGCAGATTAGGAACAGTGTGTAAATAAATGCAGATTATGGAAAATACTCAATGTCCATGCAGGAAGAAAAAATAAAAAAATAAAAAAGGAGCCACATACAAACAAAGGACACACAGGAATGCAAACTGGATTTGGAGAAACATAATGAAATTGAGACTGAATTTTTTCCTCATTGCTAGATCTAGGTTGCACGGAGATCTGGGGCAGTAATTCCTTTTGTGAGGCTTCATACTGCAAGGCTGCATCACTCAAATCATCAAGGGGGTTTTCATCTTTATTGACTTGGTGATCACCTTCTAATTGTGTTTGTGTGTATGCACTTGCATGCAGGTTTGTGTATGTGTGTGTGACAGAGAGAGAAAGCAAGAGAGAGACCTTTTAAACTCATGCATTCTTAATATATGTAAGTATAGAAATCCATGGGGATAAAGCACATTGTACATGGTTCTTCGAGTGCCTCAAAGTTTCTTCTTGCCATTTTTCAACAACAAACTAACAACTGAATTATGTCACAGATGCCAGATTTTTGACAAATGGGAGATGAGAAATAGATTTAACATTGATCTACATCTGTGGTGATTTCACAGATCTTTGGATGTTTTTAAAAATAAGTTTTTCTGTAGTTGTCAAAAGAGATGGAAAAGAACCCAGGAGAATCTCTACTGGATGCTAACTTCATATAGATGTCAAGAAAAATGTGGATGAATAATGGATGGGTATCATTATAAACACTTAGGTCTGAATCCTATTGGTAGTTATAGGTAAAGTAGACATACTGCATCAACTGTGGAATGGTGAGTCTACCCTTGGGGCTGTTCCACTTTCAACATCTTGTGGGATTCTGGAGTTTGTAGTTTACTGAGGCCAAAGAACTTTCTCGTTGAGAATTCTAAATGCCCCTCCCTAATCAGCAAACCCCAGGTTTCCATAGGATGTTGAAAGTGGAATAATAGCACTATAACAGTTTAGTGTGGAAAGGCCCGTATGGGTTTGAGTGCTGGACTAAGATTCTGGAGACCAAGGTTCAAATCCCTGCTCAGCCATGGAATCCCATTGGGTAACTTTGGGCAAGTTACTTTGGACAAAGTTGTTGGGAATAACTCTACTTATTGAATTTTCCTAATGCCAATGTGTGGAGATTTCATTTTTTAAAAGAACTTATCCAAAATGTAGAGATTTCTTCAGAACTGGGATTAAAAAGAACTTAAGCTTTTTTTTTTTTAAACTTAAAAAGACATCCACTGGTCAGTCTAGTCCATGAACATTCCTGTGTCCAATCTGAGAATGTTTAGGCATTGCAGGGGAAAACAGTAATTATGACAGGTGTCTTTATAGAAATTGGACAGTGATCTGATTCTTACAACAATATTTTCAGAGTAGGATAGGTAAGAAAATGCCCCTTGAAATTGGTTTGTAATGCAAAGGTTATGAAAAGTGAATTACTTTTGTGCTCACTTTAAAACATATTAACACACAAAGTAAAAACATGAATGCAACTGATTAATAAAAACTGTTCCAAATACTGTTGATAGGCAGAGATTATACCACAAAAAACAAGAGCTAAGAGTTATTCCAAATTGATTAAAAATTACATTACATTAAAATTATTCCATGTGAGTAAGTCATGCAGGATACCTTTTCACCATGATAGTTCTTACGAAAAAATGAACTTCTTTAATGTTGTGGGGAACTGGCATATGCAGACATGGTGATCCCATGAACATGAGTGAGCAACAGAGATTGTCTAAGTCATCCCAGGTCTGAACCCTGGTGGGCAGAGCCCCATGAGGGCCTTCAGGAAGATTTGGTGAGTCAGCCAAGAAAATATTGAATAATTAGGTCCAGCTAAGGGAGCAGCACCAGCTTAGAGAATACTCTTTCCAAGATTAAGTCAGAGAGTGGGGATGGAGAGTTGGAGGGATGGAGAGATGAATGCTACCAAAAGCTTTCCTGGGACATTTCTGCACTAGCCTATTATAGCGCTATGATTCCGCTTTCAACATCCTATGGAATCCTGGGGTTTGCAGTTTGGGGAGGGGCAGGCTAGTGCAGAAATGGCCCAAGATTAGGAGAAGGTAGTTTGAGTGTGGGAGTAGGACACTGGGAGACCAGGGTTCAAATTCCCACTTGGCCATGGAAACCTACTGGGTGATCTTGGGCGAGTCACACTCTCACAGCCTCAGAAGAAGGCAAGGGCAAATCCTCTCGCAACAAATTCTGCCAAGAAAACCCCATGATAGGTTTGTCTTAGGGTCTCCATAACTCAGAAATAACTTGAATTCGCACAAAAATAGAAACAGATACTAGGGAGAAGTGAATGTGCAAGTAATATTGTGAGATGGGAAGACAAGAACCTATGCTGACAGGATAAAGTAGAAGGTGATTGACAGAGTGACCTTGTCACTGAATAAGTTACAGGGAGAAACTGGAAGCCCTTCTACAGTTCACAAATATAGCACTATGGTTTCACTTTTTTTCCCCACTTTAGCTGCCATGGCAATATCCTGTGGGATTCTGGGATCTGGAATTTAGGAAGGGGCATTTAGAAGTCCCAGCCAGAGAGCTCTAGTGCCTCACCAGACTACAAACCCCAGAATTCCCTAGGATAGAACCATGGCAGTGAAAGTGGATTCTATAACAGTACTAAAGGGCACCAGTGTTGTTTGACTAAAGAAAGAGAAAAGAAATCATTTTGTTATATGTCCACATTTGTTAGTGACATATAAAAGTTCCTGTCTATTCTGGCAGCCAGCTTGTTTCTTGTTACATTTATATCCTGCCTTTGCTTCAATAAGGAAATGACCATGCTGGTAGGGGGATTCTGGGAACTGTAGTCCCCCAAACAGTAACTTACCCAAGTTTTGCTTCCCTAGGAGTGTGAGTATCCAGCCTGTCAGGCAGAGGAATGTTGTATGAACCTGGTCTTGGCATGCAAGAGCTCTTTTTATTTATCCATGACCCTTTCTGCAATGGCTGTTGCTGAGCTCATTCGCTCTGCAAGGAAGCAGAAACTTAGATCTGTTTGGAGTAGCAGAGTGGGCATTCTAACTGATACCTGCCAGAGCTTAGACTTCATCTCACAGGGTCTCCCAGACAGTGTGAGATTCTGGAAGTCCAAAAAAAAAATCCACTCAGACCCTTTCCAAACTTTCTTACATCTTGCGAACAAATTAGTTGCCATTGTTGTTATGTGCTGTTAAGTAGGCTTCAATTCATGAATGAGAGACCCTATGAATGGCAGACCTTGCAAGATACCCTGTTATTGACAATCCTACTCAGGTCTTGTTACTGACAACCCTACTCAAGTCTTGCAAACTCAGGGCTGTGGCTTCCTTGACTAGATCTATCCACCTGTTTTGCAGTCTTCTTCTTTTCCTACTGCGTACAACTTTGCCGAGGTCTTTTCCCATGAGTTATGCCATCTCATAAAATGTCCAAAGTACAACAGCCTCAATTTGGTAATTTTGGCTTCTAGTGAGAATATGGGCTCAAATTTATCTAGGACCCATTTATTTGTCATTTTAGTAGCCAATGGTATCTGTTGAATTCTATTCCAGCACCCTATTTTCAATAAGTTGATTTTCTTCATCTTTAAGCTTGTATAATTATACGTAGAAATTGGAAATAGTGCTATTACCCTGATTTCTGGGGTCCTGTGAGGGACACCTCAATGAGCTCCAATTATTGGGGAATGGGAATTAGCAAGAGCACAAGCTATAACAGTGCAAGAGGTAGGGCAACCTAGCGAGATCTTGGACCCAATGTTTACGGGGTCAGGCCGAGTCAATAATCAAACAGAAGTAAATAATAATTGTTTTTCCGAAGAAACGCTCAAAATCAGGGGATCTTATAGGGAAAAATGTGCCTGTAGGCTAGTCCGTTCCCAGGGAAAACAATGGGTTTCGGGCTGGAGACAAAGCCTCCGAAAGGTCAGTACTTTGCATGATTGAATTATGAAAGCGTTGTCAATAGCGCAGACAGTATGCAAACGCGGAGTGCTTGACAGTTGGATATTCGGCTCGTCAAGCTGCCTGCTTGGGGCAGGGGATCTTTTGTAAGCTGTGTGCATACATAATATGATCTTAAAGGGTACTTGCCTGGAGGTCTCCTGAAGCTGCAGTCCGGCAATTACTGGCCTGCCTGGATTTGTTTTGTATTGTTCATCTATTTTCGGCCATGCCCGTGTGCATGCTTGCCCGGGGGCCTCACAAGCATGTGGAAAGGAACGGTTTGGGATGATCAAATTCTTGATATCAAATGATATCTAATATACCACAGGCCCAGGCTAGAAACTATAGTAACAGTGCGGCATGGAAGATTCTGATTTGTGAAGGTCTTACCTATTTCTTTCATAGCTCTCAAGTTTTCTGATTTCATCACTACAATTTGCATTTTGATTAATGACTGAGCCAAAGTATAGAAAATCTTTAACAATTTTGGTGAGCTCATCACCCACTTTAAAGTTAAGTAAATCTTCTGTACTGATTATTTTTTGTTTTTGTAATTTAGTAGGTCCTCTAAATCTGTGATGGATACATTCCCAGACTTAATTCTGGGATGGCAAAAAAAAAAAAAAAGTGAATAATGTGTGTGGGGAGAGCTGTGCTGGGCTTCACATGTCTCTCTCTGCCAAGGAAGAAACATCTGTCTTCTTCCTTGGTGGAGAGAGGGGTGTGGTGGGGACCTGTGCCGGGTTATGTATGCATCTCTCCACCAAGGAAGGAGCATCCATCTCCACCAAGGAAAGAGGATGCATCTTCTTCCTTGGTGGAGAACTGTGCTGGCCTTCATGTGCCTGCCTCCCCTGAGGAAAAAGTGTTCTTCTCTTTCCTTGGTGGAGCACCTTGCTGGATTTCACCTGCCTCTTACCACAGAGAAAGGAGCATCTATCAGATTCCTTGGTGGAGAGAGGGGCAAGGGGAGCCACGCTGGACTTTGCCTGCCTCTTTCATTGAAGAAGGAGTTTCCATCTCCATTCTTGGTGGAGAGAGGTGTGGAGGGAGCTGTGCTGGGCTTCATGTGCCTCTCTCCACCAAGGAAGGAGCATCTGTCTCCTTCCTAAGTGGAAGGAAATGGATGGTTTTGCAGAGCCAGGCTTTCTGTGCCTCTTTCAGTCAAGGAAAGAGTGTCCATCTCTTCCTCAGCTAACAGAGGTGTGTGCCTTGCTGTGTGCCTCTCTTAGCAATAGCAATAGCATGTGTGTTTCTTTACTGCTTATCAGCTAAGTTCTCTCTAAGCAGTTTACAATGTGTTAGCTAATTGCCCCCAACAAGCTGGGTACTCATTTTGTCGACCTGCGGAAGGATGGAAGGCTGAGTCAACCTGGAGCCCAGCAGAATCAAACTTGCAACCTTGTGGCTGCAGTAATAGCATTTAACCGCTGCGCCACCAGGGCTCTCTTAGCCAGCTGCATAGACCTAGGACTCTGTCTGGCAGTGGCAGCAGTAAGTGAAACTGTGGATACTGGTCACACAGTTATTGGAGACCTACTGTATTCCATAGCAACCTCCTTTCAGCTTTCTTTCTTGATTTCCATCAGCAGTCATTCTATGTCATTGTGATTTTCTGCTAGCAATATGGTATCATCTGCATATGTAAAATTATTGCTGTTTCTTCTTCAGATTTTCACCGTTCATTCCACTACATCTAACCGCATTTTCTATGTGATATGTTCTGCATATAAATTAAAGAGATAAAATGTCTTATGCCTTTGCCAAGGGAAAACCATTCTGTTTTTCCAAATTGTGTCCTGACAGTGTCCTCTTGTCCAGAGTATAGGTTATATATCAGGACAATCAAAAGTTATGGCACTCCCATTTCTTTTAGAGTAAGCCATACTGTTTCATGATATACACACAGATTTTGCTATAAAGCAAAACCTGATTTCTTCTGAAATTCTTTGATGCACCTCATTAGCAAACAAATGTTTGCAATATGATCCCTAGTGTCTTTTCCTTTTTCTGAACCTGTTTTGGACATCTGGTATTTTTGACTCCTTATATGGTAAATATCTTGGTTGGAAGATCTTGAGCATCACTTTTCTTTCAGGGAGGATCATTGCAGTGGTCCAAGAGTTACTATAATCCCTTTTGTGCCCTGTCTTGGAAACTGGAATGTAAATGGAACGTATATCTAGTCTCTGGGCCATTATTTTGTTTTCCATAATTTGGGGGAGATTTAAAATGATTCTATCTGTTGTAGGATGAAACAGTTCGATTGGAATGCCAATCCTGGTGATTTATTTCTCCCAAGTGCTTTGATGTTCTCATTCATTACTTTTATTAATAATTATAAAACCATGACCTATCAGATAAGTTTTTCATCCTTGTTTCTACTTGCAGAACAGATGTGATGAAATGATAGGCAATAGTAAAAACAAAATTAAAAAATTAAAAAAATTGCTGCCTTTTAGTGCATCTACCCATATAAATGCCTATGCAACCAAAAGAAAGCCA
The DNA here is from genome assembly GCA_948472985.1 of Iguana delicatissima. NCBI lineage: Eukaryota > Metazoa > Chordata > Lepidosauria > Squamata > Iguanidae > Iguana > Iguana delicatissima. Next base: position 485,348 of record CAOKZL010001289.1, read on the forward strand.
CTACCCCTGTCTTCCACAATGGCAGCATTTCTATTCCTACAACATTTATATCCTGGCTCTCCTTGCTCCTTCATATTTATAGTTAAGAATAAAACCACCTCAAGCATAAATTACCACCATTCCCTCATCAATTATGTCAAGAAAAGTCTCCCATAAAAAGAGGGAAAGAGTAGATGAAGGTAGATAGCCAAAAATCAGGAACAGTTCAACATCAGGAACAAGCTTCACAAGCAATAAGAAGCAAAGGATGGAAGAGTACATCATTCCCTGTAAACCTGGAACTACCAAGCCTCTTCCCTTCTCCAGATCCATTTGCTATCTTTCTGCATTGCTTTTAACTTTATTCAGGAGTTCACTCTAGTTAAATTTAACTGGACCCCGGAGGTGAGTTTTTGTTTGTCTCTTCAAAAATCTTTTTATGGAATTTTAACATTTCATGGACATCAAAATATACAAGTAAATCAAATATGAAACACAAAAAACAATGATCACAAGAGATTTCAGTGCATTGAAGATACCAAGGACTATATTTTGATATATTTTATGCATTTTGATACATTTAAACTGCTGAGAATTGGACTGCGAAGAAAAATTAAACTCCTGGGAGAGCTCTGATCTGTATGTTAGTAGGGGAGCTTGATTTAATTTAATTTATCAAGATCTTTCTCCTCAACCTACATCAAAAAGATCTCAGGGCAGCCAGCAAAATTAAAACATTCAGGTTAAAACAGTTTGAAGTGTTAAAGTAATTTAAATAAATTAAAAACATATTAAGGACAATTAATGAATTCAAAAAACTTTAGAAAATTAAAACAGTTGAAAACTATGTACACTAGTGCACATAGTTTTAAAACTTTTCTTTATGGGGATCCTTCTGTAAATGTAATTTGTTGCTGGGGCCCCCAAGACCTAACTCAAGATTTAAATATTTAAATTTAGAATGAAATATTCAAATATTTACATTTTCAAATATTTATTTATTTATGAAAGGCTTCTGGAAATAAGGATTCAAATCCCTGCCCAGACACTCAGTAACCTTGGGTGAGTCACATTCTCTCAGCTTCAGACGAAGACGAAGGCAAACCCCCTCTGAACAAATCTTACAAAAAACTCATGCAATAGTTTCACATTAGGGTTGTCATAAGTCAGAAGTGACTTCAAGAAGCATAACAACAAAATGCCACTGAAGGGAGATGGTGTTCTTTCTAGCCATCATGTGTCTCTCCTTTGAAAACTAACTTATGGTGACCCTAAGGTAAACCTATCATGTAGATTTTATGGCAAGATTTGTTGCCTTTGCCTTTCTCAGAGGCTGAGAGAATGTAATTTGGCTGAGGTCACCCAAGGATTTCCATGGTTGAGTGGGGATTCAAACTCTGATCTCCAGAGTCATAATTTGCCGTGCCATGCACATGCCTATCGCCAAGTCCCTTTCATCAGGGGCGTAGCAGCAGGGGTGTGCAGGCTCTGAAACTGCTCCCTCATTTTCAAACAGCAAACAAACAAACAGTTGACCATATGTACATGCCTGCCACCATGTTCCTCAGCACCCACACGCCCTGCTGCTGCTTCCCTGACAAAAGCGACACAGTGGCAGATGTGTATGCATGCCCAAACTGCTCCCTCATTCACAAATGAGAGAGCAATTTGCCCCTCCCTCCACAGGCTGCTCTGTCCTTGTTGTTGCCACTGCTGTTGAAGTCCAGCAGCAGAACTTCACAGACCCCCACAAAGGCTCCGTGGACCGCCAGGAGTCCCTGTGGCCAAAGTTAAGAACCAATGCACTAATATTTGAGAGAAATCAGTGAAGCCCAAAGGCTTTGATGAACAGCCAAGGTTTTTCTTGGTGCCTCAACAAAATCAGTGTCAGCACCAACCTGACTTCCAAAGGGAGGGTTTTGCATATTTTCAGTGACCATCTCCCGTGTCTGCTCACAGTGTGTTGACCTCATTGGTGGGACAATGAGACCTTAATCATCAGGCAGGCACATATAGGGAGAGGCTCTCTCAAGTACTGAGGTCTCAGACCATTTGGGACTTTAAATGTCATCTCAGGCACCTTGAGTTCAGACTGGAAGCATATTGTCAGCCAGTATTGATCAGGTGATTCTGAATAAGATGGGAAAGAATAAATTCCTCATGCAATTGTGGATTTGTACTTCCACAACTGGCTTTGGGTGTGTACGTAGGGTTCTTGATCCCCCTTCTTTTTTTTACCCACAGGACACCAGAGACCTAATAGCAGCTGAGGCTGTAACCAGTACAACCCACTAGGATGCTCTGTAACTTGAATGGGAATTATGAAGCCTCCAGGTTGTCTTGGACTATAACTCCCAGCAACCCTGGCCAACACATCCAATGTGGAGAAAGCACTGTGAAGAATGCTGGAAGTTACAGTCCAACAATATCTGGAGGGCCATTGTGTTGTGTAGGGTATTTTAAGTTCAAGAAATAAATAAAATGCAGCTGTGTCTTACTAATCTGCAAGTGTGTCCCAAGCCTGAACTAGGGAAGTAAAGAGGCACACAAAAAGGATAGTTGTTAGAAGATAGCTTTCAGTGCTACTATCTTACAGGAAGGGCAGGTGAGCTTAAAATCCACACCTTCCAACTGTTGTAATTTGGCAGGGACAGTCCTGATGAAAATATGTCCTCCAACTTCTCCAGCTGATTTTAAAATGAGCCAGTTTCTCTCTTCTCCTTCCTCTTTCCTCTTAGTCCTCAGCTTATTTCAACTGCTGCAAATTGTGTTCAAAGTAAAAAAAAAATAGTTTTCATTCATTGATTCATCGGGGGTGGAGGAGATAAGGGGAAAGGGATGAGGAAGTGGAAACTTGCTCTTCCCTGTAGGCTCAGGCAAAAGCCAACTGCTACAGCCTCTCCTAGCTTGTGTGTTCTGCCTCATTAATCACTTTTGCCATCTTAAACATATTCTGATGTTGCTGGGCCTCATGTGTCCCTGTTTTCATCTGTGAAATGTTGGATGGTATGAAAATCTGATTACCAGCTTGGCTCTTGTGATCGATCAATCAATGAATAAACAGGGAGAAGTCTGCAACACTGCTATCAGTGAAGATTAATTGATTTTTTGACCATTCTGACCCTGTTGTTTTAAATGATTATTTCTCTGTTTCCATGTTGTGTTATAGCAGTGGTCAAATGAGAATTAGGACTTTTTGTACCAGACTTTATAGAAAACAATGTCCAGGTCTCAGAACAAAAAAACCGCACAGCAAACATCTGTTAAGACTGGTGGATTCCAGAGACCTACATGTGGCTTCACAAGTGAAAGCAGTGCATTATCTGAGTACAGTGAAAATTTTCTGAGGGTCTGAGCCACGGGGTTCGTGAAGTCTATAATTCTATAGCATCAGCCACGCTTGATATGACACAATGTCAAGGAATGGCTGATAAGTGGCAAGCTCCATGACCATGGGCTCAGGCTGACCTCAAAATGCAGGGTGAACATCTCCCACTCCCGGAATTCTTGTGAGGGTAAACCATGTGAGGACACAGGCTATACTGATACAATCTCTTGTTTTGAGTTTCCTATTGTCAAAAACTGCTTCTGTTTTTCACAATGCTGCTTCATCTTATGTTTCTTTTTCACTCAAATCTCAGACACTAAAAGGAACTATAATGAGGATTACAACTGCAAAAACAACAAGAATCTGTGAAAACGCTCCAGAGGATTGATTCAAAATCTCAAGAGAATTATGCAATCCCTGAGGAAGTTCATTGTACACAGATGTTATATTCCGTGTGATCTTGGAAACAGGGGAGAGGATAGAGCTCAAGGCTGCATGTTGCCCCAGGGGCTCCATTTTGCAGCTTCCCAAATCCCCAAACCCAACAATTGTTTTTTAAAAAAACACAGGTGATATTTTTTGCACTCAAACACAATTAGCAGCTCAAATCTGCTACAACACACAGCAATCTTGCTTCCAGGCCTCCCCACTGCAGAAGTGCCTTTAAAAGGCAGGGGCAGCAACTTCAAAATGGTCAGAATTTGGTCCAAAATTAAATAGGAAGTGATGTGATGCCACTTCCGGTCACACTGGACTCATTGGCATGGGTCCTAGAACATTTTCAGGGACAAAAACAATACTTGCTCCCACTGCAGCTGCTCACCCCTGCTGTAAGCCCTATGTTTCCTGCTAGTCTTGCCTTCACTCTAGCCCTGTTCCCAGTTGCCTAGAATAAACAATTCAAAGAGACAGGTGAGCAGATCCTTCTGAGGCATGAAGCAGTGGCAGCTGGTGGCTTTCCTGTCAATAGGGTAATGAATCCACTCTGAATTTTAGTCTGAATTTCATTCATTCAGCTTCTTGGACAGTCCCTTTAAAGGCTGGACTAAAACCCAGGTCTGATACATCAACCAAGTATCATGGCAGCCACCAGCAACCTCTGGCATGAAAAACCACAAGATTCTAGTAAAACAGCTTGATTGTTGCTGGCTGTTCACCAGAATGCCATAAGAGGCCCCTTTTAACAAAGGATGTTTCTGCATGACAGGGCTGTCCTCCTATGGGGACAGGATGGCAGTGGTCAGTTGGTTGTGCTTCTGCACAACGTCGTTGCCAGCCCATTGCCATCCCATCCCCATGTGTTGCACTCATGGAGTATTCGCTAAACAGATAAAATCTGTTTAGCATCCACAATCACGTGATGCTCCTGTACCTACTTGCCCTGCACAAGGGTGAGAAGTGTGATGGTGATGCTTCCTTCCTCAGCGCAGCCTGGGAAATGCCCAGCTGTACTGTGGAAGGAAGATGGCCATCGTGCTCCCCTCTGCAGGGAGCCGGTCCCATTCGGAGGGCAGAGTTCCTGTCACGCTCCCTTCCCTGCTGAGACTGCGACAGGACGATTTGCAAGAGCCCTGTCATGCAGAAATGGCCAAAGTCTTTTTGTACTTGCTCAGCCTCTCTTTTTCTCCTTGTTCTCTGTCTAGAATTGCAGAAATACAGACTTTCAGACCATTTCTGCACTACACTGTTATAGCTATTCCATTTTCAACATCCTATGGAACCTTGGAGATTGCAGTTTAGGGAGGGGCATTCTCAGCCAGAGAGCGCCTGGGCTTCAGTAAACTACAAACCCCAAAATTCCACAGGATATTGAAAGTGAAATAATAGCATTATAACAGTGTAGAGCAGAAATGGCCTCAGTGTTGGGATGCAGCAGTGTATCTGCAGTCAACAATGAACTAAAGCTTAAGCTAGAAAAGAATGGAGTTCTGCTCTAGCTGATCCTCGTGTAGCTGTATGTGTCTGCTTACAACAGGCAAGGTAAGTGGCAACTGTCTACAGAATCCCTCACTGAGCATGCATGAACAGCAGAACAGAAAGAACAAGGGAGAGCAGATAAGCCTGCCCCACCAGCTACTCCAGCATGTTAAAAAGCATGTTAGTATGGCTATCGAAATGGGAATAATAAGAAACATGAAGGCTGGTGGAAGAAAAGATTATACTTGGTTGCATTTTGGAAGAAGCTTTGAAATGGTCATTAGAAGGTTCCAGATGTTTTTGTTTACTTATGAAAGCCTTAACTAACAAGATTGTTTCATGGCCATATTGTTAGTTTGGGATAAAAAGTGTGCTGAAACATGTCAAATTGTTTTCTTCTTCTTCTTCATCGTCTTCTTTTTTTAATTATTATAAAACAACATAGAACACAAAAAATAAGACAACATAAGAACTCTCTCTCTCTCTCTCTCTCTCTCACACACACACACACACACACACACACACACACAAAATTACATACAAAAATCAAGACCAAACCACACTAGAGTTAAACATAAATATATATGTATACAGAAGAGTGACATGTGGCTGGTGGGTTGCTCATATATGATTTAAAGTTTTAATTAAATGTTATTAAAAATTATAGTGACAGAATCCTTCATATTCACATCACAAATTGTAAAAATATGTATGAATTGATATCTGTGTAATTAACATGTTTGTCTTCAATAATACTTAAAATGCAAACATTTATTGTTCAGATCAGCCTCTCCATCTTAGAATCAGTCTTTGCCATTTTTATCCACCATGTTAGCTTCATGGACCATTGTTGTGTGAATGTACTTGAACATAGATTATTTATGGAGACATTCCTATGCTTCCCCTCAGTTAGAGGTATAGAGAATGATGTGGGACAGGGCTGGCACAGTAGTGGCACCAGAATTACCTTTTTCCCAGAGAGATTTGTTTTTCTCTTTTTCAGCTGGCTTTTATAAAATTAGTGTATGTTGTTCTGTTTCAAAAGTTCCTTGGGTCTCCTCAGTACAATATTACCTTTTTATTTTAATTGCAAATTGCTTCCCCCATCTTCCTTTGTAGGAAGAACTTCCTGATGGTCAGAGCTGTCCGGCAGTGGAATATGCTGCCTTGGAGTGTGGTGGAGTCTCCTTCTTTGGAGATTTTTAAGCAGAGGCTGGATGGCCATCTGTTGGGAATGCTTTGATGGGTGTTCCTACATAGCAGGGGGTTGGACTCAATGGCCTCTGGGGTCTCTTCCAACTTTATGATTCTGTGATTCTGTGATTCTGTGATGTCTAACCAACAATGCACTCAGTATTTATTTAACCTCTATATTAGGAGCTATTATTAAATAATAGTTTCCCTGTATTAATAAACTGTCTTGTATCTATTTTATCTTTATTCTTGAAAGATTAAAGTGTTACCAGGCCATATATCCCCACATTTTGATATGGTCTAATTGTCAAAATATATTAATTGGCAGATATGTTTAACTGGCATAAAGTATAAATTATACTTATGGCTGGCAAAGCCATGTGGAAGAAAGACACTGGCTGGGAGTAGGTCAGAGGTGACCTTAGCATGGCCAGGTCAAAAGTTCTCAGAAATTAGCCAAGAAAGCCTGGCTTAATGGCTCTGAGCTAATCCTATCATCCGCCAACATAGAAAACAATAAGGTGTCCAGATGCAGAGGCCAGGACTCCTACTGTGTGCATATCCTACTGCAGCTAGCCCAGAAACCCCCTCTCAACCAATACATTGGAACCAATCAGTCCACTCCAGACCCCATTGTCTGTGTTGCAACTCCCATTGTTCACTAGGTTGGGAGAGCAATCAACTCACACCCCTTCAGGGAGGAAAAGAGAGTATGTAAACCCTTGGTTTTGAGAAGTTAGTTGCAGTCAGATGAAATGCAAGACTCCACTATGTCGTCCTGAATCCTGATCTGTCTGCCCGTAGACAGAAGTCTAAGTCACATTTCAAGCTCTCACTACTCTTCTGGAATGGTAACTATATAACCCCAAAAACCTTCAGCCTCTCTATCCATAATTTTCTCTCTCTCCATTTCTCCTTCAGTTAGCTCTTGCGTGAATGCTTGACTGTATGTATCCTGTGTGCATGCATGAGTGAATTCCCTCAATAAAAACACATTTTTAGCTTACTTTTTAATCTTTGTCTGGTTTTTCTGTAGTCTGACCCTGTAAAAATTGGGTTAAAGATCTCGCTGAGTTACCCTGCCCTTCGTTCTGCCAAGGCCAGTGCTCCGCTAATTCCCCCAGACTTTGCATTTTTGGAGTTAATCAACGTGTCCCCCAGGGGACCCCCAGAAATCAGGGTAGCAAAAGAACTGCTCTTCTTTTTTTGTAGTGGAAGAATTTATCCCTATTCTTTCCATGTTATTTCTGCCTCTAGTGCAACATTACCTCTTAAACAAGCAATGTCCAGGAACACTCCTATTTCCTTGAGTGAACTATAACTGTATATGTATGTGTGTGTGTGTGTGTGTGTATACACACACACACACACACACACACACAGAGACACATATGTATATGTATATGTACGTATGGAGGAGGGTGAAGAGCAGGAAGCTGTTTTGTCCATTGCAGGAAAACAACAAAAAAGCCCTGGGATACTTTAAAGACTAATGTTACTTGGCATAAGAGCAGGAAGATTGCAATTCACTTGCTTTTATGCATTAAGGCTGGAGCTGCCATTTCCCAGTGAAATGTCTCTGTTTAAAATTACAGGGTCTCACTCTGAACTGCAACAATGGAAGTCATCCCCAAGGTCTGGACACATTTGTTTTAAAGGTAGCACATGACATTAAACTTATTAAAACATTAATTTGTTAATGTTAATTGTTTAAGTGAACATCATAAAATTACTTTGTTATATTACTCATTAGTGATCCATTATACTTAACTTTTTTAAAAAATCAGTTTAAATGACCAAAATGGCAATCTTCTCCAATGCTTCCCTGAAATAATGAGTTAACATAATACAAAACATTAACTGTTGTTCATACCAGTAATATCATCGCTATAAATGGATGAAAATGATGACTTATCTTTGCAAGAAATTGTAATGAACCGTGGGTAAGAAATTAATTTTTAATGAATTAATTGCAGATTCAGAGCACACCCAGATCTGAACAGGAAGGCCTAAGAGCCCAGATATATACTTTTTGTTTGTCTGGTGTATATCATTATTTGTTTGTTTACTACATTTGGGCCGCCATTTTTCTAGGTGTTGTCCCAAGATTAAAACATTAAACATGGCCCGTCCTCAAGCTTATAATAAAAAGACATAAAAGGCAAAAAGTATGGAAAGACAATTGGTAAACAGGTAAATCTCACCTAGAAAAACTTTTCTGTCATGGTCTGGACCCTGGCAACACAATATAGCAGAAGTGGAAATTATGTAGCTATCCAGATGTTGAATTTCAACTCTCAGTATTGGCTAGCTGACATAGCCAATGTTGAGGAATTCTGGGAGTTGCAGTCAAACAACACTGGGATGGCTGCACAGCCCGTCCCCCCCCCCCCGCAGTACAGGAATAGGCACAGCCCAGTGGCATTTGATCTCAGCTTTTAAAATATAATTTGTTAATGTTACTACAAGACCCTCCAGATAGGTAGTTACTAATGTGATTAAGTTTTAAAAAGTAAGCCTTTACATTCCTGTGTCCCAAAAGTACGCAAAACGGTGAAGTTAGTTATTTTAAAGAATAGCTGACTAGAGATTACATGCCATGTGTCTGTTGTATGACACATACTCCCCTCTTGTCCTCTTTGTTGCCTTAATATCTGCAAGAGAGCACAAACCCACACCTGATTTGTGTGAGATTCCTCCTTTACCAGTTAGTGAGGCCACACACTTCCATAACTAGTGATATAAAGAATATTTGCAGTTTATGGTGTCTCAAAACAACTGAAAATGTTTTGGGAATTAGTATATATTTTCAGTGGTTTTTCACATTTGGGACTTTGCAAAGATTTCATCTGTGCACAAATGTTGTATTTTGGATAAAGATATGCAAAACTCACCTTGTCTTTGCACAAAAAGCACAATTTTTTTACAAAAAATATTGTGCCTCACTCTTTTATAATTCTTCATTCCTGTGTGTGTGAGAACAAGAAAAGTAAAGAGTTACATCCTTACCAATAACCATAAAAGTAACTGAAATATTATAATTGCACTCCAAAAGGGATGATATCCCTTGATAAATGACAATTTTAACATAACTTAGTTATACTGTGCTTATTGGGCAAAGCAATGAGCTAGGTATTTGTTTGTAAGCCACCCTGAGATCTTTGATATAAGGCAGAGTAGTATTATTAATATTAGTAGAATTAGTATTACAGTCCTCCCTCCACATTTGTGGCTTTGACCTTTGAGAATTTGATTATTCATGAGGCATGTGCTTGCCTCCCATTGCATTTTCCTCTGCTCACTCCTCACCTAAGGCTTGTGTTTAAAATAGACATTTTTTTCTTTTTGGTGAACAAAACCCTCCCCCCATTGCTGGAGGCATGTCCTCTCTGCCATGTGGCTGCACATTCTGTTGTGTAATGGCTGCTAATTAGCTAGCTGCTCTCTTTGCTCCTACCCCTCCTTTCTTAAGATGGCCACTGCAAGTAGCTAGGATGCTAGAAGACAGTACTGGTAAGCCCTTTACCTTGTCTTCCATCCCCTGAACACCAGGGCCAAAAGAAAGGAATAAGAGGGGGAGCTCTGGAGGGGAATTGCAGGGGGAAGTTATTTGCAGTTTTTCCACTTTTGAGAGGGTTCTGTTACTGGAACCCTCGTGAATATGGAGGGGCTACTGTGGTATGATTAGTATTTGTATTCAGTTATTTCCCAGCTTTGGCTACAACCAGGTGGAATGGCTGTTTTGGGAGACCAGAAGTCAAAAGGCAGTAAGTCTGAACTAAGTCAATGGGATGGATGTGGGGTCCTCACATTATTTTGGAGCATTAGGTAATAGTGCCTGGGCATAGCCTGTACCTTGTCTGTTCCCAAGTTTTAAAGACTAGATACAAGAACATCACAAGGCATGTACACTGTTTTTTAAAAAAGTTGCTAAATGGTTAACATGTGAAGGCTGTATTTCTATAAGTACTGCCTGCCTGGAAAAACCACAGAGGCTTGAACAAAGAAATGTGATATCATCCAACTGGCCTCTGAACTTTAGACAACCTATTAAAAAAATTCTTCAAACACACAAAGAGCTGCCAAAAATATGGAAATTATTATGTCTAGAATGTTTTGCGCAAGCATTTGTAAGGATTCACTTGCATAGCAAGCCCCTTGGGATGTTAATCCAGAATAAGCATAGGTTTCAAATTGTGGGGCCCTTAGAGCAGACATCTTAAAATCAGTGAGTTAAATCTGCTCCTCTGCCTTCTTTTCATGTTGCAATGAACCTAAGAAACCAATGAAATATCAGGTTATGACAGTTTCTACTGTAGCAGAAAGATAAAATGTTAGGGCTGGCTACACTGCGCACACACAAAGAGAGAGAGACAGAGAGAAACCAAAGCCAAACCAAAAGTCAATTACATTTTAAACACAGATCATTACTGAGGAAAGAACATCATTCATTACCACATTAAGATTAATCATCCAATATCCTAGTATGCAGTGAGCTCTCCCTATTAGGAACAAAGTCTAAAAACACTTTTTCCCCCTATGACAGGTCCAGAGTTTAAAATCAGTTAATTAAGGGATCTTTTCAGCAGGCCCCCTTTTGTTTCCAGTTAAAGAGGTACGAATGGACAAGTTGACTCCTGACAGTGAAAATTCTGATGCTTTAAAAACCTCCATGTTTCACCAAGAGTTTTTTTTTTTTTTTGCTTTAATGAAGAGACAAGCTGAGAAGAGCCTAAAAGTGTGAGTAACATGGTATCAAGAGGGATGGTCTCTAAGGTTTCTAAACATAGATTTTAAACAGGTCAATGTAGTTTTTCAGGGAGAACTTCTGCAACGTATTCTTTCTAACAGGACCAATTCCAAAACAAGTTTAAATGAAGCAAATGGATCAGAATTTTCTAGTTCTGTAGAGGAAATAACGTACCTTAAAATGGTATTTGTTACTGCGATGGATATGCCTGAACCTGGGGTCTACAATTTAATATAAATTGGCTGTTAAAAATATATCCCTCCACGTGCTTGAGAGGCCCCCGGATAAGCATGCACGCGGCCACGGCCGAACAGCTGAAAAATACAAGAAAAATCCTAGTCATAGAATCATAGAATCATAGAAATGTAGAGTTGGAAGAGACCACACGGGCCATCCAGTCCAACCCCCTGCTCTGCAGGAACACTCTCAAAGCACTCCCAACAGATGGCCATCCAGCCTCTGCTTAAAAACCTCCAAAGAAGGAGCTTCCACCACACTCTGAGGCAGCATATTCTACTGCTGGACAGCCCTGACCGTCAGGAAGTTCTTCCTGAGGTTCAGGTGGAATCTCCTTTCCTGCAGCGTGAATCCATTGCTCCTTGTCCTGGTCTCTGGAGCAGCAGAAAACAAGCCCTCTCCCTCCTCTATATGGGATCCCTTCAGATATTTAAACATGGCTATCATGTCCCCTCTTAACCTTCTCTTCTGCAGACTAAACATACTCAGCTCTCTAAGTCTATCCTCATAGGGCATGGCTTCCAGGCCCCTCACCATTTTGGTCGCCCTCCTCTGGACTTGCTCCAGCTTGACCATGTCTTTCTTGAAGTCGGGTGCCCAGAACTGGACACAGTATTCAAGATGAGGTCCAACAAAAGCAGAGTAGAGTGGTAGCAGTACCTCCCTCGATCTAAACACCATATTCCTATTGATGCAGACGAGAATTGCATTGGCTTTCTTGGCTGCAGCATCACACTGCTGTCTCATGTTCAGCTTGTGATCTATTAAGACTCCTAGATCCCTTTCACACATACTGCTATCCAGCCACGTGTCCCCCATCCTGTATTTCTGTGGCCCTTTCCACACCGGGCTATTAAAACAGTGCAGAGTGACCTCCAACAGAGGTCTTCTGCACCGTAGAGTGGACTGGGACGGACTACTTTTTGTAGTTCTGCACCTGAGTCTGGTTCAGAGCGACCGGAACTGGTTGCACAGTGTGCTTTTTAAAAACGTCTTTTTAGAGGTTTTTAAAAAGCATGGAGCACGCAACTCCGTGTCGCTCCGTCCCCGTGCTCCGGTGCAGATTTGCAGATGTGCACAAGTGCGTGCCTGCAGATCTGCCAGGGGCGGGCTTTAGGCTAGGGGTAGCTTCTCCAGTTGGTGGAGAGCCTCCACCAACTGGAAGCTGCCATTTTGGACGCCCGAGCAGTGCGGAGCAACAAGCTTGCACTGCTCCTTGTCCCGACGGACTCGCCTGGATGCTGAAGAAGTTTGGTGAGTAGCGTTTTTTCACGGTTCCTTTCCCACGTGCGGAAAGGGCCTGTATTCCATTTTTTCTACCTAAGTGTAGGACCTTACACTTCTCTCTGTTAGCCGTGGCCCAGCTCTCCAATCTGTCCAGGTCATTTTGTTAGCCGTGGCCCAGCTCTCCAATCTGTCCAGGTCAATTTGAATTTTGATCCTTGGTCAGGCCAGTAATTTGGTCTGGCCAGTAATTTTCCGGCACGCAGCTTCAGGAGACCTCCAGGCAAGTACACATTGAAAACTAAATTAAGTATGCAACAAGCATACAAAAGATTCTCAGCCCCGAACCATCAGCTTGACAAGATTAGCACTTCTGACTATCCGACTGTCAAGCACTCTCCATTTGCATACTGTCTGCGCTATTGACAACTCCATCAAAATCCAATCATCTTAAGTGCTGACCTTTCAGAGGCTTTGTTTCAACTCCGAAACCCATTGTTCTCCCCGGGACCAGACTACCCTCCAGGCACATTTTCCCCTATAAGAACCCCTGATTTTGAGCGCTTCTTTGGATCGGTCTCGGCTTCCTTCCCGTCCTGCTGCTGCTCTGCTGGCCGAAGCCTTCCCCTCAGCCTCCACGTGCTGAGATTCGCCACTCCCGACTATCTGGCTCTATTTCGGTTTCCTGGACTACAGGATCAGGTGTAGTATTTCCCCTGAAAATCCTTCTTAAAATCCCCTATCTATTTTCCTCCCTTTATTTTCTTAGATTTCTGTGAGTGAGTGCGTAAGTGCGCAGTGACTTAGGTTTTAAATAAAGAAAATAATTATAAACTTATTTTGTCTGGGTCTTGACTCGGCCTGACCGCGTAAAAGCTGGGTATAAGGTCTCACTAGGTTACCCTGCCTCTCGTAGTGCTACAGCTTGTGCTCTGGCTAATTCCCATTCCCCATTATTTGGAGCACATTGAGGTGTCCCCCAAGGGACCCCAGAAATCAGGGTAACATATTGACAGTTCACTACTGTGTACACTATGTTCATGTTGTTCACAAATTTCCACATAGCTTATGAAGCACCCCAGAAGCAGCACAGGGAGATCAGAAACCATAATTTATGGAGGCTAGTCCTCTGTTTGAGGCCATTTCCGCACGAGACTGTTATAGCACTATGATTCCACTTTCAACATCCTATGGAATCCTGGGGTTTGCAGTTTCAGGAGGGGCCAGCCAGCCTCTCCTGAAACTGCAAACCCCAAGATTCCATAGGATGTTGAAAGTGGAATCATAGCGCTGTAACAGTCTCGTGCGGAAATGGCCTGAGTTAGCATGATGTAGTGGTTTGAGTGTTGGACCATGGCCCTGGAGATCAGGCTTCAAGTCCCTGCTCGGCCATGAAAACCCACTGGGTGACCTTGGGCACATCATGCACTTTCAGCCCCACAAAACCCTGTGATAGTTTGCCTTACAGCTACAGACAAGAACCCCAATTGTTGAGCATCTTTGATTATAAAGTTTCTATATGCATAAGAACTTCTCTTAGGACCTGTTGCTTTCCACATAAGAAAAGTTACAAAGTTGTGAGATGCCTTCTCACAACTGCTGATGCAGTTGTAGTAAGTAACTTCTGAATAAAGTTCTGTTAAATAGGAAGAAATGATAAAATGGCCCTATCTTGGCATTCTCAAGAATGCATCAAGGTTTAGTCTATGTAGAGGCACTGTTCTGCTCCTGACCATTATGTCTGAAGGGATATTCAAAGTAGGTTCAGCAGAACACAGTTAGAATCCTTCCTGTGAACAAGAACTTTGAACAATCAAGACTCCCAGTAGTGGAGACAAACATTCTTGTGTCTGCTTTGGCCCTCAAGGTACAAAAGTGAGGATTGGAGGGATGAAGCCAGAGTTGCAGGTATGGTGTGGGGAAGCAAAAGGTGGGTATTGTCCCCTCTAACAAGAATTCTACCTCTAATGAAATGTTCCTTCATTCTCCAAATTTCTAGCATTGCAGCAATGTAGAACTTCAATTGAACACGTAGAAGCACAGTTTAGATATACAGAGAAGAAAGGGCCAGGCAAAGTTACCAAGGGAATGTGAGCGCAGCAAATGTAAGAGTTCTAGGTCTAAATGATTCTCAGTGTCTCTTTGCATTGCTAGAAATTGAAGAAAAAATTGAGAAGCAGAATTTTTATTGAGGGGATAAGCCCTCATTTTAACCCCTCCCCCTATTGTACTCCTGTTTGGGGCTGACATGTTAAGACAGAGCCAGTATGTGCAACCAACATCCTTGACACAGTTTGTGCTCTCAGTATTCTTTTGAATGTGTGAATAGGGTTATCACATCATCCCATTATTTGGGGATAGAACTCTGCAGCTTATGTTGAATGTTGCAGACAAGAACATTGAATCTCATGCTTCTCAAAGGTAATCCTATTTTGATTATAACTTCACTGATCCAGAATGAATCTGAGATGACAAGGTTGTGACCACTATAAGGTTTTGTTTGACCACTATCCACTTTCAAGTAGATTTATTTTTCCATAGACAGCAAACCATTTGCTGTTCTGTGACATTTATTATTATTTTTTGTAATTGTTATTCTGTTGTTCTTCATCTTTTCATTTAACATCATGATTTGTTATCCAGTCTGAGAGGATGACAACAAAAACAGCTATTTGGGAAAAAAAAATCTTTTCGATTCTTTCCATTTTACCCAGCCTGAACATAAGAAATGACTGTGAGGTTGTTTGAATTTTATTCATTCCCACCTCTCTTTATTTCAAGTTCTAGTCAGTGGCAGGTGGCAGTTTCCATGTCAGTGAGGCAGCAAATCCAGTACAGGTTTTAGTCCATATTTTAAAAGTGCTGTCCAGATTTTAAAGGAGCTGATGAACCCCATCTTCAACCTAAATGCAACAATGGTATAGTCTGGAAAAGAATCACTGCTTTGCTGACATGGAAGCTGCCAGGGGCCTCTAGTAACTTTCACAAGCTTATCATCTGGGACAACTGTCCAGTTTATCTGTTGGCCAACCTCTGTAATGATTTCCTAGGAGTCTAGTGGTGACAGAAAAGTGAAAAGCAAGATACATATGTTCTCCCAGGACACTGTACTAGAAGGAAGGATTCCGAAGCTACATCTTATTCAGTTCACACTTTGAAAGGGCTGCTGGCATTCAGAGAGGGAAGATTAATTGATTGTTTCCATTTGAACATCACTGGTTGGAGTCATTTGCAGGTTAAAGTGATTGTGGCAATTACAGTTTTAAGTCCCTTGGGCAGAGAGTCTTTGATGTGCAATCTGAGTACCAGAATTTTAAGAAACACACAGGCTCTCAAAAGACTGTAAGAAGGTAAAACCCCTCAAAGCCTTTGGGTCAGAATGTCTTTCTTTGCCTAAGTGAACTCTGCATTTATCAGCTGTGACTTTCAGCCACGCTGTGTCCTGATTGCACAGTGTTTAGGGGGATGTTTCTACACGAATTGCAACACATGAATAAAATGAGGGTGACGTCAATGAAAATTGTAGGCTTTTACACTGAAAGTGAATTATCCAGTCCCTGTCCTTAAAACTGTCTTTCTACCTAATTTTTCCAAATACATTTGTCACATGCATACAGTTGGCAGTGATGTTAATCTCTAGGAGAATGATAAGCTGACACTGAATCTGTGTATGTGTGTCAAATGTTTACTAAGCTATTGCGGTAAGGAAATTATTTCCTGAACTAAATGCACTTTTGAATTGCATGCTGCATCTTAAGATGACCTTCCTATTTATTTTACATTGTCATTTATTTTTGCAAATTGCCACATGCTTCTCTTCACTCATCCTCTATATAGGATCCTATTAGCAGTTTGCACATGTGAGCAGCAGGTGCAGCAGCCCATGGTATTTTTTATTTTCTTAAAGGAAGCTCTGAATTGAATTGGGACTGGTGAGGAAGCTCTACCACATACACAAGAGCCAGAAAGAACCTTGATATTTATCTCCCTCAAACAGTTTCCCAAACCTAAGTTAAATGAGAGCTAAGAATAGTCACCTTTTTGGATTGCAAAAAGCATGAGGGATCTAATAGACACACACACGTGGATGGAAAAATTAGTCCAGGGAGAAATAGAAGACAGAAATACAAAATACAATAGTCAAGTGTGAGCCTCAGCAGGAGATGATGACAGTGATGTCAGAAGGAAGAGGAGGAGTTGGTGAAGAGAGATCTACGAAATCTAGGTTTATTCAAAGCCCTCTACAAGACCAAAGTTTAGCTCAAGAAGACAGCTAGCTCTGAAAGAAGTGCTGGGGTAGAACCTCGCCAAGGAGGTAAAAAAGACTGATCAAAACTGTATAAATCCAGGGTGGTTTATGGTCCAAGTGGGAGTGGAGGCATCCCTCCCCCACCAAAATTGAGGTGCTTTCCCCACTACTTGGACTATGATCTTGAATCATGAGCTGGTAATGTAAAGAGTCTATGGAAGATTCTGCACTGATAACCTCTTTTTTTAAAAGGGTTTGGGATGAAGAGCCCTCACAAAGGTGGAAAAACTTTGAATAACTCCTTTCTGTGATTCCCTTCCCATTTCCTTGCCTCTTGTGGCAATGATGGTGGTATATATGTGCATCATAGAACAGTTGGATGGGTCATATAGTGGCCTGACTAGGCTTTCCTTCTGCTGCAGGAAGCTTTTTAATATACATTTTAATGTTGTCATGGTAGTGGTGAGAGGTTGGTGGGGGCTAATATGATTGCCTTCTAACAAAGTGCCACTTGCTTTTCAGCCATGACGTAAGGCATACATTATGTGCTTTCGAGGCCAGTTCTCATGATTCATGACATGTCTTGTGATCAATTTCTGCAGCAGCTCTCAGGGCTAACTCCATAAAACTTGGCGGGTTCAGCAATGCTGAACATGTTTCTCATCCATACTATGGCCATTTCTGCACTAGCCTGTTATAGCACGATGATTCCACTTTCAACATCCTCTGGAATCCTGGGGTTTGCAGTTTCGGTTGCTAGGGAGTAATTACATTGATAGCTATTTCTTCCATCTCACTCAGTTCTTTTGATTTCCTGCAAATTAGTGCAAGACACCAAACTAGAGAGTGAGGATTCTTTTTTTGGAATATTAATCTCCTGAGTCATTTAGGGTTGGTTGATTAAAACTACATAATGTCATTTTGCAGGTATTTGGGACACCATGTTATAGTGATGCTTTAGCTTTGCATTGTCAAAATTTGACTGAGGACCTAAGAGAGCCTTGGCCAACCTGGTGTAGCATCCTGTTGGTGAGATAACATTTATTATTGTGGCGTGTAACATGTGTGCATGTATATGGGGCATAGCGGGATGTTCTCTAGCTCTTTGAGCTCCATCTAAAACCTCCCCTTTTAGCTGCTGCTGCTTACCAGTGATAAAGGGAAAGAGGAGGGAGGCAATTCAGAAAACAAAGATGCAGCTGCCTTGGTCTCCAAGGGGAAGGAAAAGAAAGTGTACTTCATCTGTAAGCACATCCTCATTTCTTCCTCTCCTCCCAGCTGATACCAATTATTTCTTCATCATCTGTATTGCCTCTTCACTCCTTCTTCTCTGTTGGTAACCAGAAGCAGTGGCTCCTCTTAGGCCTTGAGTGCTGCTGTTGGGGAAGCTACAGAACCACATGGGCAGAGCATTATGCTCCACCTGCTCACCATAGGCTCTCAGCCCTGATGCCAGCCAGATACGTTAGACAGCAACTCCAGCAATCCCCAGACAACCTGTAGGGCCTTTCTCAAGAGTCCCTGCCGTTCAAGACCCATCTCTTCCATCCAACATTCCTTGGCTATTGTTCTCCCATGGATACACATGCTTTAACTCAGGCGAAGAAGGGTTGAAGGGCATTCTGCTATTATTCTCAGTCATTGTCCCGAAGTGTTAGAATGTAAATTGCCCTGAAATATAATATGATCAAGGGCTATTGGCAACTGTTTCAAATCAATAAAGAGAAATGCCATTGCATTCTTTCTTCCTACTACGTCTTTAGGATCCTTGCAATGACATGTGTGCAGGGGGTCTGTAGGCCACAAACATGTGCTGACATCTTCATTCATTGTCTTGGGTGAATCATATCACAAGGAATGGTGAAAGTTGTTCTCTCTTTTTCTTTTATAGCTTTAAAAAAAAGGGAAAGCCCCCCTGCCGTGCTATTTTTCCCATGCAGCAGATGGAGTGCAAGAAAATACCAAGATGTATTTCCACCCCCTCTCCTTTTGGAACTTGATGTCCTTCCAGGCTTTAATTAAGGACATAAAATAAGTAGCCCTGCAATGGGCTCTTTGGCACTTTTTTTGCCTCCTGGAAAAAAAATGTTTAGCTTTTCTTGCAGCACTTGGAAAAGTTACCTTCTTGGAATTTTTTTTAACTACAAGTCTCAGAATCCCCCAGGCAGCACTACTATCAGCTGGGAGAGTTGTAGACCAAGAAAGTAACTTTACCAAGTTCAATCTTCTTGTTTGACCAGTGAGCATAGTTCTTTAAGATGCTATCTCATGCACAGACTGAGTATGATTGTAAACATGGACTGGGAGCTGTAGAGTTTCTTTCAGTATTTAGACTGTGGAGTGGTTTTCAAGTGACATCACTTACAAAACATCTGCCAAGTTGTGAAAAGAATATTTTATTTTTGGCAGATGAACAAGGCAAGGAGATACAGGGCAAAAGTTAGCTTTTAAAGAATTTTTCTAACCAGGAACAGAATTGCTGTTGGTTTTGCTGTGAAGATTAGACACCGTTTTCTTTCCCTTAACTAATCCAAGCCATGGAAAGGATTTTCTCAACACAAACAGAGATTATTCAACTAAACAAATATACACATTTTACTACTTTCACTAGCCAGATTTTGTTCCACATTTGGATTGTTTTTTGGGACATATGTACAAGGGGAAAAGGAAAACTAAAATATAATGTACATCAGAGCCTGGAATGGTTACTTTTTTTGAACCGTAGTGGCTTGTGGAGTGGTGTCAGAGGAAGTTTGCTAGCCAGCAAAGATTTGCTTCTAGAATATACTGCAAATGCCTCTTATATACTTAGCAGCAAGGTATGAGCCCTGGTGAGGGGAGGGGCAGGCAGGAAGAAGGAAAAACACTCTGTAGATATACTTGCCTGTTGCGGGGACCCTCTTCTGTGTCCCTCTGGTAAGGGAAATACTTTGTGGGAAGACATAGGACATTGTTTTCTCTGCAATGGCATCCCAGTTGCAGAATTCCCTTGTTCAGAGGCTCGGAGTTAGTATCCTCAGAGACCATCTGCCCTTTATATTAAATTTTCCTTCAAATTTCTAGCATTGCACAGAGAGAGAGAGAGAGGAAGGAAGGAAGGAAGGAAGGAAGGAAGGGGCCGTAATAATTGTTCACATCTAGAACTCTTGTATTTGCCATGTTCACATTTGTTGGTAACTTTGTTTTTTTATGTTTTGAGATAGTACAATGCTAGAATTTTGTTAACTGAATGAAAATTTCTTGGGAGAAAGAATTCTTACTGGGAGAGCAAACTCAATATGTTGCAAATACTTGTTTCAGCTCAGATTGTAGTTATGAAGCCTCACATTGCCGTATGTCAATGTAGACCACAACAGAACACAAGTTTATAGTTGCATTTAGTGTTAAGTGTGAACAAAAGTGAATCAAAGTGATGGTCTGTGGACCAATGGCCACAAAGTTTCATTGTGAACCAGGTACCCTCTCTCAGTCCAACTTAAATCACATGGTTGTGGAGAAGATAAAACCAGCTGCAGAAAGAACAGAGGTATGCTGATCTGAGCTCCTTAAAGAACAAGATAGTAATGTCCTCCCTCCACATTTGTGGGTTTGACCTTCATGAATCTGATTATTTGTGAGGCACATGCTTGCCCCCTCCACATTTTCCTCCTCATAGTCCTCAACCCAAGCTTGCAGGGGTTGTGTTTAAAATGCATGTTTTTTCCTTTTGGGTGAGCAAAGTCCACCCTCACTACAGGAGGCGTGTCCTCTTTGCCATGTGGCTGCATATCCTGCTATGTAATGACTGTTGATTGGTCAGGTTCTCTCTTTTCTCTTATCCTTCCTTTCTCAAGATGGCTGCCAGAAGTATCTAGAAGGCAAGAATGCTGCTTTTCTCTGTCTGAGGGGAAAGAACCAGAATGCTCTTTACCTCATCTTTTTTTTCACCCCGCCCCCCACAGCAGTGTCAGAGGCAAAGGAATGGAGGGGAGAGTTCTGGAGGTGAATCATAGGGGTGGGATTTATTCATGGTTTTGCCACTTTCGCGAGGGTTCTGGGCCTCGAACCCTCATGAATGTGGAGGAACTACTGTAACTGATTTGTATAACCATATTTACATTCATGGTATATTTTTCTTAGTACTCCAGTCTTTAGGCTACAATTCTGTACCCATTTCCCTGGCTGGGAGCTTGTCCTATCGAATTCAGTGAAACATCTGAGTGGAAATTTATAGGTTTCAATTGTGAATTCATTAGGCCGATCAATCAGTAAAAAAGTCTTAATCAACTCTAATTAACTGGGCAATATTTTTTTTAAAAAAGTCATTATTTTTAAAATGAGTGTTCATACAAATGCAGGGCTTATATTTGAATAAACCTTCCTCACTTCTCCTTGTCACATCTCTTCTAGTAGGTGACATATACATGCACATTCCAAAACAAAAGCATGTTTAATCTTCAAAATAGTTATTTTCATCTTTTGTACATCCAACAGGCATCAAAGACAGAAGGTTTATTAAGCTCCCCCAGAACCCTACTGTGTGTGGCTCAGGTTCTGTATTTGGTGTGGTGCAGACCATTTTTAATGTGTACTCCCATGCACTACTTCAGTCCATCAACAAGGTTTGAATAGGAATCACTGAGCTCGTTTATATTCAGTTCACATTAAATCTTACTAATTGATCCAGCAGTGAGCTGACTGTCACACTTCTCCAGAACTGTAATTTGGATTTTTATTTTTTTTTAAAAAAAGAAGTGAATAAAATCTACTCATGGAAAAATTCAGGGGTTCATTCCACATCCTCTAAAGCAGAGCTTCCAGAAAAAAATAATGGTTTTGCACTGTAGCTCCTAGAATCCTCCAAATAATATGGTTGCAAGCCATGCTGGCTGGAAGATTCTCAGAACTGTAATCCAAAATCTGCTTCAAAGACATCAAATTCAGACAAGGCTCACCATTCGCAGCTGTAACCTGCTACCAACAGTCACATAAGGGATTAAAATGAGGTTGTAGAGATAAAGTGCCTTTGAATTCAACTGTGTACAGATGGCATGAAGAATGAAAGCAAAAATCCTGATCTGTTGATATTTGATGAGGTTAGAGCTTCTTTGGTGCAGTTACATTCACAGCCTATAGCTGGTGGTGTAGTGGAGCCAGAGTTCACAGGGTCAAAGCCCTGGAACTTTTTGATTTGCAGGGACCATGACATTATCTGCCACCTTCCCCAGAGTTTAGGCACCATTCCAACAATAGCTAAAGAAAAAAATGTATTTTCTCAAAAGTAATGAATTGTTGCAAGAGCCAATGTGGTATAGTGGTCTGAGTGTTAGACTACACCTGTGGGAGAACAGGGTCACTCAGCCATGAAAACCCACTAGGTGACTTTGAACAAGTCACATTCTCTCAACCTTGGATAAAGACAATGGCAAACTCCCTCTGAACAAATCTTGTCAAGAAAACCCCACGATAAGTTTACATTAGGGTCACCATAAGTCAGAAATCATTGAAGGCATACAACAAGAACAAGAAATTCTTTGTTGTAATCCAAAGCATTTTGGGAGTGACTGTTAGCTTTATCCCTCCTAATGATGACAAATTTTATGAGAACATCAGGTTAGATGTTCTCTAGATGTTCTCTAAAAAGATTTGTTGTTCATTGCTGTCAAGTTGGCTTCAACTTAAGGTAATTCTACAAATGAAAGACCACCAAGTTACCCTGTCATCATCGGCCCTGATCAGATCTTGCAGGCTCAGGGCAGTGTCTTCATTGATGGAGTCTATCCATGTGTAATGTGGTCTTCCTCTTTTTCTACTGTCTTCTATCTTACTAAGCATTATTGTCTTGTTTTGTTTTGTCATGTTTTGTTATGATATCTCCAAGGTACGACAATCTCAGTTTAGTCATCTTGGCTTCTAGGGTAAGTTCAGGCTCAATTCGCTCTAGGGCCCCACTGATTTGTCTTTTTAGTAGTCCATGGTATCCATGGAAGTCTTCTCTAGCACCTTATTTCAAATGAATTGATTCTCTTCATATTGTCTTTCTTCATTCTCCAGCTTCTACAACCATACATAAAACTTGGAAATATGAAGCCATGGGCAATCCTAACCTTAGTATTCAATGATATAGCTTTACACTGCAGAGCCTTGTCTAGTTTCTTCATAGCTGCCCTCTCAAGTCCTAGTCTTTTTTTAAATTTCTTTCCATTCTGATTAGGGATGGGACGAATCCAGAATTTTCTGAATCCGCATCCGAATCCCTGGAAGGTTCTGCAAATCCACGCATCTCGAATCTGTCAAATCCTTTTTTAAAAAAGAGTTTAAAAAGCAAGGGAAAGAAAGCACTTCTACTGAAAAGTGTTTTGAAGCAGAATTTGACATCTTTGTTTAATGAAAAACAAATTAAATAATAGTTTTCACTTTCAGAAAACATACCCATATATCTCTTATTAAGAAGATACAAATGCAATTGACATATTCATCTACTACAGGAAGTACATAACTCTCAAGTCAAAAAGAATAAAGATTATTACCTTGCAGAGGGAGGCAGCCCTCAGGACAGGCAGCAGGAGCAGACATAGGCAGGCAGCCCCAGCGGATACAGGCAGCCTTGCTCAGATAGCTAGCCTCTCTTCCTGGGGGAAATCTCGGAAAAGCACCTAACCTACCCTGCAACCACTGCCCAGAAGGGATGGCCGTGATCTGAGCAAAGTGGGTGAGGCAGCTCAGTCCTCGCCTGCTTTCCTCAGATCGCCAGCCTCCCTTCCAAGTGGTGATTGTAGGAAAGAGCCTAACCAACCCCGCGGCCACTGCCTAGAAGGGACGGCCATGATCCAAGCAAAGCGGGCGAGGCAGCTCAGGCCTTGTGCACTTTGCTCAGATCGCCAGCCTCCCTCCCAGGCAGTGATCATGGGAAAGGGTCTAACCTACTCCGCAACCACCACTCAGAAGGAATGCCCGTGATCTGAGCAAAGCAGACAGGGCTGGAGCAACCTCAGCCAGGCTGTCTCCAACTGTTCCAGCCTCGCCTGCTTTGCTCAGATCTCAGGATCCCCCTTGGTGGGAGATCATGGGACAGGATAGTTCTGTTCTCGTGAAGGGACGCCCATGATCTGAGTAAAGCAGGCAAGGCTGAAGTGGGCAGCACTTGCCTGGCCCAGGTCTCTCTGTCTCATGCACTTTGCTGAGACTGGGGGCATCCCTTCCAGGCGGCAATTGTGGGAATGGAGCTAATCCACCCTGTGATTGCCGCCTTGAAGGGCCGCCAGAGATCTCAGGAAAGCACCTGGGGCCAGAGCAGGTCCAGCCACATGATCAAGAGGGCCACTGGCCTTTCTCTCCATGGACAATGGCCAGTCATGGCTGCCCCAGAGGGACGCCAGCAACCTCGGCCATGCCATAACCCCTGGGGAGAACAATAGAATAATTATATTACCTTGCGCAGAGGGAGGCAGCCACAGGCACAGGGAGCACAAGTGGACACAGGCAGCAGCCCCAGAGGACACAGGCAGCACAAGCCAGCAAGCACAGGCAGCCTCCAGTGTGCGTGCGTGGCTTTATGCCACAATTTTCATGCGCTCTGGGGCCTGCTGGGCAATCAGACTTTTGGTGGGCCCCAGAGGTACCAATTTTAAAAAGTAAAAAACAAACTTGGTTGGTGGATTCGAAAGATTCGATTCATCGTTTTGGTGTCAGGATTCGGATTCCTGAATCTTGAATCCTTGGCCAGGATTTGAGGATTTGGTTGGCCCATCCTTAATTCTGATTAATGACTGCACCAAGGTATGGAAAATCTTCAACTATTTTAATGTCTTCATTGTCTGCTTTAAAGCTATTTCAATCATCCATGGTCATTATTTTTGTTTTCTTAATGTTCAGCTGTAAATTGCCTTGACTTTCTTCCTTGACTTTCTTCAGCAATCATTCCACATTTTTGCTATTTTCTGCTATTAGTTTGGTGTTATTTGGTGTTATTTTAAATTTTCGATGTTCCTTCTTCTCTTTTTCATGCCTCTTTCCTCCTCCTAATACTGTTTTACATAGACAGACAGACAGAGAGACAGATAATTAGATAGACAAACAGATAGATAGACTTTCCTTGCAGGTACCTCTATAGTACCTCTATAATATGGCTTCTTATTATGTCTTAAACACTTTTTAAAAGTTTTAAATTAATGTTTTAATAGGATTGCTTATTTAATTTTTTAAAATGTACTATATATTGTTTTAGTTCTATCTTGTTTTAATCTATACTGTTAAGCTGCCTTGGGTCTGATATTGGGAGAAAGGAGGGAATTAATTTCTTAATTAAATAAGATGAGGGTCTGTTTGCCTTTTAAAATTTAGCAGTACAGCACTGCATATTACAGCAGGTTTCTCAAAACAGGTGTCTTTTACATCTGAAGACTACAGCCCCTACCATCTCCAGCCGGGATGGGAGTAGTAATCTAACACATCTGAAGAGCACCAGCTTTGAAGGCCATGTTACCTAATTTCCTGTTTGGCAGGAAGGCAGCTTAGATATAAGAAGGAGAGAAGGAGGGAGGCAGAGAGAGGACTACTTTGGGAAAATTCAGAGCAAAACATTTGAATAGTTTGGAGTGCCACAATGTTTATAAAATTAGAACTTCCCACTCTTTGGATGCACCAGAGATTATGTAGGCAGACATGGTGAATGACATAACCTGGTATTTATAGCTTCTGTGGTGTCTCTGCAGTCTTTGGTATCATAACATTGGTTCAAAAGCCACATGTCTTTTATACAAATGCCACAAGCTACCCATCTGACACTTCCAGCATGAATACAATTTTCGAAGAAGAAAATAAATGGACACAGAATAAACATTTTTGTGTCTGTTTCATAACATCTTCAAAAATATTTTTAGAGTACATAAGAATAGATCTAGAGCAGTAGCAGTGCATCATAACTCAAGGCAACACTCCATGTTTTGCTTCCTGCTCAGTGTGCAGTTTCCCTTTCTGATTTTCTTTAATTCCTACAGTCAGATCAAGACAGCAGGGGCGCATCAGCAAATGATGAGGGGATCATTATCCCTTCCCTGCCAGCACAGTGGTGAGTCCCTTAAAATGTTCCTTACCTGCCACAGACAATAGGGGAAAAATCCCATTGGTTCACCACGCTTGGAAACCAAACATAAATCCAGGAGCCCCTACCTTGTATAAATGTATGTAAATTCAGCCTGCATAAGCAGAACAACCACACCCTGACTATGAACTGGATATTTTGCATAATTTCTGAAAATCTTGAGAGTTTTTAAAGAAATCATACATAAAATTTGGTGTGCTTCTGGTTTGCTCTTTAAAATATGTGGTTATGTTATATTATTAATAACTCAGTTAAAAAAATTACAAAAGGCTAATAACTGTGGCTGGTGTCTGCCAGGTACATAAGGGGGGTAAATCTGACCAAAGTGTTTGTGCAGACCATGAAGAAACTTTCATAGATATCTAACCCCAAATAAAGTGTCAAAAATGTTCCAAATTGTTTCAGACTAATGTTGAGGATGTCAAGATAAGAGGGCTCCTTTTTTATATTGGTAGACTTGTAAGAGTTGCAAGAATGTGACATGTTACTGGCCTAAGATTTATATGTTAATCCAAAAAATCTTAAAAATACATAATGTTATTAGAAATGTTTATGTTGGAAATTATGGATAGAGAACTGTAGAGTTAATATTACTTCTTCGACATATGACAACAGCAGCAAGAATACTGTTCGCTCAAACTTGGAAATGGACTGAAGCAACAGTGATGGAAAAAGGGATGGTTAAAGTTGCTGAGTTAGCCCAAATGGTCAAGTTACCATGGCTTCTAAAGGTTGAGCCAGCTGAAGACTTTTTGAAGCATTGGAAGCCACTAATGGATTTTTTGAGCAATAAGAAATCTAACGATGTAGTAATCTGTGGCTATGGTTATTAGGAATTTTAGTAGGATTATGTTGCTGGATCTGTAATGGTAGAATTTTTTTTTCTTTTTTCACTTTTCTATTCATTACAATCAGGATGAGGGGATCAAAACCTTACCGGGGATTAGTTATATGCTCCCCTTTTCTCCATTTTTCTCCCTTTTTCTTCTTTCTGTTTATTTTTTGAATGTATATTACATTGTAAATTATATTGTTCCTGTTAAAAATTAATACTAATACTACTAATAATAAAAAGGCTTTCACAGATGCTGAGCCCACTTTCCCCAAATATTCTCAGCACTTTGGATAGGTGTGTTAGCGTTCAGACTATAATCCTAAAAAGAATCAACAATCTGGTAACATCAATGCCATTGGCTGCCACAAATAGCTGGAAAACTGCACTTGGGTAGGAAAATCAATTTTCGTGCTTTTAACTGTTTCACAAGTCTGCCTACACTGGCTGGGCCAGTCAATTTCTGGATTCTGACAACATTCTCTGTCCTTTGTCTGTCATAATATCAGGCATTCTTCTAGCTGGCCATAAGAAGCATTAGGCCATGGATGAAGACCCTCTTTTTTTTAGTTAGCATTGTCATATATCCTAACGTATTCAGCTTTCTGTGACTCTTGACTTTGAATGGGCCTGACCTCAACTGTGGAGAAAATATAGTTACAATGCCCCCGTTCCCCCCAATGTGTGACAACAAACCCTGATGGGGCACACATGGAGGGGCTAGCTAAATCTGACAGGCTCATTAGTGTTATAATGACACTGTCTTAATAGGTTTTGGATGAGTAAAGAAAATGTCCATGTTCACTGATAGAGAGACTTTCTCAAGCTTAGCAACCCTGACAGTGGAACAAGGATGGATACAAAGAGTACTTTTCAGGCCCAGTATTTTTCTGTGCTCTGTATTGGCTGCAAGGCTGTCAAAATGTCAAACCCATCATGCTAACTGACTCAGAAAAAAAAAAACTTGTCAGAACAAGCAGCCTGACATGGCATGTGAGTAACATTGTCTTGCCAGCTTAGTTTAGCAGCAGTAGGAGAGGGAATGTAAGTATAACAGGCTGATCCATAAAGACGAACCGATGTTGACCAATCTTTCTGTTAAATGGTAACCAGGGCCAAGTGTATGTGTTTATGTGTGTGTCAGAGCTAGAACAAATTTCTCAGTAGTATCATTTTTTATTGTTTTTGACTTCCATTGTAAAACCAATGAATTTCAACAAAAATAATAACGATAAACAAAAATTGAAATCCGGTGTCAGTGTTTTCAGCTGGTCCACCAAGGGCTCAAAACTGCTGCTGGGTGATCCAGGAAAGGAAGTTGGACTCCTCAGAAGTCATTTCCACAGCTGCCAAGTGAAGCAGCCTGACCTTAGAAGGACTTCCAGGCACCAGAGCCCCTCACTTGTTTCCATTCCTCAAACATTTAAAATACTGAATTGTCTCTCCTGAAGGATTTCTGTGAAGGTAATTCACCCTTTTAGGGAGGGCTGGAAAAGGACAGTGTGAGGAATCTGGAGGAGCCAAAAAGCGAAAAACAACCTGGGCAGCGCTGAACATGGCTCCTGGTATTACAGTAGTTGGTGTGGTTTAGTTATGATTCATGTTCACTTGTAAGTGCCTGTGATCATAACTGTTGGGTTCTGAATTAGCAACCATTAGCCAGTTAAAACTTACCTAAATCAATCGGTTAACATCTCCAATTCACAGGAGGAAATTTAAATATTTAAATTTAAGTTTATGAAGCTGGTTTACATACCAAGTATAACATGGTAAGAGCTATGATTTGTTTAGTTCATCAATGGGTAGTTTCTGATCTTCTAAGTCATTAGGCTGTATATCCTATAATATCTCAATATTGCCTCTCTTTGCTAGGGTTGGTCACACTGTATGGTGATGTTCTGGGAGTTCTGTCCCATAAAGGTAACTTTTCCAAATACAATACTTTGTCAATCAAGAGTTCATGGATGAACACCCTTTTGGCTGTACAGTATGCAGAATGATTTTACCTTACCTTGATAGGACGATACATTGGATTGATAATGTGTAATCTCTGCAGCTAACCACAAAACTTGGAGAATATATTTTCACAGTGAGCCTTTGGCAAAACTTAATTTAGCATTGCATTTTTTTTATTTATTTTTTTACATGCACAGATCTCTTTATTTGGGGTCATTAGCTGCTGTAGAGTAGCTATCCTCAATTTGCATGGTACCTTTGGTAAGTGTATTTTAGGGCTGCTTTCTTTGGGTTCTTCTGCAGCTTCACATTGAAGGCTAAAAATTTGGCATCTAATACATGTTACTACCTCATCAGTTTTTGCACAATCAATATAAATAAAGTTCAACAGCAGAGACAGCAAGCCAAAGGTAGGATCTGCAAACATAAATCAATAAGGTGTTTAGGAGACAAATGGCATGAGTTAGAATGCTCTGAAATTCTTTATTTCTGCTTCCCAGAGACCTCCCTCATGATACCAAAAATCAATCTAGAAATTGCCTTACTTCACCCCAGTGTAGTTCAAAATTCTCCAGACAGAAACTTCACAAAGGCTATAAAAATCATGAGAACAAATTGTCCCAGTCCAACATAGTCTTCTAATGTAAGAATTCCAATGTGTATGGAGAATCATGGCCAGCAATTTGTTAGTGACATAGACATACATAATTACACTTATGCTTGCATATGTATTTTGCTGTCATTGGGGAGGTTGATAGTCCTTGCCTCCCCACCCCCAACAAGGACCAAAGCCCCCTTTAGACTCACTTTATCGCTGCAAGAGCTGCTCCCAATGGCCATTCCATTGCTGGTGGAGAGCAGAGGGGATTGGAGAAACATCTGGCTATGTTCTCATAGCCAGGCACAGGCTGATGTCATCATCTGCTGAGGCCTCCACAAGACCCCAGCTGATCTTTGTGGAAGATGTCCATGGTCAGGGGTGGGAATATGGATAAGCGCTTCTCTGTTTCCCTCCCACTACCAGCTGAACGGCCATGGGCGGGGGGCTATCACAGTGACAATGTGTCCTGAGGCTAGTGACAGGTGTTCCTCGTGAGGAACTCTTATGCTGTGAACATCAACGTAGATTTTCAGCCTGTCTGTGCAAAACAGCTATTGATCAGTCAGTTTCTTAGCCTGAGTACAGGCAACTTAGCATACTCCAGATGTTTTGTACTACAGCCCCATACTCCCCTGGCATCATGACCATTTAGTGTGGGGTTTGTTGTCTATGAACAATTTACTTGGCATTTTGAAGATAAAATTGCCCAGATCTGCTCTGATTTGGATTGTATAATTAAGACAGAACCAGTGCATGTAACTTTGGTCCCTGTTTGTCCAATGGCAATTGATACTTTTCAATCTGTGTAGCCTGAGGATGTGGAAAAAATCCTTGCAGAGGTGAGAGCCAATACATGTGGATTAGACTCCTGCCACTGAATCATGGAATCATAGAATTGGAAGAGATCACAAGGGCCATTGAGTCCAACACCTTGCCATTCAGGAAGACACCATCAAAGCATTTCCAACGGATGGCCATCCAACCTCTGCTTAAAAACCTCCAAAGAAAGAGACTCCACCACACTCTGGGGAAGCACATTCCACTGCTGAACTGCTCTTGTAGTCAGAAAGTTCTTGCTAATGTTTAGATGGAATCTTTTCTCCTTAAGTTTGAAGCCATTGCTCTGTGTCTTAGTATTTGGAGGCTCTGGAGCTTGCTCCATCCATGCCATTTCTGGCTGATTAAAAAAGTCAGAGAGGAACTGGCTCATTGGGTAGAGGGACTGGTCATGCCTTGCTAAAACAAGGTACAGCTCCATCATGCCTAAAGGAAGCAATTATAAGACCATTGTTCGAAAAGCTTTCCCTGAATCCCACTGTATTGGATAAATACCAGCCATTTTCCAATATTCCATTTTTGGGTAAGGTACTAGAGCCTGTGGTGGCCTTCAAGCTCCATGGAGTTTTGGATTAGGCAGGTTATCTTGACCCATATCTAGATCCATTTCAATCTTGTTTCAAATCTGCTATGGAGAGAGACTGCTTTAGTCACATTGACAGATGACCTATTCTGGAAACTGGGCAGGGGAGGTGTCCCTGTTGATTCTGCGAGACTTCTCAGTGACTTTTCGTACAATCAACCATGGTATCCCTCTAGGCCACCTTAGGGGGATGGGTCTTGGAGGAACTGTTTTACAGTGGCTCCATTCTCTTAGATGGGCGAATCTAGAAGGTGGTGCTGCATGACTCCTATTCAGCTCCTTGGCCATTGGTTTGTGGGGTCCCTCAGAGTTAGGTTTTGTCCTTCATACTATTTAGCATACATATTAAACCACTCAGCATGCAGATGGTATCCAAGTATACTACTCCTTTCCATCTCAATCCAAAGAAACAATCATGGTTCTAAACTACTGCCCATCATCAATAATGGACAAGATAAGGGTGGACAACTTGATCCAGATAAAACAAATATGCTCCTGGTCCTTCAAAAGGGAATCAATCTGTGCTGGATGGGGTTATCCCACCCCCTCACTGCAGATCTGCAGCTTGGGCATACTCATGGACTCAATCTTGAGGCTGGAAACTCAGGTTTTGGCAATCGCCAGAAGTGCATCTGCACAGTTCAGACTTGGCCACCAGCTGTGTCCATTTCTTGAGATGTTGAATCTGGCCATGGTGATATATGTCTTAATTATATCCAATTTGGATATAGCTGAACCTATAGCTGGCCGAAAGAGCTACAGCCAGATTGTTAACTGGAATTGGCTACAGGGAGCACACAACTCCTTTGTTGCCAATAGTTCTACTGGCAGGTTATGACCTGCAAAGCCCTATATGGCTCAGGTCCATGCTAGAAGAAAGGCTGTATCACCTTATACAAGTCTGCCCATATCTTGAGATCTTCTGGGGAGGCCCTTCTGTCTCTCCCGCTATCCTCAAAGGTGCACGTTCTGGGAACATGGGAAAGGTCCTTCTAAGTGGATGCTTCCAGGTTCTGAAACTCCCTTCCTAGAGAGGTTTAACTGACATTCTCCTTGCTATTATTCCATAGGGAGGCAAAGTCCTTTCTGTTTCTCCAGGCCCTTAAGGGCTAGCTGTTTAGGGGAGAAATTGTTTTTTCATGTGCTGTGTTCTCATGTTGTACGTATGTTGTTGTGTATGTTGTTCTTTTTTTTAATGGTTTGTTTTGAACGGCTTTGCATTTTATTGATAGTTTAATTATATTTTAAACTTTTGTAGGATGCACTTTTTTCAAAAATTCTATATGTTTTAACTTTTGTAAACCAGCTTGAGTCCCAGACTCAAGGTGGGATATAAATAAATAACAATGTCTGGAGGTGCTTACCTCTGCCCTCACCTGATATGCTAAGCTGCAATCCTGTAGCCCTAATTATGTATGCTGAATAATGCACGGAGGGGAATGGGGGAAAACTAGTGGGAGAATTTCTCCTGTTCTCCCCTTTATTGATGAACAGCTAATCAAAGTATCATACCAGGGTTAAATACTTTGGATTGAAGTCATAGCACTCTCTTGCTCTCTCTCTCTCTCTCTGTGTCTTTAGCAATGAGATTCTGGGGATCAATTTAAATGTGGCACATTGCTAAAACTATAGAACAGGGTTGGAAACAGCAGAGAGTACAGAGTGATTATTCAGTCCCTGAGTTCCCATGAGGGCTGCCAGGGCTGCCAGAAATTCCCCAAACCAAAAATTGGAAGTGGCATACCTCCAGCATTTCACAGAAGCAGCCTGGGATACTTGTGGCCAAACAACATCAGAGTGGGGTCAAAAATGGTAAAATTTATCAATGAAGAAGAGCACACATGTGGGGCAGAGGCTGCAGCAGTTTGCTTTTGTCTGAGCCTCACTATCTGTGTTATGGATTTGAGTCCCTTTGCCTTTCATGGGAAAGTTCAGCATGAGCTTACATTTCTCCTACTGAAATAACCACATCTTACAGTGCAAGTCCAAGCATGCCTCCTCAAATGTTTGCCCCACAGAGCTCTGTGGAACTTAGTCCCAAGAAAGTGGGTGTTGGATTGGAGCTTTAAAAGAACTTTGCTTTGGCTGGATTGTTCTCACATTGTTGTTTGTGGCAAAAAAACGGAGGGGCTAAGGTGTTATCAGATCACTTCTCAAGGTTATTAGCACATGCCAGTAAGAACAATTTCAGGATATATTTCAAAACTGTATTTTGTTCTACTTCCATCCGTAGATTTTATTTGACATTAAAGAACAATAACAGCAAACTATTGTACTGATGATATATTTGAAGAGTCATTTCAATGCCAGGCTTCTAAAAAGCAACTGCTTCCTCTGGAAATATTTTAATAGCTTGGAAGCTGGACTAGGCAGTCTTAGGAGTAATTACCAGCTCTTTCTTTCTCCTTGCTGTTGCTGCCCTTGGACAGCAGCCTCAAAGTCACACATTCATAAAGCTGGACAAGATCTTGTGATGGTCATCTAGTCTACCATCTGCAGGATTTGTAATCCTGTTCATTCTCAGTCTTTGGAGGACATACATCTCCAATCCTTAGAATCTGTTATAGTGCCTTATGACATTCTCCTATATTATGCACATGACACCAAGGAGTGGCTCATAAAGACTCAGGGGCTGAGAAACTAGTGGTGCCAGCAGAGAAGATACCTGGCCCAAGCAGCACTGGGAAACTCAAACCTGAAAGATCCCAGCCCCAGACATCTGTGTCCAAGACCTATGAGCACAAACAAACATTGGTTGTCCCTGGGCCTAGCTTCATTGGTAGCATAGCCTCTTCCAAGACCTCTATGATCTCTGAAGCAAATGTTAACAGTGTGTCCAGCATGAACTCATGAAGAGACAGAGAAGTGCTAGGTTTAAAGCCAAATGCCTTGCCCTTTAAAACTTCTTACTTGGGGAAAGGGTGGAGCCCAAAAGGGAGTAATGTTGGCCAAGAGGTATCAAATAAGATTCATTGCTGGTTGCAGTAAATCACATGTTATAGCAAGGTACTAACATGGAGCCTTCCCAGGTAGTGCTGTACAGGTTGCTACAACTGCCTGGAAGATTTCACTAAAGATTTCACTCCCAATATTTCACTAAAATTTGTTCCTAAAATTATTGTCCGGTTTCAACTGCTCTGGAGGATGAGAGCCTATCTCTATGAATGCTGAAAGAAGAACGGGGGTGGGGGTGGGGAAGCCAATGTCTTTACTGAATAAATGAAGAGAAGGCAAAATTGAAATGAAGATGAACAAGGACTGAGAATCCAAGGGGCTTGCCTGCAGCCACAGCTATATGACCTGCGCATCCTGTCTGTTAACACTTAGCAATGAAGAAATGTGGATACTGAAACTGAAATCTGCTAGGAGATAACAATCTCATCTCAGAGGGACAGAATCAACAGAGAGAGGACAAAAATCTCAGGAAAAATAATGCATGTCTATATTAGGTGGCATGCATTATGACCATTCTCTTCAGCACTAACAAGGATTGCTACTTTAAAGCAGTTAATAACTAGAAAGCCCAGCAGGTTGAACCAGCACGGCAAATGGTGAGGAATGCTGGGAATTGCACTTCAACAATATCTGAGAGGCTGCTTTATTCCTATTTCTGCTAGAAACTGAATGTACAGTCTCTCCACATCCTAGGGAATCAAAGTGATAGTTGGAAATTAATTAAGCTTGGTTATCCTGGTTTCGGAACCAGGCAAAACCACTTTGTGTGTACGTGTTGAATCCTGCCTCAATACCTACTTTGACTTGCTTGATATCCCCAAAATGAGAGATAGGAAAGTTAGTAGAAAAGGGCTAGTGTTTTTAATTAATCTTCAATTAGTTGAAAATCTCATTCAACTGCATTTACATGGGAGAGATGAACTAACTACTATGTTTATGTTAAACTGCCATTTACATTTGAGTTCATACTCTGCATAAAAATGTTTATTTAGAATGAAGCTGAAATAATGCCATCCATGGTTTTATTCAGCCCACCCTGATTTGCCTCTGTTCTGTGCTTGAGAAAGAAGGAACTAGCAGCAAGAATTTCCTTTTCAATCTTATCTCCTTTCTTTCACCCCTTCTTTATCTTTATCTCCTTACTTTCACCCCTTCTTTAGCTGATTGGTACATCAAACCCAGAGAAAGTCCCAAGATTAAAAATTTCAAGAAGTTTTAACTTTCCTAGGACAGAAAGGAAGCCTGTGTACACTAATGAACATGACTGTATACAGTAGCACCCTCTTCCAAGCTTCCCTTACCACTTTTTGAGTTGACATCTCCTAACTTAGGCATTATCTACTCTATCATTCTCTAATCATAAACTAAAATAAGTGGCTTGGATTTTAGACCTTATCAAAAAGCAGAAAGTAGTTGTGCAAAAATCCCAATGAACTAGATGTTGGGTGAAGAACCAGGTGGGAAATGTGAAATATATTGGTTCTTTAGCCTTGTTTCTCATTTAATTAGTTAATAGCTTAATTCTGGAATCACATTCATGCTGAAATCCCAACTTAAGTTAAAAATAAAGGTTGCATTAGAGGCAACGATTTGTAACTTCATGATGATGTAACTATATCTCTTAAATGATACACAGCCCTTCTAGTGAATTGTGATGCTGCGTACTGGAGTGACTTGCATGGTGTCCCATTGTGCAATGGGAAGCCTCATTGCAAAATGGCCCTTTCATACAATGGGACCACCATTGTGCAATGAGACCCACTGAGCAATGAGACCTGTGGTGCTTTGATGGCTCAACTTGGCAATGGTTCTGAAGATGTAACTACATCTCTGCTTTCCTTCTGAGAACATGAACTTTGTGCAACAGTGCAATTTGTGACTGTAAGTTTGTTTACAATGATATATCTACCGAACTGCCAAAATTAAGTCCCTATGTTGTTAGAAACAGCCCAATTTAAATGATTTTCCTATCTCTGCTCAAAACAGTTGCTAGTTATTAATTAATGCTCAGAGCATTCTACATAGTGGCATATGGAAAGCTGGTTGTAGGCTTTAACCTAGCAGCAAGTTCTGCCGTACCATATTTCTCTAACCATGGAAGAAAGTGCTTGAACTACCACATGGCACATATGTATATTAAAAATCCATATAATAACTCAGACTATTGTTCCATGTAGTTATTCTGACTGGCTGCAGCTATCCATCTTCTCAGCTGGAGGTCTTTCCCATCACCTACTGCCTGATCTTTTAAGCTGGAGATGCCAGGGATTGAATCTTACACCTTCTGCTGGCAAAACATCTACTCAGACACTGAGCTGTGATGCTTCTTAAAATCTGAGAATCACTGCCCTCATGTATTTTCTTACTGTTGTGTCATAGGAAGTTGCCTTATATTAAGTCAGGCCTGTCTGTCTCAGTACATTGGTTAGCAGCAGCAATTTATAGTTTCAGGCTGGAGTTTTTTCCATGCTCACCTAGAAATGCCAGCTGTGGTTGTGCAAGCTGACTTGCCACCAGAGGTGAAAAAACATGTACAGCTAGTCCTCACTTGCTGATACTGCCCCTGTGACCACTATTTCTACCCCCCAAAGCCATTGTTCCCTGTTCCCTGTCTTGCTTTTGAGGAATTCTTTGGAGAAAGACAGAAGACAGGTAGGCTACCCCACCTCAAAGGTGTCACTAACAGTCATTGCAGGTAAGGTAATCCTAAAGAATGCCTGTTCCGGGAAATAACAGGCATGCTTTAGGAAAGGAATGTTCCTGGTATCAATACACACAGCTATCTGCTAGATTCAAACAAGACAACAAAGAGGAAATGATTACTAATGTGAAAACAGAATTTGATCTGGTTTTAGAATCAGGAAATAGACATCTAATCACAAAATTGTACAGATTACTATTAAAATGGGAAACAGAACAAGAAGTAGTAAAAAATAACATGATTAAATGGGCACAATATATTGGCCACCCAATACAATTACAAAACTGGGAACAGACCTGGAAAACCTAAAATTTACAAAGTCTCAAGGGTTTAAAGAAAATTTTTATAAAATATTTAATATGTGGCATTTAACTCCAGCAAAATTGGCTAAGATATGTAAGGGGGAAAATGATAAATGCTGGAAGTGTAAAATTGAAAAGGGAACCTTCTTTTATTGTTGGTGGCAATGCAAAAAGGCAAAACTCTTTTGGAAAAACTTCCTTTTGGAAATTACAAAAATTTTGAAAGTAAATTTCCCCATGCAACCAGAATGTTATTTGTTAAATATGGTTGAACTGATAGAGGATTATATTGGGGAACAAAACAAAACAAATTTTTTTGTACTTGATAACCAAAGCAAGACTACTATATACCAAAGAATGGAAAAAAGAAGGGGTACCAACAATTGCTGACTGGCTTTTGGGAATTTATGACCTAATGCAGATTGATAAGTTATCAATATTGTTAAAAGATAAATCTATGAAAAGGTTTAAGGAAGATTGGGAATGTGTATACAATTATTTGGAGAACATTTGGGGTCCTCCATCAATTATCATATGGAAGGACTAGCCATTTCTGCCAGTTATTCAACTGTTCAGTTTAAAGAAGACAACATGATATAAATCTGTATGTAAGTATGTATATTAAGTAAGCATACTCATAATGTATATTATATTGTATATTGCATAACAATACTTATAATAATAATTAAAAAAAGAGGAAAAAAAAGAATGCCTATTCTGGAGATTCTCTGAGGCTGATTGCTCCAGAGAGCATCCTCACTTGATTTTCATGTGAGGATGCCTCAGAGTAAAACATTCAGAGAATGATTGCTTTGAGAAGCCCAACCACTCATGGGCTCACTCTCAGGGGATGAGGAAGATGTTGGGCAGGTGACAGCTTCAGGGAGCTTCATGACTTGCTCTCTTGCTGTGGCATTTGCCTAAGTGAGAAAGTAAGACCAATGTGCCTCTCAGGAGCATCCATCATGATGCTTTCTTGTTCCAACAAGGAAAGCCCTCCAAGCAGTTCTAAGCGAACTTCCTTGGGCATCTACTCCATCTTAGCCTTGTCAACACTAGGTTAGCCTTGTCTCTTATGCCTAGCTGCAGTCATGTACCTGCATAGGAGTGTAGCTTAAAAAAAATTACACAAGAATAATCCTTTCACAATTCTTAGCATACATTTCTAATTTCCCACTATGAGATTTTGTTGCAAAGCCAAGAGTCAAGCCTCAAATCTCTGAAATTCGAGCTAGAGTCTACATTTTAATGTCACCCTTTTTAACCTCAGTAAATTGTATAAAATTGATTTGTCTTGAAAAATACAACTTGAAGTGATACCTTTTCATAAAGTCTATTCATATTAGGCCATGCTTCAATTTTATCATGTTCCAGAAAGAAAACTAGAAAAAGGGGAATATTCTTCAGTACATCAAGCTATAATGATTTTGACAGACCTGTTTTCAAAAAGAGCAACGACTTTTTCAAATGTAAAAAAGAGACAGGAAGGACTAAGAGCATCAAACTAATTCTAAATAGCAGAAAGTTATAACGCCTTCTAGAATAGTTTTACAAATAAGCACACTGCAGAACAGCTTTTCACTAGATGAAATGCAGATCGGCTTGTTTTTCTTAACCTTGTCCTCATCTTTCTACACCTGCAGATGTCAAAAGTATCTGTGTCCTCCCAGAGGCTATGATGGCTCAGACTAGAAGAACTTGTCTGTTGTGTATGAATAACCTGGTCCTTTTTATATTCTGGAGGAATTAGCCAAGAGGCACTAAAGGAGAGCAAATGTCTCTAATAACAGGTTTGGGCTGTCCTTCAATAACTGCATCTTTTCATTCTAGAAAAATCTGTTCCTAAATTGTTATTTAAAATGCTGTAGCTTCCAAGTTCACTCTCATGCCAATGTTACATCTGAAAGCCACCCAGTTCCTTTTTGGATCATTATTAGCTAAGCTATTTTTGATTGAGATTCTTATAAAATAATAGGAAAAATAGAGGCCCAAAAGACAGTGTCCAGTCACAGCGTTACAAATTGGCCAAGTTCATTACTAGACAGGGCTCTGATCTAGATTAAAACCCAGAGTTATGCTATTGTTTTTTCTCTATCTCTCTATCTCTCTCTTGCAAAACCTGCACTTTTGATGCTAACTCACAATGGCTAATAACTGTGAGCAGTTCAACAGCAGAGTGGGAGATTAGGCCTGGTTCAGATTTAGGTCAACCACAGAGCTATAGTTCCTTGCAGAATCATGTATAGCACAGTGGAATGGTGTCATAATATTCCCAATTATATCTTCTAGGAGCCAGTCTGGTGTAGTGATTTGTCTAATGGTCTAAGACATCAGCAGACCGCAGTCTGAATTGCCCTCAGCCATAAAAACCCATTGGATGACCTTGGGCAAGTCTCATTCTTTCAGCCTAAGAGGAAGACAAAGGCAAACCTCTTCTATCTTGTCAAGAAACTGAGTTGACTGGAAGGCACAAAACAGCAACACATTTCTTGTAAGTCCTAATCACTTGGCTGAAGATTCAAAACGAAAGTGGAACCAGAAGTCAGGTTGGGGAAAGATCTGTGAACTTTGCTTTCTCTCTTGTTCAATTTTCATTTAATCTGAAATTCATCCCATTTAATTTATGAAGTCTCTGTTATATATAAAGACTTATTTACCTTCC
Organism: Iguana delicatissima; assembly: GCA_948472985.1. Classification (NCBI taxonomy): domain Eukaryota; kingdom Metazoa; phylum Chordata; class Lepidosauria; order Squamata; family Iguanidae; genus Iguana; species Iguana delicatissima. Next base: position 524,737 of record CAOKZL010001289.1, read on the forward strand.
TGCACTGGGACTTCACACTTATCTTATTTGTGACCCAAACTCTGTGCACTGGTGTATAGACATATAAAGCATTGCCTCCTTTTTTTTTCATCTTTTATTCTACCGTGAGTTTACTGTGGCTGCCATTCTTTCCCTCAGCTTCTCCTCTAGAATTCACATCCTTGTATTTAGAGTCTGCTTTTGAACAGATGCTTAAGCTATTATCTCCAATGCACCCTCTTCCAAGAATTTAATTTAAAGCCCTCTTGATCAGGTTTACCATGCTTTTGCCAAAGATATTCTTCATGGGCTTCATGAAATATAGCCCATTTGTAACCAGTAGTCTTTCATCTAGGAAGTCAAGATGATGGTTCCCAGAAGCCACACCTCTCTTGTTGACACATCTGTGTAAACAGTTATTCACCTGCAGTATCTTTCTGTCCTTGTGTGGTCCTCTGTCTTTCACTGGTAAAACTGGCAAGAATACTTGTGCTTCTATCTCTTCGCTTTCCTGCCCAGGGCTTCATTGTCCAAGGTAATCTGCTCAAAGGTGTTCTTTGCAGTGTTGTTGGTGCCCACATGAATCAGTAGATTGTGTTTTTGATGAGCCTCGACAACTTGTCAGTGACATCCTGGATATGTGACCCAGGAGGACAGCACACTTCCCAGTTCATCTTGTCTAACTAATACACAATTTCCTTTATATCCCTGAGCAGTGAATCCCCTACCACCAGCACGTTTTTTTCGTTGCTGCAGTCGGTGGTTAGGATGGCTCCTTCCTTGACATACAGCGTCTCTTGCTGCTGTTCTTGTGCTTGTGTCTCTTCGCCACCATTATTCCCAGGAAGAGGTAGAAAACAATTGTTTGGTTGGAATGGTTCTAAACTCCTTCTGCATGGTGGTGACTGTCCTCTAGAGTGCTGTCTCAGTGTTCCTGCTCTCTTTATTTCCATTGGCAGTTTCTTCTTTTAGGTTCTGTAGGATCAGTTCCCTCTCTGTTCTCTCCAGGAAGCCCATGTATTCTCTGATGTGTTGAAGAGTTTCAACACATTTTTATTTTTTATTTTATTTTTTCCAGTTTTTTTTTTACTTTTTCACCCTTTTCAGACTGTAATAATTCTTACTGATATGTTATTTTTTTCACCCTTTTCAGACTGTAATAATTCTTACTGATATGATGGCACATGGCACAAGGTGTGCACCACTGGCCCACAGAGATTGAGCCCCAAAGACTGTGGCAGCACTTATACAGAGCTAGTGGCTGCTAGCTCCTGCTGAGTCAGTGACACAGCAGAAACCCTGCCCCTTAGACCATGTGCACAGGGAGAGCATACATCCAAAAACAAACAAAATCCTCTACACAAACCTTAAAAAAAATATCAGAGAACCAAGGTGACCTCCAAAACACAACTCTCCTTCTGCTCTTTCCTCAGACTCAATGTTCAATTTATAGTTGTCCTATGTCAGTCCTGGTACAGCTGATAAATCAAACAAACAAACTGCATACCTCTCAGCTTGTTACTTCCAGATGGTAAGCAAGGAGTCATAAATAAAGTCCAACATGAACAAAGTCCAGCAGGGTTTCATGGCAAGGGAGTGTCCAAGGTCAATCCAAGCATTTGTCAAGGCATCCAGCAAGGTAGCAGGTCAGATAAGCTCTAACAACTCCTGGAGGGGAAGGATGCCAGCTAAATAGATCCAGAGCCTAGCACAGCTGTGTCTTGATTGATTGTTGCCAGTTATAAATTCTGAGAGAGTGATGCTGGGTCTCTCTTTGCTGCCTGTGCTGTGTGAAACTGGATCTAGGTAAGTGTTCTTCTGTATCAGAAGAGGCAGGACTTTCTGTTGGAGCTGGCACCATTGCCTGTTCTGTTTCCAGCACTGCAGCCTCTCTCTGTACAGTAGGCCCTGGCATGCCTTCTGTTTCAGCCTCTGGAGTACCCTCTGCTTCAGACTCTGAGTCAGAGTCCATGCTCTGGAAGCAGGGCATGACAATATTATAAGCTGTGTTGGGTCCTGCAGTGGGAGAAAAATGGGATGTGAATTAAATAAATAAGTAAAATAAGTAAAATAAATTTTACTGGCCAGCCTCCTGTTGGGAAGTTACATCACTGTAAGCTGACCTATGATTGTGTAGAGTTGAATTGCACTGTGGCATAATAATTGTGTTCAGGGGGGAGCAGAGATATAGCTGCACCATTGAGATCATTACACAAGCAGAACCAGTAGTATATCTGGTGCTCAACATGTTCTAATGCACAACCTGTTCCAATGTAAAAACTATCCCAAAGCAAAATAGGAGCCTCTATTGTGCAACAGAATATCTTGTGCAGTGCTCTATTGTTCGTTCTTGCAATTCACTAGCATGTTTGTGTATTAGGTCGAGTGGTATAGATCCATCATCATAAAGTTATACATCATGGACTATGATGCAGGATCTTGGTCACTATTTTTTTAAAAAGCTTTTCAAGTGTTTAAATACTGCACAATGTATGTTTTTAATTGTAACACCTTAAACATTATATCAAGGCAAATGTGGGCAACATCCTCTAGATCAGTGGTTCTCAACCTGTGGGTCCCCAGATGTTTGTGGACTTCAGCTCCCAGAAGCCCCAGCCACTATGGTCAATGCTCAGGGCTTCTGGGAGCTGAAGTTCACAAACATCTGGGGACCCACAGGTTGAGAACCACTGATCTAGATGTTGGACAGCAGCTCCCCTGCCCCATAGCCAATGGTAGGGCGTGATGGGATCTGCAACACAACATCATCTGGTGGTCCACTTGTCACCCACCACTGTATTAAGCGGTATATCTGTATTATAAAAAATAGCAATCATTTTTGGATTTCAAAATGACCTTTTAAGATTTCAGGTTTTAACTTTTTGCTGTGGGTTGGTTTTGTTGTTGCCATTTTAAATTTATTTTCTCTATTTGGTTTGTATTGTGGTGAGGCTTGCTATCTCTTTGACATTTAGGTTTTAGTGCTTTATGGTCTTAAATTGTATCAAAAAAAGCAAAAAGTGGGGAGCACCTAGTGAAACACACAAGAGAAAAGGAGATGTGTCTCAGGATGGTGGAAAGATGTGTCTTTTCCCCTGAAATTGTGTCGAACAGGCCACATGCTGTGTGGGTAGAATATTTAGTGCTGAAAAGAAATAAATATTACAAACTGATCTGTTATGACTGAAAATACACCTTCTCTGGCAAAACTGGGACTTGTTTATATTCTTGGGATGAAAACAGCTGATTGCTTTGCTTCAGTCATCATCCCTCTGTGCTGTGATTCACAGGAAAAAGTAAAACACCAGCCATAGAGACAGAGATGTGAATGAGGCCATGTCCTTGGCATTTGCAAACTTGTTAAGGCTGAGAGCAGGAGAAAGGTAGTTCAGTCTCTAGGGGAAGGGGAAAATGTTATTTGTTGCATATCTCACAGTGACTTGCCAATGATAGCTATTAACATCTGCCGGTATTTTTTTTCTTTCAAAAAAGTGTACTTGCCCTCTACACAAAGCATCTCTGGATTGATTAAAACAACAAACAAACAAACACACAAACACATCTAGCAGGATCAGTTCAACACAAGACAATTGAAAAAACTAAATGCAAAAAACTTAGGCGTTTGAAGGCCAAAATGTAAGCCAGGATTCATTTCAATGTTCATTAGTGTTCTCAGATCTTAAATGCTTTCTCATTATATCGGTTTCTTTATTTCTTGTTTTCTTTTAAGTCTACATTCTACAGATGATTGGCTGTGGTTAAAAAACTCACACTTCTACCCTTCCATCCTGTGATTGTCTTAGCAACAAAAACAGAATGCAAGACAGTGCTTTAATCATGCAATATCCCTCCTTCACCATTTAATGAGGTCATACCTCTGTAACTGTAAAAGCAATATAACAGTAACAGTTACAACACAAATGGAGTAAAGGTATTCCTTGTTAAGTTATAACGGCAATGTTCGATCTTGGGAAGAGGAACTGCTTATAAATAACTGGTAATTTGTTACCGGTTACATTCAAGATCTCATTCAAGAACTGAACAGGAAGAGGCTTCCAGAAAGCGAAGAGGACAATTGTGTGAATGTAAACAATGTGGTATCCATTTAAGAAAGAAAAGCTACTATTTGCAATCATTTAAGTGTCCTGTTAGTGCTTTCTTTACAAGGCTGTGGATTGGCACCATGTTGACATCCCCTCATTAGTCCGAAAACATACTGGGTGCTCTTCCAAATCCAGGGAAATACTTCACTATGTCTGACATAACAATAGCATAGCATGAATAACTATATTGGTTTACTTTACGTAATGGGATAATTGCCTGAAGCAATAACTTGCTTGTTTGATTATTACAATATTCAGCAGTAAACATTCATTGAGTCAGTTGAAGTGGGTCAGGCCTGATTACCACCAGGAGAGAGAAAAAGCAGAAAATTGTCTTTGCAAATGGGGTCTCTCTCTGTGCTTGATGAAAACAATAGAACTCTGTAAATGCTGAATTGTAATCTTACTTTCCCTTTGCTGTAGAAATGTAACCAGTAAGTTGAAACATTTCAAGGCGCGCAGCAGAACAGCTCATTGTTCATTGTATGGGAAAAAAACGAAACTTATGCTGCTTGTATGACACGTCTGTTGGAATGTATAAAGGTTTGAACAATCTAAGAGGCGGAGCCGGTTTCTTTGGGAGTGATCCTGACTGGTGCTGCTTGCTAGCAAGAAGAAATAATAAACAAAATCTTGTTTTCAAACCGAGGTCTGATCTCTGACTTGCCACTTTATCTGGGGGCTCATCCAGGATTTGGGGCCTTTCACCCTCTTGTGCAGCTACCACCCTCCCGGGTCCCCCTGCCTCACCGACAGAGACTCTGGGAGCCCCCGACTCTTTGATCGGACCGTCTTCCTCGTGGAGGCGTGGAAACCGGGGAGGAAAGGTTGCCAGCCAGGAATCCATGGGTGGTTTGGAAAACTGATACAGAACACAGCCCTAGGTAAGTGTGTTACTGCCTCCCCGCACGTTGGGGAGAAGAGGGGTCTGATCAACCCCTTGGAATCCAGCCAGAGTATAGCAGCTCCACAAGCGGGGCTGCTGAAACCACAGGATTCCTTACACACACATGGGAAAAGTGGGAGACTGTGTTTGTAGCGTGAAAGGTGTGAGCATGACTGGCATTGCAGTTCTCACTAGCAGACCGTCGGAACGTCCGGCTGCGTGAGTCAACGCGTGTGAAAGTTGTTTACCTCATTGTTTCAAGCTGTTGAGACCCCTCTACCTGCAGCTCACCTCCTTCTCCTACTGTGTGTTGTCCTTTTGGGGTGGAGATGGGAGGAGGGAGTAGCCAGCAAACTCCTCTTCAATGCATATTGAAAAATTTTAAGAAAGGATATGGAGGTGACTATGGCTGTCCCAAAATGACACCAGGCAGGTTGAAAAACCTCTGTGAGGTAGAGTGGCCATCATTCAAGGTTGGATGGCTGCCCCAAGGGAGCTTAGATCCAGATAAGATTAAGGCTGTGTATGCAGTGGTTGTAGGGAACCCTGGACATGCGGACCAATATCCCTATATAGATTCTTGGGACACTATCGTGCAGGGGTGGGCAATTATTTTTTCCATGGAGCCACATGAGAAACTAAAAATATTGTGGAGGGCCGGGCATATTGCCCACGCTAGAGTGACCTCTCCTGGAGGTCTTCTTCACTGGGGGGTGCACTAGAGCAGTTAAAAAAAGTGAGGTTCTAGACCTCAAGCTGCTCTAGTGCAGCCGCGGGGGTGGCGCTGTGAGTTTTATAAAAACCACCTTCGCAAGTGCCCCGTAGCAGGCCCCGGTGAAGAACTGCAGAGACGTGGTAGCGCGTCCCTGCAGATCTGCCCGCGGGCGGGCTTCCGGTTGGCACACTGTCCTGATTGGCAGAGTGCCGCCGGAAGCCGCCGGCTGCCACCGGCTGCCATTTTGGGTGCTGCTGAGCGCTGCCGAACGCCTCTGAGTGCCACCAAAATTCGGCGGCGTTTGGAACGGCGGATCCACACTCTCTGCAGGGACGGAGCAACCCACTCGCAGGTAAGTTCTGCCCCTGCGTGCGCAGCCCCATTTCGGCCCCCCCCCGTGAGAAAAGGGCCTCAGAAAGTAAGTTTATTTTGTAATTTCCAATTAGCCTTACAAGGGCCGGTCAGAGCCAATCAAAGGGCTGTATGTGGCCCGGGGGCCGTACAATGCCCAGGTCTGCTATAGTGACTGAATCCCCACCTTGGCTTGAGAGGTGCAAGGAGCAGTGTACCAGGGTCATGTTAGTCATGAAGGACAAGACTCAGAAGAAATTTGGAAGAGGTCCCGTAATTTTAAATAGTCCCCCTGAAGAACCAGAAGAACCACGTGCACCCCTGCCATAATTTCCAGCAATTTACAACCAGGAGGCACAGGCAGAAGAAGTTCCAGCAATGCCAGCAGCAGAAGTCCAAGTGGCCCCTATGGTAGCACAAGCTACTGGACCTCCACCTATGCAAGTAACAGAGGCACTGGCGCTGCCACCAGTGAACCAACCAACACTAATGACCCCAGGGGTGAAGGTATAATTGGGAAGCTCAACAAATCCCTTCATCAATCAACAGTCTGTGGAAACACAAGGCCTCCCGATACCTCCTCCCCCTTCTGTGACAGATACGCAGGTTCCCCAAGAACCAGGAACTCTGAAAAGCCTATATCCCATTTTACCAGCAGGGGAAGAGGAAATGACACATCCCCTAAGCCCCACAGAGGTTCTGAAGCTGCAGCGCTGACTCTTTAGGAAACAGCCAGCCCCTCCCACCTCCAAAGGAACCTGCGAGAGTGAGAGCCCCTGCCTGTATTTGCATGAAAGAGGAGAGTGAGACCAGGAGAAGCGATAGCAGCAGCGGTTTTCCCCACCCCCAGCCGGGATGCCTGCTAAGAAGGCAGTAGGAGCCAAGAAGCCCAAGAAGAGCAGAGGCAGAGAGCATGAAGGCACCATGGCCCCCTCCTTTGATGGCAGCGAGAGTGACAGAGCTGAAAGCCAAGGTAGCGATGGCATGCGAGAAGCGTAATGGGATAAGCAGCAGGAGGGCAGAGCTGGCAAGGGACGGCAGCTGAAGCAGAAGCAGAGGAGGCTATCCCCATCCCGCTCTCATTCCCAACTTGTCAGACCCGAAAGGGGGGATCACCCCCCCCTTTCTTAGTTCATTTGATGTTTAGGACTTTAGAATTGGACAGAAGAGAAAAAAGGGCCAAAAGAGAGCTGGTAGAGGAAAGAGAGAGGTGGAGGAATTGTGCTTGGAGAACGGCTCTAGTAGCAAAGAGCTGAGAGGTCTGCAATGTAGCAAGCTTCCGTGCTAGCTTCAATGAAGGCACTGAAAGGAGAGAGAAGCAGAGGGTGTAAAGATGTCTGTGGCCTGCTGACAAGGGCAGACTGAGGAAAAAGTTTTGTCCCTCATTCCTCAGACAGAGAAGGGCAAGGGCCTGGAGCTGTGACGTCCTGGAAGCAGTCCAAATTGCGAAGAAGCCCCCCACCAGTTCCTGATAGAGCCGCAATTGGTAAGGCTCCCTGGCTCAGCCCCAGCAGGCTAAAGTACAAGCAAGCTGGGAGAAGAGGTGATGGCGCATTTCTGAGCTGGGAGGGAGAAGGTGATGGGGCACTTCTGAGAGGCAATAGAGCACCCCTCCAGGCTGAAAGTGGAACTGCAGCTGCAGGACTCTGACTGAAAGGGTGGAGGACAGAGAGAAAGGGACAGTTGAAGGCTCTGAGACAGCCAGGAGACCAATGTCAGCCTCAAAGAGGCCCACACCATATAGACTCAAACAACAGATCTGCATTTGTCCACAAGATCATCAAAGATTAAACCACTGTTCTAGGAATCACCTGGAGGAGTCACATTGTACCTGCAGACTTCAGAATTCAAGGAAAGTGGAGAAAATGAAACAAAATCCTGAAGACACAGTAGTTCAACGTGTAAGGCCCAGATAACAGCCCTGGCTATGTCTTTGGACTGGATGCCACCACAGGGCAAGTGGCATGATACCACATTCATCTTCCTAGCCCATTTTACAGAAACTTTTCACTTTCATTCCATGTGCAACCCACAACAGAGAAACCAGGAGTGTTTTTGTTCTTCCCAGAGCCCCATTATGATAAGGCATAGGATGAGGTGCACACCTCACAGAATCATAAGGTTGTCCCCTTTTAGACAAAGTATGAGGCAATTTTGGGTGGATTAAGGAAACATAACTCTACAGCAGTGGTTCTCAACCTGTGGGTCCCCAGATGTTTGTGGACTTCAGCTCCCAGAAGTCCCAGCCACTATGGTCAATGCTCAGGGCTTCTGGGAGCTGAAGTTCAAAAACATCTGGGGACCCACAGGTTGAGAACCACTGCTCTACAGGAAGGAGTTAGTGCATTAGGGAAAGTTCTGAGTACAACAAGGGAGGAAATGTTAGAATAGGGGTTCCCCTTCCTACAGGCACAGGCACACCCCTTCAAACCAGGAGATATGGGTGAAGGATTGGAGGCAACTTGGTCATGGGTGGAGGAGACCTATCAGGTAGTAGTGACAACTCCCACTGTGGTAAAGGTGGCCAGGATGAAGCCTTGGGTGTATTACACTAGGATAAAAGGCTCACTTTGACTGGACTGTTGCCCCAAACCATAGGGCAACCTCTGAAGCTGAAAATCACCAGAATGCAGTAAGAAGATCTGAGACTAGGCCTTGTTTGTGTCTGCAATACCTGGAAGCCAGACAACCAGCGCATGGCCAGATCTCCACCTGGAGAGGAAAGAAGAATTGAGACTGATTCCTGCTGCGGTTGAGACCAAGGACACGTACCGTTCTACGCACGGTCAGATCCTGAATGTGGGAGACAATAACATGGGTTGTGGCAGGCATAGGAGGGGCAGGAACACTGGCCTGCCTGTTTTATCACTATAGACAGATGTTTTGTGGGATTGGAAGATATGTGTATATGGCAACTGTTGGTGATGATGAGGATGATGCAGAACAAGGGAGGCTGGGAGGTGAAACAATTCCACCAACTAGTCAATCAGATCATGAACACCTTGAATGTCAATAATGGCTGGGTATGTACTCATGGGCTAAGCTAGGAGACTATCCCCACTGTAATGTAAAGTTTGAAATCCCTGAATCTCTACAGGCATGCCCAGGAAAATATCCCAATGTTAACTTCTTCTTTAGTTATAGCAATGGTTTCTTTGAGTTATTTGGGAATAAGGGGGGCTGGTCCTCCTTAGTCAGTTCTAGAAAGTAACCAGCTTTTACAATGGTAAATGGGTATATGGTTTATTTTCTGGGATGAATTGGTTTGGCCACTGAGGGTATCACCTTTCACCCAGTACACAAACCAATATAGTTTGGCTGGGCAAGAATGAAAAGAGCTTATGATGAAAGCAATGGGTATGATTCTGACAACACATATCTGAGAGGTTGGGAGTCACCATGATCCCCATGGAGGGAGTTGCTTTTCATGTAAGGCAGATGCGTTGTTGACTGTCAGCCCAGCATGAAATAGGTTTAGACTATCTCTTCAGTCGTGAAGGGTCTGCGTATTTGGATAAATACATGCACTCTGAAGTATTTAATATTAGCAAATCATTCTTGTAGTCTGCAGGCATGTGGACATGATTATCTGGTTCCCTAAGTAAGTATGGGTATAGGCATTGCTTGTAGAATTGCTTTGTACATAAATAATAGTCTTCCTAAATCTGCTTGGCAATACTCTGCATGTTAAAGTATTTCCAATCTGTAATAATTAGAGTAATAGAGGGAAAGGCTGCTGTATATGCTTTGATGGCACAAACAAAGTAGTTATGCTTGAATTGCTAAACGAATTCAGCATAAAAGGGGGGAGTTGAAGTGGGTCAGGCCTGATGACCACAAGGAGTGAGAAAAAGCAGAAAATTGTCTTTGCAAATGTGGTCTCTCTCTGTGCTTGATGAAAACAATAGAACTCTGTAAACGCTGAATTGTAATCTTACTTTCCCTTTGCTGTAGAAATGTAACCAGTAAGTTGAAACATTTCAAGGTGCGCAGCAGAACAGCTCATTGTTCATTGTATGGGAAAAAAACAAAACTTATGCCACTTATATGACACGTTTGCTGGAATGTATAAAGCTTGAACAATCTAAGAGGCGGGGCCGGTTTCTTTGGGAGTGATCCCGACCAGTGCTGCTTGCTAGCAAGAGGAAATAATAAACAAAATCTTTTTTTCAAACCGAGGTCTGATCTCTGACTTGCCACTTTACAGTGACTCATTCATTCATTCATTCATTCATTCATTCATTCATTCTCCCTTTCTCTTCCTTCTTCATTCATTCATCTATTCCTGCTGCTTTATCACCTCACCTGAATAGTGCCAAGCAACTGCTGCACATTATTTGTCCTTACACTACTAGCACCTTGTTGTTTCACCTTGCCATGTACACAGACTACCTTCAAAAAGGGAATTCATGGCTTCAAGTTAATGCATTTTTTATATATAGGACAGATGAGTCCTTTCCATATTTTCTGTAATTATGTAGTACATCTTTCACAAACCTGTTGAATCACAGTACTTTCTGACAGATAGTCAGATGCATATCAGAAGATACATCAGCTACTTTTAGATAAAACTCAGTAGGGATATGAAAATTGCTCCCTGTGAAACTTAAATTAGCTGCAAAGCAATTACCTTAAGTGATTAAAAGATGATTCTATAAAATCCTGTTTAAATGAGTTTTTTAAGTGGCAGATTAATTAGAAGGCAGCTGAATCAGTGATGAGAGAAAGAATGACGGTGAAGCATACTTGCTTGTTCAACCATCAAACTTTTGGCCAGAGGAATCTTCCTAAACCCAAGATTCTCCAAATGTGTTGGACTACTATTCTGTCATCCCAGATAAGATATATCCTGGGATTTGTAGGTTGGTGAGGCACTAGACCTCTTTGGCTAAGAATTCTAAATACCTTGAACTGCAAATCCCAGGATTCCATAAGATGGAACCATGGCAGTTAGAGTGGAATCATAGTGTGGTAATTGTGAAGTGTGAAAGGTGGTCTGGGGCAAGACATGTGATTAACTTCCCTGTCCTCAATTTAGCAAGAGATGCATACCTGCCAACTGTCTCAATTTGGTCAGGATAATCCCAGTTAATTTTCTGTCATCTCACTTTTCCAACTGCTTTTCAAATGCCCCAGTTTCTCTCTCCTCTTGCCACTTTCCTCTTTGTCGTTCAGTTACTACCATTGCTCCAAGCCGAGTTCGAAGTGCAAAAGTAGTTCGCTTTGAATTAACTAACCAAGGGGAGAGGAAAGGAGAGGGCAGAATTTTGCCTTTCCTTTTAGACTCAGGCAAAAGCAAAGTGCTGCCTCCTCTTGCTGGCTTGTGTGTTCTTCCTCATTAAGAAATTTTTCTATCTTGACCAGACTCTGATATTCCTTGGCCACATGTGTCCCTGTTTTCATCTGTGAACTATTGGCAAGCCATTAGATGTTCTCACTAGATATTGTCACTAGAAAAGACAGTAATGCTTGGTAAAGTAGAAGGCAGTTGGAAAAGAGGAAAACCATGTTACAGGTGGATAATCTCAGCTCAAGGAAACCATATCTCTTAATCTGCAAGACCTGAGCAGGGCAGGGTAAGCGGGGAGTCTCTCATTCATAGCGTCACCTTAAGTTGGAGCCAACTTGACAGCAGTGAACAACAGCAAACTTATCTGTCTAACCTGAAGTTCTCATAATGTTCATCATCACAAAGGTTGTTTCCACACTACACTGTTATAGTGCTATTGTTCCACTTTCAATATGGTGCCATGCAGGAGAAATGCTTGTCCTGCCAGTTATGTAGCCCATATGCTCTGGCATATCATTACATATATATACTGTAAATACTAATGTATAAGTCTAAAAATTTTAGTCAAAATATTGATTCCAAAAAGCTGGGTTGACTTATCCATAGGTCAGTGTGTAAGCCCTGTAAGCCCTCTTATCAAACAAGGAACCATTCTCTTTTCTGAGCAGAGTGGCAAAAGGCAAGAGCTTAACGTGCCTCAGGAAAACCTTAAAAGAAGCACTGACCCACTCTATCTCTTTCTGCTGTGGAGCTACTTCTGGCCTCTTTGAATGCCTGGGTGGGAAAATAGTGGTAGCAGTGGCAGCTCTTTGGTGCTTCTGCTCAAAGGAGTAGCAGAGAGTAGAGGGGTGTGTCAGTGCTTCTTTTATGTACTCCTAGGACAAACTAAGCTCTCACTTTTCACCACTCTAGTCAGACAAGGGTATGGTTTCTTTTTTTTGTAAGAGTTAATATTGTATCTTAACTTTTATCAAGAAAAGAACCACCCCTTTCTCTGAATAGAGTGGTGAAAATCCTTTTTGAAAGCCTGGACAGGAAAAAGATGACAGCAGCCAGGGGTGGCTGGCCCCCTGAGGTGGTGCTGGTACTTTCCCCTCTCTGTGGAATGACCCTTACCTTATTCGCAGAGCATATCAAAATCCATAATTTGGGTCCCAAAACTTGCCCTCACCTTATACATGAGGTTGATGTATATACAAGTATATGGTATATTGACATATCACATAAAGCATCAAAAAGAGATGATTTAAAACTGGTGTACAGGATTCATCTTGGTTTTGCAATCTGAAAAGACTGATCTTTTTCTTTCCAACTGAAACTACAATAAGCAGAGGTAGCCACTTTGACCATTTTCTGTACCTTTACAAGGCCAAGCAAAGAGGCACAAACATTTGTGGGCAGAATCATTGACCATGCCTTGCATAAAGTCTGGCACAGCCACTATGAATATGATAAAAATACTTGAGTATCAAAACTGCCACAATTGGGCCATTTCCGCACCAGACTGTTATAGTGCTATTATTCCACTTTCAACATTCTATGGAATCCTGGGGTTTGTAGTTTAGGAAGGGACCTGTGAGGCCAGAATTCCATAGGATGTTGAAAGTGGAATAATAGCACTACAACAGTCTAGTGCAGAAATGGCCTTGGTCTTCTCTTTGAAGCATTGTTAAAAGTCTGATGACTCCTATAACGAGGCACCCTGTGATTATACAAAAGATATTGGTGACTAAGGCACCAAACCAGCTCTCATTGAGGATGCTGTAGAAATGACTTGAAGGCACACAACAACAACAATAAAGTACAAGGATGACCTTCAAAATGTTGTTGAATGGCAACTCCCATCCTCCCTCACCATTGGCTATACTGGCTAGAGCTGATAGGAGTTAAGTTATTTGTTTCATCTATACCCTGGCTTTCCTCTAGTGTGCTTGAGAAAGCAGATACCATCTTCTATTTTATTCTCACAACAACCTCAGGAGGTAGGTCAAGATGAGAAAAAAAGAGTGACTGGTACCAAGTCATATGCTGAGCTTCATTGTTCAGACTGGGCTTGAACCTGGCTCTCCTAAGTTCCAGTCTGATACTCCAACCATAACACTGTAGTTGGAGTATCTAGAGGTGACTGTGATCTCTAGAGTTGTAGTCCGATGATATCTGGAATGCAAAACAAATGTCACCTCTGTTGTAGTGCCTGAAAATCCAATCTTCATTTCAGTAAGATCCCCTCCATCCATCAGAAGCCATTCTGCCTCCCTCCTAGCTTCAATCAACCTGTGGTCTGTATTGTCCACACAGTTATTTTATCTCCTTGTTAGGAAGCTGCTATAATGTTGATCCAGCCCTTGAACACTCCATTCAGACAGAGTAGCTTTGAGGAATAGGACCCAGCTTTGAAAGCCCATGTCCCATAAGCATGCACAGAAATGTTCCATGAGCAAGCACAGTTAAAGGCCAAGTGTAAATTAATTCCTTTGCTGAGTTCATAACACATAGCATATATAGCAAGAAACATACACTATGTGTTTATACAGGAAAGACATACTATTTACAGCTGCCTTTCTTGGCTAATTGATGTTTGACTTCAAAAAATACTTTGAGCATAAAACAGCCATAAATATTGACTCCTTGGACAACTTTTTTTTAAGGGAGTTTGATTTCTAGGCATTGATGCCAGTGAGCTGATATAGATCCTGATAATATTACCATGTACAATGACAACACAGGCACAAGAAAAGAAGTGATTTTGTGTTCAAAACATAATACCACAACAAACTTAACTCTCTCTTTCCCCTTTACAAAGGTATACCACTGGCAGTAGGCTGCACGTAAATGTTTCCAACAGACCTTAAAACTCTCATGTTTATCTATTTCTTTGTTTAATGATTGTATTTGTTAATACAAAGTGCTTGCCACTCTTTGGTATTTCTGCCTTCAGGATGGTTATCTATTCAGTTGCTTAAAAGGACATTAAAAGTGGCCCATCCAGACGTACAAAGCCCATGATGTAATAGCACAAGCCATGTATTGCCACTGTGCTTGCCAGCATTCAGATCTGGTCTTGTACAGAAAATGACTAAATGAGTATCTAGAGAATGCATCTAGAGAACAGGACATCTTCTATGCAACATAAAGCCAGGCCACAAAAACATCTATCTCTGATGCCTCAAAACAGTGACAGTATCCCTGAAGCCAAAGTAAAGTTTTCTGTTCACATCCTGCTCATTGGGGGAATTTTACTGCTTTGCTTCCAAGTGCTATAGAAAGCCACAGTACAGCCTTGTGTGTAAAAACATTTCACTTACGTCAGTGGTGTGTGTAATTCAATAAAGTACAAGGTTTCCCTTTTCATTGGTGGGGTTAAAAGACATCAAGGGATTATAATCACCACTTTGATTATTATTGATAACACAAAGATGGAATGGAAACTTGTGTTTTGCTCACTTGGTCGATAGATTCTAGGACAACTCTCACCAGAGGATGTTCTCTTCTAGAAAATGTACACTGACAGCATATGGAGCCTAAGGGACATTTCCTCAGTCTTTATACTTGTTGGAAGCAATGCAGTCAGGCAGAAATAAGGACACCATCAAGTAAGAAAAACACAAGTGTTCATTATTAATGTATTACAAAGTAAAAAGTACCCTTGTTGAACTACATTCTTCTCTCTTCTGTGGTCAGAAAATTATATACAATACATTCAGTGTTACTGTTACTTCTGTGGATACACTGGAATTCTCATTTGGATCAGAAAATAACACACAACACACACAATGCAAGCTTTTTTTTTAAAAAAAAATTCCTAGTGCATGAGAGTTAAGTAGATCTATATACGAAAGTCTGAAAACCATATCTATTTAAAAGGGGAGGGGGAACTGATCATTCTTTTACTCAGATTGACGATGTTGCTGTAGTTATTCTGAGGTATAAAAGTTATTTATCTACCCTCCCCCAGTTTTAAGTATTCAATAGTAGGTTTTAAAAACTTCTCTGAAAATGACTCCCATGAACAAGGAGCAGGAACTGGTGTACCATGTATGTCTATTTGTGACAGCTCATCTACATCCTGATGTAAATCTACCCGGTGAAACAAAATGTACTACAGTACTCAAGGGGCTGTTGCTACTTCCAAATTCAGGTGGAGAGTTAAATGCTTGAATGCTTTTAAACGGCTTTGGGAGCAACTTCCTGGGCAGCAGTGGACTGGGGATGAATGTGGAGTTGGAGAGAAGAGTGATCAGGACAGCCCTTCCCATCACGTGACCTCCTTTCTTTCAGATTGTCTCTCTTTCTTCTCACCCACTGGCTCCTGGAACAAGACGGGATTGCCAGAATTCCAAACTGATAGGCTGCAGAGGGCTTTAGAAATTAGGCATAAGACCACATGAAATTAAATTTAGGGACCCAGGTAGTTCACCTCTGCTTTGCTTAGTTACTGATTATACAAACTCAGACTTTCAGTGCTGCTGACTGGGCTCAGGTGACACCATGAGGTGGGATGGTAGGTAATCATGTCTGCTTGCTCCAACAAGAATTTTTAAAATGCAGGCACTGGATAGAGCGGGGTTGCATTTAGGCTTTGTTTCAGGCAGCAAAACGTCTTGGACTGGCATTATTATTTCACAATTTTAATTATTAATATATGAATTCAGTATGAATGTTATAGGAGATTTGCATGCAGCCAAGCATTCACTGTAGTTGGGCAGTTAAAAGCCTGAATGAAATAGGGTAGAATGAAAGTGCTATGCTCATGGTAAGACATTTCAGAGCAATTGCAGCACAGTGAACCAGGATACAGTCCTACATATTTAAAAACACAGGAAACATATAATATAAACCTTACAAGGCAATCTCTGGTACTATGAAATGAACAATAAGACGAAATAACAAGAGGCAAATGCCAGTCAAAAAGCAGTTATTTTTAAAAGCAACAACAACGTGGGTACTTTGTATCTTCTTAAAACCTTGGACCACCTATACAATGACTTATAGCTCTTCATTACTGTTTCCTTGATAGTTTACAGTGCTGTTATGGTTAGCCATTTGTTGTCCATAACAAAACAGCTGCATCTCCCTCTCTCTGTAGTCCCATGACTATTTTACTGTATCATTAGAAGCAGAATTGCTATATTCATTTTGCAGTTCTCAAATGCTTTTCAGCACTTCACATCTCTAGATGGAGAGATCTATCATTTGGCGAGTCTCTGAAGAAACAGTCTCCACAAACTGCAGCTATTCCTGTAGCCAAAGCTTTATAGAGAGGTTGCTATTAAGAAGGCTACATTGATTCACAGTTGTCACGCCCTGATATTTGAGACACTAAATGGCAGTTGTTCCTTCTGCCTTATGTTTTGCTGTCCACAAAAAACAAAACAAAAGGGAAGCTCTGTCCATGTGGCATTAACTTTGGAAAAAAGAAACTGGCAAAATGAGAAAATAGAGATTACTCCAGACAGCCACCCCCTTCACACAGAATTAGGAGCAGAGTTCAGAAGAAAATACATTTTCCTTTTTTCTTGGGATATCCTCCCTCCACAGGTGCTTTCAAATGGAAATTTGTCGAGCAAGGTCAACAGGGTTCATGCTGGGAATCTGTAGTCCAAATAATTTCACCAAGCTCTGACAGGAATCATGTGTGGGGTGTGTCTGATCACAAAGTAGACGTTGGTCAGTTGGGTTCTTTTGACCACATTTATTTACTTCAGCCAAAATCAGTGGTAATGAGTTGAAAGCCTACCAAATTTATAAAAGAACTCAACCTATTTAAATTTAAAACACTTTGCAGGAACATTGAGAGAAGAGGCAAATACTGGCTGACATTCCACACTGGGAGATATACATGCACCATGTAGCTACAGCTCTCCAGCTACATGTCACAATGCTAGCACAACCCACACCATTTTGTAATCCCTGCCGTCTTCTTTCAACATGGTCATTTCTGTATTGTCACAGACTGAGATGATCAGTGGGAACACATCAAGCTATTTTCTTGTAGCTGGATCTGTTGTGACAGGCATCCACACAGACCTCTGGGGATGGCTGGGAGATCCCAGCAAATGACATCCTTGCAATGTGTCCAACTGCAGGAGAATAACTGTTGTTCCCTCTGTTCTTCAGCAATGTGAATATGGTTGTATGCTTACATAGTGGCGGGGAAGGAGTGGACGCTGGTTGTTGCATGGTCAGAACAGAATCCTAATCTCTTCAACAACCAAAAAAGTGAGTTGTGGTAGAATAAATGTGACTAACTATAATTCACTAACAGGATGTCCAACACTTTTTCCATTTCTGGCCACAGATCAGATTTTAAGCTTGTGTTCAAACTAGCACAACCACATGTTTTGGATGATTTAGACCTGAAGTCTTTGAAGACCTGAAAGTAAGGTTGGGATGTTAGAGACGGACAGCAGGAAGAGGAAGTAGTACTGCATACAGCCTTCACTAAATAAGATGAGCCAAGCTGCAATCCTATACAAAGTTAGCTATGAGTAAGTACCATTGAGCAGATATGTCCAGACTGCAATCATGATGGCTGAAACTACTAAACCACAGTGGCTCATTTGTTTTGTTCCAGATTGCCTGAGGAGCTCACCTCTCCACATATGGTATGCATCTTCTAAAAAATGCTAATAGCTTATAAAAGAAAATATTCTTTGGTATTACAGTTTGGAGGTCATGTGATAAATCTGTTAGGTATGGCATCCAGAAACTCAAGAATAACAGATAAATAGGAACCAATACTTTGGTGATTACTATCTCCTATCACCATTTTAAGTTATGCTCAAGCATGGAAGATAATAACAAGAGCAACTGAACTTGCTTTCATGTTCTGTGAACTATTCAGACATCAAATGCACAGAATGGTAACTGATCTTTACTTACCTGTTGATTGAAGGGCGAAGGACAACTGATTCACACATTATTGCCAGTTAATTGAACCTAGTTGTAAAACCAATGTAAAAGGCCATATAATTTCAAAGTAAAAGCCAATTAGAAAGTTGGCCGTCACCTCAGTGCTATACATAGAACCAGCAACTTTTTCTTTAAATGAATTATAAATTATACACATAAAGAGTGTATAATGCCCAAAGAGTGGATTCATATAAATGCTTTATATTACTTCTTCCTTTTCACATCTTTTATCACTTTTAATGGGGACAATGATGCTTAAAACGTCTTGTGTGCGTTGTATTCCATATTTGAACTCTTGGAAGGAGTCAAGTGGAAACTGCTTGTAGTCCCACCTTCCTTTTCAGCAATTTTATGGAACTCTTTCCAATATTGTTCTCTTATGTACCAGGAGTATATGAACTTAGCCTTCTAGACGCATTGGACTACAAATTCCATTAGCGCAGCCAGCCTAGACAGTGGTCAGGAATCAAGGAATCTAAAATACCTGGAAGGTTTCCTATCTCTACCTTATACTTCAATATTGCCCTTACTTGCCTTCATCTTCACTTGCTGAGTAACCAAATCTTAGGCCATTTCTGCACTAGCCTGTTATAGCACGATGATTCCACTTTCAACATCCTCTGGAATCCTGGGGTTTGCAGTATTGGGAGGGGCTGGGCGGCCCCTCCTGAAACTGCAAACCCCAGGATTCCAGAGGATGTTGAATGTGGAATCATTGCGCTATAACAGGCTAGTGCGGAAATGGCCTTATTCTTTACATTGCATTGTAATATTATTTTTTTCAATATACGAATCATGTTTCATTGAGATAATCCATTAGATTAATTCGGAAGAGAGAAAGAAGAAGAAGGCAGGGTGTTGATATAGCATTCTGTAGAGACAACAGCAACAATGAAAGTTCAAGGAAAGGAAATTATTTGCAGAAATGCCTTTAAATTCTCAGAGAAAGGGTACCCTACAGATGTGATAATTCAGTAAATAATCATTCACATTACAGCAGTCTAAGGCCGTATTTGCATGGTATTGCAGTCTTGTGGATGGCAGCAGTCCATGGGGTTGTGCTTTTGCACGATGTTGTTGCGGTCCCACAACCAGTGTGTCTCCACATGTCGTGACTGCAGGATATTTGCTTCATGGAAAAAATCCATTAAGCACCATGATTGCATGATGCTCCCATCACTCCTGGCCATGTGGAAGCGACAGAAGCACAATCATACACTTCCTTCCCCAGTGCAGCACAGGCAAGAGGCCAGCAGCAAAAGGCAGGTGTGTGTCACTCGTGTTCTCTTCTGCAGGGAGCTGCCCAGGTGTGGAGGGGAGTGTTCCTGACACGTTCCCATCCCAGCAAAGGCACTGCTGGAATCACAATGGTACATTGCCGTGACCCAGTCAGGTACAGAAATGGCCTAAGTCTAAGGCCCATTCCACTCCACACTGTTACAGTGCTATCATTCCACTTTCAACATCCTGTAGAATCCTGGGGCTTGCAGTTTAGAGAGGGGCATTTAGAATTCTCAGCCAGAGAGCTCTTTGACCTCAATAAACTACAAACCCTAGAATTCCACAGGATGTTGAAAGTGAAATAATAGCACTATAACAGTGTAGTGCAGAAAGGCCCTAAGTCTCCTCCATGCCATTTCTGAATATTATCCATAAACTAAGGTAGGCAGGAGAAAGGAAAGAGCAGTAATGGCAAAGAGACAGGTAGCTATAAAGAGGTAAGGCCAAAGGACAGGATACTTTGATGATATTGTTTTGCCTTTAGAAAATGGACAGATAAAGTTTTGTTTTTGTGTGCCTTCATGTTGACACTGACTTATGGCAACTCATGACTTATGGCCTCAAAGGCCTCTCCCTAAACTGCAAACCCCAGGATTTCATAGGATGTTGAAAGTGGAATAATAGCACTATAACAGTCTAGTGCAGAAATAGCCTTAGCCCAACACACACACTACTATACTGGACTGGCTCCACATCTAACATGCAAAGTTTATGATATAAAAAGTAATATAGAGGAAATTAAGAATCACTATAATGGAAGTAAAAGACTTGAACATATTATTTGGAGCTGTCATCCTGTTTCCCGCATATCCAGCATGCCAAAGAGGTAGAGGCTGTCACCTTGCAATTTCAGGCAGTGATTTGCATTTGTGGAAAAAAGAATGCCACACCCCAGACAGACTTGTATTTTACTCAATGTCACTTCAAATGCAAAGCTTTCCAGAAGACTGGAGTCTGTACTAGCCATCAACTCTCAAGTTGTGGTGAGAAATTGAGAGATGTAAAATGAGGCTATGTGAATCAGCCATCGGTAGTTAATGAGGCTGTTTGCTGCCTGGCTGTGCTAATAGCAAGATCTTGCTCTATTGTAATTTTGCATTTTTTTCCAAATGCTTGGTAAAAGTAAGCCTGGCTAACTTGAGAGCAATTTCTTATGCCTTTAAATTCAGGGTGCACAACAGTTTTGGCCGTGAAGGCTGGGTGAAATATAAGATGAGGACCCACACATGATCTTTCCCACACACATTTCGGCATCAGAGATGGCAAGTTGAATCATTGAGGGAGTGTGTTTGGAAGCCTCCCCCACTGCTCCATTGAGATTCTTGTTTCTCTGTCAGTACTAACAATGGGAAAGGGTTGATACTGTTGGAAGCCATTTTTTTCTTCTGCAGCTCAAGAGTGGGTAGAATCCTGCCAGCAGTGGAAGCTGCACAAAGAGCAGTGAAAGGTCATGGGTTCTGGATCTTAGCTTCAGTTTCAAAGACAAGGGTTCTATTTTATACCAATAGGACAAGATGGTGGGTATGCAATGTCCTGCTAAAAGAAATCCACCATTGCATTTATTGGGTGTAATTCCTTTCTTACTGTTTAAGGAAATTTGGTACAAAGAAAGTTCTGCCCAGGTGGCTAGTTGCAATTAAAAACAAATCTTTTCCAAGTTTTTTTTGCAACTGCATAGATATGGAAGCAAACAACTGAGGATCTGTCACATGGAAGATGTGCAGCTCCAGAAGGTAGGACCTGAACCAATGGATTCAAGTTATTAAAAAAGAGATTCTGGCTGAACATTAGGAAGAACTTCCTAACAGCGAGACTTCTTCAACAGGGAAATGTACTGTTAGAAGATGGTGGAGTTCCATTTATTGGAGATTTTTAAGCACCGATACTTAGTGTTGGAGAGACCCAGTGTTGTGTAGTGCGTTGAGTGTTCGACTATGACTCTGCAGCCTAGGCTTCCAATCCCCACTCAGCTGTGGAAGCCCACTGGGTGATCTTGGGCAAGTCACACTCTCTCAGCCTTGGAGGAAGGCAAAAGTAACCCCCTCTGAACAAATTTGGTGAAGAAAATCCTATGAGAGGTTCACCTTAGGGCCTCAATAAATCAGAAATGACGTGAAAGCACAAACAACAAACATAGGCCGTTTGTGCATGGTGTTGCAGTCCCGTGATGGGGACCCAGTGAAAGCATTCCATGGGTTGTGTTTCACATGACATCATTGTATTCCCACTGCCAACCCGTCCCTGCCCATCGCAATTGTGCGATGTTTGCTTAATGGGAAAAAAAATCAAGCGCCTGTGGTTGTGTGATGCTCCCATCACTCTCGGCTATGCAGAAGGGGCAGAAGCACGATCACATGCTTCCTCCCCCAGTGCAGCATGGGAAAGAGTCCAGCTGTGCTGGGGAAGGAAGGACCATGTTGTTTGCACTCCCTTCCACGGGGGGATGGCTGGGTGCAGAAGGGAGTGTTCCCGTCACACTCCTTTCCCAGCAAAGGTGCTGCCGGGACTGTGACAGGACATCAGTGGGAACTGGTAAGGTGTGGAAATGGCCATAGTATTGGCTTTCTGTGCTGGCAGGGAGTTGGACTCCATGATTCTTGGAATACCTTCCAACTGTGTGATTCTGTGGTTCTATAACTTTTTGCTGAGTGGAAGCAAAGATGACCATCCTAATCCTGGAGAAGCTGCAGAACTCCAGAATCTGCCTGCTCCTCTTGCAAATGGCTTTGTACCAGGATGCCAATGAACTGAGGGTTTCTCCCTCCTTCCCTGCTCCCACCTCAGCAGGCTGTCTTACTTCACTACTAAACTAACCCAGTGGTATTGCCCTCAAGAGGTCTTGCTGTTTGTGCTTCATGACTTTGATCTGATTTTAGTGGGCAGCAAAGACATTGTGGAGAAAAAAAGGACCGTTTTGTCTTCTCATTAATGCCTTTTAATAAAGAGACAGAGTTTCAGCCACAGCAGAAGCACTGGAGTGAATATGATGCCTGACTTCTCTAACGATAATTAGAAAAATGATTTCGCCATTTAAGCTGATTCAATTTCATCCTTCTGTACTGGAAGCAGCAAGAGGAGAAGCAAACTATGGACTTTTCTGCACTACACTGTTATAGTGCTATTATTCCACTTTCAACATTCTATGGAAACCTAGGGTTTGCAGCTTAGAGAGGGGCCTTTAGCATTCTCAGCCAGAGAGCTCTTTGGCCTCAGTAAACTACAAACCCCAGAATTCCACATGAAGTTGAAAGTGGAATTATAGCCCTATAACAATGTAGTGTGGAAAGGCCCCACGTCTCTCACTGGGTGCTCTTTAGGGCTTTCCTTGCTGGTCCAATGAGAGAAAGAACTGAAGAGAACACTAAGGTGTTTCCCATTCACTCACAAAATGTCTGGAATGATGCTAAATAGATCTGGGTCAATCAAGACCTCCTGATAAGAAGAATAGTTTATTTTTTACCTTAGCACAAAGAGGAAGGAAAAACAGATTCAGCATATGTATTAATAGCTGCTTGGCAGCTGGCAATAAGATGATACAGCTGTGTGGACAAGCCTGGAGCCAATCTAAGGATGTATCTGTGCTACAAAATTCTATCACTTTCACACCACATTAATTACCATGTCTCCACCTTAAGGAATCCTGGGATCTTTAGTTTAGTGAAGGACTAAGAATTCTCGATTAGAAAGCAATATTAAGTTCCACCCAAACTAGGTGGTACCCTGAGTATTTATTCATGTTATATAATTAAACTCATTTCATGCTTTTTTCTTCCCTGGTGGTTTTTAAATACCTCCCTAAACTATAAATCACAGAATTCTTTAGGGTGCAACCAATTACAGTTAAAGGGCTAGGAAAGTGGTATAGCTGGGCAGTGCAAATATTCCTTAAATAGTCAGAAAGCAGGCCAGATCAGATTTTCTTCTCATATATTATGACATGTACCTATGCAATGCATGCATTTGGCTGGACATATTATGGCTCTTGCATATACAGCAAAGATGTTAAAAAAAACGAATGGAGTGGCCCATGGGAGGTCTGAGGACTGCCCTCCCCTCTATCCTATGTCTATCCTAAATGTGGGGAGCTCCACTTTTATAATTTCTGACCTGGGCTTTCATACGGATAGTTTTCGCCATATGAAATCAGTTGTTTTTGTGACCCATTGAAGTGAGTTTAGAAAAGTAGTCATGAATTTAGCCATTAATTTAGAAGGAAATGGCGGCTGCATCCCTATATATAATTGCCTAGGAGTAAGTCCCATTGAATTACATGGAGCTTGCTTCTCAATCAAGATATACAATTATACAATTACACAGCTAATGACACAGTCCTCTGTATGACAAAGAAAAGTGAGTCCCACTGAGTTCAATCTGACTGGTGTGGATAGGATTGGAACTTTAATCTGGCTGCACTAAGAGAAACTAGATCAATATCAATGTGCAATTCAAGATGACAACATGTGAGCATTATTCTAGATATGAGTGAGACCTGAACACAATCTCAGACCATACAGAGCGTGGATTACATCTCTGGATCATTAGAAACATTTCCAATATATAAGTATCTGTCTATATTTTACAGGCAGAGAAGAGGTCCCATGGATTTCTCCAGAAAAACAAATGAACTATTTTACTGCCAAAATGAGCACGAGGTTAAATTACTGTCATTCGTAAAGGTAAGTTTGTAGTCCCCTGTTGATACACTAGGGCAGGTGTGAATTCTCACTGACTTCACATAACAAATATTTTATCCTATTACTAGTTCCATTCATTTAGCTAAATTCTTTCCCCACTGTTTCATCAAGCAGGACAACGGGCATGCCAAAAAATTATAAAGGGCTACTGAATATTTTTACAAGAAGCCTTGTTATTTAGCTAGAAGTTCTTCAGGACCAAACATTCATGTATGACAGCTGGGTCTGATCCCTTTAGGATCCTAGTGCCAGCTGAGAATAGCAAGAGGACAAGGCCAGTCTGCTCTCCCCTTCTCCTGAGATTTGCTCACTGAGCAGAACAGGAGGTGAACAGTTGGTCTAGGTGCCGTCCATGCCAGGTTTATGTCAACTGAGGATTCATTCTTCCCGCATGATTTTAAAGACCACAGGAAACATTCAACTTGCTTGGCTTTTTTAAAACATTTTCAATATCCTTTTAAAAAACTGATATCAAAATATATGATGATTTAATCTCATAAAGGAAGGGTAATCAATGTGTAACCTATGGACTACACATGCCCCTTGAAGCCCCTAGACTCTCAATTATTTCTTTAAAAAGATCTGTGTGATTTTTCACCCCCGGTGGCTCAAGGCATCTGCAAAACATAGCACTCCACGCCCCCAAATTGTTCATTTGTCAGTACTACTCTGAACCTCTACAGTTAGCCAGAGGGACATGGGAGTGAAAATTGCCCCCCAACTTTTCAAGTTATAAAGATTGACACAATGAAGGTATCCATGCAACACAACACAAACAAATGTATTTTGATGTATTTATCATTCAGGGTACAGAGTACCATTATTTCAAGAAAAGAACAGTAAAAGCAACATGAATAATGAAATTACCCTTTGGTATCTATATTTTAGATTCCATGAAGGGAAAATTTCCATTTAAACCACAACTGTTAAACCATAGACGGATGGATAAGGTGGGTCCTGAGCTTTCCTCCTATGAGCCTCTAAAGGAGTCTTAATTAAAACACTCCAAAGTGATCTGCAGCAATAAAATGTATATGCAGCTTCCTAGCCAGCCTGTACTTTTTTTTATTCAAATATTCCAGAAGCTTCAGCTAGTTCAATATATGGCTACAGAGGATTTTTAACAACCAGAACCAGGGACGGTCAGTGTCTTGAACTGGTCCTGTCTTGCCTTTACTTTATTCCTGTCCATTTCCAGACCTGACTCAAAAAGCTAGTACATGACCAGCAGTCCATGACATCTGGTGGAATCCATCTTTCTGTATAGTCCCACTTCCTCTCCTTGACCCTTCTCAATCCAAATTTTGAAGGATGATCTTGAGAGAAGGGGAGTATTCTCCATTATGCCCATCCCAGCTTTGGTATTGGCTCTGACAGGAAGACTGCAATTTATTTAAAAGCTGAATCATCCACTTTTGGAGGCTTCTAAGAAAGGTGATAAATCTTTTTGGGTGGTTAGAAAATCTGTGGTATTGGAGCTTTGGGGGCCAAAACAGCTGTGGGGGTCTTATGGAGCCCTAAGGTCGACATGCCAGGGCTTTTGTTTGGTGTTATATTTTGTTTGGTATGATGAAGCTCCCATGTTCTCTCCAAATCACATTGTAACACTTCCTATCTTTTAGTTTATGTAAGAAGGAAAAGATTAGATTTCTAAGGTTTCAAAAACATACCAAATCACTGAGTGTAAGGTGCTGGAGGAGAGTGCTACGGATACCAGGGACTTCTAAAAAAGAGAAATAAATGGGTCTAAGAACAAATCAAGCCTCTCCCTAGAAGGCAAGATAACTAAATTGAGGCTGTTGTACTTTGGATGCATCATGAGACAAAATGACTCATTGGACGGCTATAGAAAAGGAGGAAAACTGCAGTCTTTCTCTTCCACTACAGTTGGATTGATTCAATCAAGGCAGCCAACAGCTGCCCTGTATTTGCAAGACCTGAGCAGAGCAGTTGATGACTAGGGCCCTTTCCACACCACCCTCCCAACCTGTTGTAGGGATGGGAAAAGGACAGGACTGCAACAACAGTTCTGCATGACAACGTTGCAGTCCCATCCTTTTCCTGTCCCCAGGCAGCACGATCATGGACTAAATCATTGACAGGTTTTTCCCCACCAATGATCTGCAATCATGCTGCCATCACAGACTTACCTGTTATGCAGAAGCCTGGGAAGCACAATGGCTGTGCTTCCTGCCCCAGCGCAGCCTGGAAAAGTACCCAGCTACACTGTGGAAGGAAGAAGCGGGGCCATCGTGCTTTCTTCATCGTGGAGCCAGCCAGTACGGAGGGGAGCACCCCTGTTGTGCTCCCCTCCAGGTACAGCTGATTCATGGATCCCCATTGGACACCACAGTGAAAAAGTAGGGGGCGGAAAGGGCCTAGGGCTCATGGAGGTCTCTCATATGAGGGTTGCCATTATATTTGGGCTTGATGATGAATAAGAACAACAAATGGAGAGATCACAGCAGAAGGCCCATAATGACCACTATTCAGTATTGTTTGTTCCAGCGGAACTAACAATGGGGCTGATGAGGTATCCCAGTGTTTGTTCTTGGCCAAACATTCTGATATGAAAGTGTTTGTGTGTGTTCTTTTTCCTCTTCTTGCCTTACATGCATGGCAAGCTGAGGACATTTTGGTGTTTGAGTTAGAACTGGAAGTCATTGTGAAGCATGTAAAAAACTGATCAAGTTATTGTGGGCAGCCTTGCGCTTTTGAAGCCTTGGTTGTATCTGAAAGTGGACTGTAGTCCAGGAAAGCCTCCACTGGCTAGTCTGAAGGTACCTCAAGATTCCTTTTTCCTTCCTTCTTTTTATCAAGGGTTTTTTTTTTTTTTTTGGACATCTGAGCCAAAATTGCCACACTAATATGGGTTTTAAAGGATAAGTCAACTGAAGATTTTTTGAAAGATTGGAAACCATTTCTGGACTTTTTGAGCAATAAGAAATTTAACAATCCAATAATTTGTGGTTATGGTCACTATTAAATCTAGTAGGGTTACTTAGTTGGATCTATAATGATAGAATAATGTTTTTCCCCCCTTTTTTCATTTCAGTCTGGCTTGTAGGGCTGGTCAGAGCCTTTTTAGTAGGTCAGAATTTAGTGTTTTAGTTAGTTAATATTCAATGTCTTTTAGTGTGCTCCTATTGCATTTTAGTTTTAGATCAGTTTTTTCTTTTTCTTTAAATATATATTTCTTTGATCGCAACTCTGATTCTACCTGTGAATCTGTGTTTGTTTGTTTGTTTGTTTGAAAAATGATAAATTAAAAAAAGTTAATTGTCTGAGGTAACCAATTCACTTTGCCTGTTTTCACATTTTGTGGTCCTATGTGTGTGGTGTGATGTGTCAGACTGCGAATGTTATATTATGCTCAGAAAAATCCTATTGACAGTCATAAATCTCTGAAGAATTAATTAATGCTGTTTTTACATTTAGCTCTCAAATGCAATAATCGTGATGACACACCTATTAACACATACAACAGCACTATCTTTTTTTAAGAGTGACTATTATATTTTGAAAGACTGTGTAATCCTAAAATACATTTTATTCTATAACAAGCACTACAAAAGAATGATGACTAAATTCTTTATGAACAAACAACAAATGCTCAGGTCCACAAAGGGAACAGATGAAGGAGTATGTTTGATTTCTTCACAGCAGAGACTAGGGCCCTTTCTGCACCTTACCTTCTTCTGGTGCTGGGGTGAGGGGACTGTGCAAGCAGCCTCTAGTGAGAGGCTCTCACGTCCAGGGTCCTTCGGCTCTGCACGAGCTGCCTGCTCACACGAGAGCCCCGCCTCTTCCTTCCGCAGCGCAGCCTGGGACTTTCCCAGGCTGTGCTGGGGCAGGAAGCATGACCGGCGTGGCTCTGGAGGCTCTGCATGCCAGGTAAGTGCGTGTGGGGCCCAGGAGCAATGTGTGACCACACACCATTTTCAGCTTCTAGCCAAAAATGAAAAGGTGCACGATTGGCATCTGCCAGCCCCTGGAGCATTGCATGATTGTGAGTGTATCATGCAGATCGCTCCTCACAATCGCATGACGTTCCAGGAGCCCTTTCACATGGAAAATGCCGTGCAAAAAGGGCCTATGTCTCCACACATTAAAATACAACATTAGTAACGAGGATTTCATGAAAATTGGCCAATGTATTCTACATATTTACAGTTTACCCTAGATGTAGAGTTTACCACTATACATCAAGTATAACATGCCAATTTTTGTTCAAAAATCTTTTCCATTGACTTCTGCTCCCTTTGAATTCAAAAACTGCTGTAAGCAAAATATCACAAAATTATTTGTAGTGGTAAGTAATTCAACTGCTTCTCAGCAGCCAGGCCAATGAATTGTAAAGAGATCAGTTTCATGAATAATATAATGACTATAATTCTGTGCTCTTTACTCACCATTTGGGTCACAAAGCCCTCCCATGCACAGCATGGAACAAAATATTTAGGGACTACAACTCCCAGAATCCCTCAGCTCCACCAATAAGAGAATTGTACCCATGAGAGAAAAGTTTCAGTGTATCCATAGTCTCTGATCTGCCGATATATACCTTGCCCCCTTCCCAACTTTACAGCTGTAATAAATTTGTGCTGATGATAAGGAAAGTGAAACCTTTGCCTGGTTTCAACTTGAATCAAATATACGTCCTAATAAGTCCCTTTCCTCCAATTTATGGGTGATGCTAGATTTAAAAGACTAACATCTCAGAGGTCAGATTTGTAAAAGTATTTCTCAAGGCATCATTATAAAAGGAATCTGAAAATATTTGAGGAAAACAATACTTAAAGTTGAAAATGTGTGCAAAAGCTTGAGTCTGTCTTAGAATTTTCAAAATGCTCAGTTATACCCTGCAAAGCTGGGTACAGGTAAGTGCTTGTTTGTGTCTGAAGAGGCAGGACTGCTGGCACCGGCTCCTGTTCTGTTTGTGGCACTCTTCCTATACAGCAGGTCCTGGCATGCCCCCTGTTTCGGCCTCTGGCATGTCCCCTGTTTCAACCTCTGAGTCAAGAGTCCATGTTTCTGGAAGCAGGGCATGACATCATTTCCCCAGTCATGCTAATTCATTAGGCTTGTTCCAGGTTGTTGATATTACTTACTTGGTCCTACTCCACTTCTGGGTTACAAAGCTGTTGGAAAGAACCTTATACAAATGAGGGAAGAGGAATGCCTGGAGGCAAATATCCAGTTTTTCCATTCTGTTCCAAACTAAGGTCAGAGTGCACCCACTCTGGCAGTACCCTCTGGTAGAATGTGCCCCCAGCCCAAGGTGGTTTTAACAGATATGTAAGGACCTCAACATATACCCTCCACTAAAGTGTCTCTGCATCCAACACTCTGAGATGAAGGTTGCATTACACAGTCAGCCTGCAACATAGAGAAGCTACTCAACAGGAACCAGAGTTAGTGAATGTTATGTTTTTGGACTACAGGTCCCAGAACCCATTCATCTTCCCAGAGCAGATGGAGGATTCTTGGAGCTGAATTGAAAGAAGTAAGATTCTGAAATACCTTGCCTGCATGCCAAGGAATGCCTACAGGTCAGGTGAAATATGGCCATTGGCCTCTGAATAAGAATTCTGTATCCACATGAAATTTTCCTTCAGTCCCCAAATTTTGAATGCTGCAGTGGCTTAAAATTGAGTATTTAGAAATACAGTTTAGACAACCAAAGGAAAAAGGCAGGCAAAATTACAAAAGAAATGTGAACAGTGCAAATATAAGTATTCTAGGTATGAATGATTTTCAGTATCTCTCTCTACATTGCTAGAAATTTGGGAACTGAAAGAGTGTTTCATTGCGGGCAGACTTCTTATTGCTACTGTGTGCCTGCAAGCTGTTTCTGACTTATAGCAAGCCTAAAGTGACCCTGTAATGAGGTCTGCTTGGAAGGATTTGCTCAAGGGGTTGCCTTTGCCATCCTCTGAGGCTGAGAAAATGTGATTTCCACAAGGTTATCAGTGGGTTACCATGGCTAAGTGGGGATTTCTGACTCCACAGTTGTAGACCAATGCTGAAATCTCTACACCACACTGGGTCTCCTCAATTCTTATTTGGAAACAATGGCCTCATTTTGCCTCCCCTCCCCAGCTACAGCCCTTCTGCATATGATTTGCAATGTAGAGACTACTCTGTTTCTGCTTATTACAAAGTTCTCTTCCCATGAAACTCCTCTTTTGTTTTTTGTTTTTAAAACTGTTTCCAGAATTAATTGTTTATATCAACATTATTTATCTACTTTAGGTTACATTAGCTGGAGACAATAAAAATTAACCATGAGCATTGTGTCATGAGCATTGCTTAGTTCAATGATCATAGGATACTGTGAAAT
This sequence comes from Iguana delicatissima, assembly GCA_948472985.1. Taxonomy (NCBI): domain Eukaryota; kingdom Metazoa; phylum Chordata; class Lepidosauria; order Squamata; family Iguanidae; genus Iguana; species Iguana delicatissima. The sequence goes on from CAOKZL010001289.1 coordinate 555,291, forward strand.
AAGTCATGTCCCAATATTCTGCTCCAAATCCCTGACCCTGGTTCAACATTTCTCTCCTCCTGCTTCCATTTCTCCCTTGCCTCCCATCTGTTTACTAGAGGAATTCCATGCAGACCCTCTGGGGATTAGATAATTAATGTTGATTAAAAACATGAGCTTTGGCTGAGCTAAATCACATGCAAATTTAATCCTCAGTAGATCAGAAACTCAGCAATAATTTAGTCAGTGTTTAGAAAAGAAGTGAAAACGTAAATTTCTCTGTGTTAGGCATGCGGGGGGGGGGTTTTTGGGGGGAAAAAACCCCCAACAACTTTGCAATGACTCATGAAGTAAACCTTTAATGGCAGCATTCATCTCTCTCTCTCTCTCTCTCTCTCTCTCTCTGTATGTATTTATGCATGCATGAGAGAGGAAGGGAGATGGAACTGATGCATTAATCATATTAATAACAGACATATGCAGCTTGATTAGGAGTGTGGGTGGCAAAAGTCACAACAATCTGTTTAGATACACCTGGTTTGTTCTCCATGAGACATGAATGAGTGGTACAGCAAATGTTCAGACAATCCTGAGCACTCTTCTGTCATAGTTCCTAGCAGATTGTTCTGCTTCAGTTACCTATCCAATATATGTGGATCAAGCTTTGAATGTATTGCTGTATTTTAAGGATGAGATTCTGATGGAGGGGAAAGCTAACAGCAACTATGGCTTCAAGTATGAATACCAGTTGCTGAGGCAGGGGAGACACAAGCACTGGGCTATTATTTGTGTTCACATTTATGTCTATCCTGGCATTAAGATCTTCAAGAGACGCTCTTCTCTCAGGCCTTTTCTGCATTTTATATTTAAAACGGGGCGGCGCGTCCTCCAGCGAGGACGTTTACACTTGGGGGCGAACTGGGTCTGGACTACTTAATGTTTGTCCGGACTTCAGCCCGCTCCGGAACGCCCAGAACTAGTGGTTCCCCGTGCTATTGAAAGACTGATTAAAAGAGGATATTCAATAGCTCGGCACACCCCAGTCCGTCGCTGCCCTAAGTGTAGATTTGCAGGTTCGCGCCAGCGTGAGGCTGCAGATCTTCCGGGGCGGGCTTCTGGCAGGCGAGCTTCTCCGATTGGTGGAGAGCCTCCACCAACTGGAAGCCTCCATTTTCGTCTCCAGAGAGTGTGTAGCGTGGGTGCGCGCTGCTCCGGATCGTCATGGATCGTCGGGGGGGCGTGCCAGTCCAGTGAGTAACGGGCTGCCCTGTTTCCCCCGCAAAGTGCGGAAAAGCCGTCAGTTCCACCACCTTCACAGACACCTCTGGTAAGAATATGGGAGAAGGCTTTCTCAGTGGCTGCTCCCAGATGTTGGACCTCACTCCCTAAGAAGGTTGTGACGGCTCATTCCTTTGTGTCTTTCTGTCAGAAAGTGAAAACTTTTCTGTTCTGGCAGGCTTTTAAGTAGAGATGGGCCAACCGAATCCTTGAATTCTGGGCAAGGATTAGAGATTTGGGGGATCTGAATCTCACTGTCAAAATAGGCAAACTGAATTTTTCTAATTCTGCCAGTAGCAGGCAGGAGAAGGTAGCGGGGAGTGCGATCCTGTGTTCCCCACTCTTTTTCCACAAGTGCCAGCACGATCCCGGGATCCTGAAAGTTTTTCTGAAAGTGAAAACTATTATTTATTTATTTTTTTCATTAAACAAAGATGTTAAATCTCGCTTCAAAAACACTTTTAATGGAAGTGCTTTCTTTCCCTTGCTTTTAAAACACCTTTTAAAAAAAGGATTCAAAAGATTCAAGATTTGTGAAATTTGTGGATTCCCAGAACTTTCCAGGGATTTGGATCTGGATTTGGATTCAGAAAATTCTGGATTTGTCCCATCCCTACTTAAGAACCATCTGAAAGAGTTTTAAAAAGTAGGCTGTTTTAATAACTTTTATATCATTAATGGATTTTTGTAAAAGGTTTTAATTCGATTGATAATTTAATTGCATTTTAGCAATAACATTTGGAATGGTTTTATCTCACTTGTACTTATGTCTTTGTATGTGCTTGTATCTCTATTTGTTTCTGTCAGCTCTCTTGAGTCCCAGTGATGGAGGACATAAATGGATGATGATGATGATGATGACGACGACGATGATTCCTCCTAATTCTTCTCCCACATCTTCTTCATCTGCTTGTCGGTTTCTTTGTTTGGTCAGTGCAGGAATAGAACAATAGATTAAAGAGGGCTCTGATCACTTTTCCTATTTCTTTACACGTAAAGAGACATTATGGTGGGAGATCCAGGTTCTAAGTCCCATGGAGCCATAAAACTCATTGGGGGCCTTTCCGCACTACACTGTTATAGTGCTATTATTCCACTTTCAACATCCTGTGAAATTCTGGGGTTTGTAATTTACTGAGGCCAAAGAGCTGTCTGGCTGAGAATTCTAAATGTCCCTCCCTAAATTGCAAACCCTAGGATTCCACAGGATGTTGGAAGTGGAATAATAATACTATACCAGTGTAGAGTGGAAAGGCCCTGGGTGACTGAGCGAATTACTCACTCTTGGCCTGACCTAGTCACAAGGTTGTTTTGAGTATAAAGTAGGAAAGAAGAAAGCCATGTGCAGTGCCTTGAGCTCTTGGGAGAAAAAGTGAGATATAAATGAAATAAACAAGAAAAGTACATTTGTGCAGTCGTTTAGGGATGGGGGGTGATGGAGGTGGTTCACCCCGGCAGCAATTCTTTTGGGGTGTCCTGGCTCCTAGCTTGCCTTCCCCCACACATCGTAGCCCCACCCCATCTGTTTTAGCCATGCCCCATGCACTGTAGCCCTGCCCCCATGCACTGTAGCCCCACCACCACACCGTGTCCCCCCCACTGTAGCCATGCCCCCTCCTGGTCCCCCTCCACGCACTCCAAGCTCCACCACTGCATTTGTGGTAGACTTAGAATTAACAGCCTTACATCTTTACCTCTTTGAAATTACAATGATAGGAAAAAGGTCCAGATGCTGTCATTCATTGTGATGGAGTAGCACAGGCTGGTGAGAAAGAAATATCTTTATCTAGGCATTTTTTTCCTTATCTTTTAGAGGTTTAAGTTGCTCCTCACCCTACATATGTCCCAGACAAAGGGGCAGCAAACCCATCTTCTATTGAATTATGGGGTCGCTATAGTAATAACAGTAGTAGCAGTAGCAGTAAAGAGAACTTCAGAACATTAACATTTCAGTAGTATTAGGTCCTTGTTCATTGTCAATTTACTGACACAGTGTTCTCCCTCAGGTAATGCAGGAGAGAGTATGCCCCCTTCCATCTACTCTTCACAAAAACGACCTCTCATTGGAAGTAAAGAGTCTATACTGGTGTCCACATCGGGGCACACTGTTAACAGTAGGGGGGAAAGTGACATCTGAAAAAGGCTTCAGGATTAATATTCTTTGCAGATTTGCGAAACTAATGTTGATATGAACATGGGCTTGAATTTGAATCCCAGATTGAGAAATAACTAGCTGGTTGATAGTAGACAGGATCACAGTTTCTTATGTTACAGTAGGGCTGAGGTAGGAATTGTGCAGCCCTGCAGATGTTATTGAAATGCAGCTGCCAGTATTTCTTCTTATTGGTTCTGTTGGCTAAGGCTGCTGGGAGATGCAATCTAATAATACCTGGAGGACTACACGATTCCTTCCTTTGCAGCTGGGGGATCATAGTGGGCAATCTCAAAAGGTACCATGAAGCTGAACAAAACAGTCTGAATCAAATGTATTGAGAAAGCACAGAGAACAATTCTATCTATCTCTCTTTCTTTCCTATTATTTAAGCTGATTTGCATGGGTGGAGAACTTTCAGATGTACAAGCAAGCGCTTCCAATGCCTTATTAAAGCTCCAGGTTCTCATGTTTGTTTGTTTTTTCCTAGGATCTTCCACTGTGGGAATTCTGCAAATGTTCTAACTGGTGCAAAGATGCGAAGATTCTGCCTTTGCAGCAGAAAGAAAGAGAGTATCAAAGGATGGATGTCTTTTGAATATTTAAATGAACACTAAGACTGACAAGGCAGAAGGTGTTCAAGAAGCACAAATTTGTTAGCATGTTCATTTATGACATGCATTCAGTGCAATTTTATGGCCTTTCAGTCAAGGCTTTTTCCACACACCTGTGAAGGTGAGATAGCAGCCCTGCTAACAGTAACGGCATAAGATTCTCTGAGCGTGCTGTGGATGTTTCCCTTTTACCTCAGGAGTGGAATCTTGAGGTTGTGAACTGCAATTCCTGGCAGCCTTACGCAGTATAGCTAATGTTGTGGAATGCTGGGAGATGTAGCTCAATAACATCTGGAGAGCTTCCAGATGTTTCCACCTCTTTGTTTTTCTGTAGTAATTTGGTGGCATCAACTAGCCTTGTCTTCTCAAGGTTTTGTCCCAGTTATTTCTTTTTGAAATGTCACCAGGGGTGTAGCTACAGTGACAGGGGAATGAGGTCCCTACCCCACCCCAAAATAAGAATTCTGCCCCCTCAAAGTAAAATTTCCTTCATATCCCAAATTTTTAGCATTGCAGAAGCTTAAAACTTCAGTTGAACGTTTGGAAATACAGTTCAAGCATGTTAAGAAAAGAGGCAGAGGTCAAAGTTACCAAGCGAATACAAGCACAGCAAACAGAAGAATTCTACCTGTGAATGATTTGTAATATCTCACTTTCTGCAATGGTAGAAATTTGGGAACTGAAAGAAAATTTCATGAGGGAGGTAGAATTTTTATTTCGGGGGCAATGCCTTCATTTTGCCCCTCTCATAGGTACACCACTGGTTGTCACTCCTGTCTCACAAAAAATGTTTGCTTCAATGTTAGGCAATGGTAGAAAGGAAGCATCCTGCAAGGGGATCAGTACACAATGTCATGGAGTGACAGCAGAGTTATACACACATTGTGTACAGTCACAATTAACCCTCCTGTCACTCAGTGAATGTTGGCCCAAAGGTCTGGGAAGGTTGTCAAATTGTTATTATTTGCATTTCATCTCTCCATGCTGGAGATTCTGAGAGCTGTAATGGAAAAAGAGTCACTTTCCAATATTTTGGGCCACCCCAGTGTCAAGAGTGGTAATGCCAGGGCTGATGGGGGACATCTTTCTGTCTAAATGGTGCCACCTCATGCACTCCAGCCAAGGCGTATAGGGCTGAAAGCTCTATTTTGGCATTTGAAGCAGAAGATCACACAAGCATCTCTCTTCCTCCTTGGTAGCAAAGTAAAAAATTAAGAACAAATTAAATGAATAAAGATCAGTTTTCTGAAAGGGTTACCTCATTCTACCTAATGGCAGAGCTGGCCCTGGATTGTGCCCCCACCACAGTGGGTTCATGATGTGAAATGTGAAATCAGTTCCTTAAGGGGTCACTCAGAGACTATGGTGCACGTGGGTAATTTTAGGCCCAGGATGTAATAGTATTTCAGGCCTTCCTACTTCTCTGCTTAAGATGCCAATGTGTATTATTTCATTTGTTTGTGCTAAGCCAGTCCTGCTCTACCTGTAGGTCTTTGGTCTCATTCAGCTGGGTGTGGCCCTGGATTTTTGCCCCAAGTCCTTTCTTGGATGAAGTACTGCTTAGAGAACAGAGGGCCTTTTCACACTACACTGTTATAGTGCTATTGTTCCACTTTCAACATCCCATGGAACCCTGGGGTTAGCAGGTTAGGGAGGGGCATTTATAATTCTCAGCCAAAGAGTTCTTTGGCCCCAGTAAACTACAAACCCCAAAATTCCAAAGGAGGTTGAAAGTGGAATAATAGCACTATAACAGTGTAATGTGGAAAGGCCCAGAGAGTGCACATAACCCATATCATTATAGCAGCTTGATACCACTTTAACTGTCATGTTCTATTTTATAGAATACTGTGATTTGTAGTTTGGCAAAGTACTTAGAATTCTCTGCTAGATACTAGTGCATTAGTTCAGGGAAGTGCACTAGACCTCTCTAGGACAGAATTTTAAACACACCACCAAATTACAAATCCCAAAATTTATTTATAAAGAAATGACAACTAGAGTGGCGTTGAAGCATTACAATTCTATAGAATAGATGCACTCACAGTCAGCAGCCAGAAAGCAAATTCTTTTACCTACCTTTCTTTCTGAAGAGGATAGATCATCATGATAGCAGTTTTCAATTGCTGACTGCACAATGCAGTGCTCATATAAATTTTGGAGATGACAATTCCTACAACTTCCAAGCAGAATGGCCTATTTCCATGTTGGTGGGGGATTCTGGGAATTGTAATCTACAAAAGCAAGCTACTTACTCTGAATACAAATCCCACCAGTGTAGGACAGTGGTGGAGGATCTGCTGTGATATGTATGCAAGACCCCACCCTTGCATCTTGTCACAGAAGCCTATAAACACCTTGAAAACCTTCGGTCTATTTTTAAATGTGGAGAGGCATGAGAGCTGCAGAAATGGCTAATTCACACGCAGCACACAGAAGGTTGTTATGTTGTTATCTAAATGTGCTGGGCACTAGGAAAGGACAATCAGATATATGCCTCTGGGAAGGAGACTTTGCAAATGCATGCACGGCTAGCCATTGACGTTTACCAGGAAAAAAAAAATCAATGGGTTTTTATGGTGTAAACAAGATCAGGAGCTAGCCCAATCATTGATAATTCTGTTGCATTTTTAAAACATATCTGTCATATTCCGTTACAGTGGTGATTCAAAACTTAGAAAGGTCAAGACACATTGTTCTGATCTGCTTCTGAAACAAAGAGCTTTATTTCAAAAGCCTGTATAAAGAAATCACATCATGGGTGATCACTTTGGATCAGAAGTAAACATTCTCAAGTTTCATAATTTGTTAACACACAGATCCCCAGTCAATAAAAGCAAGAGAAGCTTCATATGTAGGATAAATAATTTTTTTTTCCAGTCTTAAGGTAGGGTAAGATATATAGAAACGTCTATTTTTCTAAAGTAAAATTTACTTTTCTTCATTTTGCATAGACAAGATCACTATGTACCGCCTATAAGGTACAGATGAGAGATTGCCTACAAAATCAATTTTCCTTTGTGATCTGGCTTTTTTGAGAAGACTAGAAGTTAAAGATAGCACCTCAAATTTCAGTAGCTGGATTAGACAAAACACTTCAAATGTAAACCTCACCCTGAAAGTGAATAAGCATAAACATACATAGGTGCTGTTCACCTGAGATCATCTATTCCAGGCTTCTCAACCAAGCAGCTTGGGATGTACTGGAAAATACACCACTGTATTTTCTGGCTGGGGCTCTTAGTAAAATCTGCCCCAATCTATTCAGAACCATAGAACTATGGCAATTTTCTCAACTTCACCTAAGTTTGGTTTTGGTACTCAAGCTTGATATTTCTGTAAGAATTGATTGTAGTGCAACTACCACTTGCTCTTACAAACTCCCAAATAACTGTGGCTATGGAAGGGGAAAGTCAGGTAGGCAGAGGCCATTTCTGCATGGGCTTAAATAAACGGTGCAGAGCTTCCTCCAGAGAGGATGTCTGCACCTGGGAGCGGACTGGATTGGACCTACTTACTGTAGATCCGCACCTCAGCCGGCTCCCAAACGACCCAAAGTGGTCATCCAGCGTGCTTTTGAAAGACCGCTTGAAAGAGGTCTTTCAAAAGCACGGAGCGCGCCACTCCGTTCCCGCGCTTCGGTGCAGATTTGCAGGCTCGCACCAGTGTGAGCCTGCGATCTGCCGGGGGCGGGCTTTAGGCTGGCGAGCTTCAGCAGTTGGTGGAGAGCCTCGACCAACCAGAAGCCACCATTTTTGTCCGTGGAGCAGTGTGGAGCAGCGGGCACACACTGCTCCAGACCAGCCTGGACCCAAGCGTCAGGCCCAAAGGTCCGGTAAGTACCGGCACGGGGCGATTCCTTCGCCCCGTGCAGAAATGACCTTTGTTTCCCACTAGGTGACAAAGTCTGGGAAAGAAACCTAGCAATTCTTAAGTAATTATCACAGCTTGATTTTGGGTAGGCAAACTGAAGTCAGTGTGAAAATCGCAGCACATGCATAACACCTGGTTTGGCTGTGTGAGTCTAGCTACTTTGTCCTTGTTTGCCCATTCTTTTACTACAGTGATACAGAAGCTGTGTTGCATTCTTTCAGTATTGGGCGCTCCAGAGCAGAAAGAGAAGCAGAGAAAGAATCAAACTGGCCTGAATTAAGACTGGAAGGAAAAGATGAGGGCCTTTTTGGTTTATGAAAAAAGGCAATCCATTTTCCACACACTGCCCATACTACACTGTCCTGCCAAAATCAGAAGTCACCAGACATCCACTTCTGGTTTCAAAACTCATTATTTTCACTTAAAAAAAAAAGAGACTTGCATTCCATAAAATGTGATTCTCCCTCTGCCCCATGGTGGTCTATGTTGGGGCATGCTCAAATAGCTGGGACCAGGTGTGGTCCATAGGCCATGCATGGCCTTAGTTCTTTTGTATATACTGGGATAGTGTGCTGGGCCTGGGTGCTGATTAATTCCACATCTTGTACTCTCCTGTGACAATTTGGGTGTGAAATTCATGAACATGGAGCAGACCATTTTTGAACTTCATCCATCCAGTTGATGTCAGTGGAAGTGAGATTTCCTATACCCAGACCAGGAAAGGTGTACAGTTGTAATGTTGATGGATTCCTGCTTTTGGAATGAAGCAATATAGATATGTGCTACTCCCTTGTGCCTTGCCTGTCCTGTAGGAGACTCTGTCATATTTTAATGGCTCTGGTAGTATATCTTTGCCACCAGAATGGCTCTGCTGACCAACTGCTCTACCAACTTATCTAGATCTACAGCCATAGGAAAATTTCTGCCACGTCAGCCCCTAAGAACTGGCAGATCTTTGGTATAGGATTGCGCCCTAATTCTATTGAGACAGGGAGGTCCCATACAGAGATTGGAAAGGTTACTTTTTTGGTATACAACTCCCAGAATTTTCTAGTCAGTATAGCCATACTTGTCAGAGGATTTGGGGAGCTGTCATCCAAAAAAATAATTTTTCCAAACTTTCATCCCAAACTGACAAATGTGCTTTCTAATGATAGTGAATTGTGCTTCTTAATATGCATGATTTTGCATGTTTGTGGCTGATATGTTTCTAAAACAAACACATATTTTATCAACGTCTGGAACTGCTTATATCTGTCCAGGTCAGTCCATCTTTTATTTATTTATTACACTTTCTTTCTCACCACTTTCAACAAAATTTCTCAGAAAAGCTCACAGCTCTATTTCATATATGTGTTGCCTTCCTCCATGGTTGCCCCTTACTTTCAAAATGGTTCCTGCACCTCTGGGATCAACTGCTATTAGAGGCTCTTGAGGCTTTTCTTTTCAAAGGTGTGAGGAATCCCTTTTTCTGGGAAAGCTGTGGAGACTCACCTGTTCATTTTTCTAACTGATTCTTCTTCTCCTTTGTCTCTTTCTTCACTTTATTTATACCCTACATTTCTCTCAAAACTGGGGGCCCTTCCACACTACACTATTGTAGTGCGATTATTCCACTTTGAACATCCTATGGAATCCTGGGGTCAGCAGTCTAGGGAGGGGCATTTTGAATTCTCAGCCAAGGAACTCGTTGGCTTCAGTAAACTACAAACCCCAGAATTCCATAGGATGCTGAAAGTGGAATAATAACACTATAACAGTGTAGGGCAGAAAGGCCCTGGGACTCAAAGAGGTTTACACATTAAAACAAGTAGAATAAAGTTAAAACATATAGAAACAACAGCATTAAAACGGAACTGAGCTACTAACAACATTATAAACAGTAGAAACCAAACAATTCAAGAGGTTACAAGGACTTTTAAAAACAGCGCAACTAAAACAGTACAGCATGTTTTTAAAAACCTTTCCTTTAAAATCTTTCATTTCTCAAAAGCCTGTGAGAATATAAAGTCTTTGCTTGTTGAAAGAAGAACTGGAATGAGGGGTCCTGGGTGTATTTTACTCAGTTTATATGGTACTGCAATTGCTACCCTTTTGTATAGTTTTTCACTAGCATGCTGCTTTGCAACGGTTCCAACTTCAAGGGCAGCCTTAAAAAACCCTGTAAATAAATAAGTAGGACTCCAGGAAGTTTCACAGGGATACATACGGTAAAATGGGTTGGGAGATGGAGAAAAAAACTGTAGTTGTTCCCAGTGCTGAGATTTTGGGAGGTGGGGAATTAAATTCGCAGTCCTCACATCCCGATTGGTTTAATTTTGAGCCCAATTCATACTTCCTATTTCCTTCCTGAAACAAGTAGCTCGCACACCACCATGAGAAACGGTGTAATTCCGGCAACGCTTCGCTGTCACAGCGCGAGGCTGGGTAGAGAAGGGGAAAAAATGAAGGTTATTTGGGGACATCCAAACATGCAGGACTAGCCAGAAAGCTGGGATTTAGTTCTCGTGCTCGGCTACTTATTCAGATCTAATTGACTGTGGAGAATACGTATTCGTTTGTATGCATGCATTTGCCGTTTGATTCTCTCCCTCCCTTGCACAGGCTACAAAACGTCCCCGTCATTGTGTGTAATCCACATTTAGGCAGGTGCCTCTTGGCTTTGTCCTCCAGCTCCATTTTTGAGTCCCAAACGGCGAACCTTGGGACGGCAGATTTTTTTAAAGCCGTACAAACTATAACATACTTATATTTATATGTACGTGTGTGTGCATATCTATAACTTTGTCTGTGTCAGCCACGGAAGAACTCATATGATTGGCTGCCTGAGAAGATTTTATGCAATCCTGGGGTCTAGCAGCAAGGAGGGGGGCAGTGTATTCTCCCAGAAACCAAATCGCGGTATGTTAATAACTCTGAATATAGATTGGATTGGGGGCTATGGGAAAAAGTTACAAGTACTGGACAAGACAGTTTGGAGAATTAGAGACACAGGATCTCAAATCTGTGTATTTCAACCACATCTAATTCCTAGGGTAAGGTAAGGTAAAGTAATTCCTAAGGTATTTTTAACAAGTATTACCTATGAGAAAATAAAATACCGGGCAATGCCGGGTGTATAGCTAGGGTATGAAACATATGTATGTGTATGTATGTCTCTGTGTGTATATATATGTATATATTTGTTTGCTCCTGAGTGGCACCAGGTGGCCAAATCAAAATGTCTTAAAGCCATTCACTTTCTTGTGGCTGTTACCGGCTGTGTGGGAAAAAAAGAGAAATCTAGTGGACGGCACGATTCATTCACGGATTCATTCATTCATTGAAGAAAAAAATGAGTCTTAAAGGGCGCGTGGAGAGGAAGAGAGAAACGCGACTGGCGGACGTAGAGAGAGAGAATACAAGGGCCATTTCCGCCCTAGACTGTTAGAGCGCTATTATTCCACTTTCAACATCCTATGGAATCCCGGGGTTTGCAGTTTAGGGAGGGGCCCGCCGGCCTAATTCCATAGGATTCCACATTCCATAAGATGTTGAAAGTGGAATAATAGCGCTACAACAGTCTAGTGCGGAAATGGCCAGTGTCTTTCCCCCTGGTGGAGGGAAAGGGTGGCGAGAAAGAGACAAACAGCCCTCGCTCGGGAAAAAGGCAGCGCGGGCGATTTCTGCCGCCGCCGCCGCGCGCCACCGACACTCCTGCGCAGGGAAGAGTCAACCGCCCCGCGGCGCCGGCGGACGTGTAAATAGAGGGCGGCAGCTGCCGCTGCTCCTCTCCGGCCCGGGCTGGCCCGCCGGGGCTTTTGATTGGCCGCCAATGACATCACTCCCTCCGCGGCTGATGGCACACGAGACCCGAGCCAACGGCGACCCGGGCCCCCCTTTCAGCGACCAGGGGGCCGGCCCCGCCCCGGCCCCGCCCCCTCGTCCGTCCGCCGCCAATCGCCGGCGTCCCCGCGAGGGGGCACCGAGCGGCTTCCAAAAGAGAGTCCCTATTGGGCCCGCGCTCCGTCTCTACCGCCTCCCGCCACGCCTCCTTTCGAACCTTACATTTACGGTGGTAGCAAAAGAGAAAGTACGTCGCGGCGGGAGATCAATGAAGCCGAGTGAATGGGGGCTGCATGCGTAAATCGATAGCCGTAGACGAGCGCCAGATGCGGAAGGGAAATACTCCTTTTGTGAAGTAAGTGGGAGACTTCGGCTCCTTCTCGGCAAGCGGGGCTCGTTGCGCACCGTCTTCGGCACGCCAGGCTGCCTTAGCGAAGAGGGATGCCTTCGAATGTGCCCTACGGGCTGGGTAATGAAATAGAGTAATGCCGCCCCCGCCACCGCCAAGCGCGCCCTCCTTTCCCCGGCGGAGCCTTGCGCCTGTGCGCGGTTCTCCTCTCGTGGACCTTTTCGGGAAAGGATGGGAAGAAACGAATTTTCCTTTCCCGCTCCGTCCCCTCTCCGTTGTTTGGGATTGCTGCAGTGTGGGAGGAGGGAGATAAGGGAGATCGGCGTGCCTAAGAGGTGCGGAGGATCAGCATCCCGTCCTTGTGTGTATACATCCCCCTTTTCTCCCAGGTCTATAAAGCGCCTTGCCCCTGACGGTCGAGATCCTGAACAGACGAGGAGCGGGTGAGCCAGAAAAGGCTGACCTTATTAGTATTTTTTATGGTTGTTGTTGGCTGGGATCCTTAAAAAAACAAAGCAAGACCAACAACTCCCGAGTCTGACTTAAAGGTTTGGCTGGAAATAACGCGACCAGCGCTGCAGAGATGCAGATCTCCCCAAATATTCCTTGCCCGTCTGAAGGAAATGAGCTTGTCTTACCTGGCTTTCCAGACGCGCTAGTAGAATGTTTGATCAACATACAATCTACCGGCGGCCACACGTGATGGAGTTCCGAAAGTAACAGCTTTAATTTCCAGGGGGCGGAACTAGTCCATTTCCCCCTTCCTCGGCTTCGCTTCTACAGCCCTCATTCTTTGGAGTGTGGTGTTTCTGTGTGTTTGTGTGTACATGTGTCAGGAAGAGGGGGGCCCTTTCCACACCAGATGCTACAGTGCTATTACTCCACTTTCAACATCCTACGGAATCCTGGGGTTTGCAGTTTAGGGAGGGGCCTTTGGGCCCAGAGGCCCCTCCCTAAACTGCAAACCCCAGGATTCCGTAGGATGTTGAAAGTGGAGTAATAGCACTATAACAGTCTAGTGTGGAAATGGCCAGAGAGAGAGAGAGAGAGAGAGATTTGTTGTCCCCCAAAAAAGAGGAGAGGAGGAGAGAAAAAACTCAGAAATTGAGTAGGACTTGTCTTCTACCTTTCAGATTTTTTTACCCTGCTTAGGCCTGTGGGGTAGGTTCTCCCCAAATAGGCCATATATGTTATCCTTCTCTCACCCAGCCCCATTGACAGTGATAACCCAAATTCAGCCTCTAGGTGCTCCCAGTCTCATAGGCCTTGATATGTTCTTTGCTGGTTGTCCTCTGATAATGGCCCATCTTAATGGGTTGGGGAGGGGGGTGTTGTGTGTTTGCATGTGTGTGTATTGTGTGTTCAAGTCACTTTTCAACTTATGGCAGGCTACCTCATGGATTTCATAGGGTATTTTTTTAAGGCAAGGAATACTCCCAGGTGGTTTTGCTAGTTCCTTGCAGGATTATTGAAAAGTAGAATGTTGGAAAGTATTCACATCCCTTTAAAACATGGGGGGGGAATTCACATTGCTTTAAAAACATTCTTTTGAATTTGGTTGAGTTGCTTGTGCTATGAATGGGAACCCCAACCATTCTGCTGGAAAGAGATAATAGCAACTCCCCTTTAATTTTCAGTGCTATCTTCTAGTATATTGAACTTCAAGCAAAGCAAGTTTATTCAAAAGCAAGTTCTTTGTGATTAAATGAGAATGTTGTTTTATATCATTATGTTTAGGATATCACCCTTAAATTACTGAGTAGGTGCAGAATGCCTTGAAAAAAAAATCTTTTGACCTCAATTGGACTATGCCAGATATCAATGTAATGTTATGGCACTAAATTGTACCATAAACAAATAGCTATTATGATCTTTCATAGTGGATGAGGAGTGGTGGAGATGGGAATGAACCTCTGATTTTAAGAGAGGGTAGAGCCTTCTCTTGCTGCCTGCTGTATGTAGGGTGGGAGCGACAAGGGGATAAAAAGAAGGATTGCTGATATTTTTAAGGCATTGATATTCCCGAGCTGTCAGTATTGAAGGGTGGTGTTAGCATCTGAAGAAAGTACAGTTCTAAAATAACCTTTCTGCACAACACCCTTAGTTTCTTAGCTCCTTGTTCTTTTCAGTATATATTCAGATCAGTGGAGAATTTCCTGAGGACTTTTCAAATACCAAAAAAACCCCTAAAAATTAAAAATTAAAAAAACAACACAATTTTTGAAAATGGCTTGCTAGGGAAAAAGTTATAATATACTCCCAGGCTGGATTTGGCTGCCTGGAATTTTTATTCATTGTTACCATCACACTGGTAGTTTTGGAATACTTCATTTGCAGAAGGCAGTAGAGAAACTATTTGGGGGAAAGATCTTTTCTGTGATGGACTGCAGTCCTTCAGAGTACCAGAGAACTAAGCTCCCTTGCTGAAATTGTCCGATGTTATCTGCTCTGTAGGCTCCTTTTGTACTTCCCCCCTCCTCCACAATGTGCATTATTTAGTTTATTCTTTTAAGGCCTATGCATTCTGTACTCTTTTGAAGAGAAATCAAACAACTGAAATCACAAATAATGAATTCTGCAATGTGTATAAATTATGTCAATTAAATCTGCATAATCTCTCTCTCCTCTTTTGCATAACTTGTTACATAATGTTTACTATTTTGCAACTTTTCTCCCAGTGGGAGGGGAGGGTAAGAAGCCATCCAGGTCACAAAAGCCCTCCACTCAGTGGAAAGCTTATTCAGCTATTCTTTTGGCTTCTGAGTCTTCACTGTGCATTGCTCACTTACACTCAAGCATAGCTTTGCTGTTGCAAAAACTACAAAGCTGCTCTTTTTGTTTCAAAGCAAGCTGTGATACTTAGGAAGCAAAATTCTGTGCCAAAGCTCACACTTTCCCCATGCATCCACCCAGATGCAGCAGACACAAGCTGTTTTAGCTTGCCATAGTAGAAAAGGTAGGATGTCTGATCTTCTTCTTCTCCTTCTCCTATGGTTAGTGTCTATGATCTGTTCTAAAAAGTAGCAGACACACAGTGCTCCTCTGCCATTTCTAGGCCAAGGAGCTTCTCCATTTCTCAATTTTGTTTGATGTTAAGCAAAAAGAGCGCTTGGACTATCTGTGTTTGGAACTGGTTGGAGGAATCTGTGGTTTTCTAGATATTCATCAGTGACTTGTCCCATAATTCCTCATCACTGCCTGGAGGGGCTTATGGGAATTGCAATTCAACAACTGCTAGAGGGTCACATGTTTCCTCACTCTAAGACATTGCTATCCAGGCTTAAGGCTGAAATCCATAGATGATGAGATGCCTTATTGTTATTGTTGTTCTGATGGCTATTTTTCCTTTTTAACAGAGAGAGCTTGAGTTCCTTTTGACTTCCCATTCTCAGCCTCCTCATGCCTCCATCTCCACTAGACGACAGGGTAGTAGTGGCACTCTCCAGGCCCGTAAGACCTCAGGATCTCAACCTTTCCTTAGACTCCGGCTACCTTGTATCTGCCTCTTCCACCAGTGAGAGCCACGTGAGTCTCCTTAGCACCACTGTTGTGTCCCTCAAGGCTGCTAATCTCACGTATATGCCCTCATCCAACGGCTCTGCCCGCTCCCTGAGTTGTGGATGCAGCAGTGCCAGTTGCTGCACTGTGGCAACGTACGACAAGGACAATCAGGCCCAAACTCAAGCCAGCACCAGCAGCACCTCTGCCAACGTAGGAACCTCGACCACTTGCCCTGCAAACCAAATGGTCAACAACAATGAGAACTCTGGCACTTTGAGTCCCTCAGCTGGAGTAGGGAGCCCTGTCTCAGGCACAACGAAGCCCTTGGCTAGCATCAAAATCATCTACCCCAATGACCTGGCTAAAAAGATGACCAAATGCACTAAAAGCCACCAAGGGCCGGTCATTATTGATTGTCGACCCTTCATGGAATACAACAAGAGCCACATCCAGGGGGCTGTTCACATCAATTGCTCTGATAAGATCAGCCGGAGGAGGCTTCAGCAGGGCAAGATCACTGTCTTGGACTTGATCTCTTGCCGGGAAGGCAAGGACTCCTTCAAAAGGATCTTTTCCAAAGAAATTGTTGTTTATGATGAGAATACCAATGAGCCAAGCAGAGTAATACCTTCGCAGCCATTGCACATAGTGCTGGAGTCTCTTAAGCGGGAAGGCAAGGAACCACTGGTTCTAAAAGGTATTTATGACTAAGTTTTCTGCTACTTTCCCCTACCTCTGTACTGTCAAGTAGGTTTGCTTTACCGTGTCACCAGAAGGCATATATCTTAGCAGTGGTGAAAGTACTTCATAAATGAAGAATGAGATCTTGACATTACTTTTTAGTTTATTAAAATGATTATAAAACTGAGGTTAATCCACAGTGTTTGTAATAAGAGTTTCTTTCCTTTGGACCAATAAGTATTCATAAAATGGCAAGCAGATTTTCAGTTTCACAGAACTCTTAGGCTGGATGGTTAACATATAACGTTTAAAAATGTTTAAAAATAGAGAATGTTTCTAGTGAACTCCTGTCCACATTTTTATTTAATCTTATGATGGTAATGGGTTCTTTTTGTAAATGATGTGATTTATACTGAGACAGAAGCAAATGAAGAATTTCCTTTTTGAGAAATAAAACAAACAGAAAAACAACAACAATAATTTGTAACCAGTATACTAGAATCTCTTGTTAAGTCAAGTGGAAAACAGTATGGTAGCCCTGATATTAGCAGTGCCAGAGACTGATTTGAGAATATGCCCAAGGTTCCCCCCTCCCTGCCAAAAGAAAGAAATTGGTACATTCAAGTGCATGGACATCTCTGGGTGAAGAGGAATATGCCGCCTCTGCCCACATTGTTTTGTGAGAAATTGGCTACTCCAGCCTATGGCTGTGTGCAACCAATAAAGAAAGTCAAACCTTAGCAAAGATTGGCATATTTGTTTTCTGGAGAAGGAACTTCCTGGTTCATTTTTAAGCTTTTGTTTTGTTTTCCCTGGTAGAAAAGTGGTTCACAGAGCAGAATTCAGAAATTAAAGATTTTGTGCAGATATGACTGGGCAAGTACTTTGTCTTTTTAAAAAAGCAAAAGCAAAAATAAGTTAACAGTCCTGATCTGTCCAATGCAAGTATTTTATATTATATCAAACATTCAGTTCTTTTTTCACCTTACCCCCACCCAAAATTTATTAATGTTCTTAATATCTTTCTGGTAGTTAGTCTATCATCATAGGCAAATGTATAATGGGAGGCAGTAGTGGCTGAGAGATTTTTTGGATATGCAAGTGCAGCAAGCTGCTGTTGTAAACAGTATTGTTACATCCATTTGTTTGAAGGTAGGATGTTATAGTAGATAATCCTGCAGTGTAGTCCAGTATTGTTCAGTTTCGTGGCTTGTTAGATTTTTATAAGAAAATATGGAAGGTGTCTGCAAAAGTTGACTGTAGTAGCAGAGCAACTAACTAATGCTGGAGGAGGGCAGAGCAGGTTTTTTGCTGATCTGCTACTTAAAACTGATAGCAGCCATGTTCTGTTTTGCTGAGACCTGATATTTACCAATGGATTTTTGTTTAGAGTGTATTAAAGAGAACTCTGTTAATCTGTATTGAGACCTATTGATAGAAAAAGGTGAATGAACACATTTCATACAACACCAGACTTTTCTGATCACGTAACTATCCATTAGCATATTAGCAGTGGATTGAATGGTTGGAGAAAGAACAATAATTCACTAGTGCAGAAGGCACTTAGTAATCAGAGGGTTCTGAGTTCACTCTGTGGCATCTCTAGACGGATGCCAGAGACTGGGGGAGAGAGACAATTCTCTGAAACTATGGAAGCCTAAGCTGGTCAGTGTAGACAGTATATTAAGGTAGATGGACTAGTAGGCTGACTCAGTGGCAACTTCCAATATTTCTGTAATTCAGTAGTTGGAATACAGGTTAGTCAGAGGTTGGGAATCTGATCTATCACCTTTTTTAAAGGGTGGGGTTAGCAAGGTAATGTCCTCTGGAAGATTTTGGTTGGTCCCAGCAGGGAGGTAGCAAGGGGAGGGGGAAGATGAGGGTGTTGCTCCCCCCAAAAAGAGTTCTGCCTCCCCAATAAAATTTTAATTTAGTGCTGGAATTTCTAGCCATTGAAATAACTTAAAACATTAGATGAGTATTTGGAATATAGCTTAGGCATCCAAAGGAAAAAAGGCAGCAGATTTACCAAGGGAGTGCAAACATGGCATATATACAGGTTCTAGATATAAATTATTTTTTATATCTCACTCTCTGCAGTGCTAGAAATTTGGAGACCAAAGGAGAATTTCATGGGGGGGCAGAATTCTTGCTTGGGGACAATACCCTCCTTTTACTACCACCCACACCTACACACCAAATGTTTCACCAAACATCAGCCAGTATGGCTATTGTCAGGAATTATGTTTAGTCCAAGAGATAGGGAGGGCACTACATTGTCTGTTGTTGTTTTAAGGAGAAGTCATAAAGCACATGTTGCCACCTGAAGATTGCAGTTTCACATCTAGATAAGGGATTCTGGGTAGCAGGGCTGAAGAAGACATGACCAAGACCCTGGAGAACTGCTCCTAGTTGAAGTTTGTTTTGAGTGCTCATAAGTTACTTTCTAAGGCCATGTCCTCAGGCAGCAGTGCAAAGAAGACTTGTGCAATATATGATAATTTACTGAGATGAAACCTACTGTGAGCCCTGGTGGTGCAGTGGTTAAATGCCAGTACTGCAACCACAAGGTTGTGAGTTCGATCCTGCTAGGCTCCAAGGTTGACTCAGCCTTCCATCCTTTCACAGGTCGGTAAAATGAGTACCCAGCTTGTTGGGGCAATTAGCTAAAATACATTGTAAACTGCTTAGATAACACTAGTTGATAGGCGGTATAGAAATAACTGCTATATTGCTGTTGTGAATGACACCAGCCTTTCATATTCTCAAGGAAAATCTCCAGTGAAGAGAGATGATGTCAAGGTGTTCTCAAAGACCTGGGCTGAAGCAACTAAGCTCAACTGAACCAGTAGTGGGTTGCGTAACTGGGGGCTACCACCGTGAAAGTCTTTATCCTTGTACTTATTTAGAATAACAATTTTACCACTAGGCACAGGAGCAGGAGGTGATCTGAGTATACGAGCTGGACTACAGGTTGCTGGTGCTCTTTGGTAGACAACAGTGGGCTAGGTGTACTAATGGTTTGGCTTGCTATACGACCACTTCCTGTGATATTCCCCATCTTTTCACATAGTACCTGTAAGTTATCATTGTTATCCTTTTGTATGGAATGGTTTCTCTTTCTCAGAAGGCATAGATTTAAAACAAAAATGGCTAGATGAAATTCTACTAAGTTTAAGGTATCTCTCAAAGATAAGGATAAGATACTAGAGGTCTAGAATTGTTTACCAATTGATTCCTAAAAGAGTTCAACATTCTAGGGCAAGTTTTTGTGGTCAGGGGGCAATTTTTGTTGTCCCAGAGCCTTTTAGGGGCACCCTCATGCCCTCCAAATGAAACTGGAAGGGAATTTTTATTGTTTCATTTCATTTTCTGCTAAAAAAAGGTGTGGAGGCCCTGTGGCTTATTTTAAAGGAGAATTTTGGTGGTGAGGGACATTTTACTGGTGGACTCCACATAAATGATTTGGGGGTGGGGGTATCGCATGAAGTCTGCTTGCCAAATGGTTCCCATCTTTGTTTTAGGTAATGACTGAGCTGGCTTTCAAATTTTAAGCAAATTGGAGTTTTTAGGCAATGCAATTCTCGGCTGCATCAACAGGAGTATGGTGTCTAGATCGAGGGAGGTACTGGTACCACTCTACTCTGCTTTGGTTAGACCTCATCTTGAATACTCTGTCCAGTTCTGGGCACCCCAATTCAAGAAGGACATGGTCAAGCTGGAGCAAGTCCAGAGGAGGCCGACCAAAATGGTGAGAGGCCTGGAAGCCATGCCCTATGAGGATAGACTTAGAGAGCTGGGTATGTTTAGTCTGCAGAAGAGAAGGTTAAGCGGGGACATGATAGCCATGTTTAAATATTTGAAGGGATGCCATGTAGAGGAAGGAGAGGGCTTGTTTTCTGCTGCTCCAGAGACCAGGACAAGGAACAATGGATTCAAGCTGCAGGAAAGGAGATTCCACCTGAACCTCAGGAAGAACTTCCTGACAGTCAGGGCTGTCTGGCAGTGGAATCTGGTGCCTCGGAGTGTAGTGGAGTCTCCTTCCTTGGAGGTTTTTAAGAAGAGGCTAGATGGCCATCTGTCGGGAGTGCTTTGAGGGTGTTCTTGCATAGCAGGGGGTTGGACTGGATGGCCCTTGTGGTCTCTTCCAACTCTACATTTCTGTGATTCTATGATTCTATATTCAGTTACTTTGGAATAAGTCCAATTTGGTCTGACTTCTGAATAAAGATATAGGTTTGTGCTGTTGCTCTCTCTTTTTTCAGAAGCCCTCTGAAGTCTTTACTGTCCTCTTGGTTGTTTGGTTCCTGAACACTTCTGCAATCATCGTGAACTTCTACAGTGGGGAAATGTGTGTCTCTGTAGAGGCTCCCACATAATTAAGGACTCTGGGAAATCAGGATCCTTGACTGCACATATACAGAGTTTGGAAAAGTAGCTAACTTGGATTACAACTCCTAGAATCTTCTAGCTAGCATGCCAACTGGTCTTCTTGGCTGGGAGATTTTGGAAGTTGTAGTCAGATTTCTACAGATGCTGCACAGTAAGCTTCTATGGATACATATGTTCTTCCTCCATTGCTGAAGTTCACCATCATCTCATCAGGAGCTGGGAGGGGCTGTTTGCTCCTCATGTACTAAACCTATGGCTCAATGAAATTCCTGTTGTCTGTTTCAGTGGATAGCCCCTGAACACAGCTTATGGGTATGCAGGGATCTAAATTTATATCTCCAGGTTCTTGGGTTGTCAGGTCAGGACTATCCCAGGCTCTGAAGTATCAGTGCCAAAACCTGAGAACTAGGGATGACACCTTGTGAAGTCACAGGAGTCTGGCTTTGGTGACATCATTACACATGATACATTAAGTGTCAACCATAGTTACTCAGAGTATGCCATTTAAATTAAAAACAGCAAGTCTAACCAATGAAGATGATACACACAGAGTTTTCAAGACAATGTTCTCACCCTGAAATACCTTTGCTTTCCTCACAGAACTGGAGAAGAAGGGCCAGGGTCCAAGAATTGGGGAAAGGTCCTGAGTTCTGGGAACCATGTTCTCTCCCAGTTCACTATCAGAGTTTTCAGAACTTAACTACTGAATAAGGGTGCTAAGTGGCACAAAATTCCAAGGAAAGAATGGCTTTTGCCACTTTATTGTGCGCTCACTGGTATTGCCATCATTAGTACTTAGTGCTCTTGTAAGCAAACCACCATCAGAAAGCCAGCTTTGTCAAGATTCTTCTGTTTCCCCAACTGCATTTTAGCAAAGCAGTTTTTTAAATGCATCTGCACCTGTGGATTAAAAATATGAGATGGCATTTCCTCTGGTGGTCAAATTATGGCAGGGGGTGGGTACAAGCCGAGGAGTGCTGAATGAAATCCACAGCCCTCTTCCCTCCAGTTTCAGCTAGCCCATGAAGGCCTCACCTCTATCATTTTCTAAAAACAGTTGCTAGGGAGGCCACCACAGAAGGTAAGGAGGCCTGTCTATTTCAAACACTTCATTAAACGTTGTTTAAGGTTCATCTCTGCCTTTCTGTACAGTACATGGTATATATTTACTTCTTGTGGCCTGCCCTACACCGGCTTCTGGGACAGAATGTGGAAATTGACCATAAGAGGCAGTGTTCAAAGTGGGGATGAAAAAAAATAAATAAAGGCTAGTGCAACAGTCTCCTTTAGAAATAAGCCAGACTCCTCTGTAGCAATGGTAAAGAGTGGTCCACAAGCAGTGTGTAGTCTCCCAAAGCTCATTTTGTGCCCTAATGGTCTGTTGTGCCTCCAAGTTTTGTTTTTTTTATGTTAAAATGGGCAACAGTGCCCCAACCTTTAGGTGGAATAGGGTGAATTTTCTTATACCTCTTCTGAATGGTTTTAATACCAAATGATTTCTCCCCCAAGCTTGAAGTGACATCTAGTCACTTCCAAAGTGCTTGAAGAACCTTTCTAAGGAATGTCTTTTAAGTTTTAAGTTGTGTTCCAAAAACAAACTTTCTCAAGCTCAGTTCTTCTTCCTTTCTTTCCTGTATGCCTGAACATATTGAATATTCTGTAAGAATGCTGAATAAACTGTTTCATCTCACTTTAGATATGACCATGCTACTTATTACCTTCCAAATCTTCTCACATGTTCAGAAGAATTTACTATGTGGGGTTTGGGGAGGGGAAGGGAAGCTGATCATTGGCGTTTTGTGCCCCCGTGTAAACATCCACAATGAGGTGGGAATTTATCTGGTCCTCCAGATGTGGTTGAACTGCAAATCCCAAGAACTCTTGCAATTGCTTATGCTGCCTAGGGCTGAATGGGAAATGCATTGCAACAACATCTGGAAGGCTGACCATCCCAGTCTACCTGTGCCCTTAATGCCCTATAGAAATAACTTCTGACATTTACATAAGGTTCTTCATGCAAAAGAACCTTAGTCCATGCTTACATTCTTTTAGCAAAATATTTAAATACCTCCACCTTTAGTTTCCTGGTAGAAGAGAAGTGATGTGTGTGTGTGTGTGCGTGCGTGCGCGCACACACACACACACACACTAAATAATTGTCTCCCCTGACAAGCAAAACAGGGGCAGTCTTTTATTAGACATAAACATATGGAGCTTATGTGTGAGCAACTGCAGTTCTAATTATTAAAAGTTGTACCACCTAGGAATTTCACTATATTTAGATTCAGTTGAGGCCAATAAAAGTTCATTGCATTGTTTCAGTGGTTTTTAGTTTAGGGAAGAACAACAAGGATCATGTTTTGAAAACCTGGATGACAGATAATAGCAGTTGTTACTGCTTCTCAAATGAATCTTTCTCTGAGCAATTTTCATTGCCTCAGAGTGACCCAGCAATAGATAAATATTTTTAAGTCCATGTTTCTCTGGCCTGTTGGAATACTGAGTCCAAAAGAATAGGGATCTCAGTGGAAGGTGTACACGATGGCTGAAAGACTGCAAGAAGGCTGAACTCTCAGAGGAAAAAAGTTCCTTGGAATATGAGAAACTAAACTCGGGTTCCCTTTTAGGTTGCCAAGTCCAGCGATTGCATCATTTGCAATCCCAAACGTCACCCAGTAAAAGCTGCCCTGGCCCTGTTCTGAAGCTGCGAGTTTTAAAATTAGCCCAAAGCATTTAGCAGCTTGATTTAAGGGAGCTTGAGAAATGATGGCAGGGAAGGGGGGATTATTTCTTTTCTCCTCTTCTACCAGCTAAGGAAAAAATATGGGTAGAGATCAAGGGATTAATAACAGCAGGGTTTTCTTTCTTTTTTAGCTAAATAATGGGTGGTGGGTAAAGAATGAACAGGAGCTAGAAGAAGAGCGCTGGCAATATCTCTCTCTTCTCTCTTTCTTTTTTAAAAATGGCCAGTACTTGCAAAGAACAGCAAATTAAGCCCCCTTTCTTATCCCTGCCTTGTTTGGAAGTGTTGATCTGGACTGGGGATATGTGTTATAATCAGGCTGTGTACTTCAGCATCTGTGCTTGCACACTGGTGGTGGGGAGGGAGGGATGGGGGGAGAGAGAGAGAGAGGTGTTTGTTATTCAATTTCACTTGTCAGATGGAATTTTTTCCATCATGCTTCAGTAGCTCTTAATGCCCTGCATGTGATGCAATTTTTGTTTTTAGAGATCGAACTAAAACTGAAGCTGGGCTATAAAGCCTCCCTTGCTTTTTATGTTGAGTGAGGCCCTGACTCAACCGCGATCCTGTCATAATTTATGGCCAGCCCATCTGATCCTCCTTGGTTTATGTTTGTAAACATTGGTTGCTAACTGCCCCATCCAAGTCTGTCTCTGTCCAACTCCCCCCCTCTCCAATGATCCAGTGCCATGTTCTCCATGTTTGGTGCTGCCTGTTAAAACGGACGGCTCTGTTGCCATTTCAGTGATGCAGTGTCACATAGAGGAGAAACTGATCGGAGAACACCTCCACCCACCCAGATTAAATTACAGGCTTAATTTACATCTCTGGCTGGTGACCTCCATCAAATATATATTCCTGTTCCAGATGTCTGGTGCTTTTTGTTGGTGTGTGTGTGTGTTTAAGTGTACAGAAATGTGGCAGCAATACTTACAAAACCAGCCTTTTATTCAGATACATTTTGAACATGTCCTCAGTAATGTAGAGTTAAAAGTATGACTTAATGGTATCTCTCACATGTTTGTCCTTCCTCGAAGGCAGGCAGCGGCTCTCAACTTTTGGCCCTCCCGATCTTGTTGTACTTCACCATCCAGGAGCTGCAGACAGCATGGCCAGTAGTGAGGAATTCTGGAACTTGAAGTCCAAACCATCTGGAGGATGAAAAGTTAAGAGCAGAGCTTGGAAAAGGTGCCAATTAGACTGCAAGTCTCAGACATCCTCAGTCAATGTGACTAGTTGTGGTTGGGGATTCTGGGCACTGTAGTCCAAAAAAGTAAATTTTCCACATTCTGGTTGAGAAACATTGCTCTAAGCCTATTGTTAATATGTACTTTCTTCTTTCTCCACATGCCCAAGACAATGATTCTGTAAGGCAACTTACACTCAGGCCCTTTCTGCACCTTACTTGTCTCCAGTGTCATCCCAGCATTGTTCTGGCAGCGGCTTTGCCAGGGTAAGAACGTGGACACAAATGCTCTCCACTGCACCGTCTAGCTCCTCGTCAAAAGAAGTGTGATGGACACGCTTCTTCCTTCCTCGATGCAGCTGAGCACTTCCCAGGCTGCGCTGGGGCAGGAAGTGCCTCCATTGCACTTCCGGTGCTTCCACAGGCATATAAGTTCAGGATGGTCACATGATCGTGGGTCATTGACGGGGAAAACCCAGCAATGATTT
This sequence comes from Iguana delicatissima, assembly GCA_948472985.1. Classification (NCBI taxonomy): domain Eukaryota; kingdom Metazoa; phylum Chordata; class Lepidosauria; order Squamata; family Iguanidae; genus Iguana; species Iguana delicatissima. The sequence goes on from CAOKZL010001289.1 coordinate 580,352, forward strand.
AATCCACGATCACACCACCAGGCAATGGGAGAAGGACAGTATCACAACATCATGCAGAAGCATTGTCACAGTCCCACCCTTCTCCTGTCACTGTGCTGGAATGGAAGGCTCTTGTGGAAAGGGCTTCAGAGTGAAGTGATTGGTTCCTGGCTTCTTCAGGAGTGTAAATTTGAACCTAGGTTTTGTATCTGAATTGGAGTGTGGGTCTCCATTTTTAAAAGATGAGCTTTCCTCAGAGAAGATTTTTGAAGGGAAAACCCATGAGAGGTTTTAAAATATCTCTAGTTTAAAAAGCCAACATGCATATACAAAGTGGTCCCAATCCATGGGAGTTGTATTATGTTGATTTGATCCAAAGGTGCATGGAGACAGTTTAATTGCAAGAGCTGAAAACCTATGTTTACTTCTAGAGAAGTTTTTCCGTATCTTCTTCATGGGCTTTGTTGGAAAAGACAGAAGAGATGCTGGCAGCATGGCTTCATCCTGGATTGCAGCCATTTTATAACTTGGTTGCAATGCTGATAGATAACTAATGTGTTAGCCTGTAGACCTTCACTAATTTGTGGAAGAGTTTGCAGTGCATTCTTAAAAGAGAAGCAAGAAATAATCTGTCCTGAGACTTGCTGTCCTTTTAAAGATGGTGTGATGGGCAGTGCCCTTGGGGAAATGATGTAATATATGCACACGTTTTTCTTTCCAGTTAAATGGATCTTTTATGCTGATATTTGCTGGTGAGATCTCATATTTCAGAAGCTGAAGCACCTTCCTTCCCCCAGTTCACCTTGATTCTGATTGTCCTGTAATTCTTCTCTGTCTTGTCCTGATCCTTTCTCTCTGTTGATGTCCTTGGGATAATAACCCTGACCAGTTTAACTTCAGTGCTGTGTCCAGTGCCATGTCCATGGACAATGATCAGGAGATGGTGTAATCAGAGGAATCTCCAAACAATTTCTGCTTTTTAAGTGCTTTTTAATCTGATCACAAAGTATTTAGAGCCATGGGTATGTAGTGAGGAAGCCTAGTTTGCTGACCACACCAACTTATTTGGCATAGTTAGAACAAAAGTGAATTGTGAAGAACTACAAAAGGATATCTGCTAACTGCAGGAATGTGAACTAAAAATGTGCACTAAAATGGCAGTGTAAGCAAGTTCAGAATCGGGGAGATTGAGGCAAAATCACCTGAAGAACCTGATGAAATCTGAACTGGCATCACCTAACTAGGGAAAACATATTGTAGTGAATTTTCTCAATGAAAATATTAAACCATTGTGTGTCAGGTATGGACAAAAGAATCTGGTTTGGGGTCATTAGGAAAGGTATCATAAATAAAATTGAAAATAAAAATATCATAATACTTTTATCCAAATCCATGTTATAACCACACCTGGAATATACAAGATACTGTAGAGTTGGAAAAGGTTTGGGAAAGGGCAGCCGCAATGATTGAAAGGCCACAGTAGCTCCTCAGGGGAAAAGGTTGCAATCCTTGGGGCTTCACAGTTCCAAAAAAAGTGAGTAAAGTGGGAGCATGATAGAAAAATGTAAATGCATGAATGAATGGTGTGAAGGGAGAGAGGATAGGGAGAAGCATTTCCCCCTCTCTCATGACACTAGAATTTGAGGACATTAAATGAAATGCTAAAATGTAGGGTCATCTCCATACAGGACAGATACCTCATCCAGTGCATAGTTCCACTTGACACCAATCTGGACAGCTTTAAGAGGAAAAGTCATAGAGGATAAGGCTATCAGTGGTTACTTGTCAAGATGGCTTAACATTATTCCCAGTATCAGATTTAGTATCCCTCTGCATAGCATTCACTGGAGAACATGAACAGGAGTGTTGTTATTCTTATGTCCTTGTTCTGGGCTTCCAATAATCCTCTGGTTGCCAACTATGGGCACAGAACAGTGAGCTAAATAGGCCTTTGGTCTGATGCAGCTAGGAATGGAGAATTTGGTTGGATTCAACTGTGTCAACAGAAGTAGCACTTTTGCCCCACTCAAGACTTGCTGTGAGAGGAGGTATGCCTCTTCTCAAAAAGCCACAAATTTATGAAGCTCATGAGACGTTTTGGAGAAATGAAGTGTACACAAAATAATGCACACAGTATAAAAAGCACAAATTAAAATATGTACAGCTGAGAAAAATGTGAACAAGCATCCTTTGATGAAGGGATGGAGTGAGGAAATAAGGTAAAATGAATAAATATATGCTCACATCAAGAAAAATGTGCACAAGTTATCAAGAGGGAAAGGAAAAGGTACCCATGGAGAGGGGAAAAAACGTGTAGATGGGCTTTGTAAAATTCACTTTGAGAGATATTCATATCCCTAGATGCAGCATGGTTCTTCTGATGTTGTGCTCTTATGAGATTTGATATGACTTGTAAATGACAACTCTCTATAAAGACATAGAAGAATAAAAGGCGGTTGAGAGTCAAAGTTAATGGCCCAACCAGCTAGCTGTAATCTTGGACTGAGTATGCCTAACAACACTTGCAACTGTTCCTATTATCTTTGCTATTTTATTAGGTCTCACCTCTTTTTCATTCTGAAGAATAGGTAGTTGTCTCCTGTGAAAATCTTTTTACCAAAAAAAAAGGGGGGGAACCAGTTTCTCAAGTGGATTCCTTTCTTAGAACATCATGTTTTTCTTCCTCTTGCTCTAGATATAGAACTGAGGAGAATAGTCTATGATATTTGTAAAATGACAACACATTTCTAGAAAAACTTGCTTTCTTAGTCTTTTTTTTAAAAAAAAAAAAAAGAGTTCTTAATCTCCAAAGAAGAACAGATGATTAACTCAGGTGTTACTGGAACAATTTGAGTATATTGAGTCTGTGGCAGTATGTTGAATTTGTAATCTATAACTTTAGGGCTATATTAGCTTAAAACTGACTGTCACTTTACTAGAGCACAATGCAGATGTAATGTTTGACCAATATCTGTGGTTAAGGGATTGAGGTGGGCTATGCACTTCTTCCTCTCTTGTTGGCAGATATTTCAATTTGCCACCATGATTTTGTCAGCCCCAACTATGATTTATTGGATGCATCTGTACCAGACCTAATCACAGTTAGTGGCAACAGGCACTCTTCTTTTAAAGGTGGCATTTTGCCAACTTTGCCAACTTTGCCGACTTTGGTTGATAGTAAGCGTGGAGAGAATTTTGTTTCAGTTATTCTTTGATAAGAATTTACCAAATTATGCAAATTTCTTTATACTTAGGATAGAACAATATTTAGATTTTAAAAATCTGAATGCAGGAGTCATCATCCACATTCAGGGCTTTGACGGTTTGATTCTTAAAAGCTGAGGGTTGAATTTCTGTGTATTCAGTCATGGTAGTACTGAATTAGGGTTGCTGCTTTGTTTCTGAAAGGTTCTGCCGCTTTAACGTCTGTATCTCAGGCAGAATCAACGTGACCCCTTTCTTGTGTCTCTCCCACTTACACACAAGGATGGTAGGGAGAGCTGATTTCTTAAGTGAAGGGCCATGTCTTTCCAGAAAGAAGGCTGGCAAGTTATTAGACACAGCATAGTCTTTCTGTGGAAAAGAAAGTAAAAGAAATGATGAAATCTCATACCAAATTCTGTTAAAGTGGCTTCTGTTTATATACTTTCTTATAAGTTGGTGTGAAGAGGTGTACGGCAGAGGACCGCACACTTTCGGAGCCAAACAAGCTGGTAATATACTGTGTTAATTTATTATAAACCCTTGATCCCTTCAAATGCCGTCCAGACTTTCTCTCTTTATTGGAAGGAACTCTGCTGTAGGTATTAGAAGTGTTAACAAGCCTGATGTCCTGGTACTTTTCAACATCTATGTGTATTCTGAATCCAGGAGCCATGGCTCAGTGCTAGTAGCTAGGCAATTATATGGGTGTGCATGCGCACACATGTGCATATGCATTCATGTCACCTGCCAGTTTGTGTTGACCCCCTGAATTTCCTAGAGTTTTCTTAGTTAAGGAGTACTCAGAAGTATTTTTGCCAGCTTCTTCTGCTGAAATAGAGCCTATAGCATCTTGTAGTCATTCTACAGCACCTGGTAGTCATTGGCAGTGTCCCATCCAAGTACTAACCAGGGGTGACCCTGCTCAGCTTCCAAAATCACGTGGAATCCAGTGCCTTTCGAGTGTTTAGGTCCTTGTTACAGGAACTAAACAATTAGAAATTTTGTAATAAAAGGGGCAACTTAAATCAATTTTTTAAACTAAAGCAATTGACATAAGTTGTTATTTCATCATGAATTTAATTCCAGAAATGAGTTATTAATTAATTGAATGAGAAGCAATGGTAAAGAGCCAGCAAATTTCACAGTTGCCAGCTGATTCTTTACCCAAAGCCTAGTTCTCTTTTTGAAAAAAAACAAGAACAAAACTATTTTTTGCCTGTTGTCAACATAATCAGAGGTAGCCACGTTGGCCATGCAAACAAAATCCAACAAAATCCAAAAACCACAAAACAGCGATACCTTTATTGGATCTAAAAAAAAGCACAAAATACGTTGTGCAAGTTTTCATAGCTCCACTGACTTCTTCATCAGATAAAGGTGTTAAAAATCATATAGGAGAAGAAAAAAATGATGATTTTAGAATCACAGGCCTACTTTTGTCTTTGGCTGCCTAGCGTTTAGGATTCCCCTGTTGTGGCTAAATTTAGTATCTTGAAATCCAGGAAACATAGTCACCCATTATGTGCTGTGTTAGAGTCACAGGCCTACATTTTGTGCTAAGATCTTGTCTTAAGATTTTACTTTTTGTTAGTTCCCCAGGGTTTGGGAATTACACTTTTTAGTTCAGGGCACTTACTCAGGAACTGTTCTACTCGAACGGGTCATGTGAAGAGATTCACATGAGAATCAGCGAAGGAAGGAGAAGGGAAAGGAAATGCAACTATAATGGAAAAGGCAAGGAACAGAAATGTTTTTGGTGGTGTGAGTGAAAATGGATCTTCAAAAATTCATGCAGCTATTTCTCTCCCAAGTTCAAACCAGGGAAGCAAGGACAGAGAGAGGAAAATTGTGGATGACATTTTTTAGCGTCATTCTCAAGAGTTTTAGTATGAGCTTTAACTTAAATTTGAATAACAGTTTAATATAAACATATTAGCCAGTTTTTCTCTTTCCAGTGTAAATATAATTTCTTTTGGCTTATTAGGAATTAACCAAATGCACTAAGCATTTTCTACTAATACCCAGTGACAGATGCAAAACAGGGACATAGCTTTATGATAGAGCACATGGCTCTGCCCCAGTTCAGATTTCAGGTCTGTCCCCACGTAGGACCCAGGGGGAAAATTATTCATTGTCTCAAACTGAGGCTTGTGAACATTAACTTTCCCCTCACAGCGTCTGTCAAGTGTGTTGAAGTACAGTCCAAACTAGCATTGGCCATGCTGGCTGGGATGATGGGATTTGAAATCTGTCACATCTGGAGAACACCAGGTTGGTTAAAGACAGTAATTTAATTAAAGAGACCAACAGTTGTACCTGCCAGATGGCAACATTCTGTGTTCTATAGCTCTGTGGTTTCTGTTAATGAGCTACATGGTAGGATTATGAATGACTATATAGCTGTTCTGTAAGTGTATCTACACTACACAGTTACAGCAGTTTGATACCACTTTAACTGTCATAGGTCTGTCCTGTGGAATCCTGAGATTTGTAATTGATGAGTGCTTAGACTTCTCTGTAGAGAGCTGTGGTGCTGTATTTCAGGGGAGTGTGTAGTGAAGCTCAGACTCAATATGTCCACTTTCCAACAGGGCCACATGTTGTAGAGTCAAATGCTCCATGCAGTTTCTCTGGATGCTGCAGATGACCAAGGTATTCTTAATAATGAGAGTTTGCAGCAGTGTGGTCTAATGGTATCTGTGCACAGGCCAGCTAATCAAGTAGTGCAGAGAATGTTATTACATCCCTAAATTTCAGTTTGGATCTGCACATATGACAAAAACTTCCTTAAGTTTGCAGTTCGCCCCTGTATGGATGCAGATAGTGAGAAAGGTGCTTTTTAAAGGGCCATATGTGCCTTTGCTTGGCATCTGAGGAGCTTCTGTGTCCTGTTTCCCACAGTAACACTAATCATGCACCACTTTGTGTTTTTACAATCCTCTGGGGTTGGCTACCCCTCCAGCTTCTAAGCCTTGGCCAAGGATAGTCGTGTTAAAGCAGTGCTGTGAACATTTGTTTTCCTCCATTAAATATTTGATTGCTTCTTTCAATTTTAAATAAATTAGGCTTTTGAAATTTCTATTAAAATGCACATTCAAAATTAAAATGGTGACAGAACACCATTTTGTTCCAGTGGTTCTCACTGTATCTGTATAAATCTTAATGTGTTCTGAACGTGAATTAAAAGGCTATAGTCTGTTAGAACAAGAGATGCAGCTACTGTCTTTGACTGAAGCAAGTAATTTTTATGTTTGTGGCAGAACAGATACTGTTGTTTCAGCACTTCCTTTTTCTGTGTTAGGTTTACTGTTAAGTTTGACCTCCTTATGGTTGTCTGATGTCCTTATTATGAGTTGATGACTTATTGTGAGATTTTGAGTGGGAAATTACAGCATTGAATTCGAAACAGGATAATCACATTCTGTACCTTCTAGTGGACTGTGTGGCATTTTACTCTGAGAGAATAAATGCTCTCTTACATTTTAAAAAAAAACGCTTCTGAAAGGTGAAAAATGAACATGTCAGTTAATGACATACATGACCGTTGTGTTTGAATTGCTGAGCCAAAAGAACAGGGGTGAGGAAACATGTGGTCCTTTGGGTGGTGTTGTATTATGATTCCCATCATCTTTCTTCATTTGATCTTCTGGTTAAGCCTAAGGGAACTTGTAGTCCAGCAGCCTCATGAGGACTAAAGTTGGCCACCCCATTTGATATGAATGAGCAGTGGATGCTTTTATTTGACTCTGTTACAGTTGATGGTTGTATTTTAAAATATACATAATTTTCCTTGATAGCAGGTCTAGTTTTGTTCAGATATTCCCTAACTGATAGAAAAGGGTGAGGAGATTTGCTCACCTGTTTTCACTACCGCACTGTGGATGACAACATCTGAGGTGGGGAACCCTGTATGACCAGGGTCCAAAACTGCACAGAAAGCCAGCCAATGTAGAACAGACTTCTTTGTCTAAATTGTTTTGGTCTTCTTCACGGAAGGAGCAGAGACATGACAGAGGGGGTTGGATAGGCAAGTAATGATGGGAAACTATGGATGATTGGGCAGGGCTTATGTATTCTCAGCTACAAAAAAAATGGAGTGTGGACAGTGTGGTGTTGTTATTGGAGAGCTTCACTGAGATATGATGGATCCAAATTCAAGTCTCTACTGAGCCAGAACATTCTGTGACCTTGGGTTAGTTTCTTTCTTAGTCTGACCTACCTCACAGGTTTGCTTGTGGGGATCAAGGGTGGAGCAGATATGCTATGTATATTGACTCAAATTCATTAGAGGAAATATACCTGAACAGTGAGCAAAAGGATCTGGAACATCCCTGGCAGGTTTGGCCTCTTCTGTTTCCCAACAATGTTTCCTGACTCTGCCTCCCCCTTCCTTGCTATTTTATTGACGGTAGTGTTTCTGGTCCAGAGCTGCATAATGAATTGGGGATAGAATGATTCTCAGCTTCTGTGCAAAGTCTATAGAGAAATCTGTAGCTAGCACATAGTTGCATGAAAATGGAGTCAACTGTAGCAGCAGGAAAGACATCAGTTTGGTATTATCAGCTTTTGACTATCAGCTGCTTGATCTTCGGGTATTAGTAGGTGATGATGCCCATGTCCAATCAGCAAAAAGTTTTACCACTGCATATATAGCTACTCTTAATGCTTACTGTTTTGACTACTACTTCCAGACTCTTCCAGCAATCATGGCTGGGGGACTCTGGGAGCTGTAGTTCAAAAGTGACTTTCCGAAGTTCTGGTTAAAATGCCAGAACAGATAAGTTGGATTTTATTTATTTTTTCCCCCAACTTTGGTGGCAATCCTAGGTATCTGGCCCTTTAACAGGCTATGAATACTCACTGCTTGGGTTTTTGTGAAAAGCATTTTAAGAACATCATGTTAAAATAAACAGGCATCAGAAATGGTCTTGGTAAGATTAGGGGGCAGTTTGCTAATCCCCTGACATTAGTTCTGCATGCATTAGCCATTTGTGTTTTAACACTTAGACATTCAGCAACTATAGTGTGATGAGAAGGAAGAGAGTGTTACAAGTCATGTGCTGAAGAATCTATACAGGGAAGTAACTGTATTTCCGCAACTGTACCTCTAGTGGTGTGGGGAAAGCAGGGCTTGCAGGGTCAAAGAACCAGGGGACCTTTTGATTAGCAGGAATGATGAGGTAGTCTGCTGCCCCAGCTTCTCAGATTTCAGTGTTCCTTTTAAACAAAGCTGCAGTCCACACAGTGGGGAAGGGAGCTTCTTCCTGGTGCTAGGAAAACAAACTCCTCAAACATCTCAAGGAAGGGTTTGTATTCATGTGCGCAGAAATCAGGGTAGCCACTACAAGGAAAACCCTTTGCATTGTTTTTCTTTTAGAGATAAATGAAGAATTGAGGCTCTAAATCCTGCAATTCCTGGCTTAACAAGCCCCCAAAGTAGTTAAATGAAATGGGAAGCAATCTTCTAGTCAGTTCTGGTTCCACTGGAAAATAGAAAAGGTAATCTATGGGGATCCAGTAGCAGGGTACCTGGAGTGAATGCATTGCTCTGTACCTCCACAGCTGCCCGCCAGCCTAGGATTATCAATCCAGCCTTGCTGCCACTGGGGAGATGGTGCTCTGGGGCCCTCAGTGTCTAGGAGCTCTGTGTGGCTGCAGGTGACACACACAAGCTTCTCGGTGTTGTCAAGAGAAAAACACCCCAGGAAAGAGAGAGGTGCTGTAGGACTGACTTCTCCAAGAGTTGATAATCTTTACCACCCATCCCAGCCCCATTTCACAGAAGTAGAGCAAGTGAAGAGCTGGGCAACCTTTTATGGTGGTTTCCTTTGAGACTCAGTCATTCCAGCTGGAGCGGTGGTGGTGGGGGGAACCCATTGGTTTCTCCCCTGGATAGGAAAGTGGCTGGCTTCACCCCAGTAGTGCTGATAAACAATCTGCCTCTGGTGGGAGAACTTGCTCATGTGTATGAAGGGGTGCCTGTTTCTCAAAGTAGTCCAGGCGTTCCACCATAACCTGGTCTTCCCTAATCTATAGAAGGAGACAGAGAGATGAGATAATGAGAAGAGGAGAGAAAGAAAGATGGATCAACACAACTATCTGCATTTTTGGACCATGGATATCAGAACTATTTTGATGAGTATTTGCACTTCTGAATTTGCCACTGTAAATATCTTTCTTCCCCTCCCCTCCCCTCCCCTCCCCTTTCCTTTCCTTTGAATATAGAAAAGCTTTGTCTAAGGCTTTAACTGATTGGAGTTGTTGTAAACAGATTGGGCTTGGGCTAAACTTAAGGGAAAGCAAGCATTCTCTGCCTTTCAGGAGTTCCAGATCTCTAAATCCATCTGAGGGGATTCTTATTTTGCTCCCTTTCCTAATTGCTGAATGTTACCCTTTGTGTTGCCTTAACGCCTGCCTAATCCCCCACAAGACAGCACCAGCTGCTGATTCTGTTTCCGAATGAACACTGCAGTGAAGGGCAGGCAGTGTTGCACTAGATACCAATACCCTGCTGGCTGGCTGAAGGGGACAGAGAGAATCAGCACTAAAATCCCCGAATGGACAGATTAATGTTTCATTCGAGTTCCTTTCTAAGTGCTCAGTGCCGACACGTGTGCTGACTAAGTTTGTGCAAAGAGATAAAACACCTTTAGCTCATGGAAAAAAGTGGGCTCATGTGTTAATGGCTTGTCCTTTGAATTTTTCCTCCACATTTTTTTGGTGAGAGAATTTTTTGATATTGTAAATACTTCACATAGTACAGTCATGAATTCATTTGTGGATTTTGAAGCTATAAAGAGATGTTGATTTTAAAGCCTACACCACACTCCCAAATGCATGTGTCTGCAGAGAGGTAAAAACTATGTTAGATGGGTATACATAGAGATGGAGCTAAAATTCATTTGGATCATCTGAGTACTCCTGTTGAACACTTAGACCATTTCTGCACTACACTATTATAGTGCTATTATTCCACTTTCAACATCATGTGGAATTCTGGGGTTTTGTAGTTATTGAGGCCAAAGAGTTCTCTGGATGAGAATTCTAAATGCCCCTCCCTAAACTGCAAGCTCCAGGGTTCCATAGGATGTTGAAAGTGGCATAATAGCACTATAACAATATAGTGCAGAAATAGCCTTAAACTCTCATCAGTAGAGTGGGGATTGTGTTTCCCTTTACATCTTGATGGACTACAGTTCCCATTATCCCTCACTCAGACTGATGGGAGTTTCAGACCAATAATATTGATCTCTGTCCCTGCTTGAATGATCCTTTCCCTTGCCTTAAAAGCATGTACCCTAATGCGTACCTTAATCCAGCTAAAGTTAAGCAGGAAAGAAGAGCAAGAGGTGGTTTTTGTCTTTATGACCTGCTTGTTGGCTTTGTGAAAGCATCTGATTAGTCTCTGTGGAAAAAAGGTTGTTGGGCTGTGTAGACATTTGGTGAGACCCTGAAGAGCTGCTGTTGGGTAAGAGCCAGAGCTCTCAAAAGAGATGTGGCAGCTGCTGAAAACTATGGCTTTGTGTCTCGTCTTCCAGTAACAACACTTGCAATCTGACTTCATTTGTTCATGCCAGTAATGTAGCATTGGAGGATAAGTCCGTGCACCCAAACAGGTTTTAGTCTAGAATTTAAAGCGAGGAAGGCAATAGAAGGTGATGGGAATGTACATTTAGTTTAGTTTGGCTTGACTTGTTTATGGCCTAAGGGGAAAGATGGGTTTTGAAAGGGATTTGAAGGCCATTGCAGAGGGTGGAATAGTGAGAAGGCAACTGCATGCAAGAGAGAGGATGGATAGAGTTATCTGAGAATGCAGGAGAGCTATGGGGGACTAAGAGAGGCAGTGGGACCACAAGGAGACATTACCAGGCAATGTTTCGCTGGCCCTGTTCCAACTCCATTGGCTGTTTCTTGTAGGGTGTAAGAAAAATCTTAGCACAGTGCTGTTGCTTGGAATGAAGAAAAAACACAGGTTGCTGCCGATAGCAGTAGCCACAAGAGGGCTGACCCAAGACATTTTGCTGCTGGAGATTGAACATCAAATGGCACTTCTCCCCCACCCCCACCAACCAAGTCAAGATGCCTAGTCTCCAAAGCCAGCCAAGTTACTTTGGCACATGAAGCAGAAAATTCTGTAAACACCTCTTCCTATCTCTGGCAATAAAAAATGCAGTAACAGTAAATCACGTAACTATTTGCTACTCCTTTGTGATGCCCCACGTATGCTGCCCAAGAAGGTTTCCTTTCCCAGCCTGGTGGCAGAGATGGCTCTGACCCTTTCAACAGCATCTAGGTCTGGCCCTGGAGTGACTGTGATGCACAGAGGGGCAGTTTCTGTCCCCAGGACCCTCTGCACAAACTGACAAAATGAAAAACACAAAACAAAAGCAAAACTAGAAGTGGCTGGAAGTCTCATTTCATTTTTTTTTTAAATATTTATACTGTTCCATACCTTTCAAACAGAGGTGCACCTAGGGTGGGGCGAATGGGACATGTGTCCTGGGTGCCAATGCAAGGGAGGCATAAAAAAGCCATGCATGTAGAAGTGAGGATGGGGTAAGAAGGTTGGGGGTATGACTCCTGTACTTGTGCTAGGTGCTGTTTACGGTAGAACACCGCTAGTTCTAACTATCACAATTTGGCAGGGACAGTTCTGATTAATCCTCTATTGTCCCAGTGTTTCAGCTGCTTTTGAAATGTCCCAGTTTCTCTCTCCTCTTCCCACTTCCCTTTAATCCTCAACTTACTTCAGTTGCTGCAGATTGAGTTCAAAGTGCAGAGGTAATTTGTACTAAATTCTTGTTTTTAATAGTTAATGTGTTTTAGGGGGTTTAGATGGGTTGGTGGATGGGGAGGATGGGTTATGTTTTAATTGCTTTTAATGTATTTATATACTGTTGTGGTACCGCCTCGATCCGTTGGGAGAGGCAGGATATAAATAAATTTTATTTTTATTATTATTATTATTATTATTATTATTATTATTAAATTGAATCAATTTTGAGAGTGGACAGAAAGGGGCAGACCTTGCTCTTCCTAGTAGGCTCAGGCAAAAACAAACTGCTGCAGCCACTTCTAGCCAAGTAAGAACTTTTGTCATGTTGACCAGATACTCTGCTGTTACTTGGCTACATGTGTCCCAATCTTCATCTGTAAAATGTTGGAGGGAACATTTTTTATATACAGTAGAGTCTCGGTTATCCGACCTAAACGGGCAGGCGGAGGGTCGGATAACTGAAATGTCGGATTAGCCAGAAGCCTGTGGTGGCTGCCATTTTGGGGGCGTGTCTGGGCGTGTCTGGGGGCGCGGAAATGCCTACAGCCACGCCCCCAGGCAGCCGCGACATCGGTTAATCTGGAAGGTCGGATAACTGCATGTCGGATAACCGGGACTCTACTGCATATACAAACAGTTCAGGGGGCCAACCTGAAATCTATTTCAAATGTGAATTGCTTCTTCTGGAGGCTTCCAGGAGAAGCAGTGAGCCTTTGGTGTGGGGGGAGCAGAAAAGGGGCAGTCTACAGAAATTGAGGCCTGCAAAAATAGTCTTTGGGGTTGCATGTTACCCCGTGTACGTTATGCCTGTCTCTATCCTACACCCGTTTAATGCAACAAGTTCTCTTATGACCCATGAGATCTCCTCATTGCTAACTTTAGCTGGATTGGGATCACAGTGTTTACAATTTGGAGTGAATAATATTTATTAATTTCCAAAGTACTTGACAGATGAACATGTGTGCCATAACACTTGAAACAGCCCCAGCCCTCAGGCTTATAATCTAATTTAACTCCCATTTGAATTGCATGCACACATACGCACATTGTGGTCTATCACAGGATTTTATCTTCTGTTTTGGACAGGGCACACTTTCTGTTCCCAATCCTTCCTTCCGTCCCTGCTGTTAATTAAAAATGAGTGTTAGAGGTTGATCTTTTGACTCAGTTGGTGATAGAACTTTGCTGTGTCCTGTCTTCAAACAATTAAAATCCTCATGAATTTGCTTAGGAGACAGTCCAGTCTTGAAATGGCTGTTGAGTATGTGATTTGTGTGCCAGTGGAATGTAGCTCATAATGTTATACAACTTGGTGGTGGTGGTGGAGCTTTTTCTGCACAGAAGGCAATATATTTGCACAGAATTATTATTTTCTGCACAGAAGGCACTGTTTTCTGACCTGAAAATATTGTTTTGTGCGCAAAAATACAACATGTGAATTTTGTGTAGAATAAATCCTGAACTGTGAATAGTATTCAAAAACTGCACACTTATCAAAGACTTCATTGCTGTAGGAATAAAATATCTAAAGTTAGTCCTTTATTCTTTCAAGAATGAAATTAGTGAAGAATTACATTCTTACCATGGGTATCTGTGGAATCTTCCAAACAAAAAGGTGAGAACTGTTTACCTTTGAAAAGTTCCCCACAACAGTGCTACTCAAAGTGGTGATTTCTGGACTGATGCCCGTTTGTGAGCCATGAGGTGCTGGTCTGCTGAGTGTTTCCAGGAATGAAAGAAAAACAGTTGTACCTAGTGGGCACAAATATGGTACCAGTTCTTCACACACTGTGGAAAAAATGCCCTTCCCTGATAACAAATAGTCTGAGAAGAACTGCCCTAGAATGCTTTTGAGTGGGAAATTCCACAGTTTCTTGAAACAAGATGTTCTCCGACTGGGATCTGAAAATGTCTGGTCTTCTATGAGCTCTGTTCAGGCACTATATGGGAGAGTTGTGGAACAGTTGAGAGCAATTGTATTTGGCCCAGCACTTGGGTTTTTAAATATTTTCTAAGAATGGAATTGAAGTTTTTTTTTTTTTTTAAGAAGCCTTGCTTATTGAACAAAGTACAGTAATAACGCCCTGGTTTAGGGCTCACAGTTTTCATGTTATGATACTGTATACAGTATACTAATTTTCTGTGTAAAATTTATTGATCAAAGGGAACCTTTTCTGGAAATCACTACAGAGCTTTCAGATCTCACTTCAGGAAAAATAATGGCAATTCTTTTTTAATTTGTCCGTGTGTACTCTAAGCCAGTGAGCCAACGTAAGAGAAGATCTTGCTGTTGGCTATAGGCTGGAAGGCATTTTGGAGGCCTGTATAAGTATTACATGCTAACACCTTTGTTACATCTGCTGATTTGGAGAAAGGATACCAAATTGACTGTAGTCAGATTGCTTATAACCAATGAAAGTACACTGCACAATCAGGTGTGAAAGAGATTTTTTAAAATTATACATTCATCTTTTCTTTAACTTACATCTTTTGTCTTTAATTTTAATTTTATTTTATATTTTTATCATTAATTTCCTTTATAATTTGTTTTATTGTTTATAGATTATAATTGTTGCTCTTTATTATTTTTATTCTGTTTTAAATCAAAGCAGATTATGCTTCCAGTTCAAATTACCACTGCAGAACTATACAAATCTACCATTAATATTATACTATAGTTGTTGCTGTGTGCCTTCGTTTCTGACTTGTGGTGACTCTAAGGTGAACCTGTCATGGAGTTTTCTTGACAAGATTTGTTTAGAGAGTTTTTGCCTTTGCCTTCCTCTGGGGCTGAGAGAATATGACTTGCCCAAGGTCACCCAGTGGGTTTCCATGGCTGAGCGGGATTTGAACTCTGGTTTCCAGAGTTGTAGTCCAACACTAAAACTGCTATACCCCACTGATCTCACTAAAAACTGCAAACAATACAAAATACCAATACAAAATCTTAGTACAGTTTGGCTTATACTGTACAGGTAGCATTCAACCACCCTTCAAAATGAAAATACCTTTACGTTTACCTGGTTTATAGTAAGGTCAGGTAGTCTTGGGCTTTATTGAGGAGAACTATTTTGAACTATCACTGTTTCAAAATGTATGGCATCCTAATTAAAATTGGAATTTAGTTGGAACTAATATTGGAATTCGGTTAGGTAACTCAGATATTGTTTCGTTGATAATCTAATTACAAGCCATAGGATTAAATCAAATTTTAAGCCCAACTAGAACAGATCTGTTGAAATGAATGGGCCTGATAGTAGTGATTAACAAGCCCTATTGGTTTTAGTGGGTTTGCTTTGGTTGGAACTAATGTTGGATTTAGCCCTAGATATTTTAATTAGCTGAACAGTGCTACAGTGTCGGTGTTTTTACCCAGTTTGTTTTTAATGGTCCATCAAAATGATGTCCACTGTACTTCGTGTATTTCAGTTCCATGGTATTATAATCATGTCATTAGAATATCATACTGTTACAATCCCTTATGTATTCGACCATCTATATGATCTTGTCACAACTGAGGCGATGCTCCATAAGTGAGCTGGAGTTGACACAGATGTGCAGCAAATAAGCTGGAGTCTAAAAGAGCTGGAGTCTATATAGATGTGCACCAAATAAAGCCTTGGTTATAACTTAACCATAGATTACAAAAGACAAAATTGTATTAGGGGAACTCTTGATGAAAGTAGTGGTGCTGAGACTATAGTTTTAGAGCAGGGTGGGCAAAATTTGGCCCTGGAATCAGCTGCCCCCCCCCCAGAAATGTTTTGTGGCCCTCAACACCTCCAGGTGAACATTTTTCCAGCCAGAAAAAGAGAGAGAGTGTTGCTGCTCCTAGAAGCCTCCAAATGCAACCATTTACCTTTTAAAATGGTTGCAAGATCTCCCTGTTTGAATTTCTCACATAAAAAGTTGATGTAACATTTAATATAACAATACCAATTTTTGAGAAACAGAAGTAGACTCCCAAGCATCTTGTTTTTGGTATTCCGTGTGGCTCCTGGAAGTTCTCAGGCCATAAACGTGGTCCTTGGAGTTTCCTTGAGTTGCCTGCCCTTTTAGAGAACGTGGAAACAGTAGGAAAACTTAGCAGCACAGATATTCCCCAAACTGTTTGCTCCAAGCTGGAGTTCACTTGCTGGTGTTTAGCTAGTGTGGGTAACTTTGCTGTTTTTGAATACAAGAACACAAATGTATCATATATAATTTAGCATGCAGCAGGCATTTTTTATTTATGCATTGTAAAAACTATCTTATCTTTATTCAAACAATGACAGATATATCAATTTAACTGAAAGATGCTGCATCCCAAGGTGAACTGAGCAAAAGGTATTTTAGGATGCCTTGGAGAAGAGGGATTAGAATTTCCAAAGAGCAAGTAGAAAGCAATACAAATGGTATCAGCAAATACCAACCGATCATGCCAAGCCGTCTGGCATCATTTTGTGACTGGCTTGGTTCTACTGCTACCGTTTTGTGACTGGTGGGGATTACTCATTACTAGTTCTCTCAGGAGAGTCCTGAAATATAGAAAACTTGTCTGAATTACATGTCTGCCAACAGAAGAGTAATTTCAAGTGGCGCACACAGTCCTTTCCACAGTTGAAAAGAGATGGCAAATAAGAGAGTTGGGGGAGGGTTTTGTGGGATGACATGCAAGAGAGACTGTAACTATCACAACTGCCTAACAAAAGTCACACGCTGTATAACTCATAATATACTCATTTTCCTTTATTGCTTTAATGTCTTCAAGTTGCTTTTGGAGAGGAACATCAGACGGATCAAATATTCCAACAATGCCCATTTCCACACTACACTGTTATAATGCTATTGTCCCACTTTCAACATCCTGTGGAATTCTGGGGTTTGTAGTTTACTGAGGCCAAAGAACTCTCTGGCTGAGAATTCTAAATGTCCCTCTATAAACTGCAAATCCCAGTATTCCACAGGATGTTGAAAGTGGAATAATAGCACTACAACAGTGTAGTGCAGAAGTGGCCAATGTGTGTATGTGGCGGTGGGGGGGGAGAGTGTGTGAGTGTGTGTATTTAACAGGATCTCGGTAAGCAATAAATCCCCAAATGTTCTTGTCCAGAGCTAATTTGGCCCTTGGACTGAAAAATGGCCTCTCACCATTGTATAACAACTGCATAAATTATATATTTAAAATACAGTTAGGACTGCCATTCCTTTACCATCTTGGAAACCTTGCTTTCTCCCAGTTGTCCACATGACCTGACAATTCTACCTTCCTTTGTATTTTATTATCTGTCCTGTCATTCTCAGAGGTGAGTGATTACATGGGGCATTGCTTTCTCTGAAGTGGAACCCTGATTTTGGAAGTCCCTCCCAAGAGAAGTCAGGCAGGAACCAGCCCTTCTGAACTTTTTGAAGACAGTTAAGACTATGTTGCTTTGCATGGCCTTTAGTTTGTTAGTTTGCCGGGATGGTGACCCCGGCTGTTTCAACTGTGTGTGGTTTTTAACTTATTTTTAAGAAGTTGTTTTGGACTATTTTAAAATGTTTTTATTGGTTTATATTTAATGTCTGAAATGTTTTTATGTCTTGTACGCTCAGGCATGCTTCAGATAAATAAAATAGTTTCCTGTATCCCAGGCAACTAGCCATGTTCACTCCTATTCTACCCCTTCCCGGTTGACCTCTCATACATAAGGTTCACCAGATAAGCCAAACAGTTTCCTACTGAGTGTGCCTGGGGAAAAACCTTGTGAACTCTCTAGTAAAAAAATGGGCTGGGAAATTACTTTTTCCAATAAAAGCTACAAAATATTTACACTACTGCTGGAGCAAAGTGTGTACCACACTTTTATGCTGGCCTAATACAGCGAATGGTTTCCTAAAAGACACACTGTACAAATGGAGAAAACTTCTGTGAGCCAAAAAAAAACAACAAAAAAAACTTAGGAAATACTTGTCAAATTGCTGGACATCTTAAAATTTAAAGTCCTATAAATAATCAATTTTTTACACTTTACCAAAATTGGCATAATCTATCCTTAGTCCAGTCTTTCAGATCAGTCTGATGCACTGTTTGCTGCATATAACCCATATTACCTATTCCTTCCAGCTTCTGGTAGTAATAGTGGAAGGCAATTCATCTGACAGTCTTAGCATAAGACTACTTAGCATAAGACCTTATCCTGAAGGGAGTGCAGTTTCATGCAACAAAAATGTCTAAATTAGGGATGGCAAAGTGTATATTGTTGGATTGCATGTCCCTTCAGCCCCAGCCAATGATGAAGCGATGAGGAGCACCAGGAGGAGGTAACAGAATGTCAACAAGAAGGAATCTAGCTTCGGTAACAGGAACTAGATCAGTGCTCCCAGCCTAAACAGAATGCCCAGGCAATCCTAGAAGAACATGCTCATCAAGGAGCCCAGGACAAGCCTCAGGGGAGGCGAGTTCTGGTTGTTGGGGACTCTTTGCTCAGAGGAACCGAACCGGCAATTTGCAAATCAGACAAGCTCAATCAAGAGGTCTGCTGTCTTCCTGGAGCCAGGATCAACCACATAACAGAGAGACTAACCAGGCTGGTCAAGCCCACTGACCATAAGCCCCTCATTTTGGTTCAGGTCGGAACCAATGACACTGCGAGGAGCAGCTTTTACCACATCGCAAAGGACTATAAGCTTATCGGGACAAAGCTTAAGGACCTAGGTGTGCAGGTGGTCATTTCGTCTCTTGCCCCTGTTCAAGGATATGGCGCACATAGGGAAAGGACAATAGCAGAGGTCAACAACTGGCTCCACATGTGGTGCCGCCGGCAATGGTTTGGGTATTTGGAACATGGCCTGAATTTCCATGAACGTGGGCTTCTGGCAAGGGATGGGCTGCACCTCATGAAACTTGTCAGGAATGTTTTTGCAAACAGTTTCGCAAGGAGGACTAAGAGGTCTTTAAACTAAGTTCCACTGGGGAGGGAGACAATATTATTCAGGGCAAGGACTCGGCGAGCACAGGGGGAAAAGGCCCAAATGATACTGGACAAGTAGTACAAGTGGCCAGTGGCGGGAGGAGTAGAAACTATAGTACAGTACTTGCAGGAAGGTCCCGGGGACTTAAGTGTCTCTACACACTCCTAGTACAACAAAATAAATACGATTTGATAGGCATCACTGAGACCTGGTGGGATGAGTCTCATGATTGGAATATAGGAATAGAGGGGTATAGCCTATTTTATAAAAACAGACCGAACAAGAAAGGAGGAGTAGCCTTGTATATCAAGGATGTTTTCATCTGTGAAGAGATCAGTGACTTAAACCCAGAAAGCCAGATTGAGAGCATCTGGGGAGCGAGAAACAATAGGGATATTCTGGTGGGGGTTTACTGCAGACCTCCAACCCAGACTGAGGACTTTGATGACTGCACATTCAAAATCAACCAAATGACTGCACATTCAAAAAGGAGAGATACAGTAATAATAGGAGATAACAATTACCCGGATATATATTGGCAGTCAAATTCTGCCAAGACGGCAAGGTCCAGCAAGTTTCTTGCTTGTCTTGTAGACGATTTCATGGTCCAGAAGGTGGAAGAGGTGACAAGGGGATCAAATATTCTAGATCTGATCCTGACCAACAGGGATGACCTTGTTAATGAGGTAGAAGTGGTTTGATCTTTAGGGGGGAGTGACCATGCCCTATTGGTATTTGGCATTCAGTGGGAAGGAGA